>CM050415.1:12178804-13378804 GCA_027564155.1 Gymnocypris eckloni scoliostomus | reverse complement strand
CCATGTTTTTGGTTATGTTGTTGATTAAAATGAACTGGCCCATATGAGTCATTAAAGTTAGTTCAGTAGAACACAATGACATCTGCAGGATGGGCAGCACATTTTCACACAGCCAGTAAAAATAGGTATAGCCAGAAAGATCTTGGGTTTTTATGAATCAATGTCGAACAAGTCAAAAAAAAAAGATATCTTTAAAAAGCTCAGTATTTGACTGCATTGCTCTTTTCATCTGTTGCGTAACAGGACCTGCCCAATGCTATGAATGCAGCCGAGATCACAGATAAGCTGGGCCTTCATTCCCTGCGTCATCGTAACTGGTACATCCAGGCCACCTGCGCCACCAGTGGGGATGGCCTGTACGAAGGGCTCGACTGGCTCTCCAACCAGCTCAAAAACGCTAAATGATCCATTCCACCCTCTCCTCTTCTGTCAGCGCTGTGTGTATGAATGTGTCTGAAGGCTGACAGCACTGGTTTCAGTCTTGTTTATCCATTTCTTTCTCTTGTCCAGTCTTGTATACGTCAGAGACTCTGCCCAGTGCTGTCTTTAATACACATGCAAGAGTGTGCGTGTGTTTTGTGTGTGTGAACTGAGGGTGGGAGTAGCCTTGCTGTGCCTTTCAAAATAGACACTCAGTGTACAGCACGGTTCTCTCTTTCTCTCTCTTCTCCTTCCTCTCCCCGTGGTTTTCTGCACGCAAAGAATGACCTAGGATGTTAAATATTTCTGTTACCTAATACACTTAAACCAGAATATAGGCCTGATTTGTCCCTTTCCCAATGTTTAAAAGCAATCACGCATGTCTAAAATGTTACAAGGTGTGAGTTGCCATCCTTTGACCCCACATTTGATAAAACTCATTGTAACCTGCATCAGGTTGGGAAAAAAAGAAGGAAAAAATCAGACAATAAAGTGACATTTCTTTTCCATCCATTCTTCTTCGCGTTATTTGAAAATCATGCTAATGCTTACAGGTACGTCACATGACACTGCATGTGAACACCAGCTCGCGTTCCCTACTGCTGTCCTCAGTCAAGCGCATTCAAGCACAAACCTGTGAAACTTTACGTTTACACAAAGTCAGTTTGTACAGCATCTTAAACTATTGCCTGTGGGCAAGAAATCATTTGACCCTGTGCGTCTGCTTTGTTGTTTTGGATCTTGCTGATCATCCAATCAGATCCCAGGCACTAACTAACAGCCTTGCATGTGTTTTGATTGCCATGTAATAGACGACTGCAGAAGTGATGAGCGTTTGTGGGAGTATGGAGGGAGTGAGCGTCATCTGCTGGAGCAGTGAGGCCTTTTGCGAGCTGCTCCCACTCCAGTGAATCTTTTAGCTCTTTTTTTTATTTTATTGTTGTGATTATAGTTGTTCTTTTTTTTCTATTATGGTATCTTTCAAGTTGTCCTGCATCATATGTACAGTCAGAATCTCATGAGTGTTCAGGTGAGGCCACTAAGGGCTTTTTGAAATGCATTCATTCTCTTATTGTAATCTATAATTGAGACACCTGATATATAGATGAAGATCCAGGCACATCTGTGACTGATCCAGAGTTGCCAACGAGCTCCAGTGGTTCCTCTGTTGATATGAGAGAATTGCAGAACAGCTGCAGGTCACAATGCAAACTCCCAGCCAGCTTTAGTCCTCCCTCTTTCATTTCTCACATTCTTTCCTCCTTCCTTGTTTCTCTCGATCGGTTGATGGCTGCTCTACCTGATGCACCAGTCCATTTTGAAACACGTCACTGATAGAATCAAGCACCAGCAGAGTGATGTTTGCTTTGAGAACGTGTGCATGCATCTTATAATAATCCTAAACTGACAAACACGTTTTGTTTTCCTTCATATTCCAAAGGCAACTGTGGTGTTGGATACAGCATTGCACATTGTGCTGTAATGATCAGTGGTCCTAATCCTGTACTGACCTCTCACAAGGGAATAGGTGACGTTTCACCATGTGTGAAACTTGATAGCAACGTGAATGCATTTTATCCTTTTGTTTTCTTCCCCCTTTGTCACCAAAATTCATGTTTCATAACTCTAATAATGTTTTTGGCCTTTTAGTTATTCTGATACAGATCTACTGTAGTAGATAAAGATTTATTTGAATAAGCATCATCTATGACAAGTAATTAAAGTGTATGAGTATGAAAATGTATTTAGCTTGCAGATTACATTTAGCTATCCTATGTTCAGATGTGAAGCTTTAATTTCAAAACATTCTGTAAAATAATAGGAGCAAGGAACGTGTGCACATGTTTGTTTTCTTTTATTTAAATGTTTTTTGGTTTTAGCTTTTTTTTTAAACCCATCTTGTAACATCTGATAAATGCACTATAATAAAGAGATCTCTATTACAATTGATTTATTGTTGTTCCTTTATTTTATAACTCTTGTCAATATTCAAATCTTCATGGGTCCTATTGGTGGAGCTCTGGTGTGGTTATGTCAGACACTAGTTCAACTGCAGGTGGTGCTGTCAAGGCAAGAGTTATATAGCCATTGGATTGACAAAAACATGCCTAGTGAAGACATTTATCATTTATTTACCTTAACAGTTTGCTTCATTGTCCAGCCTCTTTGATATGTGGACACCCAAACAGGTCTTGCACAAGACATTACAGCTTTCATAAAGAACCACTAATACACATTCTGTAGAATCATTTCAAATAACCTTTCTCTCAAATCTGTCATAAATCAACCCTGAAATCTTAAATATCCTATTGGGGTCTTGTCATATATTAAAATCATGGATTGCACACATGACCCAACAATTAAATGAAGTTGACCATTCACATTTTATTTCCTATTAAACATGAGCACTTTTTTGCTTGTCATTAAATTACGAATGCTTATTCAATAACTTGGAGAAAGAATTAAAAGTTCTGGATAAGACTGGTAGCTTTATTTACATAGTAAAAAAAGGCTTTATATTGCCAAAGCATTGGTACTAGTTATGTACAGAAATAAAAGATAAAAAGTTAGTGGACTCATTATAGCATTAAAGAGGAATGCAAATACATAACCATTGCAGAGACATGATGAATGTGGTAGCCACACACAGAACGTCCATTTTAAATAGCCATAGTAACTACAGCCTATAGCCTGAGCTGCTGGGACAGTCTCCAGCATAGGACTAGAATTGTTGGAAGATGAATGGATTTCAGGATTACAAGAGGAACAAAGCTATTTGTTTGTAATCCATAGAAAATATTTATAGTTGATCTGCGCATCGAATGAAAACATCCATCTTCTGCTTTTCTGGGACTAGGTCATGGTGGCAACAGACCAAGAAGAGCAGCCCAGATGTTATTCATTAATACATGTAGAGACTGGAGAAGAGATTAAATAAATCACAAGAATGCTATAAAGACATAACTACTACGACTCACTGTGAAGGAATGATATTTAACTGTGATCAGTTACACAGATTTAACTTCTGATACCCAAATTTAAGACTATACTCAAAATGGAACCATTACAGATCAACTACCATTTTCTGAGCCTAATTTTTCAATATGTTTTCAGATTCATTTAGGCCATTGTTCTGGAGAATTCTAGTTGACAAACTCTCCAAACGGACTTGGTTATATATGGTTCCATCCAGGTTGTCCTTGATGCTAATACGCTTTCCAGTTTCTCCTGTTGAAATGAATACATGATGCTGTTACCACAGTTATGTGGGGAAACTATATTTGGTTTGCACCCATTATAGCACTTTCCTTTCAGGAAAGAAAGTTCAAGGTTTTGAAAGTGTTTTTTTTTTTTTGTTCTTACAAATTCATCTCTACACCTCACAGACAGCAGAATTGATGTATGCTTCTATTTCAATTATAAAAGCTCAACTGAGCAAAACTCTCAAACTGGAATTAATGATGCCATCGAGTAACTGAACACAGGTGGGCTCGAATGAACATTAGGTTGTACCCTGTTAAGGTAATTAACACAATCGTTCAAGATTAATCACATCATCCAGTTTCCCGGTAAACCAAAGGGCTTGAATTTCAGAAACATGAGTTTCAGATATTAGTTTTAAAGTTAGCACTAAATGAGAAATCACCATATCTATTATTTACAGCATCCTAATGCTTTTAGTGTGAACAATTTAACCAAGCATGCATCAAAATGTCATAACTTGATCTTCTGGTAAAACACAAGACTTGCATTTTGTATTGCATGAAGTATGCCTTCTCCAATCACTGGGCCTGTTTACACTTACACAGTTTTCTTAACTGATTTGTCAAAACTGCTGCATTTACACTTATTGTCATTGTCAAATTTACATATATGACTTATACAACCAGATGCATTTACACTTGCATGTCTCAAACATTTCTTGAAGCCTTGAATGTGTTATATAGGGAATTTACACCTGGTAATTTTTTGCAATCAGTTAGTTAGATGATCAATATATCATGAAGTGTAAATAGGTCCATTTAGTCTGCTTAAACATTGCCCCTTTCTTATAATCAACCTCCATCTCAATTCAGATCTGCCTCCATGCAATAGCTATTCTGCTGATTGTTTTGCTGCGTTTACTGCATATTGGTGACAAAAACCCAGTTGTTCAGTCATTGCATCATTCAATGCTCACATGAGCCACTCTCCATCTCCCATTAAAACCGCACCAGTCTCAAAAATGAAAAGACACGTTGTGATTTTATTTTCACTTAAGCAGCTTAATGTGAAGAACATCTAACTTATGTGTTGCCACATAGAGAAAAACACTTCCCGCTTGGGAATGGGAAAACTCAGCTCAGGACTTAGATCCAGTAGAGGAAATAAGAGGAAATAGATTAATCTGCCTGAACAAATAGAAACACATTTTGGCTAAATAAATCAAACTTAGTCATCTAAAACATTCCTAAGGACAAGGGGGAGAGAAACCGCTGACTGGATTAATCTCATTACTCACACTGAGAGGTGTATGTTGCTCTGGAGAGATCTGCTTCATTCTTGTACAAGCTTCCCCATGTCACATTAGCTGAGGTGAACAACTATCATCACACTTTCGCAAATGAGCTTTTGTTAAAAATCAGCTTATGAGCATCCAGTTTTCATCATCATTTCAATTTTTTGGTCTTTACTGCATTGTTATGCACCCTCGCGGTACTCCACCCATCTCTCCTCCCTGCTTTCTCCAATCCCCATGACTGATATTTGGGATGATCGCTGGATAATGACTTCCAGAGGACTAATTGTAATAATTTAATCGTACGCTTTGATGTCGCCTGGGATCTGCTGAGCTAAAAGATGTTAATTAGCATTATCGAAAAGTGGAGAGACAATGAGGGATTTTACGCTAGATACTCTTCCCACTAGACTTGTGTGTAATCAGAAGGTTAATACAGTATTCTCATACTCCCTAGTGTGCTCCATTAACACCTACAGAGACTAGACTCTTTGACTGGAGCACATATTAATCGACAGCGCTGGCAAGTCTTTAGCCTCAGTAAGCTTAATGAGTTCAGGGGAAGTTCACTCAGTGGCCATCTTAAAATGTTCTCTGTGGACTATTTTCTATAGAAGGAAATCTCCTAAAAATCTTGTTAATATAAAGACAAATTAATACATTTTGACAGTAATCATATGATATATTTAGCTTTTTAGGTCTAATTACGCTGTGTTCCAATATACATTAAATCCACATTTTAACTAGGCCTCAGTGCATCGATTTAGAAAAATACATAAACATAAATAAAGACGATTTTTATGTTGTGGAGAAAATCTTATAAGTCTTGCAAAAAAATATTCAAATATTTTTGAAGGAGACAACAAAGCTGTGCGTTGACCCTCTCACTCACAGCTAACATTTGAATATGATTTTCAACCTCTGATCTTATTTTTGGAGTTCTCTTCCTGATAGTCCCTAACTCTGTTCCCATGGCCTCCTCATTACTTGGTTGTTCTACCTTGTAAGAGTGGCGGACTGTCAATTAGCCTGCATCAAAAAGTGTCACAAAAATGATTATTCAGTGTATTTTCTCATAATTCTTTATCACAAGTCCATGTTTGAAAGTCTAGATTAGTATTCATACAAATGCCAACTTCAACCAAAATCCCATTATTTCCCATGTGACTTCTTTCTCAGGCATGTAAGCCATAAGGCCCTCAAAACACATCTGGCTTTTGTAATATTCAAACTATTTCTACAGTTGTTTTCTATAGGATATATACAATAATTCCATCAGTTATAATTTATAAATGAATGTTTCTGGGCTACAAAGCATCTTCAAAAACATTATTCACCTGACAGAGCACTAGATATCAACATTACTTTTCAAAAACATTAAGATGATTGTGGTAAAATGATGTATTGTACCCAGTGATTAACATATCCGTGTATTAAACTAGTATAGGCTACTACAACATAGACTGTTGAGTCATTCAAAAAGGTTGTAGGCTACTTGCAGACCTATTGTTTTGAACTTAAAAATGTCTTATAGAAAAATGTAATTGATTAAACCAAAAAATAATTGATTTAATTTATTAAAGGTAAACATTTAATTCATCCAGCTATTTTTGTGTATTTTTCATAATTATATATTTTTTTCTAATTCGTTCAAAACGAGTCAGCACGTGACCGAGCTGTTCGAATGATTCGCGAACCGGTTCAAACCCGTTTGATGACGTTATATCTTAGCTTTGAAGTGAATCAAAAGAATGACTCATTCGTGAATATGTAACGTTAGTTTAACGATTTAGACAACGAGGCACAGTAGGTGGTTTCTCTAGCCGCTATTCGGTACAATACCTCTCGTTATATAATGACTTTTGAGGGAATTTGACTAACTAGTGTTTTACTGGTCCGCAGCCAAGTGAAAATGGCTTGATCAAATCGCCTGAGCAGCCGAATAAATTGTTCCTGGTTCGATCTCCAAATGACATTGTTCCAGGCCACCGCTCGGCTTTTAAACACCAAAACCACCACAAGAGGGAGCCGTTCACAACAACTGCAGGTGAGAAGCCTTGCTATTCATCCAACTCTCCTGTTAGTTAAAACATGCTTAAATTATAGCACTCTTCTCAGTGTATAAAAACAGTGCCGAATTGAGCAAAGTCAGCAGTCAGATATGAACTGCAATAAAGAGTTAATTGCAAAAGCAGCATTCACATCTCTATGGCTTGGCATCTGTTCTCATTGTTACTGACATGCTGAAGCAGTGTACTTGTAAATATCCCACCAGTTTATGAGCACTTATTCATGCATCTCAGCACAAAGCCTTTCCCATAATATGCTGTGATTTAAAGGGGGCCGCTGATGGGGAACGAAGTATTGCTGACAACACAAACACGACAGGTGGGAATGATGGGAAACCCTAGGCATATATATATATAGATGTATTACTCCAGCTTATGTTTGACTGTAAACATTTGTGTATACATAACGTGTGTTGAAGTTGCAAGGACTGTGAGACCTGTTGTTTGTTGGTTCCTCTCGCACCTTTTCCCCCTAATAGTCGAAGGGACCGAATCTCAGGGGACATGTTACCTTGGAAACGGAACCTTACTTATTCATAGAGTCGGAGAGGAGAGAGAAAAAGAGCAGGAACAGATACGAAAAATAAACCTCCTGTCTTTCTCTCTCCTCCACATCTGGGGGCTGTTTGATCAGTGAGGCACGTCTCTTAAATATTCATATCGTATTCAGCATCTCACACCTCTAGTTCAGTGCCATAGTAACCCCACCCGATGTCTCCCAGGAGTGAAAACAGGCGCATGCATCACATATGCACTCACCCGGCATTAATCGCATTGATCGCTGAACCTATGGGTCCTTTAAAATTTGAGGGCAGTTACTCATTCGACAATCTTCAGCCTTCACCACACAGAGCATCTCTCCTCCCCTCTATATCCCAAAGGACTATTTGAAGGCCATCGTGGATTGAGGAAAGATGGATGGATGAGAGGTTATTCCCCACACTGCCATAAAGGAACAAAGTATAATTGAGAAGACATGTTTCCTCATATTTCTTTGCAAAGTTAGCGTTTTGATGTAGCTGATTGAAGTATGTTAAAGGTCATGTCTGTCACATCATCGATTCATAATTCCATGCCAGCTTTTTATGGAGCACTAGAAGGGACATGAAAATAAAATTAAGGAATCTGTTATTAATTTAAGATAACATAAAAAATGGAAATAAAAATAAATCACATTTTAAATAGAAAATTAGTAGACATTTAAAACTATATAATCCATGTTACTTTTATTCTATATAATCCATTTTATTAAAATATGCGTCTAAAATGAAATCTAACATGCATATTTAAAAAAACTTTTATTGAATTAATGATTCAATATGTAGTTTGGAAAAAACAATCAAATAGTACATTCTAATTTTATGAGAATTGTTTTTAGATGCACAATTCTGTGTTTTCTAGAGTTGAGAAAGGCATTCTGTAAAGGTGTGTGTTATCTTGAGTGCCCCTTTAGTTATTCATTGTGTGTATGCAGGTGTAAATGTGATCTCACTTGTGCATGTTTGATGCATTTAGTGTTTATATACAGTGGCAACATAGTTTGAGTGTTTGTGTACATCTATGAACATTTCATTAGTTATCTGACCTCTTTCAGGCTGTCAGATCACATTTTCCTCTGCATCAGATCGACAGTTCACATCCAGCTTCACACGCAATCACTGGCACGCAAGCTATACTCTAAGGACATTGAGTAATAGATTTCTCTCTTGTGTATTTGTGTGTGTGGGTATATAAGTGAACAAAGGTGAACAAACTGAATATTTCTAGTGTTCAAATGTTTAATGCATTTTATGATGTTGGTATCAAAGAATGAAATATACTTTCTTTCTTTGTACTTTTTTATATCAATGTGGTACATGTAATGACAAGTTTAAAATGAGTTGGGTAAAAGTAATCTAAAAAGCATTCAGAACACTGACTATACCTAAAATGAGTAACCTAGATTACATTAATAACTGAAATTATCATCATGTAATCTGTAATCGGTAACGGACTGCAATTTGTAATATATATTTATATATATGTATGTATGTATATATATGTATATATATATATATATATATATATATATATATATATATATATATATATATATATATATATATATATATATATATATGTATGTGTGTGTGTGTGTGTGTGTGTGTGTGTGTCTAGATTAATCTGTGTGTAAATGAGAATAATAGATAGACTACTCTAGAATAAATACTGCCTAAAAACACAATATTACAATGTATATAATTAAAAATTAATATTTTGTTAATATTAATTAAATACAATTTACATATAGTTAAATATAATTCAATATTGTATATTTTAATATAATTAAAATATATAAAATTAATAAAATATATATTTTATTAATTAAGATTAATATTATAGTTAAAGGGATAGTTCACCCTAAAATGAAAATTCTGTCATCATTTACTCATCCTCGACTAGTTCCAAACCTGTATGAATATCTTTGTTCTGCCGAACACAGAGAAATATATTTTGAAGAAAAACTAATACTATGGAAGTCAATGGTGCCCCAGAACTGTTCTGTTTCCCACATTCTTCAGAATATCTTGCTTTGTGTTCAGCAGAACAAAGTCATTCATACATGTTTGGAACTACTCAATTGATGACAGAATTTTCACATGATGATGACAAAGTCATTATTCTAAATGTCAAAGTAGGGAAAGCCACCTTAAGTATATATATAAAAAGTCCACCTCAAGTATAAAGGCTTTGATGAACAGTGATTTTTGTGCACAAACATGCACAGCTTTCCCATACAGATGTGTGTACAGACTGTAGGATGGGACAGAAAAAAGGCACCAGCATTACAGACACGAAATCTCATTTACTGTACGGTACAGTACAGTAAATGAGTACGGTACAGTAAATGAGATTTCGTGTCTGTAATGCTGGTGCCTTTTTTTCTGTCCCCTCCTAAGACTGGCTGTGCTATAGATGCTGTAATGGGCTGTCACATTCAGACCTCATCAGTTCCCTGTAAACACAGCTCCCCACAGTTTCTTTACTTTCCTCATCTCACGCAACAATGCAAAAATACAGCACCTCTCCACCACCATCACGGTCGCCATGGAAACCCAAAGGTCTGGGTTGGTGTGTGAAGATGTGTGCTGTGCTTTAGGGTTATGATTTGAGGGGGAATTCACTCTTTATATAGCAAAAATGGTGTAAGATGTCAGAACGGTCGTTCCATAGAATCTACAGAGATCTAACTATTTTACATTTTCCAAGGTAACAATTGTAACGCAATCCTGTGAAGTGACTGCATATGAATGAGTCTCGAACAGAGATGGGTGGATAATTATTATCAAGGGAGGAACTGAGACTAATGGCATATAATATGCACATCATAATGATCATAATTTGCTTTATTGGTCTACAAGGAAAGACAGACAGCTGTCATTCTCATCCATTGCAGCACAAAACAAAACAAAAGATCCCTTAATACTGTAAAAAGCAGGATTTAGCAAGCAAAGGCAGATAAACGTGGGTGTTTAAAAAGGGGCTTTAAGTAGTATTATTGGTGAAGGAGAAGCTGATTTCAGTGAAAATCCAGACGGTGAGAAGATGGGATGTACATGTGTGATGAAGAAATGAGGTTATTGAATTCTCTGTGTCTCACTGTGCTTTTCTACAGTTATCCATCACCCTGGCTCTTCATCGCTGTACAATAGCACAATGCAATAAGGCCTTAATAGCATAAGAAAAATGTGAAGGTTAAACTGAAGATGTTCGCTTGTTTGTGTACCTGGGAATGAAGTGCAAAATGTAGATGCATGAGTGTATTCCTCCATTGAAATTCTGTTTTAGTGGCCCAGAGATGTGTGAAAATAAATGTAAGTGTGCTAGGCATGTTGTCTGTGTAGGTGTATTACACAAAAGATGTGCAGGGGAAAGCTCTGATGGATGCACAATATTCTTAGTTTTTGTTTTCTCAAACATTAGGAATTGAACTTGATGTATCACATCTTTTGATACTGATGGTGTACTGATATACTGTTATACAGAGAACATATCCTATGTGTGTGCATTTTATATTTTATTTTGCACAAAAATGATGCATATTGTATTGGCAGTAAGCTGTTTTTAATAACTCTGCCATGTCTGTAGGGGATGTCATTATGATTAGACACATGAAGCCACTAATTTACAGTGTAACAGTTTTTGCTCATTTGTCTAAATAAATACAGAAAAATCGAACTATTTGCAAGCTTCAAAATGAACATGATTTCATGCTCTAGATCACATGTGTCAGACTCAAGGCCCGCGGGCCAATTCCGGCCGCCACATCATTTTATGTGGCTCGCGAGAGCATATTATTGTCTTAAAAATAAAAATCTATGCAGCTTTATATCGTAAATTGTGAAAGTGTGTATCAACACCACAAGTTTCTGGTTCTATTTAGTGTTCTGTTTATATGCAGAAATGGACTTTGGTGTGCATATGATGCATTATTAGTGCAGAGTAATAAAATAATAGGCTGATTACTAATTTGAAGCAGTAAAGTTTTAACGAAGACAATACAAAATGAAAACAAAAAGAAGCTGTTTTTTTTGGCTCAGATCAACCGGTAAACTCTTGTAAAATCTAAGGGTCCAGTAATAGAATGCATTCATATGTTCAAAACAGCGCTAATGCAGAGAAAACACGGCCGATGTCATCAGAGATGCCGGAGATAATAGTACTCATGTAAAGATGTCAGTAAAACAAAATACAAAATCAGCAAGCTTTCTGGCTTAAAGGCAGGAGTGGTTTTATACTGGATGCTGATTGAAGGTGCTTTCGATTACACAGTAGTCAGTGGTTTAGTAAATCTGGATCAGTCAAGTCAAGCTCATTTAGTGATTAGGTGGGGGAGTGGGGTACCACCACTTCTTCTTTTCTACTACAAGCATTGATTGCGTATCATATGCATGCCAAATATGTGTCTATCATATTCATATGCACGCCAAAGTAAATTTCTGCTTATAAATTGCATGCTAAATAGAAACAGAAAATCGTAGTATTGATATGCATTTTCATGAGACCGGGCTTATTTGTTTTTTTAAATGTCATATCTGTCACACGTTCTTAGCAGCTCGCAATTATTTGTTGTACCATAAATGTAACAAAAAAGTTTTTAACAAAGTTTATGTAATGACTTGTGTTTGATGATACTTGTCTTTATTTACTTAGATGTATGGAGTAATGTGGATTTCTTAACCTGATAAATTAAAAGGATTTATGTTAAAATAACACAGAGCAAAAACATATATTTTTACATCTATGCAAATGCCCTCAGTGGAAATGAGTTTGACACCCCTGCTCTAGATGCTCTAGAACCACCTCCTTCTTCTTCAATATTTAAAAATAATGTCCATGCATGTAATATAATGTACATAGTTCCACATAAACATACACAATTTCTAATATCATTTTCATGAATTCCCCAAAAATCCAACCTTAAGAATTAAAAAAATATTCTTAATATCAGAAGGTCAAAATTCTTAATCAGAAAAAATGTTATGAAACTTTGTGGCTCTATTATGGCTGAACATGTCAACTTTGTCACAAGGTTAGTATAGTTAACTGTTAACTAGTATTGCAACATTTCTCATTTTCATTTAGTTACTAAAACTAAAAACAAAATAAATTGAAACTGAAAACTGAAATATGATCAAAATTTAGATGTAAAAAACAAACAAACAAAAATAATATATATATATAATAATAAAATGACAAATACAGCTTGTTAAAAACACCATGTTAAAGGCCCAGAAAGGTTGTACTAAGAACATCATTGAAATAGTCCATGTGACAGTGATTCAACCACAATTTGAATTGAAGTTATGAGATTTCTTTAAAGGGTCAGAAAGCTCTCAGATTTCATCAAAAATATCTTGATTTGTGTTCTGAAGATGAAAGAAGGTCTAACAAATCTGGCACGACATGAGGGTGAGTAATTAATGACAACATTTTTATTTTTGGTTGAACTATCCTTTTAATAGAGACATTAGCATTTAGTATCTATATTAGTGTTACTGACCCTCATAGTACTTTAATTGAAAATACGTTTTTTGCCAGTTTTATTGTCATTATTTGTAGTATGCATAGCTCGAGACGTGAGAGTGTGTGTGATTATTGTCCCACTCAACTGTCCTGTCTGCTCCAGTCTTCTCAAGTCACTAGTCCAGCATCTCCACCTCCAGAGGGCTAATGATTGCCAAAGCAATGCTGTCACTGGAGCGAAGGAGAAATTCTTTTAGTTGAGCTGCTGTCTGCTGCAAAGGCTTCTGGGTTAGTGCGCAGCGCTCTTCAGAGGGGCAGTGCTGGAAACAGAACCAGTAGAAAGCAGTCACTCACACACATACACGTGTACTGAGAGCATCCGCGTTGAGCTGCTCCTGGCCTTTCTGAAGGAAATGGCAGGTGGAGAGCAGAGATGAGGAAGGTTAAAGAAACACAGGCACTTGAATTTGTCCTCATCAGCTTCACTGTGCTGTCAGAGCAGTGAAGGAGGGATGACATGTTATTAGAAGGCAGGAGGGAAAGAGAGATTGCAGCACAGTGCCTGAGGGAAAAGAGAGAGAGAGAGAGAGAGAGCACATCGGAGTAACCCGCTCTGTGCTTTATTGAACACAACCACCTCACTAATGAGACACACACAAACACACACACACACACACACACACACACACACACACACACACACACACACACACACACACACACACACACACACACACACACACACACATATGGGTAAGGGAAACATGTATAGGAGTCAAAGGGAAAGATGAAGGTTTGAAGACAGAAACGAGAGAAATCGTGTAATGATGCATATATATATATATATATATATATATGTGTTTTTTTTTGCAACCATTTGGAAAACAATATACAAAAGGTATTTGTGTTAGATTAAACCAGCCCAGATAATCATATGCACTGAGAAAACGAGAAAAGTTAAAGAGCAGCATGGGAAATAAACATGGTCAGCGGTGGTCAGTGTCTGCCAGCCTGGCGCTGTTGGCTTTGCTCGTTCATGTAATTTGTGCTGCTCTGGAAGGAAGGGATTAAAAACTGTAAAATGACACATTCTGCTTTAGAAAGTAATGTCATAACCACTCAGTCGTCTGAGCTAAAATTCTCAGAGAAAATAATTTCAGTGCTGGCTGGTAGAGCTCAAAAGCCCTGGCGATATTTAAATTGCAGTAATCAAATCCCTCAGTTGGTCTCAGCATGCCTCCACTGATTACCGCTCACAGATGCTTTTTAAGGGTACAAATTACTGTCCAAAATCAAATAGGCTGAAATATTCTGAGTTTTTGCATGGTAATATGTTTTCCTGGAATAAATCAGAAAATATCTCATACGTTTGGACAGCTGTATTAGTTTAGTTCAGTTTTCTCATACAAGTTGCTTTAATATTAAGACCATGTGGAAGTAGCAGACCTCATACCGATACTTTAAACTGCATATATAATTTAATTTGCATGACTAATTCAATTTCGGAAAGGCCTGTTGGAGAGGAAAATACCAACAAATAAATCGTAAACTTCTGATAATGAAAGTTTACATTTGGTAAATTGATATCACTGTTGATGCTAAACCACATTCATTATTTTGATAAAAGTGCCTTAAATTATTTAGTAGTCTCAAACTGAACACTGCTTCCCTGGCAATTACAGGGTTTTTCATGCAAGAAAAATCTTACAAAGAGGAAGTTCTGAGTAATTTTCTCATAACGTCATCAAAGCTGCCTTTAGGAAACCGTATTCTTCAGATGACATTGATTGAATGAGCAACAAAGAAAAGGCCTTTAAACATCTCTTTATAGATGAATGCCTTTAGCGTCATGTCAAAAGTCACTGTAAAATTAGCTTTGTGATGATTCGTTTGCTTTCAAAGGGAAAAGCAGCTCAGCTTGACATTCCATTTGACATTTTTAATGGTGCCTTAGTATTGTTTTGAGTCATTGATCATTTATACATTTTGAAAAGGGCACTGTAGGTTTGTCATATGCTGGAAATATGATTCTTGTTTCACAATTCAAATACCCAGTTTGTAAAAACAATATATATATATACATATATATATATATTGTAAATTATTATAAATAATAATAATAAATCTTGGCTTGTAAATGATCAGGGCCTGTATTCACGAAACATCTTAAGGCTAAAAGTAGCTCATAACTTGCCAGTCACAACTTGTCAGTCCTAAATTTAGGACTCCTATATTTTTGCTCTATTTCACAAAGCGTTTTAGTGTTAAAACTAGCTCCTAAATCTGTGAAACGTTAGGAGTAATGAAGAGGACTTGCTAAGTCATTAAGACCGAACCACAAACATAAAATAGCTGTTGCCAGAAATCTGCCTCAGAACGTAAGCATTTTAGAAATATTTGACGATAATGAGTTTTTGAAATTAAATCACCTTTGGTTTTGGAGGTTATCCCAACCTTAAATTATCCTTTGATTATATCCTTGTTTTCATTAACCAGTTGGGCAAGAAATAACAACTGTTCTTGTGTCCAGTTTGTAATTAAACCAAACAAAACCAATGTTGTTTATGAGGAGGGTTTAGATTTCCATCTTTGCATTAAAGTGATAGTTCACCAAAAAATGAGATATTTCTGATGAAATCCGAGAGCTTTCTGATGTAGAACCCAGACGTGCTGCAACTGGTTTTCAAGCAGTAGAAGACACACGCTGTACATAAATATTCACGTAAACATGTCTGCAGTGTTGGGGTAACGCATTACTTGAGTTAATGTAACGCGAGTTATGTAATAATATTACTTTTTTCAAGTAACTAGTAAAGTAACGCATTACTTTTTAATTTACAAGAAAATATCTGAGTTACTTTTTTCTCATTTATTGACTGAGAGTGTGCTGTGTGAACATGATCTTGCTGTAGTTCTAATCTAGACTAAATGTGAATGTGTATTAATTCATCCCACTCGCAAAAAACAGATTCAGTATTCATCAAAATGAATTAAAACAGTGAAATGCAAACTCAGAATATGACGCAAACCTGCAATAATTAAATATGTTAAACAACACAAATGTATCTAATCTCATTTTATTAACCAATTTGTTTGCTGCTGACCTTTGATGATCTAGTTCAACATACTAATAAGCAAAAATCACTTTACATTAACAATTGTGCTTCATTGTTTTTTTATTGCTGAAGAGTGTTGAATCTTCTCCTGCGTTCTACTGCACAGACGTGAATTTACTTTTCCTTCAGCATGAGGTTCATTCATGACACTTTTTGGTGTGAAAGGTTTTTACATTTGCTATAAATAGAACTTCTTGTATTAAAAACAAACAATCAAGCCCTGCTCATATTTAAAAATTGGTGCGAAAGTAACGCAAATGTAACGTAACACATTACTTTCCATAAAAAGTAACTAAGTAACGTAATTAGTTACTTTTTTAGTGAATAATGCAATATTGTAATGCGATACTTTTAAAAGTGACTTTCCCCAACACTGCATGTCTGAAGATTTCCACAGAGAGGATGACATGCAATTTTTTGCCCATACTTGCTTATTTGAAGAAGAATATACAGACGATGAGCTAGGAGAGTTCTGCTTCAGTCAGCACCACACGCATGCGTCATTATACGTACGTCATGAACGTGCTGTGACATGGAAGAGAAGAAATTGTTGATCAATGAAGTCATTATTTTGTTCTTTGCTTGCACATTGTATTCTTGTAGCTTCATAAATTACAGTTGAACCACTGATGTCACATGGGCTATTTTAACAATGTTCTCACTACCTTTCTGGTCTTTAATCGTGGTATTTCTCTTGCTGTCTATGGAAGATCAGAAAGCTCTCGGATTTCATCAAAAACATTTTAAATTGTCTTCTGAAGATGAACGAAGGTCTGATTTGGAACAACAAGAGCGTGAGTAATTAATTACAGAATTTTCATTTTGGGTGAACTATTTATTTAATGATTTTGAATGATAATTTGTCATTGACATTGTTTTAAAGTGTTCTCCCAAATGACTTAACTTCTCATACATTATAATTATTATACATCCTTTTTACTACATGTATTCATAATAAAATTGAATTGCAAGATAAACACAAGTACAAGTGGTTATAAACACCATCAAATTAGATGAGCGTTGCTTCCCAAAATCAATTATTGATTATAAATGATTATTTGTGATTGACAATGTTTTTAAATATAATAATAATGATAATAATAACTATATGAAAAGTTCAGATGCAGACGCCTCTAAGTGCCGTCTGAAATTTCTTCTGCATCTGAACTCTTCATATAATAACTATATTATTATTAATTTATTTTCATTAGTATTAGTAGCAATACTATACATCCTGTTTGCTACCTTTATTCAAATTCAAAAACTTAATTGCAAAGTAAAAACACACAAGTACAAGCAGTTACAAAGACCTTGAAAAAGTTGCAGTGTTTTTGCTGAGTCTGAAGGTTTGTCCTAATATATCAAATTAGATGAGAGCACTGTTTCTGCTGCATCAATATCTCAGTTGGTTTGCATTGTTCTCTGCTGGTTTTGCCCGTTTGTTGCAGGGTCCAGTCTTGGTAGGGGTTCAAGGGATAAACTGACCCTTTCGATGTTTTCTCTCTTGGTGTTTCCAATAAATCCATATTGTTTTCTCCTTTTCTCACACTCACCGTTCCCTTTTTCTCAATCTAGTTCCTGTTTCTCCTCCCTCGCTTTTCTCCATCATGATAATAATGACCTTGAGAATTACTCGGCTATTATAATCATTCCCATCATCATCGTCATGTCGTGTATGCGCTAGATTAGAATGACAGTGAAAGATGAGTGTGATTGAGGGTGTGTGTTTGAGTGTGTTTAATCATGCACTTGTGTTTGAGTGTGATAGACTCCTGTGGTCCAACTGTATCGCATGCAGTACTGCATATTAATGAGCGTGCGAGTGTGTGTGTTTCTCATCTGACTCATGCATAGTTTTGCTCTGTAATAACCACTAACAGACACCGCAGTGAGGTTGATTTGCAATCAGATCTGACCCATTTCATTATAACACAGCGACGAGTTTATTGGCTAAACTGATCATGGACCTGCAAGTGATAGATTGAACTATGCATAACTCCCTGGCACAATGCCTGAGATCTCCTGTGATCTCCCTCTTCTTAATAGAGGTATAGCAGCAGGTTGGATCCTGTCCTCCTTTCTTTTTTTTTGTCATTTACCAGATGGACTGCAGGCAGGCAGTCGTGTTCCCTGAGCCTGAGCTTGCCTGGCCATACATTATTAATGATACAAATCATTAAGAACTCTCTCTCTCTCCCTTGCCGTCCCTTTATCTGTCAATAAAGCATTTTTTGAAGCATCTGTAAAAAGACACATGCACAAAACAGACCCTAGTGCGCAACTCGCCTGCACATACATGTTGTGGTTTCTTCTTCTGGCTGTGTTATGATCAGAGGGATTTTTGACCCATGAGTCAATGATCTATCATTAATGTTCTCACATGGATTCACAGCACTTTCTATAGCTGGACTGAAGTATGACCAACAAACGCTTGCTCATTTAAACAGATTTTTGAGGCACTTCCATATAAATGTGTGTGTGTATTTTTTATAATAATGAAAATAATAGTAATAATCTAAATCATCAATGTATTGGTATTATCCATGTATTAGGCTTTATATTTTATACATGCACACAGAGCTCCTTCTGTTTAGTTATTTATTGTTTTTAATAAAGTCGCTTATGCTTACCAAGGTTGCACCAAGCACATCCAGAATTCTGTTTAGTTCCAGAATTCATTTAAAGGATCACACACACACACACACACACACACACACACACACACACACACACACACACACACACACACACACACACACACACTCACACACCGGTATGCAGAGAGACATTTAAGAGGGTTTATTCTCTAAATAACTTTAATTTCATGTTGCTGAAAAATGTGTTAATGTTGTGTGTATGGACTCTTGTATTTGTTCCACATTAGCTTCCTGTTCACTAATTTTTGCCTCTCACAAAAGCCACAATTCTTCTAAGAAGGCAGTAAAGGCTTCTGTCATGCTTGAGCTTTAGTTAGGATCAAAGGTGGAAGTTAAGTTGCACAATGTTTAGGTTTTATTATTGTTTTTTAATACTATTATTTTGATTTATGTCTTAGTTTTAGGTTGTACTATATTTACCTTATTTGAATTTGCATTTTTAATGTAATATGGCAATCAAATGCACTAAATGGGTTTAGTTTTCAGTTATTAATATATGCTATTTCAGTAATAAAACATAATAAAAAAAGGAAACAAATGATTTGTTCATTAAGAGACTTGTCTTATTTTCTCTTGTATATTTAGGATTGCTCTTTAAAAAGAAAAAGTAGTTCTTATCCGATTACTTGATTAATCGATGTAATTTGTGGTAGAATACTCGATTACTAAAAAAGTCAATAGCTACAGCTCTATTTCACAATATTACTGTTTTAAAGTTTCCAAACTTTTGATAGGCTGCCATATCTCTTAATATCTAATAAACCCTAATGTTATTAAAATATATTTTTTCTTTGGTCATGTGTCCTGCTGCGCGACTAAGTATGACTTAGTATGAACAGTACTGAAGTATGACCTTAACGTGACCTTCATTAAAATGTTGACCCATTTATTCCCTTGCTGTTGCTCCTGGTTTGTCCATGTACCACGATGTGTTGTCTTAGCATGTGCTTACGTGTTCTCTGCATGATCTTTCATGTGTTACCACTTTTCACCATCTGTTCCATGTCTTGTGTCCTGTTGTGCATGATATCACAGTTACACCGTGTCTTCTGTGGGCTCCATGTGATATTGTGACAAACGATGAAAGCTTTCTAACATGCAAACCTGAGCTTTTGTCCTAACTAGCTGCAACTGTGGCAGAACATTTAGTTGATCACTTGGTTTCTATTTTTACAGCATTGCATCAAGCAGCTTCGTCCACAGTGACATCTCATTGGTCCAAAGTCCCGCTCAGTATATCTGTACACTAAATATCCTACATCTGATTGCCTGTGATTGTGTAACATTGTGCAGCAGCTTCATATTCAAATTTCCACATTGTACCACATTTTTTATGTGACCTTTAGAAAACCTTGATGAATTTCATGGTCATGTTAATAAAAAGGTGGCTTGATTTGTGATCAGAGGAAAATAACTGATTTAAAAGGGTGTTTGTGCATGTACATAAGAGTATATGTATATAAAACACATGTCTGTGTTTGTTGCACTTAATGGACACAGAGTCATGTCCTTCATCTGTTAACTTGGGCAGAAATCCTCCCCTTCCCATGCAGAAGGACATGCTGCTGTCATGGCAACCTCGCCATGTTTCATCGCAATCATGCAACACTTGCTTGACACGTCCACGCCGAGCTCCTTTCAAACCCTCACGCACTCAGGATCAGTATCACAATGTGTTTCCTTGTGCTCAACACACGCATGCCTTCACACATCCGTGCTCTCCTGTCTAAAAATATCAATACCTTCAATCATACTTTGTTAATTGCTGTCATTGTCTTAATTATTTAAAGGGCTAGAGCAACCAAAACGTTCAATTCTGTCATCATTTATTCACCCTCGTGTCGTTTCATTCTCCTGTGAAGCACAGAATGACATCTTTTAAATTCCATATAATGGCCGAAATATGTTGGAATTCATAGTTTTTAAATGTATTGAAATATGACCTTAATATAACTAAAACAACAAGTCAATTTAAACGAACGTTTGAGACGTATGTGTGTGCATTTATTTGAAAATAAGAATAATTAAAAATAACAATAATAATATTTAAAATAGCAAACAAATAAAACAACAGCAACAAAAAATTATTAAACTTAATTATAATAGTAATTGTTAATAATATTTATAGTATATTTAAGGATAAGAATAATGTTTCAAAATAACAATAACAAAAACAATAATTAAGCATAAGTATTATTATTAATAATCATGATGATAAAAATATCAATACAACAACAATTAAACATAATACAAATTAAAAAATATTATGTGTATTATTATTTTAATAATATTTAAAATTAACCATACAACCTCAATACATATAATAATAATAATAATAATAATAATAACTTTTCATATTTAGATAATTTAATAATAATAAAAAAACTATTATTATTATTATTACAACAACAACAATTGCTGTATTTGTGGTATTATAATTATTGATATAATATAAACAAGTAATTTTTCTGCAAGTAAAAAGACATTAAGATGGTCAACATGAGGGTGAGTAAATTATGATATAATTTGTATTTATTTATTTAATGAGTAAACTAACCGTTTAACTCCTTCCCATCTTCATTTCCATGTTAAATTTGATCACCTTCCTCTCCTGGTGGTGTCTCTGTGCTTATAGAGGGACCTCCGTGGTTCCCCCTCCCTCCCTCGCCTCAGCACCGCTCCCTAGGGCCCTTACCGTGACTTTCAGAACCACGGAGAGCTCCGATCCCTAGAGCTCCTAATGTTCCTCTACAAAGGAGTCTGCAGAGACCGAGAGCGAAGGGCAAAGAGAAAAGAGATTATCACAATCACTGCAGAGAACAGACTGTACCTTTAAGAGAGCGAGAGAGGAGAACAACAAAACCATGCTAATCTATCTCTGAGTGTTTTTTTATTCTTGTTCAGGCTGTGTATTTAGTAAAAGCTCTTTGCAGCTTCTCCAACACTCGTAAACCAGCTCAATTGCACAGCGCCGAGCACGGACGTACACACACACACATGCACACACGACCGCACACACTCGTTCTCCCTGAGTCGCACACACTCACACACACATCGCCTCACACGCGTACAGTGCTGCCTGCGAGAACCAGCTGGAGAAAGCCCATCTCACACGCTGAGAGAGAGAGAGGGAGAGGAACAGAGGACAGGAGCGAGAGAGCAAGACAAAGGAAGGCAGGGACGGAAGGAGAAAAGGAGCTAATAGAAGAGCAGCTGGCTCCGGGAGAGGCTAACGACACGGAGTGAAGACAAGAGAGAGGAGGAGGACCAGGAGGGTGGATCAGGAAGCAGGCTGGTGGCTCTCTTGTAGGCAGCGGAGCACGGTGAAGGCATTATGGGAAATGCACCATCCCAAGGCATGTTAACCTTATCTTAATCCATTCTTATGTAGCAGGTATTTTGTTGTTTGCCATGTTTGTTGTTTTCCTCATCCTCAGTTTTTTTCCTTTTGGTGAGGGGGTGGGGCAAGGTGGGGTTGGAGGGTGTATGTATGTATGTGTGTGTATGTGTGTGTTTATGTGCAGAGTGTCCTTTGGTGCTTCATGCCAATTGCTCTGTGTCTGTGGGATCCAACGGCTCTGCCGGTGAGCAGGGTTTCCAGGGATGGGAGTGATGAGGATGGCTCAGTGGGTGTGGGAGCTCAGAGATGAATTGATGGATCCATTCCTGGAGAAACAAGAGGATGGGAAAAAAAGGAAAGGGGAAAAACAAATGCTGCTAATGATGCTTGAACGCGTATGTGTGTGTGTGTGTGTGTGTGTGTGTGTGCGTACGCTCACGCTCGCTCGCATGTGTGTACATTTGTGGTTTTGTGTCTGAGCTTTCAGTGGCCGTGTAGGAATACCATAGGAAGCAGAGGAAATCATCACACCCATTAAACCTGGAGTGAGTGTGTGAGCACGTTGTCGGAGAGAATTTTGTGGTGCTTGTGAAGGCAATTACTGTTTGAACCCTAAGGAATAAACTTCTGTGCAACTTGACTCGCATTGTTTGTGCTACGGACCTCAAATACGTGGCTTGTTAAGTAGAAGTGTGCTAAGCTTTTGCTATTACTATTCTAAGCATTTGAACTTAACCTGTTGGACTATAAAACAATAAATCAATTGCATTTAACTTAAGACATATTTCACTCAGAAATAAAGATTTTGTTTACTCACCGTCATGTCATTCCAAACCTTAAGATATTTTAAAGAAAGTTTAAATTTCTTTTTCCATACTGTGAAAATCAATGGGGTCTAAAACAACATTTAAACACCATTGACTTTCATTGTAAGGACAATTTGTTATCTCCAAAATATTTTATTTTGTGATCTTGAGGGTGATAAATGATGCCAGATTTTTCATTTTTGCATGTTTAATTTTTGTGAAACTATTCCTTGAATCATGGCCTCTTAAAGGAATAGTTCACCCAAAAATGAAAATTCTGTCATTAATTACTCATCTTCATGTTGTTCCAAAGCTGGAAGACCTTCATTCATCTTTGGAACACAAATAAAAATATTTTTGATGAAATCCGAGAGCATTTTTACCACGTGCAAGGCCCAGAAAGGTAGTAAGGACATTGTTAAAATAGTCCTTGCGATATTAGTTGTTCAAGTGTAATTTTATGAAGCTACGAGAATACTTTTTAGTAACGATGTTCTTACTATCTTTCTGGGCCTTGAACGTGTCAGTTACATTGCTGTCAATGCAGGGTCAGAAAGCTCTCGAAAAAAAAAATTCTGTTCCGAAGATGAACGAAGATCTTATGGGTTTGGAACGACGTGATGGTGAGTAATTAATAACAGAATTTTCATTTTTGGGTGAACTGTCCCTTTAAGGTGTGGTCCAACTACAAATATTGTACACAAATGCAAACTCGTGAATTTTGCTGTTCCAAAGTTCACGTTTGGTGATTCATATGGTGAAAACAGTGTCCGTAGTCTGCAGTGTCTGTAGAAATTTTGCATGATCAAAGTTTAATGTGACCATTATGCCCTCTCAAAAAAAACCTAGCTACCATAAAATACTAATGAAATCTTAGTAGAAGAACTTCTAAGCAACTGCATACCAACACCCAGGCTACCACCTACAGCAGTGTAGCATCATGGTGGTGAGGTTTGCATTCTTTTTCTTGAGAAACTATTGTCTTGTATTTCATAGTTTCAAAGTAACTCTTCCAGGAAGAAGGCTGCGAAATGCAGGCAGAAAAACAAAAAAGATATAAAAAACCAAAGAAAGAGAGAGATTGGCAAAGAGGAGCTTAGAGGCATTTGTCCCTGAAGTCTGCTGGGAGAAAAAATAAAGAATGAGAAGAATGATAGAAAAATTTAATATGAGGCCTGAGACAGAAATGCTACTAGAGAAGACAAGAAAATACTTAATCAGAGTAAAGCACATATACAGCAGATGAGAGATGGAAGGATGGATTGAAATGAAGGGAATGCTTGCTTGGAGTGAGACTGGGGAAGGCAGAGAGAGGAGAGAAGGAGGCTGGCTGCTGAAGGCATACCCACAGTCTCTTGGGACAGACCAGCTTTGGTAAGCAAAAAAGAGAGGGCCGGTATGCCTACAAAAGAAGGAACAGAAGCGGAGGGAGAATACTGATGCTCATTACAGGAGCTTCACTACAGAAAATCTCAAGAACTGCAGAACAAGACAGCATCGGACAAGTTCTCTTCTGTTCTTTCTTTTCCTGTTGAAAAATCTTACTGATTTATAGCACTGTTAGTTAGACCAGTGGTTTCAACATTATTTTAACTCAAAGATTTTTTCCAGTCTGATAAGTTTCCAAATTACTGGATAAGGATTAAGAAGGACTTTTAAAAATAGTTTTTACTCAGTTTCCACCCAATAAAATATTAAAGAGTTGGCATAACTAGAAAAATGCATATTCATAAAATGTAAAAACAGCCATAGAGTTATAAGATTGTATTAATTTACATGACTTTTCCAGGTCTAGAAATCTCACCTTTTTAATTGGACTACCTCATTATCCAGTGTTTCCAAGACTGTGAGATCCTTTGTGTTTCAAAGAAAATTACATACAAACCATATTCTATCGTGATCGTGTGTTTATTATCTTATATAATCAATAGTGGCTGTTGTTATGTTTATTTCTGCTGTGTTATGTTTATTTCTGCTGTGTAAAAGCCTTTACATGTATGCTCTGGCTGAAACTCACGTTGTTTGTGATGTTACAACCGCTTCTCCATTCTTAAGTTGCCAGGTATACATTCCAAGTATAATACACATTAGTAAAAGGATCTATTTTCTGTTTTATTTGTCTATATACACTTTGGACGGCCGCGGTACATTATAAAAGTAGCCCAAAAAACTCTGTAATTTTTCCCGCGATTTTCAAAATAGCCAGCTTGTTGTGCAGCTACTCTGCCAACACTGGTTTGCTGTAACGTTACCCTCATCACACATGACAGATAACCTTCTGCGCTGCGATGATGGCAAGAAGTTGGGGTAAAACCTTATAATGCGTTTCATTTGTGTAAAAAAAAAAGATTACGCGTTAACATTTTTAGATTAATCGCATGCGTTAACGCGTTAACGTTGACACCCCTAATAACCCCTGAACAAAATTATAAACACAACACTTTTGTTTTTGCCCCCATTTTTCATGAGCTGAACTAAAAGATCTAAGACTTTTTCTATGTACACAAAAGGCCTCAAATATTGTTCACAAATCTGTCTAAATCATTGTTAGTGAGCACTTCTCCTTTGCCGAGATAATCCATCCACCTCACAGGTGTGGCATATCAAGAAGCTGATTAGACAGCATGATTATTGCACAGGTGTGCCTTAGGCTGGCCACAATAAAAGGCCACTCTAAAATGTCCAAACATTTTCGGACATTGTTTAAATTTGAATAAAATAAAAATTAAAAGATTTTAAAATCACCTGAGCCAATATTGTATTCACAATAGAAAATCGATAATATTCATGCTTAAACTGAGAAATGTAAAAAAAGAATAGCAAAAAATTAGCTTGTTTCAAATTTGACACCTGCTACAGGTCTCAAAATAGCTGGGATGGGGGCATGTTTACCATGGTGTAGCATCTCCTCTTCTTTTCAAAACAGTTTGAATATGTCTGGGCATCGAGTTTATGAGTTTCTGGAGTTTTGGAGTTGGAATTTGTTCCCATTCTTGTCTGATATAGGTTTCCAGCTGCTGAAGAGTTTGTGATACTATGCATCCAACAAAGGTCTTTGGCCTTGTCCCTTACGCACAGAGATTTCTCCAGTTTCTCTGAATCTTTTGATGATGTTATGCATTGTAGATGATGACATTGGCAAAGCCTTTGCAATTTGACATTGAGGAATATTGTTTTAAAAGTATTCCACAATATTTTTAAGCACTCTTTCACAGATTGAAGAGCCTCTGCCCATCTTTACTTCTGAGAGACTCTGCCTCTCTAAGACATCCCTTTTATAGCTAATCATGTTACAGACTTGATGTCAGTTAACTTAATTTGTTGCTAGGTTTCAGCTGTTGTCCCAGATGAATCATTTCAAATCGTCTTGCCTTTTCAGCCCTTTGTTGCCCCCGTGCAATTTTTTTTGAGACCTGTAGCAGGCATCACATTTGAAATGAGCTCATTTAGTGGATAAAAGTGTACAATTTAAACATTTATTATGTTATCTATGTTATCTATGTTCTATTGTGAATAAAATATTGCCTCATGTGATTTGAAAGTCTTTTAGTTATTCACTACAAATTCCGCTGATAAAGATAAGTTGAATTAATGCGATCAGATGGGTTTGAAATATACAAAATCGATTAACAACCTCAGAGCTCACAACATTTCTTTAAATGTATTGTTATTATTTTTATAAGTTATTGTTACAATTAGAGAGCAAAAAATGCAGAAAGTGCAGGTGTTGAAGATGTGGATTGGAAAGGAGTGTAAGAGCATTGCTTTGAGGAATGAAAAGGAGAAATAGGTGTCAAGAAAGACAGGTGGGTGTAATGAAAGCATAAAGTGGAGATGAAAGAAAACAGGTGGATGAAAGCACTACTGGGATGAAAGAAAGGGATAGAGAGATGGGAAGGAGAAAGAGTTCCTGGATGAATCTTGAAGACATTGAGATTTCTGTTTTGATCTCGGTTCATTCTCACGGTTGTGTGATATTTTGTTGTGTGATGTGCTTTTCAATGTTTCTCAATGCAGATGCTGTAGTATATATAATACAGAATCTATTTCAGGCTCAAAAAGAGATTCTGTATTATATATACTACAGCATTTGCATTGAGAAACATTGAAAAGTAGACTCTTTGTTCTACTGGAGAAAAAAGTAACCTACATCACCATGGCCTGAGAGTGAGTAAATTAACAGCAGATTTTCATTTTTAGGTGAACTATCTCTTCAACTTGAAGCTTTGAAGTTACCCTGTTAAGTTTTTGCTCAAAATTTAGTTTGAAAACAAATCATAATTAGCAGACCACCTGCAGCACCAGCAGTAAACAGTAACTGTGATTTAAAACAAAAGCAAAAAAACATAAATGGTTCTTTTAAAATATGAATACTTTTGAAACATGTACCTTAAGTATATATAATCTCACTGAATGCGCTGTCACAATTGTCTTCTCTTATCCTGCTTCTGCACTCCACACTACTTGTAAACACTCCCATTAACCTCCCTTTATCTGTGTAACAGGAGAAAATATTGTGTATTACATGTATCAGGTTAGTCATGTTCAAAGCAGCATTTATACCAGTGATCTAGGTAAAAAAATATCCATCCTGATTCCTGACACCACACCAATGGTGTGTGTAGTGTACTCTGTTCTGATTGTTTGAGTGCTGTTGAGGTGATTTGCACCTGATTTGAGTTTCTGCACAGAATATGTCTGCTGAGGTGAATGGTAGGTAGAGGGAGTGGTTACAAATGACATTTAACAGTTCTGACAAACAGATATTAAGAGGGACGTATTGTTACACTCAAGAGGTTAGACGATTATTCAAAATATAGTGATTTACTTCACAGAGGATTACCGCTTTAAAACTGTTTGTGTGCGGCATTGTAAGATGTGTTGTCTTTGTCTGCTTCTATATTCAACTATTTAGTCTCAAACTATCATGAAAATATCAAAAGTCAGCAAGAGTCAATCAAATTTTCTAACTCATATTTAACCACAGTGATAGGTAATGATAGTGTACTTAATTTAACAGTCTAATATTTAATTGTCCTCCCAGATACAAGGTCAGAATCTCCCTGTCTGTTTTGTCAGCTGATTGGTAGAGTACAGTTTGGCAGCAGAGTAAAAGTGTAAAAACATTAATTCAGATCATCTTGGATTTGGTCCTTTACTGATGCATGATAAACAAATCCCCTCCCAAAAGTATCATTAGGCAGGAGAACATCTTGCTATCTTCTTGAATCTTGTTATTTGTAAACTTCATCACATTGCATGAGGAGCAGAAGCTCAAAAGTTGCATACAGCATTACTCAACACTTCTCAACCGGTTGGTTGAAGTCCAAAATTTTGCAGAGAACATTTCAAAACTTAATGAGAGTTTTGTCTCTTTCTGCAACCACACAATTACATACCAAATATTATTGGTTTCCGGTAAACATACAACCCATAAACCCTTCTCAAACTGTGCTTGTGACTGCTGAAAATGTAGGTTATATCTGTTGTTGTACACTGAAATGTCTATAAGAAGAACAGTATTAGCACTTCAAACAGGACTGACAGCTGTAATCTGCTGCTGTGTGACTATAACCCGAGGTGCTGTAATAGTGCGCTAGTGATGCTTTGTGTGTGTGTTTTCATTTGTGTGTATTTGTATAGAACAAGCCTTGCATTAATATTACTGTCTGAATATAAAGCCACGGATAGAGAGAGGATTTACATTATGCCAGTTCTTCAGTATGGATTTTGAATTAGTGTAACAGGGTTTGAGAGAGAGGCTCAGTATAATACAGAGACTGTATCATATAGCAGCACACTCACAGCCTCATATGAGAGAAGAGAAGCGGTCATTTCGCAGATGAGAGAACGATAACGGGGAAATTACTAAACCTTCCATATCTAGAGTGTCAAAATGATGTTGAATAAGTGTTTTTTTTACAGTGACTAAACTATGCAAAGCATAGCTGTGTAAAACCCAACTTGTGTTATTAATTTCAAAATATCTTTTTGAAAGAAGTGTCTTATGCTTGTCAAGCCAGTATTTATTCGATAAACAGTAATATTGTGAAATATTATTACAATTACAAATAATTGTTTTCCATTTTAAGACATTTTAAAATATAATTTATTCCTGTGATGTTTAAGCTGTATTTGCAGCAGCATTACTCAGGTCTTTAGTGTCACATGATCCTCCAGAAATCATTCTAATGTCCTGATTTGCTGCTCAAGAAACATTTCTGATCATTATCAATGTTGAAATCAGTTGTGCTGCTTAATAATTTGGTGGAAACCAATATACATTTTTCAGTGTCATTTTGAACCTTTTTAATAAAGTTTAAAATAATATAATTTATTTGAAATATAAATCTTTTATAACATCATAAATGTCTCTTGTTGATCCCAAACGTTTGAACATTACATCCTGTATTTATATATGTGTGTATTGTTTTGTTATTTATACAGTGTAAAATGTGGTAATGTGAAATAGTCATTTGCGCATTAGTGTAAATAAAAATACGTTGGCTATATTAAAAAAATACCAGGCTTATTGAATTGTACAAAATATAGCTGCAACAGTAAATTCATCAGGGACAAATATCCATTATAACTACAGCTTATGAATTTTTGATAGCTGTGTGATACCTCAATATTCCTATCCTAAATAAAAAAATGTTTGCATGTTAATCTGAGTGGATTTAACATCAGGAGAGCTCTGCCATATCCATGTTTTAACGTGAACTCTCCTGTCCTGTGATTGGCTAATGATGACATATTGGTTTTATGACAGTGTGTTGATGACTGGATGCAGTGTTTTTTTTAAAGAGGAAACCGTAGAGTGTCACTGCTGCTGCAGTAAACATCAGCCAGATATCTATTCCACTGTATATGGCAACATGGGATACACCAGCCTCTAGCAATGACATTGCTGTGACAGATAACCTTGAGGGGTGTCCATCTATCCTTTCACTTTTTCTCTTCTTGTTTCAGTCACACACACACAATCAGGTGCATGCTGGTATATTCACCGGAGATTTATAACAGCAGGGGCGCTTTAATGACAGTTATTTCTTTCCAGACTCAGTCTGAATTAATTGGAGCGCTGCCTGTTTCTGCAAAGGGTAGATTTTTCTCTTAGTTTTTTCAGTGGGACTGCAGTAATGGGTAATTTAGGCCCAAAAAATCCTTTACTAAGTTGTCAGAGTCAGTCTATTTGAATGTATGTGTTTGTTTTTGTGTATAAAAGAGGATTTACTAGGAGGTTTTAGGTCTTGGCTCACAAGATAAACCTAAAATAAATCAGAAAATTACATCCCTGAGTACAATGCAATGAAATGCATTGCTTTCGAATGTGTGTGTCCATATTTACAGACTTTTAGTTCAAAAATCCGACGCTTGGCGGCTATAGGATCCATATTAATCAGTGTGTAATTTACTTGGAGCACAGAAAGCACACAAATGCTTTCTTAGCACTTTCCTTCTGTGAATCAATTAGTCTTCTTTATGAATGAACAGCCAGATCCCCTTTGACATCCTTCCTGTCCTCAATGTCGTGCTCATGCCATTCTTCTCATTCTCTCTGTGTTCTCTCGCTTCATCTGTCCATCTTTGTACATGTAGACTTGAACCTGCTAATGATAATTCAGTCATTTTGCTTTTGTTAGAACAGAGCATTGCTGTATGGGTCGTCTCGGGTGATCCGAAGTAGACAAGTAAACAGCGCTAAAGTCCAAATGCCTCCAATATGGTTTTTGATCCAATCACTCAAACCGTCCATTTACTCAACTATAATAACAGCAAGGACTTGGCTTAATGACTTGGCTTAATGTCTCGTTTGTGCTTGAGGTCTCGCTTTCGAAGTTTAGAAATTCAATTACGAGTGGTGACAGGAGAAGCATGTTAATACTAGGTGTAAACGACGATCTGTCTCACCAGATTACTTGAACGGATTACTAAAGACAGAGGTTAATACAGGCTTACACAAGACCTGTGTTCAGATTTGTGATTCTTCAATTTATCTCTATAACTGTTTAAGTCAGAAATATTACTTAACTTGACTGAATTACCTGACTACACTACACTCTCAGAAAAAAGGGTACAGAAGCTGTCACTGCTCAAAAGTTCTATATGGGTACTAATATGAAAACCATTTTTAAATGTTTGTTAGTTAAAAAGATAACAATTACTTATTTACTCATAAATACCAAATTCATATATATATATATATATATATATATATATAATATAACTACAGTGTATTATACTACCCATCAGAAGTTTGAGTTGAGTCAGAGTAAAGACATTTATAATGTTGTAAAATATTTGTATTTCAAACAAACACTGTTCATCTGAACATTTTATTCATCAAAGAATCCTGAAAAAAATGTATCACGGTTTCCACAAAATGTTAAACAGCAGCATCACAACTGTTTTCAACATTGATAATAATAAGAAATGCTTCTTGAGCAGAAGATCAGCACGTTATTATGTTTCCAGAAGGATCATGTGACACTGAAGACTGGAGTAATGATGCTGAAAATTCAGCTTAAACATCACAGGAATAAATTACATTTTACAATATGATAAAATAGAAAATATTTCACTATTTCAATATTGTGTATTTTGATAAAAAAGCAGCTATGGTAAGCATAAGAGAGATAAAAAAATGTTACTGACCCCAAACTGTCGAACAGTAGCGTTTGTGTAAATAAAGGGAAGTTAAGACGTTAGGGTAATTTAACCTTTTGCCACTCAAAAAGTAGGTAATAAAAAGCTAATGTGATCTCTTCTTTAAACTAGAACGGTAGTTTTATTTTTATTTTTGCTTTAAAATCATTTTAGGGGAAAGAAAAGTTCCCCTAATTGAATATTCACCCATTTATGAAATTAAATTATGTGTATTTGTATAGAACAAGCCTTGCATTAATATTACTGTCTGAATATAAAGCCACAAGGATTTTAGAGAGAGGATTTACACTATGCCAGTTCTTCAATATGGATTTTGAATTAGTGTAACAGGGTTTGAGAGAGAGGCTCAATATAATACAGATACTGTATCAGAGTATCACAAGCACACTCGCAGCCTCATATGAGAGAAGAGAAGCGGTCATTTCGCAGATGAGAGAACGATAACGGGGAAATTACTAAACCTTCCATATCTAGTGTCAAAATGATGTTGAATAAGTTTTTTTTTACAGTGACTAAACTATGCAAAGCATAGCTGTGTAAAATCCAACTTGTGTTATTAATTTCAAAATATTTTTTGAAAGAAGTGTCTTATGCTTTTCAAGCCAGTATTTATTCGATAAACAGTAATATTGTGAAATATTATTACAATTACAAATAATTGTTTTCCATTTTAACACATTTTAAAATGTAATTTATTCCTGTGATGTTTAAGCTGTATTTGCAGCATCATTACTCAGGTCTTTAGTGTCACATGATCCTCCAGAAATCATTCTAATGTCCTGATTTGCTGCTCAAGAAACAGTTCTGATCATTATCAATGTTGAAATCAGTTGTGCTGCTTAATAATTTGGTGGAAACCACCTTTACCACCAAAGAGCACCTTTATTGCTCTGATTTAAAACGCTCTCTGATATTCAGCTGAACATGAAAGGAGGCTTTCAGAAGTTCTAACTTCTTGATAATATTCGCTTCATGTCATTCTTCAGATTCTTAGAATCAGCTGATATAATTCAAACAGTGAGGCAATCACACAGCACCACAGACACCACGCCGGGGTCCGAGCCTGTTCTTCCTCTCCTGCAGTCTCTACGCTCTCTGGCTTTGTCAGACTCACTGGACACTTTGGCAGTTACTGCATATCCACTGTCTCTCTTTGTAGTTTTTGACATTTTTTTGTCTGTTGATATCATTAAAAAAACACACATCTACCCATAAGTCACTCTCATGTATTTATCTTAAACATGTTCACTTGAGCTTTGACTGTAGGTTCACCTTGATCTAACACAAATTGCTCACTTCTTGACATATTTGATACTTGACTTATATTCCTATTCTATTCTATTCTATTCTATTCTATTCTATTCTATTCTATTATTTGCATACATTTAAGCATTCCCCTGATCTCCCTCTCCATGTCATTCGTCTGTGAACGACTGTTCACCTGACAGGACTGGAAGTAGTGCTGCGATTTGTGGCTGGACTGGTCTTAATTCTCTTTTTATCGGCAGCAGAACTAGGTCAGACTGGAGACTGTGTCTGTGCCTGCAGACAGAAACAAGCAATCACCACTTTGTCTGGCCTGAGGAGCCCACAGTTGCTTGCTGTTAGCCATTAGTATCAGACAATGAGGCTCCATCGGTACCGCGCTCCATCACTCAATTCAATGAACACATTCAGCAGAGCGGCCCATGCAGACAAATATCTGCTTTTAAAAGCAGCCTGTGAGATGTCTGCCTATTTGCAGCTATCACTCTTTTAACACTCACTAGTTTATTTAATTTGTAAAAAAAAAAAATATAATAATTCTGTATTGTCCATTGTCCAATGTTGTTTTTAAAATAAATTTATACTTTTCTTCAGGAAGGATGCATTCAATTGATCATAAGTGACTGTAACAGACTGTTACAGAATTTTATACTGTAATTTTTGCTGTATTTTTAACATTTTATACTCCTGAAAAAAATATAATATTAAGAAACACAACTGTTTTCAATATTGATAATAATGAGAAATACTTCTTGAGCAGCAAATCATAATATTATAGAGATTTCTGAAGGATCATGTGACACTGTAGACTGGAGTAATGATGCTGAAAATTCACTTTTGCCATCACATTAATAAATTGCATTTTAAAATATAGGGTATAGAGGTATATATACAGGTGCTGGTCATATAATTAGAATATCATCAAAAAGTTGATTTATTTCACTAATTCCATTCAAAAAGTGAAACTTGTACAATGTATACATTCACTGATATATTTCAAGTGTTTATTTATTTTAATTTTGATGATTATAAGTGACAACTAATGAAAACCCCAAATTCAGTATCTCAGAAAATTAGAATATAGTGAAAAGGTTCAATATTGAAGACACCTGGTGCCACACTCTAATCAGCTGAAACAAAACCCATTCAAAAATGTGGGGAGATTCACAAAGAGTGGACTGCAGCTGAGTCAGTGCTTCAAGAACCACTACGCACAGGCGTATGCAAGACATGGGTTTCAGCTGTCGCATTCCTTGTCAAGCCACTCTTGAACAACAGACAGCGTTAGAAGCGTCTCGTTTGGGCTAAAGACAAAAAGGACTGGACTGCTGCTGAGTGGTCCAAAGTTATGTTCTCTGATGAAAGTAAATTTTGCATTTCCTTTGGAAATCAGGGTCCCAGAGTCTGAAGGAAGAGAGGAGAGGCACAGAATCCACGTTGCTTGAGGTCCAGTGTAAAGTTTCCACAGTCAGTGATGGTTTGGGGTGCCATGTCATCTGCTGGCGTTGGTCCACTGTGTTTTCTGAGGTCCAAGGTCAACACAGCCGTATACCAGGAAGTTTTAGAGCACTTCATGCTTCCTGCTGCTGACCAACTTTATGGAGATGCAGATTTCATTTTCCAACAGGACTTGGCACCTGCACACAGTGCCAAAGCTACCAGTACCTGGTTTAAGGACCATGGTATCCCTGTTTTAATTGGCCAGCAAACTCGCCTGACCTTAACCCCATAGAAAATCTATGGGGTATTGTGAAGAGGAAGATGCGATATGCCAGACCCAACAATGCAGAAGAGCTGAAGGCCACTATCAGAGCAACCTGGGCTCTCATAACACCTGAGCAGTGCCACAGACTGATCGACTCCATGCCACGCCGCATTGCTGCAGTAATTCAGGCAAAAGGAGCCCCAACTAAGTATTGAGTGCTGTACATGCTCATACTTTTCATGTTCATACTTTTCAGTTGGCCAAGATTTCTAAAAATCCTTTCTTTGTATTGGTCTTAAGTAATATTCTAATTTTCTGAGATACTGAATTTGGGGTTTTCATTAGTTGTCAGTTATAATCATCAAAATTAAAAGAAATAAACACTTGAAATATATCAGTCTGTGTGGAATGAATGTATACATTATACAAGTTTCACTTTTTGAATGGAATTAGTGAAATAAATCAACTTTTTGATAATATTCTAATTATATGACCAGCACCTGTATATTCAATGTTTAATAATATTGCACAGTACTTCTGTTGACTTTATTTTGTATTAATTAAATGGAGCCTTGGTGAGAATAAAATACTTTACCCCAAACTTTTGAATGGTGATACGTGTTGAGTTTAAAAGCATACTGTGGTGGGAATATAAATTACATTTTAAATATTTTAATTGAATAAAATGATGAATGCTAATTTTATAGTAATTCCTAAATATTCATAAAAAAGAAAGAAAAATTGAATATATTGGCAAAATGACAGCTTGACTGTGGTTGTGGGACTGCGATCATTTTTGTAAATGTTTATATAAATATTTTTCACAGTATCACACAAAGCATCTGAAATGATTTATTTCACTTTGTGATTATCCTGATTGATTATCATGAGAAGATCATGATTGTTGACGAGAAGATCACAGTGTTTCCAATAATATGTAACCTAAATTACACCATGTATGGACTCCATATGTATGGAGATGAGTATGAGAGAAAAGTTACTCATGTAGTCTGTGTGTTTGCAGGATGAGGTTTAATATTGAGTGACAGAGGGAGGGAAACATCCGGTAACAGCTGCATATTTAAACACTATTTGCTTGAGGCTCTCACACACACACACACACACACACACACACACACACACACACACACACACACACACACACACACACACACACACACACACACACACACACACACACACACACACACACAGCTGTATCTAATCTGTAGGTGAGGGTGAAGGTGAGGGATTCACTAGTATTCCTGGCACAAATATGTCATATGTGTGCACGAGTCTGTTGTGTCACTCTGTGTGTTTGCACTGAAATGTTAATCGGCTGGTCTCCCACTGACACTTGTCTCCCTCCCTCTGTTCTTCAGCCATCACTGCTGGAAAGAGAGATAGAGAGAGAGGGCACACGGCAGCGAGACCAGAATACAAAGCAGGCCGAGATGATGTGGAAGGTGTGTGGGGCGGAGGGGGTTATGGGTAGGGCTGAGGTGATGCACTCATGACGTCTTGCTTACAACCCTCAAACATTCTTTCATGAGAAAATCACTGTGTTTTTCTTTTCTATCCCAACAATATGCAACATAGGTACTGAATTATACTTTCAGATGTTATATTTTGGTTACACTTGAATTCGATAGTCCACTTTTGACATTCTACTAACTGTAAAAAAACATAACTTATGTTCATTATTTTGCAACTGCATGTCAACTAACTGTTATTAGACTAGAGTAGTTGACAGCTAGGTTAGAGTTAATAGAGTAAGTTGACATACTTGCAAAGTTATTTATATCCAGTAGAATGTCTACTTTAATACTCTAATGACTGCTAGTTGGAGTTGTAAAATTAGTTACAGGGTCATTCTCCATCAACTCAACCAAAGACTCCTGGCTAAAAAGTTAGCTTTAGCTAACATCGTTATTTTTTAACTTCTTGAGGTAAAGGTTTGCACGTTTCAAGAAACAAATAGCCTTTTCTCTATTTTTGAAATGTCACCATTGGCATATAATGCAACAGATAAAACCAACAGATCTTATTTACTTATTTACTTAAAAGCAAGGGAATTTTCTGAAATTAGTTTGATTTAACATGGAACGAGCTTATAGTTATAGCTTATCTAATGTCTAAAATGGACTATCGAAATAGTGTTAAATATTTTTTCACAAAAAGCTTGTTGAAATCCTTAATATATTCTTGTGTATATACTTTACATTTTGCATGATTGTTTCAACTTCCACACTGTCTGCTCATGGTCATGTTATGAAGTGTTGGGCAGTTACATATAACAGCGTTACATAATTTAACTACAAAATAAATGTAAACATACTCCTAATGATTTTAAAACATCAGCTAGACATTTTGAAAAGTAATCACAAAGTAATAAAATGTAATCAGTTACATTACTTTAATAAAGTATTTGAAACAGTTACACTACTTATTGCATTTTAAATAGGATAACTTGTAATCTGTAACCTATTACATTTCCAAAGCAACCTTCCCAACACTGGTCATGTGTCATCGTTGCATGCTCAGTCATGCTCAGTGTCTGAGACACTGTTCGTTAGTGAGGTCATTGTGTTGTCTGTAATTACCAAGTCGTTTAGCTCAGTAATAAGAACACCAGGGTTTTGTTTACAAGCAAAGCTATAGGGGTGCAGTGCAGTGAAAGCACATTTGTAGTGGCTTAATGTAACATGTAAATTTGGAGCAATTGGTAGTGAGCTGATGTTTGGCTTTAGCGTTCAATGCATTATGGTAATGTGCCGTTAAATTGCTTATGCTGTCTATGGATTTGTGAAGTGAGGATAGAAAGGTGGAAACAGAAAAGTAAAAGCTTGCTGCCTGGAACTCTGATGAGGAGTGAAATAATGGAAAGGGAATGAGAGAGAGTTGCTTTCATAACCGTGAGTGAGTTAAACGGCCTGTTGTTTGACCTTCGTCAAGATCAAAATCTCAACACGGATTGATGCTAGAACACACGCACACACAGAAATCAATTACATTAAGCTACATCAGATGGCTTCTGAATGTGGTTATTGCATTGTCCATCCATTTTCTTCTCCGATTTCATCACATTTCCTTCTCTGTGGTGTGTATTGTGTGTATTTGCTGGAGTAAGGGCGAATTAGGACTAGTTTTCCCAGTGGAAGTCACTTAAGTTCATGTTTCAGGAATGTACTTTGGGTATATTTTAGTCCCGTTTGCATCAAACACTTATGTGTTTTTCTTGCACAACCTTGGGAAGAAAAAATTACAGAGCAAATTATCCGCCGTTTTCTGAATGACTCAAGTATTCTCTGAGAATGTTCATTCTGTTCGGATAGGGTTGTCTGTGATTGCAGTATATATTATTTTTTCACTCTTCTCCTTTGTTTGTTTTGACTTTCTTTGAATACTGTAGCTAATAATGTAGTTTTATAAAGCATGTTTTATAGCCTGGTGCAGCTCCATTATGATTTAGTGGACTGTGGAATAATAGTATCCTATTTGATGTAAAGGGAATAAGCAGTGTCATAATCAAGACCAGCTTATTTTTTTAAGTCAGAGTCAAACCTGAGAACAGGGTAGGTTGAGTCTGAAGGTGCGTCCAGTTGTCCTTAAATGTGTTGTTAAGTGGACTTCAAAGGATATTCTGCCATATTATGTGAGATTCCATTCTGAAGGAAACATTATGTTCAGTTCGAAGGGCATTGACATAGGGAATAAGGGAACATTGATACATCACTTCACAGGAAGTCGAGAGGAAATTTAACCACCAGTCATTATGTATCACTCCAGTACTAAAGAAGCTTGAATAAAATAAATGCACTGAAAGAGTTTAGACCTCAGCGTTTTTTAGTTTAATTAGTCCCAGGTGTGGTTTGTATGCAGATGTTTTGCGAGTATAAAGTGCACAAGATGTGACATCTACAACGCAGCAATCATGATTACAGTTAAATAAGATAAAATACACAGCTGATAGAACCAAATTGTGTTTATTATCAAACATCAACAACAGGCATTTATAACGCCGTTTAATGCTTTCAAATGTCAATTTATGTATAAATCAATCAATGATAATGTAATGTTTATATTAATACGCATGGATGGATTATATGCAGGTGCATCTCAATAAATTAGAATGTCGTGGAAAAGTTCATTTATTTCATTAATTCAACTCAAATTGTAAAACTCCTGTATTAAATAAATTAAATGCACACAGACCGAAGTAGTTTAAGTCTTTGGTTCTTTTAATTGTGATGATTTTGACTCACATTTAACAAAAACCCAGCAATTCACCAATCTCAATAAATTATAATATGATGACATGCCAATTAGCTAATCAACTCAAAACACCTGCAAAGGTTTCCTGAGCCTTCAAAATGGTCTCTCAGTTTGGTTCACTAGACTATACAATCATGGGGAAGACTGCTGATCTGACAGTTGTCCAGAAGACAATCATTGACACCCTTCACAACTAGGGTAAGCCACAAACATTCATTGCCAAAGAAGCTGTTCACAGAGTGCTGTATTCAAGCATGTTAACAGAAAGTTAAGTGGAAGGAAAAAGTGTGGAAGAAAAAGATGCACAACCAACCGAGAGAACCACAGCCTTATGAGGATTGTCAAGCAAATCGATTCAAGAATTTGGGTGACCTTCACAAGGAATGGACTGAGGCTGGGGTCAAGGCATCAAGAGCCACCACACACAGACGTGTCAAGGAATTTGGCTACAGTTGTCGTCTTACCTGGGCGAAGGAGAAGAAGAACTGGCCTGTTGCCCAGTGGTCCAAAGTCCTCTTTTCAGAAGAGAGCAAGTTTTGTATTTCATTTGAAAACCAAGGTCCTAGAGTCTGGAGGAAGGGTGGAGAAGCTCATAGCCCAAGTTGCTTGAAGCCCAGTGTTAAGTTTCCACAGTCTGTGATGATTTGGGGTGCAATGTCATCTGCTGGTGTTGGTCCATTGTGTTTTTTGAAAACCAACGTCAATGCACCCGTTTACCAAGAAATTTTGGAGCACTTCATGCTTCCTTCTGCTGACCAGCTTTTTAAAGATGCTGATTTCATTTTCCAGCAGGATTTGGCACCTGCCCACACTGCCAAAAGCACCAAAAGTTGGTTAAATGACCATGGTGTTGGTGTGCTTGACTGGCCAGCAAACTCACCAGACCTGAACCCCATAGAGAATATATGGGTTTTGTCAAGAGGAAAATGAGAAACAAGAGACCAAAAAATGCTCACTGTCACTGTCAAAGAAGGTCACTGTCAAATAAACCTGGGCTTCCATACCACCTTAGCAGTGCCACAAACTGATCACCTCCATGCCACACCGAATTGAGGCAGTAATTAAAGCAAAAGGAGCCCCTACCAAGTATTGAGTACATATACAGTAAATGAACATACTTTCCAGAAGGCCAACAATTCACTAAAAATGTTTTTTATTGGTCTTATGAAGTATTCTAATTTGTTGAGCCAAAATCATCACAATTAAAAGAACCAAAGACTTAAACTACTTCAGTCTGTGTGCATTGAATTTATACACGAGTTTAACAAATACACGAGCTTCACAATTTGAGTTGAATTACTGAAATAAATTAACTTTTCCACGACATTCTAATTTATTGAGATGTACCTGTACATGTATGGTTTTATGTCATTATACATTAAACTCCTATAATATGCATGAAATGTGTCATCTATGTTTGATGATGTTGCAGGATGTTATGAATAAATACTTTTTATCCAATGGCCATTTTAGTATCAGTATCAGATATGATCTAAATATGCATGTTGCTTCAATTACACCTCATCACAAGTCTTATTTCAGAGGGTTTTGTGATGCACACATTCCTTGTGTGATGTGAATCCTAACAACAGACACTTCTGATACCCTAATCTGGTCTGAAACACTGCATAAAATCACAGATGACCTATATTAATAATTGTAACTCTCAGATGTCATTTAGAAAACAAATCTCACTTGTTCGTGCACTCACACATTTGTAACCATTAATAAAATAAATAAAATAGCCTCATTCGGCCAGGCAGATGCCGTTGCCATGGATACATTTGAAAGAAACCTCCTTCACTTTTATTACCGCCTTCATGTGTCCAGCTATTCATCTTCCATCACAACATTTTTTGCGAGGCGGAAGATGTTTTAGAAAGCACCCGTGGTAGATAGCAGATGACACAAACCATCTGTTGCCCCCTGCTGTGCGGACTGGATGTGATGTCATCACATTTGGACAGGTATCAAAGTGGTGTCTTTTCTGTCGGCTGGCATCTGCCTGGTCAAGATGTGTGTTTCAGTGAACTTTCTGGAACTTTGCAAAGAGTTGCCTTCCTCTTTTTTTCTTCTTTATTTTGGCCATCCTGGAATGTCATCAATAACTATTCACAACTCTTGTCACTTAGAGATCCATTTAGATGACAAATGCGGTGTCTCTCTCTGTTACTCACACACACAAAATCTCAGGCTCTAAATCTATCTTGTGCACTCAGTTGCATTTCTCTCTAACATTCTTTGTTCCTGTCACATCTCAGGTATGGAATCTTCAAATATTTATGAACTTCTGGAATTATTGATGCAGAGCGTGTGAGTGTTTCCAGTGGGAGGGCTTCTGTGTTTTATGGGTTTAATTTAAACAGGATGTTTTTCCGGTTGGTATGAAATTACAGAAAGTGTGAAAGTATGGGCATTAGACTGAGTATGTGTGTTTCTCCACTGAGAAACAAGGTCTTGCAAGTCAGTTTATGGTATTCTATCTGCAGTCATTTTAGTGGAATTAAACAACCAGGAACAAGCATACTAGGAAAATGCATGTCCACTGTTGCTCAGGGTTTTTGAACCAATGAGAGTGAAGAGTAGAAGAGACCGAATGTAAGGTCATGCTTACAGGAACTGATTAAGAGCTTTTAGCTTAATGGAGTCAACTTACATAAACATATGCATTTTACACAACCCAACACCGAAAAACAACAATTCAACAGTCACCTAAAGACTGCATAAATACTCAATTAAATGTCACTGTGATTAACCTAAACATTGCTTGGGCGTTAAACATATGTTAAAATTCCCTCCATAATGACAATAGCTCCTAGTTAATTCATTCATGCATAACCTCTGTGACTAACTGCACTGAACCTAAACAAAGCCTGTAAACATAAACATCATTACACTGAACCTAAACACATTCAGAACGCTAAATGTAAACATCGCTGCACTGAACCTATACATCATCTGATTGCTAATGTAAATGTCGCTGCACTAAACCTAAACACATTCAGAACGCTAAAGTAAACGTCACTGCACTGAACCTAAACATCATCTGAATGCTAATGTAAATGTCGCTGCACTAAACCTAAACACATTCAGAACGCTAAAGTAAACGTCACTGCACTGAACCTAAACATCGTCTGAATGCTAATGTAAATGTCGCTGCACTAAACCTAAACACATTCAGAACGCTAATGTAAACGTCACTGCACTGAACCTAAACATCGTCTCAATGCTAATGTAAATGTCGCTGCACTAAACCTAAACACATTCAGAACGCTAAGGTAAACGTCACTGCACTGGAACCTAAACATTCGTCTGAATGCTAAAGTAAACGTCGCTGCACTGAACCTAAACATCATCTGAGCGCTAATATAAACCTCGCTGCACTGAACCTAAACATCATCTGAACGCTAATGTAAATGTGCTGCACTGAACCTAAACATCATCTGAATGCTAATCTAAACGTCGCTGCACTGAACCGTAACATATTCTGAAGGCTAACATAAATGTTATATCGTAATATAAATAACCTAAACATCATCTAAATGCTAACACAAACGTTACTGCACTGAACCTAAACATTGTCTGAACGTTAACATGAATGAATTATGCACTTATATAGTGCTTTATTGTGTATTGTTGTACACCCAAAGCACTTTAAAATCATGTCGGTGGGGTCTCTCCTCAGCAACCACCAGTGTGCAGCGTCCACTTGGATGATGCGATGGCTGCCACAGGACAATGGCGCCAGTGCGCTCACCACACACCAGCTACAGGTGGAGAGGAGAGAGAGTCATAGAGCCAATCAAGTGGATGGGGATTATTAGGAGGCCATGATTGACAAGGGTCAGTGGTGGGAATTTGGCCAGGACACCGGTGTTACACCCCTACACTTTACGAGATGTGCCATGGAATTTTTAATTACCACAGAGAGTCAGGACCTCGGTTTAACGTCTCATCCGAAAGACGGTGCTTGTTGGCAGAATATTGTCCCCATCACTATACTGGGGCATTAGGACCCACACAGACCACAGTGTGAGCACCCCATGCTGGCCTCATTAACACCTCTTCCGGCAGCAATCTAGTTATCTCAGGAGGTCTCCCATCCAGGTACTGACCAGGCTTAACCCTGCTTAACTTCAGTGGGCAACCTCGGGCTGCAGGGTGATATGGCTGCCGGTTAACATAAACATTACTGCACTGAATCTAAACAGTCTGAATGCTAATACAAATGTCATAGCTCTTAACTTAAACACTGTTTGAACATTAACCTAAACGCCACTGTACTGAACCTAAATGTCACTGTGCTGCACTTTGAGTGCTAATGTAACATAACTGCAGTAAGCTCAAACTTAAATAATTACCTAACCTTTTAATAACATTCAGCACATTTCACTGTCAAAGAACTTTGCTCAATATCACTGGTAGCCACTTGCATATCTAATTTTGAAAACAGCACTGTACTAATACCAAACAATTGCATTATGCTGTTGGAGTTTAGTGCCCTGTGAATAATATAAAATCTAATTGAGGCAAGGGTATACACAGTGCCCTGTGTGTGTGTGTATCTGAGAGAATGAGAATGAGTTCCTCGAAACAAACAAGCACCAATACCACTGTACCTATTCGTGTCTGAAATTTCCTCTCCTCGACACTCATCCTACCCCTTCTGTCCTGCATGATCCAACTTTTACATGCACTGCATATGAAGCAGTATTGATTTAGCTCTCTTTCTCTCCTCTTCTCCTTCCTTCCTGCTCCTCTCTCTGTTTGACACATGATTTGCAGTGATGTTGCTATCTCTTTCCTCTCTTATTTCTTCCATCTTTTGTTCAGTGTACATAAAGGCTATTGACAACCAATATCTGCCCACTCTTCAACATGGAGCCCTGAGCCACAGATCCTGGTGTTCTCTATGTGGCTGTGAGCTGTGCTCCGTCAACTCGACCTTCGGCATGCACAGTGAACGAGTGCACTAGTGAATGAGGCCTGCCATTTCTAGACTGTGAACGTTTTCTAAAGTTGTCATTGGTTTACATTTTTTACACATGTGAAGCTGCTTGGAGTGTTTAAAGATGTCATTTTTGTGCCACCAAACATGTGCAAAAATAATGACAATGTTTTAGTGCAATGTTTTCTTGACTTGTCAGTGCATTTTAGTGAGCTGTCTCTGTATTTTTAGCTTGAATGTAAGAAAGTATTTTTGGGATGCACAATATATCCTTGCCATATCAATAAATCTAATATTATAGAGTTTTTTATAGATTATTGATACTTTTACTTATTTAATTGTAAATTTTACCCTTAGATTACCTTTGCTATTCTAACACTCACATAAAGTTATCTTTAAAAAAGTAATAATTTAATAACACTGTTAAAATTACTATAGCAAATCTTAATATTAATTTGAGATTACATTTTTCACATTGTACAATAATATCGTTGAATTGTAAAATTATATTTCATTCCATGCCTTGAAAATAATGATTGGCTTTTTATTATTGGAATTTTAATGTCAGTACATCCCTGAAGTATTGAAAATAAATTGCACAAATCACCTCTAAAGAAAGCATGAAATCAAAATGGATCCTACTTACTTTCATAATACATATCTAGGGTGTTCATCAGTGCATGTAACTGTATAACTTTTTTGTATAATTTATAACTTACTATAAATGTAATATCTTTCTGCACCTCTGAAATGGCGAGCAAAAATATTAACTAATAATTTCATAGCCTAATGTTTTGCCTAATGTTTTCACGAGCCAGTCAAATCCCAGTGGATGAAATGAAGTCCTTGTGAACATTATTTTCCAATAAAATATCCTTCAAATTCATGTCACATTACAAACATGCTGCAAATGTCATTACGTTGCCATATAATTTTACGCATGTACATAAATGCGTAGAAATGATAAATGGACGAATTCTGATACATCATTTCGACCGCAGCCAGATGCACGTTTTCTATTAGCTATAATCAGCATGTTATTCCTCTTTTCTCTGCATACACACACGCGGCACACCACAGTCTTATAATCACTTTAATTGGAGGCAGCAGAAAGGAGGTAATTTGGCAGAGAGCGGAAGAGGAGAGAAAAAAACGATAAAAGAGCAGGATTGCAGAGCTGTTTACTGAGCGACTGATGACTGGCTTTTGGCTGCTGTTTTTTGTTGATGTGTTTTCAGTATTGTCTTGGGGTTGAATAGAGGTTAATTCTGTCATTTAAAAGCACGGATCAACCTTTAGCACACACGTGCCATAAACTGCCATTTTACTGCAGGTTTGTTGACATGCAAAGTATTTTTTTGCATGTACTGTCCTTAAAATTGGGATTTTCTCACAGTTATTGGATTTAATTTTAGATACAAATACAGCATTTAAAATATGATGCATTTAGCATCACTTTGTTCACCCTCCCCCTCTAGAAAAAAATGAAGGGGTTTAACCTAAGTGCTTCTGTGCCCTCTGGTGTATGTTTCTACTCAGAATAGCAATGTTGAACAGTGCAGATCTAAGTATGTGTGTATCATTATGTATAGCATTTCTCCTATTACATGTGGTAATGCACACACATGGGGGATGGTGCATTAAATGTGTATTTGGACAGCAGTGGGCTGAAGCATCACATCACATCCTACACTTTTTGGGCTGATAGTCATGCTGCAGGAAGAATACCTGCTGTTTGGGCTGGATAGGGAGGGCTTTTACTCACCGGACTCGCCTCCACGCAGTAAGTTTTGACCAGAATGTTTCTGGATCGGGTCCAAGAGCTTTGAGAAGTGGCTGGAGAGTTAGCTTCTTGTTTTGTGTTGGAATGTGAAATACTGTTTTAATTCATAGAGGAACTTTAATGCAGACAGAAGCTTTCTTCTCTCTGTCTGCTGTGCAGATTAGATAGTGTTGTGTTTGGATTGCGAGACAAAGAATTGAAAAGCTTTTGTCTTTTTCTTAATTGTTTGCACACATCATTAGCAGGCCTGAGGTAAATGTTGTGCTCTATGGCATTTTCTCCGTGGTGTGTGGCACAACTTGCATATTTGATGCAATATGAAACCTTTTTAAGGGAGTGTTGAGATAAAAATAGAAAGCTCTCTGAGCTGGAATTTTAGAAGGAGATTATGACTGTAATTGGGGATGCATTCACCAGTGAAAATATGTAACATTAATAATTTATTAAAAACTATCAAATTTAATTTAATTTTATTCTGTTTCATTTTATATAGAAAATAATGTTATTTATCATAATGGAAATGCATGGATTTCATAATGTGTCAGTATTTAGCTTGTTCCTTATTTGCCTTTATGACAACAGTACTCAAGCTCCTTGAACTCCAAAAGTTTATGCTATTTTTTATTATTATGTTCTCCAGCATGGTTTAAGATGATCCAAAGAGCATCTTGAGCTTCAGTGGAAGGAAAGAACATCTCACCATTTTTAAAATGTTGAATCCGAAATATATCTTAAACATTTAAGATAAAAGGTGTTAAAAATAGATTTTAAAAGAAAAATATTTTCAGATTTTCACTTGTGTCAGTGTCCCCACTGTGTATGTGCTATTGATTAAAAACCCAGAAACCATTTTGAAGAAATTGTAATAGTGTAAAACAGTAACTTCTGTATAAAACTGTGGAGTCAACTCAACCGTAAATAGAGCAAATTGTTATTTATTGAATCTAATGTGCTTTATTTTAAGAATGGCTAGTTAAGAGGAAATGAAATGTGTGTCTCAGTGAGGAATGATGGAATGAATGTGACACTGAGGAGAGATTGAGTATGTTTCTCACTACAGGCGCTCCGGCTGATGTCTTTTGATGCCGGCATTTTCCTCTTTCATACTATGCTCTGTGGCCTTTGACAGTACAGGCCAATTAGTGCAGCACATCAGAAGAGCCAAACTACCATGGGAAACCATGAAGCAATCCACTATTCGTATCGAGTTTGGAAAGCCGCAGTCTTTGCATATGTAAAAGTGGTTATACTGTAGGCCTATTTACAATATGATTTATATTAAAGAGCCAGGGGTCATATACTGTAAGCTTTAAAATGAATGCACCCTGTAAACTCATGTTATTCTGAACTGTATGGTGAACTTTTCTCATTGTGCCAGGTGTTGCGAAGCAGGCAATTTACTTGACAGCTGCTGCGACATATTGTAAATGCATTCATAATGCATTAAAAATAACCAAGCATTTTTGGAGTCCCTGTCGGATCCCATGATTTGAAGTGGTTTATGCTAACTTTTTCATCTGAATGGTGTTATATTCCTCTCATGTGCTCTATAGTCTATCCAGATTGTGAGGAATGAGTCACACACAGCAATCAGTGGCAGGAAACAGACTGGTCATGACTTTCGGAGAGCATTCGTGAGCGCAGGAAGGCTTGGCTAATGTTCCCCCACCTAAATTCTCTTCCCTGGGACTTTTGTGTTTTGTGTGAATGGAAGGAAGCTAATACAGATTGTCTTGAGCTAATCAGGTGTGGATTTGATGTCATTTGAAAAGTTTTCCAAATTTCTTGAAACTAAGTCATTCAGTGTATAGTAATGTGGCATGTTGTATTAAAATTGTACAATGCACTTTTCTGAGAAAAATAAACACACAACAATATAAATTAAAAAAAATGATATATACATAAAATATACACTGAACAAAATTATAAAAGCAACACTTTTGTTTTTGCCCCCATTTTTCATGAGCTGAATTTAAAGATCCAAGACTTTTTCTATGTACACAAAAGGCCTATTTCTCTCAAATATTGTTCAAGAATCTGTCTAAATCTGTGTTAGTGAGCACTTTGCCGAGATAATCCATCCACCTCACAGGTGTGGCATATCAAGATGCTGATTAGACAGCATGATTAGTGCACAGGTGTGCCTTAGGCTGGCCACAATAAAAGTCACTCTAAAATGTGCAGTTTTACTGTATCCCACAATACGTTGGGTCAGTAAGGTTTTTAAAAATAAATTAATTTATTTTGTTCATCAAGGATGCATTAAATTCAAAAGTGACAGTAAATACATTTATAATGCTACAAAATATTTTTGTTTTAAAATAAATGCTGTTCTTTTAAACTTTCTGTTCACCAAAAAATCCTGAACAAAATCACTTTCCATAAAAATATTAAGCAAATCAGCATATTAGAATGATTCTGAAGGATCATGTGACACTGAAGACTGGATCAATAATGCGGAAATTTCAGCTTTGCATCGCAGGAATAAATAATATTTTAAAATATATTCAAAGTGAAAACAGTTATTTTCAATTGTAATAATATATCATAAATATCACTGTTTTTACAGTCTTTATTTTTATTTAAATATTATGTCTTATTATAATACAACATAATATAATTTATTTAATAGTAACGTGGATGTCTCTGCAAACTATTCAAACTATTTTAACAGTGTACACTGATATCTGCATCATTATTTAAATAAATTTGTATTCATGCATTCATTTTATTATGTATACATGTATAATTTTAGGGTTATCTGGATCCAAACAGAACATAAAACAGAAGTTGCTGTGGTTTGTTGCTTTCTGTCAGTCTGACGGTCTCTTGTATTGTGGGTGGTACTTGGCCAGAATAATTTGGACCAGATCTTCTGCCATTTAGTGAAAAATTTGGCGAGGCTAGACTGTGTCGCTTATAAGACTTTATTTGCACACTCGGTCTGATATATCCTTCTCTAACTCACTCCTTACATGATTATTGTGTATATATTGTATTAAGATTGCCTGTTGCTATGGCTATTGATTGTTTATCTTAATGATATCACACAACAACCCTGATTTATAACATCAGACTAAAGCTGTACATTGTTTATGTCAGATCAAAGGTTTCAAGGTCGAAAAAGATTAGTCAACTTTCTGCGAACTCTTTTCAGCATAATGAGTCATGAAGTATGCCACAGTGCTAAACTGTTCAGCATCTATCTATAGCCGTGCGTGCGTTGTTCTGTGTGAACGACAGCTGGGGAAAATTAACAAGCACTCTAAAATCAAAAGACCCCATCCATCTTTTCTTCTCAGTCGTGTTTTTCTCTTCCTCTTTTCCGCTCCTCTGCCATTCTCCGGCTGAGTGACAGATTGAAAAGATGCAGAGATTACGTATTCTTTGTCCCCAAAGTGAACAAAAAAACTAAGCAAAGGAGGAGAGGGAAAATGAAAGCAGCGATATTTGGTTTAAGGCAGGAGGGAGGAGAAGGCATAAGTATGTGTGATAGAGATAAGCACAGTAGAGACCGAGAGGGTGGTGAGGTCTTACTCAAAATAAAGATACCACCTACTAAAAAAGAGATGGAGAGAGGGAGAAAGAGTGAGTGGAAAAGAAATAAAGAATCGATCAGATACATGTTCCATTTTATTTTAACAAATCCCAACCTTAAATCACTTCCTCTGCTTTGATCAAACACTGTTTTTTTTTTACAGTGGACATGAAAACATCTTTTGATATTGAATTGACACAGAAATGTCTTTGAGTTATATAGACACAGTGTGATTCATTTTTAATCACTTGAAGGGTGCATATCTGACTTATTAAAAATACGTTGACTTATTACTTTTGCCCTCTCAGGTCTCCAAAAAAGACATAATGTAGTTTAACATGCCCACTTTCCAACTTCTCTCTCAATTAGGTAGATAGTTTTTGCTACTATACCTAAAAAGGGATTGTTGAGTGACACATTTTTGCAGTTTAATTTTCATAAATGGTAGGAATGAGGCTTTGCATTGTTTGGTGTACTATAGTCTCAGTCTCAGACGTCACGCCCACGGACCGTTGGCTAAACGTCTGATTAATATGGCACACTTATCTGGAAACACTTCAGGAGTGTCGAAGTCATCGTCAGATTGGTTGAATTATACAGAATTTCCGGGAGACGTGTGTCGCGTTATTTAACATTCTGCCTCGAAACAAAGAGGCCGTGACGCCAAACCCCCTCACGAAAGAAGAAATCCGTCGTGTTTACAAATGTGACGATAAACGCTTATCAGAGTCAACTAAACGCTGGATTTTCAAAAGTATGTGAAATATTTAAAGTTCACGGCATAGAATCTTTAAAATACATCCGAGAGTTTCACACACCGGTTTGTTATTGTGGCGACATTTCCACGCCCGACACGTGACGCTGAACGAAACGAACTGTGATTGGTTGTTTGACATGTCGGTCAAACGGCCTCATGGGTGGGTCTTGGCTAATGAATGCCGCCATATATTCCAGACCTTCAGCCATCAGTCTGAAGGTCTGGCTACGCGAGACTAGGTGTACTAGTACTTCAGGCTGTTTTAATTCAAAAGAGCAAGGAAAATCCTGATGTAGATGATATGCCTCCCTTTAAAAAGCGGTTTAAAACACTTGAGGAAGGAGAACAAAATGCTGTGAGTTGAAGGGCGAGTGAAGGACAGCTCTTGAGAAAGATTGCGCTCTTCCTGTCCCACTGCTGAGAGTGCAATCATTCGATCTATACATCATACATACTGTGACTCTTCCATCTGAACCTTCATTATGTTTTTTTTATACATTCCCCTCTCTAATGGATTCACATTTTCCCTTGATCCATGTGCATAGCCCATGACATAATGCTTGGTACTTTGATATTTGCATTGTGTATTCAAAATGCCTCAAACATTTGTCCACCTCTACACGGAGCTGCTCTTTAAGATCTTTGTTTGTGCAGATCTTAAGTGTTGTTAAAAGAGCTGCTAATTGCATTGAGAGGTGCACTGGTGCTGTCCATGGTGCTGATAAACTGGGCCAACTGGAGTTGTCCTTGGTGCTGAAAATAATGCTGACCGCTCTGTTGCAATAATGCTTGTGTTTACTGCATTTTATGCATTGTTGGAATGGTACAGACCGTGTTGGTTGCAGTGATGCTGTTCTGAAAGCATGTGAATAATGTAAGTCTTACAGTATCTTGGTGCTGATGATCTGCATTGCTTCTTATTTAACAGTGTTCAGTCATGCACAGCATATCTCGCTGCTGCCTCATTCCCTTCATCTCTCAGACATTTACATTTTTACATCAACACTGCAGCTTAAGTGTGTTGGAAGAGGTCAGTCTTGGTCTCTGCTGACTGAGCCTTTCTGATAAATGACTGTTGAGACAAATGTCCATTTTAAAGTGTTCATTTTCTGCCAAAAGCTTTCAGAATAAGTCTATTTAATCATGTGTGTTTGTGTAAATGTATTGTTAATGCATAAATGCCCAGTATTTTTTTTAAATCAACAACATTTAGTAATTAATAATCAATAACATTAATTAATCAAATAATACTCAATAAAATTAATTGTGCATATATTTCATACACCAAAAGTTTTAACACATTTTTATAATAAATAATATTTAATAAAATGTATATATGTAGTCAATAATAATAATTTAATAATAAAACAATATAATTTAATAATTAAAGATAGATAGATAGATAGATAGATAAATAAATAGATAGATGTGTGTGTGTGTGTGTGTGTGTGTGTGTGTGTGTGTGTGTGTGTGTGTGTGTGCATTTTGAGACAAATGAGGACATGAATTTGTATAATGACACAGGTATTATAAGGTAAAGGTGACTTTTCAGGACATTGCCCCATGTCCCCACTTATCAAAACGCTTATAAATCATACAGAGTGAGTTTTTGGGGAAAGTAGAAATGCACCGTCTCCTGTGAGGGCTAAATTTAGGTGTGGGGTAGGTGTAGGGCAACAGCACATACAGTTTGTACAGTATAAAAACCATTACACCTATGGGATGTCCCAACTTTTCACAAAACCAAACGTGTGTGTGTGTGTGTGTGTGTGTGTGTACATGTGTGTACATGTGTGTATCATGCGTGCTTACCACAGTGAGGCGCTGTGTGTTTCAGCAGAACTCCTCCTGCTCCTCCTCCTCCTTTCTACACACTCTTTCTTACTCCTCTTTCTCCTTCCTCCCACTTTCCTCTATCTGATGAGGATCTCTCATTTCTTCCGCTCCATGATCAACCGGTCTAATCAAATCACCGTGGACACGCTCTTCCTCCTCTCTTTCTCCACTCTTCATACTCTCTCTCTTTCACTCCATCCAGCTTCTTCTTTCATTTCTCCCTCTCTTGTTCTGAATCTGGGTCATCCACTAGCATGACGGACAGTCTCCCATTATCACCCTCTCCACTTCTCCCCTAAAGCAAGAGAAGGAAATAAGAGAGAGAAAGCAGGTGAGAGAGGGCTAAGGGATGAGAGAAAGTCACAGAGAGTGCCCCGTTTGTCTGAATGCACGCTCTGATTGGCTGCTCGTCCCGCTGGTGTCACATTCTGCCCTCTTCACATGTTCACGCATCGGCAGCATCCTCACACGAGTGTAACACTCTAATGCCCGCTCTCTCACACACACACACACACACAGAGAGACTCATGAGTGCTGTCGGACACCGCTGGAATAATGTCTTCTTACACTGGATTCCTTCAGCCTGTCCTCTTCTAAAGCTAACGGACTAACCGTCATCCTTGTCGGGTTCAGACGAGTAAGTGACAGCGCAGTCTTCTTCTAAGATGCCTGTTTCTTACGTGCTCTTCTGTATCTGTGTGCTTAGAGATGCATTCTGTTACATCAAGCTGACAAGCATGTGGTCAAGCTCTTAGATATGCTTTTGTATATAAGCTTGTAGTTTAATATGCTAGATTTGGCTAGCAATCATATCTCAACTCATCTTAGTCTATTGTTATCTTTTTTGTGCTCTCTCTATTATTATTATTAATAATAATAATGATACAATTATTATTATTACATGTAAATAAAATAACTAATTAGTTTTGTGTGCATCATTAATATATTACTTATATATGTATATATCAGCGCTGTCAAATTATTAATTTGATTAATTAATTGCATCCAAAATAAACGTTTTTGTTTACATAGTAAATAAACACAGCACACATACACATATATTATGTATATATAAATACACACACATTCAGTATATATTTTTAAAATATTTACATTTAGATAATTGATTGTTTTATTGTTATATTGTATATTCTATACAAATAATTTAATATATAAACATAACATATTTGTCTTAAATATATACATGTTTGTATTTATATATACATTATAACTATACACAGGACACACACATATTATATAAACAAAAGCTTTTATTTTGGATGCGATTAATCATATATAGTTGAAGTCAAAACTTTACATTCAGAATCTGCTAAATGTTGATTATTTTACCAAGTAAGAGGGATCATACAAAATGCATGTTATTGTTTATTTAGTACTGACCTGAAGGAGATATTTCACATAAAAGTTGGTTACATGTAGTCCACAAGAGAAAATAATAGTTGAATTTGATAAAATGACCCCGTTCAAAAGTTTACATCCCCTTGATTCTTAATACTGTGTTGTTACCCGAATGATCCACAGCTGTGTTTTCTTGTTTAGTGATAGTTGTTCATGAGTCCCTTGTTTGTCCTGAACAGTTTCACTTCCTGCTGTTCTTCTGAAAAATCCTTCAGCTCCCACAATTTCTTTGGTTTTCCCGCATTTTAGGGTGTATTTGAACCCTTTCCAACAATGACTGTATGATTTTGAGATCCATCTTTTCATACATTGGATGAGTCTGTAGGTGTCAGATCAGAGAGGTTGCGTCTTGTGATCACCAGATGGCCTTATATTTCAGCTAACACAAGGATACATCCAATGCATATGTGGCTTTGGACACAAACACTCTCACACACTCACACTTATATATCAAACTGACATTTCCAAGCTATCTATGTGAAAACTCAGAAGTTATCCTCCATACCTTTCACAACTGAAAACATACAGAATTAAATCGTTTTGGAAATATATTTTTTTCTCCCAAAAGTCTTAGCAAATCTGTAAATAGATTCAGGCTAAACATCCTTTGCCAGTTTGTAATTCCTCCAGTCTTTGTCATTGTGCTCTCTGAATGTGTATGTGAGTGTGTGTGTGTGTGTGTGTGTGTGTGCGTGCGTGCGTGCGTGCGTGCGTGTGTGTGCGTGCTTGTGAATCTGTGTTTTTATGTGTGACCGAAGCATTACATGACAGATTTCCATGTGTGACATTCTTTATCTGTGCTGAATTTGTTATTCTCAGCATTCAGAGACACTTTGTGCTTGTTTGTGTTTATGTGTGTGTGTGTGTGTGTGTGTGTGTGTGTGTGTGTGTGTGTGTGTGTGTGTGTGTGTGTGTGTGTGTGTGTGTATGCAGCTCGCCATACATTTTTAATGTTAGTACAACTAAAATCTTGGAAAAATATTTTTAAAAGGATGAGACGTTACAGAATACATCCAGCCTGTCGGTATCAGCTAAGATACATACTCACAATGCACTGCTGCCATGCAGATATGCTCACGAAATGTGTCATTTAAAGTTTGCTGTCTGGCAGCTGTAGATAATTACATGCTGTTTTTATGCTGCAATTTTTCAGAAATCCAATTCCCATTTGACCATTTGCTCTGGCATGAATGCAGAGCTACTGGCTGTCTGCTGAACAATCTTTTACCCTTAATAGTCCCATGGCTGTTTATCTATGCTGTGTAAGACGGTATAGGGCTAGAACATAGACATATGTACTTACTGATATGCAGTGTGTGCTCACATTATATATTTATACATCAGCTAGTGTATGTAGACCTGTTTAGACATTGCACCCACACACTCAGCTTAGACAGACTGCTGGTCAGTCATCTGTATGCTCTGTAACTTTGTAATGATATGGAATATTTAACTTATTTATTTTAGTCACTGCCACAGCTGTGTTTTCTAACATATCATTCCTCATGTGTTGCGCTTTCCTATAGTAATACTGTAAAGCTGCTTTGACACAGTCTGTATTGTTACAGGTGCTTTATAAATATAGGTGACTTGACTTGACTTGAGTTTCTGGTAAGATTTCGCAAACGCTCCACTGTTGTCCACAGAAAAGCCGAAGTCTCGCCATGAGTAGCCCTTAAATTATTCAGCACTGTTGGATCTAGACGTCTGGGCTGACTGGGAGTCTTCCTGGTCTCACAGTGTTGTCTGGCGAGGTGTGAATGTGTGTGTATCTCTGAGTTTGTTATCAGTCCCCGAGAGCTTGTCAAGGAAGGAGAAGTGCATAAGATTTATACTCTGTATCTCCCTCTTTCTAATTCCCCGTCTATTTCTCTCACACAGAAATGTTCTTTTTTTAACATGTGTTTGTTCAACTATGGGCTCTTTTAGAAAATAAACACTGTAATTTGTTTTTAAAGACATATTTTTATATTTTATGTATATTTTATAATTGTATTTATTTATATATTTTTTGTTTTGTTTTGCTCCTTGCTCTTGCTAATGTAATTTCATAGCCAGCGTTTATTCATCTTAAAAAAACAGCTTGTATTATTTGAGAAAAGTATTGATTTGATTTGAATGACTACAAAAAAAGGCAAAGAAAAAAAAAAAAACATTCACAAGTGACTATTATCTTGATTTTCTTTTTCTTCCCACATCGCATGTCATATTCTTTCTTGGTCTTCACGTTTTCGTCATTTTCGAGAACAAGCTCATTTTTGATAGTTAATATTAATAAATTATGCAAATAATTTACATTATAAGAATAAATTATGCATTTTTTTATTTAGATGTTGTCATATCTATTATTTATGTATTTTTTTTATATTTATGCAATTAACCAATTTTTTAAATTATTTTGATATAGATTTTTATATTTTAAAATCACAAGTCTGGTTCTGGAACAAAGGTAAAACAATAAAAGGCATTTGAAAAGTGGCAAAAATGAATGAAGCCAAATTTGTTATTTATTTTTGCTATTTTTCGTTTTATTTATATGGGGCAGTATATAGAGCGGAGAGGGGGGGGGGACTCGAGCTCAGGTCACCCGAAGTGCAGTCGATATATGCTGGAGACACTATCCGTCTGTTTTAATACCTTAGTTGAAGAAATTCTCAATGTATCTTTAAACCCAGTTTTACCAGGAGAAATACAGTATAGCCACACTCACTCTCTCAAAGTTCAGTGCTGTGTGTTTGTGAGTGGTAATTAAATGGCAGTTAGTTTGGACTCACACTGTTTCAGCCCTGCACTAATTAAAGAATAATCTGTTAATTCTGCTGAAAGACGGCAGACCTCAGTGCTCAAAGAGCACACTGGCAGGATGCACATAAATTACAGAAATTAACTCTTGCCACCTCCAGGGTGTTCCACTTGATGTATATCACTTGATGAATATTCAAACAAAAACTATTTTTTGCTGAAAATCATGAGATTCAGTATCTAACGACTCTCTGTGTGAATCTTAGTTCCCTAAAGCAACATTCTCGTGTGCAACTGAGGGAGAAAAAAGAGTGATTCTCAACTATACACATGCACATACACACACACACACACACACACACACACACACACACACACACACACACACACACACACACACACAGACTTTCTGCAAGTACAACATTTGACAACCATTGCTCTCATTAAAAATAAACACTTACCATAATAATTAGTTTCTCAAAGCATAACTTTTGAAAAAGAGCCGATCTGTCTCACTCTCTTTTGTCTCTTATACAGAGACACAAACTTTCTCTCTTCCACACACACAAACAGAATCTTATTAGACTGTAAAAACAGCAATATTACTTCAACAGCTGGCCTAAACATGAATGTATTTTTCTATGTTTTTAAGCTGGGAGTGTTTCTTTTTCTTATGTATTTTAGTTATATTATCATAGTTATATTTTGTATTTCGTATGTGTTTTTAATATTTTTGAAAGAAGTCAGATATGCTCAACAAGACTGCATTTATTTAATCAAAAATACAGAAAAAAACATTGATATTGTGAAATATTATTCAAATTTAATTTGAATATATTTTAAAATGTAATTTATTGCTGTGATAGAAAAGCTATTTTTTTATTACTCCATTACTGTATTTTTAAATAAATGCTGGTGAGCATAATAACATTTTTATAAAGATAATTTGTCCTCTCATCATAATTCTCATCCTCAAAAATCATAATTATTCCAAACTGAAGTTAACTTTTTGTCCCAATGGTTTATGTATTATTATATTATCAGAGCATTAATTCACACTCACATTTAAACTTGATCTCACTAAAAGTGAGCATACGTTGAACTATGTAACAGGAGTAGCTGTCTGAAAAGTTCCTGAATCCTGACTAATTACCTGATGGGCAATTAAAACATGGTTCCTCAGTGCAGAGGTCCTGACATCGGCCAATTAAAACACAGCACAGGGGAGCTGGGGGTCTAAACCTCAGGACAGGAGCTGTCTGTGCACTCATGCTTAAAAGAGCTGTTCTTGGCCCAAAAAATGTAATTTAGCCACCTAAGAGTCCCTTAATAAATGCCACACTCGGTTTTATGTCAGTCCAAGTGTAGATTAAACAAAAAAATAATTAACCAATTTACTGAAACCTCTTTAGCTGCAAAGAAGGTTCGCTAACAACCTGATTTTTACTCTGTGTTTTTCTAATTACAAACCCCTTTTCATTAAATATTACATTTGTGAGCAGAAGGTGAGCAAAAAAAAGGAGAATATCAATGGTTTTCAAGGTCATGATGCTGAAGAGTTACAGGAAGTATAAGTCGCTCATTGCTGTATGCATGCTTTGGCCATTTAGCTAAAGCAGTTCTCAGACTTTATCCCATTTTTACATTTCTTTTTGAGTTTATGCTTACCTCCACACTGAGCAATGTTTCCAGCAGAATAAAGTGAGTTCAGTGGGTGATGGGAAGAGAAATGATTGCTTTAAGCAGAGGAGGACAAAATCTGCCACTGTTGGTGACATCCAAACAGTGCCTCAGCCTCCTACGCTCTAGATGTTCATCAATAAAGATACCCTGCATGCAAACCTAACAGAAGCTTTGCGTCTTTAAAAGATCAAAAAAAGATTGTTTTGGTGATGGAACAGTTAGTAAGCAGACAGGTAAATCAGGGCAGCAGTCTGTCTGAAGCTCGTTAATTATGGACGTCAGATCTTCAGTGGAGCTGCAGCCTGAAGAAAAGTGAAGAAACAATCGTTCTTTGATCAGCGTTTGTTGTGTTGTGCTGGAAGATCAGAGTGTATGGGCCTGTTCTTGTCTTGTGTTAATAGCGGCTCGGTGCTGCAGGTATCAAGGGAATCGTCTGATTCTTGGAAATAATTTCCCTATAGGGAATAAAACTCTTAAACGTGTTCTGAGTTTCACAAAGACTGACAGCCTACTGGGAAGATTTACATAGGATCATGACCACAATACCTACACATCCACTTTAGAGGATTAGTTCATCCAAAATTTAAATTCTGTCATTATTTACTCACTTTAATGTTGATTTTAAATCTGTGTGACTTTCTGGTCACACTTTAATGTCCAATTTTAGCTAACCATTAACTATGAGTTATGAGTACAGATAGTTAGTAAGGTAGTTATTAAGTGTAGGTATTGGGTAGGTATGTAGAATATGGTCATGCATAACATGTGCTTTATAAGTACTAATAAGTACTAACAATCAATATGTTTATTAATTATTATAGTTATTACAATAACTAGGTATAAACTAGGTACTAACGCCGAACCTTCCCCTAAACCTAACCCTACCCCATGTAGTTACCTCATATTACCAGTACTTTCTTAGGTAGGTACATGTAAGTACATGTACTGCAAAATAAAGTGTATCAAGATTATACTTGTGTACTTCATGTGTATCTATACTGTACATCTTATCCAGCTGCACCTTAGTTTGATTTAACCCACCAGTACACAGCTAAAATACATGTAATACATTTCTAATTACATTACAATTACACAATATACACAAACATAAGCTACTTAAAATAAAGTGTATCAAGATTGTACTTAAGTGTACAAGTAGCTGTGTAACAGTATATTATATGTAACAGTAGTTACATCTACGTAATTACATCTACACAATTAAAAACTGTAATTACAGGCTGTTTCATAACTTGGTTACATGGTAAGTACATTTTGTTTCATGTAAGTACAACGGATACTACTAAGTACTTAATTAGGTAATTACTCTGTATTATGACACCTTAAAATAGAATGTTACCGTTAACAATAATAACCCTGGTCCATGGACTACTTTAATGTACTAATATGCACTTTTTAGGGGTTAGATAAGGTACAAAGTTCTCCCTCCACATGTACTGCCCAACTGTAACAGCTAAAGCTGCTGTATCACTAGAAGTAACATTTTTGCAATGTTTTTTCTCAAAGTGTCAGTCTAATAATGCAACATGCCGGTATGCCTTGTGTGTTGTGTGTTGTGTGTGGGTCAGGCTTTACCTACTCTGTGGGTGCAGTAGACGTCAATGGAAAGTGGAATGTGTTTGTGTATTTTTTCTCAGTAGGCCTGTCAGGTAGCCAGGTTAGATATTACTGATGCCTCAGTGACACATCCCACCTTATCCATCACCCACTGACTGAACAACACCACCGTCTGCTCATTCTCTCACATGCACAGACACATATGCACCCACATTAAATCTTTCTCCCTCATACATGCTCATAAACACATACACTGGAGGTTTAGGAGGGCAGAAGCTTCTTACTCTCTCTTTTCTGTGCTTCGTGCAGTGAGCTGTGGATAATGAGAGAGAGAGAGAGAGAGAGAGAGAGAGAGAGAGAGAGAGAGAGTTCTGTAACCAACCCAACCCATTTGGAGCCAACGCTTCCTCCCTCTCTCTCTCTATCTCTTTCTCTGTCAATGCTTAGACATTTTCAGTCATATGGTTGACTGTTTTGGAAATGGATTGGAATGATGGTGGGATAAAGCTGGACAGAAGAGATAGGAAAAGTGATGAGCAATGAGGAACAAGAAGAGCCAGGTTGGATGCAAATCGTTCTTTTCTTATTCATCTTTAACATGATATTCCCAGCTCTTTTCCCTCTAATGCAGATTTTTAGTGGAATGGGGAGCATCTTTGCCAACGGGAGTAATATGGTTGTTTGGATGTTTGCCCTTTTTCTGTTTTTATTTGTTAAGATTATTTGCAGTTATTGGGGTCAAAAAGACTATTAATGATAATTGCTCTGTTTTGTATTCATCTATAATGTAATACTGCATGTTTCATTACAGCATGTTGACTAAAGTGAAAAGTTCAATTAAACATGTCTTTAGTATTTAAAAAAGTGTTTTTTGCTTTAAAGGCAGCACTTCAGATGAATGAACTCCACAAGTTTGTGTTGAGCCTGATGATCATGTTCTCCAGAATGACTTGAGATGATCCACTGGGCATCTTGAGCTTCAATAGAGGAAGAACATCTGACTGTCTGTACAAATAGACACAAGATCAGTGTCACTGTCTAATTTACTTTGTGACCCTAGAAATACTGAAGAATCTGAAACATGTATTATTCATTTTACTTCATAAATAATATGTAGTTTATTTCCAAGCTAAAATTACATTTTGAACTCCAGATTTAAGGGATTTCGTGAAGTGATTTCACTTTGATCCCAGAAGGAAAATTGTGTGCACTTTGGCAGCAAAAAATATGTTTCTCCATTGAGATTTGTTTTTTAATAATTATTTTATTTTATTTCCCATGCAGTTGATTCTCAGGGCTCTTAAAGGTGTCAAATTAAACGTGTAAACATGTTTTAAGTTAGATTTAGAATTTTGAATTTTGAATGTGGTCTCAGACTTCTGAAACACAGTATATTTGCTCTGAGATTAAACACATTAGACTTGCCGTCCACTATAGAGGGGTTGAAGAAAAGACTGAAAGTGCCTGTGAGGGTTTTTGGTATCTGTGGAAAGAAATGAGACCATTTTCCCCTCCCACCAATCAGAGCGTTTAGAGAAAAGACAGAAGCACAGTAGCATTGATGCTGGAGGGAGGATATGAAAAGGAAATAGAAAGTAAAAAGGACCAGATGGAGGTACGATAATAAAACAGAGTAGATTAAATGCAATCTAGAGGGAAGGAAAGACACAATATAGAAAGAAGAAAAGAGGAATGAAAAATCAGAGGAGAGGGGAAGGAAATAAGGTCTATATGTAAGACAACACTGACGGCTGTAAAGGTCATATGTATATATAAAGTGGTGGTGGTTGAGGAGAGACCCCCCCATGATTGTAAAGCACATGTACAGCTATACACAATAAAGCGCTATATACATGCATCATTCATATAAAGGATCAAGGATGTTTTATATAAGCAGATAATGACCTTATGGATTATGTAGAAAGGAAGGGTGTGGTTCTTGGTTATGTTAAAAGAAAAGAGGAGAACTGAAGGAATGTGGCTTTATTAAAAGATCATTAGAGCCTAGAACAGTACAGGTAATTATCAGTGGGGTTCGTGCTAGATTTGAGGAGGAGTAAACAGAAGGAGAAGAGGAGGCATTTGGCTGTGTGTTGGATTTGGGGAAGCAAGAGAGACAGAGATGGAGAGAGCGATAGAGAGAAAGGTTGTGTTTGGTACTTTAGGAGCCATGTGATGATAAATGCTCCAGTGGCACAAACCAGAATGCACCTTGTTCGGCATGAGCTATGTGATATTTTTAGCCAATCACAGTGTGAGGAAGGTTGAGGCTAACAAGACATCAAGTGCTTTACCAAATCCCTCATGCCTCTTTCTGTCACACCCCATTCCTCCAGCTCGGGCCGCCCATAAGTCATTCTCCTCTCTTCTGCTTCCCGTTTCCTTACTTTTCTTCTCTGACCACCTCTTGTCCTAGTTTTGCATGCTCTTTTGATTATTCTTGCCGCCTCTGTTCTCTCTCTCTTTAGCACACACTTTCCTCTCGTGGATTAAGAGCTGACATTTTGACTTGTGCTGAAAACACTTTGTTGTTATTGCTGTTGTTGAATAATTTTGAACACAGATCATGATCTGTTTTGAAATAGGGTTATGATTTTGCTTGGGAATTTGTATAAAAGTGTGTCCACTGCTCTACTCATAAAAGCAGCAGCTAAATGCCCTTCACACACACACACACACACACACACACACACACACACACACACACACACACACACACACACACACACACACACACACACACACACACACATGCGCAAACAGGCCATTTGACATTTCCCAGGTTTCTGAGGGGCAGTTCTGTCCCCTCTATGGTGAACATGCTAAAAGGCATGTCACAGAAAGAATGATGAAGATCATGAACGTTCTTCTTGACAGACACTCTGACCTTATATAACACAGTATATCTGATCAAGTGTTTGGACTTGGTGTGTGTGTGTGGAGTTGCAAACGTATACAACTTTACATTCAGTTTTATTTGTTTCTTTTACCCATTTGAAAATGTACAAGTAATCACATGTGCATGTTATTGTTATTTTTAACAATCATAGATATTTTATTATTTTATTTTATTATTATTTATGGTATTTTTTTATTGCCCATGCAATTGATTATTTTAACGCTCTTAAAGGTGTAAAATTAAAGATGTGAAAAAGAATTTTGAATTCTAGAATTCTACACTTTAACAAATACATCCACTTTAATACAAATGTTTAGTATGAAAAAAATAATACAATTAGAATCAAATATTGACGTTATAACAAAATTCAAAATGACTAATATTACATAAGTTGAGTAAGAAAATCTTGTCAATTTTGTAAATTCATAAACAACAGCAGGAATGAATGACCAGTTTAAGAGTTTTTTTTTCATATTATTTTTCCAAGTGACAGGTGAATGTGTGCCAAATATCTGATTATACTTTTGACATAAACAGTATACTGTTTGGCAGGGAACCCCCAAATAGATTTTTGGCAGCCACATTTCTATGACATCATTTTCAAGTGATATATAGTTATTTATATATATATAATTTACTTGAAGAACCCTTTGAGATTTTAAGGTGATATTTCAATATTTGCATGTTTACTGTTCTCTGATGTTGGTTAATGGTAAATAAATCACATGACATAAAATATTTAATCTTTGTAATAAGTGTTTTAATTTGTTTGTTTTTATTTTTAAAATAATCCTTTACCATTTAGGGATGAAGGAATTTGTATTTTTTTGTATCGCGATTATTGTAGTTTTCATTTATTATTTTGTTTTGTTTATGATTTGCATTTAGCTTTGTTTTTCACTTTTGAGAACTACTGAAGTAGCGACGGTTGTAATTAATGTCTGTTGGTGGCAGTATTTCACTGTTGCTGGTTAACTCCTCATGCTGTTGTAGCTTCCATCACATCACCTATGGGTAGTTGAGTTTTAGGGTAGATGGATTTCCTGGCTGGGATTACAGTTCCTTCCAGGGTATAACAGTTGGTGGAGCGGTAGGCATGTTGCCATGTGGGTTGTGGGTGAGGGGCAAGACACGTTATCTCACCAAACCACTGCCAGATGGCTCCTCTTCCTCTTCTTCCTCGCCTGTAACCACGGAAACCTACCCACCAGCCCATCTGTGAGGCTGCCCCACCCGTTCCTCCTTCCGTGCAGCACTCCCTATGGGCGACCGCGAGGGACTGAGAATAAGAATGAGATTTAGACTGGCCTTCTGGGGATTCAGGCTCTGTTAAAGCTTTCCACATGGAATGACAGTTCATTGATCACAAAAGAGAAACTTTTAATGCATGCTGGTTAACTTTGACAGTAAAAAAAGCATTGTTCTCCATCAACAGAGTTTTATTTTATTAAATTTGCATATTTAGTTTTATTTAATTTTTATTTTATTTTATCAGTGCCCAATAAACAATTAAAATGTATTGTCCTTGACTGAGCATTCATAAGCAAAAATGGCAAATTTTGCCTTATTAACTTTCTACAACAACTTTAAGTTAAGAAGAAGTATGTCTCTTTTGCTCTGTCGGTGTAAGAATGCCCTCGGTTTGACTTCAATGTCTTCTCATGAGGGATTCGTGTATAACACTTGCGAGTCTCTGAGCCAAAGTCAATACAACAGAATCAATGGAGGAAACATTCTCTATTCAGAAACAAATGAGCAAACACACGCAGTAAAACACAATGCCCTCATCCTGGATAAAAAACAACATCAGCCAAAACAGCAATGACTCATCGTTTCCATTGCAAATGTACAGCATGTGACCTGCTGAAGCGGATGACGTGTTCAGTTTCTAAAACTGTCATTTTCAACAGTTAGCAAAGAGTTCCTTAGTACTCAGTAACATGTTTTTGAAAAAAAAAAGTCCCCTAACTTCTCATTAAGTTAGAATTGCTTTTAAATAAGATGTATTTATAGCAGGAACAGCTGGAGTACCATGGACATAGTCAAATCAAGTCACCTTTATTTCTCTAGCGCATTATACGATACAGATTGTCAAAGCAGCTTCATAGAAATAAACAAGCAGAAGCAAAAATAATGGAAAATCGGCTATTGCTCAGATTCTGCTGTAAAGCAGCTCTAAAAGACAGTAGTTGTATTATTTTGTGAGTTCAGTGTTGGTTTATTTCATTTAAATAACAGTGTCAATGTTCCATTATCCAACTTAATTTAATTCAAGTTTCCATCTCATTCATGGTCTTAGAGCAGAACGGGGAACTCTATCAACTTACATAGAAGTCTTAAAGGTCAGCTCACAAAAAAATATTATTAAAAAATGAGTAAATGAGAAGAGAATGTTAATTTTGGATGAATTGTAAGTAGTTTATTCACAAGGCCTCTTCATGGAATTGTTTGTGTATAGAATGGGGCACATAAAATATTTCTGCATCTGTGGTTTGTCATGATGAATAAATCTTTTTCAGCAAAGGACTTCAATTCTTTCCCTCTGCTTATTTAGCTAATATTTGTTTTTCCAAGAACGTATTACTCATAATGCATTGATTGTGTTCAATTAAGATGTTCTATTGTGCGTACAGGTGTACTAGAACATTGTGCTGCTGACTGATATCAGATGTTATGTTAGGTCACAAGCGTTCTGCGCACCCACTTTATGCCATATTTGCATCAGCCTTGCCTTATTTATAACTCCACCAGCCTATTCTTTTCATCTACATTCACTATGCCTGTGCTTTTCTGAGTTCACCGTAAGTCAGAGTCAAGCTTTTTCTGTTGTGCTTGTTTTTAAAGTTTGCAGCAGTGTCGTTCGTTAATGCTTAATAAAACGGCACTATTCAAAATCTCTTTTGGCAACTGAAATAAAGTTATATAAAATATTCATATTAGATTAAAAAACCTTAATAAACCTTGGCTGAAAAAAGTACTAAAAAGTGACAACAAAAAAATTAAACTTCAACTAAAGTTAAAATTAAAAATAAAAATAAAAAAGCAAATGCACTGGTTTGTATTTTTAGTGTTTAGTATATTGAATGTGTTTACATCCACTCATATCTCATAACCGTGTGCAGCAGTGTGCTTTATTTAATCATGATAAAGTTTAGATTCAGTTTTCCCCATGACCTTTCTCCTTCAGAGGTCAGCCAGAAAAGGGATTTACCTGCAGGGTGATTTATCATGCAAATGTATGTGAAATTTATTCTGCTCTAATTATTAGACATTGTCTTACATATTTATGTTTGCATGATATTATCAGTGAGGAAATGCGTGAAAGGGATTGTGTGTGTGTTGAACAGTGAAAGAGTGTTTGATGATAGTTTATATGCATACAATAATCGCTAATTTGTATAGATTCATAGCACTAATTTAATTGAATTTCACTGTCAAAGGCTTAATCGGGTTTTATCCTCAAGTTATACATCATTATGACATCATGCTTATAAAGCTTCAGCCTCCCGTAGCAGGCTTAACATCTGCCGCCTCACATCCAATAAAGAAATAGACTAATCATCAACTCTGATTCATTCATTTCAGTTGTTTTAAATGAAATCCATCACTTAATGAATGAAAAAGCGATGCGTGTCTAAATGGTATTGCAAAATCTCAAGGATTTTTAAAGGAATTATGAAGGCCTAAAATATAAATGTGATGCTCTTTTGTGTGCGTCAGTGAAGTGGGCAGCGTGGAGCGGGACCGCTTGTCTTTCTTGAGAGAACTTGAAAGTGGGTCGATTCTTCTGCCTGCTTCTTCGCTGTGAGGTAAAGAGATGAGTGAAGAAGCACGCGTAGCTCTCCAACACGTCTGACCTGGCAGACCCTGTTATTTCAGCAGTTATAAAAAGAGAGAGAGCGAGAGGAAAAGAAGCAGAGCGAAATAGAGACAAATATTGCTGCTGGTTACAATCCCATCCAAAATAAACCTGTTTTAATGCTGGACCTTCCTGCCCTTTGCTTGCATTATATAACAGTTCAATAACTGGAGATGCAGAACCTCGTGTGACTCAACTTTTCATGAAACAAACGCTCATGTCTCTCTCCTTCCTGCTTTGTGTTTATTTTCATGATATTTAAGAAATTCCCTTTAAAAGTGTGCATCTCTCTTGAGGAATTGGTTATTTTATGCAGGGTTCGAGCTAATTAAGTCTCATGCAGACAGTGATTAACCGAATTTAGATCATGTAGGTGGGAACAGGTTGATGTCTGTGTGTCTGAATGCTGTAATTTCTTGCAGATTTTAAGTATTAGTGCACTGGTATTAAACTAAAACCTGACCTAACTCCACCTGACTGCTACTGTCACATTAGCAGACCTGAATCCATCACTATTTTAATTCCTCTTTAATATGCATGGTGAAATGGTGAGCTAACAGCTAACTAAACTCAATAAATGAGGGGTGAGTGTGTGTGCAAAGAGCGTTAAAATTGAAACATCAAATATTTATAACAATAATTGAGTTTTTCATTAATTACAATCCTGTAATTATGTATTGTTGCAGTGTTCAGGGTCCTGTTTGGGTAAAATTGGGTAGCAGTCTTATTATCGTAGTGATTGAAACATTCTACTTGTGCTGATGTTTTCATTTGTACTGGTTTACACATATTAACTGACAGTATTTGCAAGAGTAAAATCATTAGACACACTTAGATATGTTTTAAATGGAAATTATGGCATAAATGCTAGTGAAACAAGTCAGATTACATCAAAAGTACACTGTATACGACAATCAACAGTTTTCTTTGTTACACCAGTTGGTCTTTATGAGTGATTCAGTGAATCATTCACTCAGTTCATTTTTAAATGCATTGATTCATTCAGGAACAAATCAAGTGATTGTTTTCATAAGAAAGTCACTGAATTATTCACTCGACCATTTCATTCTAAAACACTGGATGAAAACACTGATTCATTCAGGAACAAATCATGTGACTGCTTTCATAAGAAAGTCACTGAATTATTCACTCGACCATTTCATTCTAAAACACTGGAACAAATCACCAATAACAGTTCACACTTTTTACTTATCTGAAACAGTTTCATTGGCAAAGCAGACATGTACAAAGTAACTGGTAATGTTGTGTCATTGATGTCTAAGTTACTCAATATTAGCTTCTTGTTTATTGAATTGTATATAATATCACACTTGCGAGTTGTTGTGGCAATGTTGATCTGAGCTGAGCATATCTCCCAGACTGTGATTATGTAGCAAGTATTAACAGCCTTTTTAATTATATTTCATTTATAATATCTCGCTTCTGATTTGATTTTACATTCCTGTACATCTGTGATCGACTGCTATCTGAAATCGTTTGACAGTTAGTGTTCTGCTAGACTGAAGGTCTGTGGAGCAAAACTGCGAGCAGATGAAGTGTTTCTCTCTCAGCTCCTTTAATGATGTCTCTGATGGTTTTCAGAAGCATATTAAAAATGAATCCTGCATAGACATACATACACATGCGTATGTGTATTAAAATTTTCGTTGTTAAGTTTAAAAACCGCCTCTGTCTCATCAAACATTGACATTGTTAGCAGTCTTGTTATTGTAATTACTCGTGGGATGAGTCTCCACAGCGACTGAGAAAAGAGAGACGGGGGATGGCGATCTCTTATTTAGTTTAATTAAAAAGCTTGGTATTAACACCAGGGGAGACAAACAAGCTGGTAATCCGCCCCAACCGTAGCGAGTGACTGTTTGTATAACGGTATTGTGAGCATAAAGGGAGAAACCAGATTGATTCGCAATCTCACTGTTTGAGTCTAATCAAATCTTCCAGGGCAAATCTAAATAATGAACACTTCTCAAACATCTCGCTGCTACTTTTGTTAGCTTTTTGCAGTCTGTGTATGTCTGTGAATGTGTTTCTGATTGTGTGACTCATCCATAATGGACTTGTTAGAGAAAGAGTTGTTTCTCAGATATCTGTCTGCAACCACAGAAAGAGAGAGGAGGAGTGATTGAACAGTTGCAGTTGTTTAGTTTTGTTTAACAACATCTGACTGATGGCACCTCCTCCCACTGGATGGATTTTACATCTCTCCTGGAATTAATTGATTGTTTGCTTTTTGCTTTTTTTGTGTGTGTGTGTTTCAGCTATTCTCTCTACTGTATATCCACATGACTAATTCACCCTGAATAAGTTATTACATTTGATAGGGCTCCATTTAGAATATGCCTTTGGCTTTTTAAAATAATTGCAATGTTTTGAATGTGAAATGTGCACCTTTTACAATACCAAAGGAATTCATTAGTTTAATTCAATTAGTTCTTACTGTACTTTCTGGATGTGATGGCTAAATCAAAAAGGGAATTTATGAGATGAAGTTTTCAATTTTGTCAAATAAGACAGTTTAAGTCTTATTTGGTTGGGCTCTGCGAACCCCTGGGGGTTCATGTTTTCATGAAAAGCTAATCATTAATTATAATAAATACAAATTTACATTAAAATCTTTCTAGATGAAATATACACACACACACACACACACACACACACACACACACACACACACACACACACACACACACACACACACAAGTTGATTTTTATGGTTTACGGACTTTCCATAGGCGTAATGGTTTAGTTTATACTGTACAAGCTGTATGTACTATTGCTACACCTAAACTTAGCCCTCACAGGAGACGGTGCATTTCTATTTTCCCTCAAAAACTCACTCTGTATGATTTATAAGCGTTTTTAAATTATGGGGACACTGAAAATGTCCTCATAAATCACATTCTCCTTGTAATACCTATGTTATACCCATGTCATTATACAAATTTGTGTCCTCATAAACCACATAAACATGCCCACACACACACACACACACACACAAAATAAATATTTTATTGCATCTCATGTGACCATTAGCCGACTGTGAACATACAAATGCGTTGTTTAATTATTTGAATATGAGCTCTCATGGTAGGTCAAAGGGCTTTGGCTGACAAATACGTTTGAGAGTTATTGGGAAACATGGTTAATTTCTAATGGCTCAAAGGAGAAATATGTATTTGGCCTACAAAGTGTAACTGCATCTGCCAGGAGGGCCTAATGGGGTTATGCTAACCAGCTACACCTTGACAACTTGGGTGACCGTAGTAGCACAAAAATGACATATTCCACCCTTAAAAAGGTTCTTGGTGAAACGCCAGTGTTGTTGTTGAGCAGCCAAACACTAGAGGCCATTGTAAAACAGACTGTTTTAGTGTGTGCACTAAAACACTGATGATAAACAACAGCCTCCGATGTTTAGTACTGGCTTTGTGTGTTTTCTGCATAATGAGCGTAATGGAGGGTTCTGGGCACATCTGTAAATGTGTGTATTTAAGAAAAGGTGTTTTGGTAGAACTTTGTAGGATTTATGTCATGTATTACAAAATCAAAGGGTAAACAGTAACGAAAAAGCAACAGATAGGAGAAGTGTCTCTCATAGTCTGTGTTGAATCAAACTCAGGATATACCTCAAACATACATTATATTGCCAAAGTATTGGGTCACCCCCTTCTAATGAAAAGTTTGACTACTTTAGTAATCTCCATGAGTACAAATCTAAATGTTCAAGCATATAATGATATTCTAGGGAATTGTGTGCTTCTAATTTTATAGCAACAGTTTGGACAGAACCCTTTTCTATTCTAACATGACCGTGTCTCTGTGTATAAGACAAGTATCAAAGAGAAATGATGATTCAGTCAGTGTGGAAGAACTTGACTGGTCTGCAGAAAGACAAGTCCTGATCCCAGCTGAACACCTCTGGTGTGACTTTACATGCAGACCTTGAGCCAAAAACTCATCCAATTTGTGTGTGTGTGTGTGTGTGTGTGTGTGTGTGTGTGTGTGTGTGTGTGCGATCTTTGAGAAATCATTATTTGCTGTTTTGCTGCTCAAACAACAAAACAATTCTTAGTATTATCAATTTGGAAACACTATGTAAGGAAACCATAATGCATTTTCCAGGATTCTTTGATGAATAGAAAGTTCAAACAAGCATCATTTATTTGAAATAAAAGTATTTTGTAACATTTTAAATGTCTTTTCTGTCACCTTTGATCAATTTAATGCATCTTTGCTGAATGAAAGTAATCTTACTGAATCTAATCTATATAAATCTATATACACACATATTACATTTTTCCAGTCCAAGGGTGTCAGAACGGCCACTGGTCTTCCTTCAAAACAAATTGGTGCATGATGCCCCTGCCTGTTTACTTCCTGTCTCTCCTCTGCCTCCCCATCATTCATAACCTCCTCTCTCTCCTCTCCATATGCTCCTGATGGGCTCCCAGGCGAGCAGAAGGCAGTCTGTCTCCCTAAAGGCAGCATGTGTGTGTTTCGCTGTGGTTAAAGGAACGGCCAGGGGGAAGATGAGAGGGGAGGCATTAGAAGATGTACGTTTAGGGTGCTAAAATTAAACAACTGTTTGTGTGTTTCAATACAAAATATGTACCCTTTGATATCATTGCTGGTTCTTTACTGTCCAGTGTCCTAGAATGTGCCAGGGACTTTCTCTTCTCTGATTGGTCACCTATTTCACAGGCATATTTTGATTGGGTGCAACTGCATTCACACAGTTCCACTTACTTATCCATAGTTCTATCATTTCTGTTTTTTATTTTAACATGCTAGTGTTGCCACTATGATGCGGATGGAAACTTTTTTAATTTAGGAATTTGAAATTGCTTCTCTTATAATTTTTTTAGCAGCAAACTAAAGATGAAGCTCAAGTCATTCTAATCTCTAGAAGATAAAAATAATAAATATAGTCTCTATACTAAATATGCAGCAATACAAGGCTGTGCAAGTTATCAGAAAATTCACAAAGACAAACATTGTATTGAGCACAAGTATTGCGTTTTCACACAGTAGTTGTTCATAAAGATGGCTTTAGAGCTTGTTAGCTCTCATTTTATCTCCCTCGCTCCCTCTTCTTCGTTAAACAGCTTTGTTCTCTTGTACTTTTTGAAAAGGTCTTGCTAACACGTTCTCAGGCTGTTATTTTGCATTGATTTTGCCTGTCAGAGTAATTCTAGCTTGGCTTCTGTGATGGATGGAGGTAAACAATCCGTCTCCACTTCCGGCGTTGTGTGCTCACTCTCTCTTTCTCTGTGCCTGCGGCAGTTACCTGCTTTTAGCACATCAGATGGGTCGACTCTCTTTGCTGATCATATCTGCTTCCATGCACAGGTCAAATCACTGCCCTCTGTTTCCTTACACTCAGGATGGTTATTTTGTTCCAGTGTTTTGTCTTTATTAGGAGAATGAGTATCTGAGGGTATATGATCTGAGATGAGAGAATGAGACAGCAGGGTGCAGTTTTCTTGGAATCAATGCTTGAAGCCTTTTGGTTTTATTGCATTAATCTGGCCCATTGTTGACTCAAATTCAGCTGAAGCGGTCCCCTTTGACTTTGCACTGCCTTACTTTAATTTAATACAGCTCTGAGCAGAGCTACATGTGATTGCGTTATTTATCATAAGCAATTAAATGTACATTTACTGAAGTTTTTGTATAGTAATCATGCTTTAGCTCTAGCATTTTTATTAATGTGTTACGTAAAGCCGCAATATCCAAAAAAAACAAGATTTGTACCAAAGTTAGAGAATTACAACTACTATTATTGGAACTATTTAACAATAAAACCTATTGAAATTTTAAAATAATTTAATAGCATTTGTGTCTATATTACTATAATTAATACTTTTCATTAATACTTTTATTCATTTTATGTCATACTGATTTAAAACGTGACAGTAAAGATTTTTAGAATGTTACAAAATATTTATTTTTATTTCATATTTAAATTGAACTTTAACCCCTCATACTACTCAATGTTTCTTGTGCAGTAAATCAGCATATTAAAATAATTTCTGGAGGATCATGTGACAAGACTGGAATAATGATGCTGAAAATTCAGCTTTATCATCACAGGAATAAATTACATTTAAAATAATGTATTAAAATGAATGAGATTTCACAATGTACAATAAAAATAATAATATCCAAGACCATCAAATGACCATAGGCTCGGTTTTATTAGTGTAGTCACCAATATGTAGTTGATCTCTGAACAAAACAACTTTAACACAGTGATATCACTCAATAACTCAGCCTGTTTAAGAGAATTGATCATGTCCTTCTTGCTTCCATTCAAAGCTCTTATTGCTAAAGCTTACACAGTTTAGTCACATTGTCAGGGTGTATTAGTGGTTCAAACTCCCTAGAGCAAGTATCATGGTAAGTCGGTATCAGTTCCGTCTGTCCTTCAACAGGCTGCTCTCTGAAAGATAATGCTGCTTCTCAGGAGAGTATGAGTGCTATTAAAGTATTCAATGCTAACAACATTAACCACAAGGTCATTCAATTCAGCTGCTGCTGTCTGTTTCTCTGAACAAACCTGATGTTTGTTTAAAGCACCAGCTTAGTAAAATACCTGCTGCTTTCAGAGTCAATGCTTTAAATAATATGTGAATAATTCATTGGATGCTGGTGGTGTTTTTAGCCCCAAGCTTCCTATAAGGAGGTGAAGAGGCAATAGGAAGACCACGGTGACAGTTGAGTCAGTGAAAAGAGCGATTGAAATCCCCCTGAGCTGGAAGTGTTGTTTCTTACAGAGATAATGACTTTGAGTCTTCATTCTGTTTTCTCAAGTTTAAAATGGCACATATTTGAATAGAATAGAATAGATATTATTATCATATATTAAGTGCCAGTTCAACACAACGGTTCATACTTCTTTTGACAGGCTCTCAAACATTTTCCACCTTATTTACATTCACAAATTAAAAGAATGTGAATAATCACACTTTAATTTAGCAAATTTGTGAATAATTTGTTATTGCCACATCACTGCACTATTTGCTCAAAAGTTTGGTCAGTAAAAATACTGTTACAAAAGATTTCAATTTCAAATAAATGCTGTTCTTTTAAAAATTCTAAAAAAAAATGATCATGCTTACCTCAAAACTATTGAGCAGCACAAACTCTTTTCGACACAGACAAAAGTTAAACAGGATTTCTGAAAGATCATGTGATACTGAAGATTTGCTGCTGAAAATTCAGCACTGTTATTATAGAAACAAATACTGTAACACTTTACTTAAAATCTTTATGTGTAATACAGTATAGAATTAGTTTCAATGGATTAAATATGCACCTTATAATGCATTGTACAATCTCGTGAATAATTGTAACCACAGGTAATATAACACTTATCAATTCATTGTTACACTATGTATTTTTAATTTGTTTATAATTATTTACAAGATATAATGTATAACAACATACATTATAAATAAGTGTAATGAATTATACCCTTTAATAACCCTTTATAATGCATAATACATAAAGGCTTTAAGTAAAGTGTTACCAAATATTATATTTAAAAAATATATCAAAATAGAAAACATTGTTTAAGTTGTGATCAAATTTCACAAAACAGCTGTTTCACTGTATTTTTGATCAAATAAATGCAGCCTTGCTGCCTTAGTGAGCATAAGAGACTTCTTTCAAAAACATAAAACAATCTTACTGGCCACAAATCTAGCCCTGGTGATGGAATAGTGCACTTAAACCTGAGGCCAGATTACAGGAACATAACAAATGCATGAGCATAACAAAACTGCTCGGCGTGTTCCTGTAATCTGGCCTCAGGTTTAAGTGCAGTATTCCATCACCAGGGCTAGATTTTAGCCTACTAAAATATTTAGGTACTTCATGAACATTTTCACAAACTTTCATAACACATACAAACGCCTCACGATATCAGTTCTTGTAAGATGTATTTATTGATTTGTTAGTCAAGAGGTTATAAGGTTTGAATCTGTTACCATGTGAAAGAGAAAATAAGTGAAGGGCAGTAGCCAGAAGGAGGAATGGTTGTTAAATTTAAAGTTTAATTTAGTGATTGTGTGGGTGTTTGAATGTGTTTGTTCAGAGGCTTTAAGGACTCGTACATTCTCACTGATGCTTGCATATAGAACAACCACAGGCTCAGCACCCACCCAGTTCCACTCACTGATGACAATCTACATCCCCTCCAGAAGTCTGAGATCTGCTAGTGAGCGACGCCTCGTGGTACCATCACAGAGAGGCTCAAAAACACTCTCCAGAACCTTCTCGTTCACCGTTCCTGGCCGGTGGAATGACCTTCCCACCCCCATCCGGAATACTGGATCCCTGTCGATCTTCAAGCAACAACTGAAAACTCATCTCTTTCAACACTACTTGACTTCATCATAAACTAAAAAAAAACACTTAATCTTTCTCTTTATCTTTCTCTCCTTCTCTTGCTAGCTTGTACTTATTTGAACAATGCCTGAAACTTGATGTTACGAGCACTTCCTCTGTCTGTTTGCCTCTTCAAGATGAATCGCTTTATGTGTTCCTCAATTGTAAGTCGCTTTGGATAAAAGCGTCTGCAAAATGATTAAATGTAAATGTAAATTCTTAACAGAAGGTGCTCGGGAAGGTTTTCGGTTGGAACCCCTTTCTTATTGAGGATGTTTACAGAAAGCTTCTGTTTACACCCACAAAAAAGATATATATATAATAATTTGAGCACTATGTCATCTGCAGCTTTCAGCAGTTTTGTTATGCTCGGCGTGTTCCTGTAATCTGGCCTCAGGTTTAAGTGCACTATTCCATCACCAGGGCTAGATTTTAGCCTACTAAAATATTTAGGTACTTCATGAACATTTTCACAAACTTTCATAACACATACAAACGCCTCACAATATCAGTTCTTGTAAGATGTATTTATTGATTTGTTAGTCAAGAGGTTATAAGGTTTGAATCTGTTACCATGTGAAAGAGAAAATAAGTGAAGGGCAGTAGCTCAAAGGAGGAATGGTTGTTAAATTTAAAGTGTAATGTAGTGATTGTGTGGGTGTTTTAATTTGTTTGTTCAGAGGCTTTAAGGACTCATAAATTCTTGACAGAAGGTGCTCGGGAAGGTTTTCGGTTGGAACCCCTTTCTTATTGAGGATGTTTACCGAAGGCTTCTGTTTACACACAAAACAAAACAAAACAAAAACAACAGCAGCAATGTGAGAAGCGCCTTTCTATATTCTGTGAACAGCAGTCAGAGAATTCGCTTCTCATGTAGGATTTCATTTTTTGTGTTAGTGTTATTGACTGAACAATGTCCCTATTCCTTTTGCATAATACAAAAGAGAGATGATTTGGGAATCAATTCTTGCCAACAGCACCAAAGCTAATTATCGTGCGTGTATATGAAAGAGAGATAAAGGGATTGAAAGAGAGAATGAGGAGCTTAACTGTGGTTGATGTTTTTGTTTTTTTCTTCAGCCAGTGTTGGGGCCTGCTTTCGGAAGCAAGGTAACCACACCCAGCTTCTCCCATCCTCTCATGCCAGCCTGCCTGCCTCTGGCCAATCAGAGCCTCTGACTGGCTTGTCATTTTTTCCCACTGATTTTGTCAGTTGTATGTCAATGTCTTGTCTCTGTATACTGCCTGGCCCGGTGTTGTTTGCGTGCCATGTACATTAGCCACCTGTCTATATAATATGAGTGAGAGAGAAGGGCAGTGAAGCTACATGTGCATTAGATTACGACTCTTGTCCTTGGAGGCAGTTTGGGAATGCGTAAACATATTTGTGCCGCTCTGTCAGAAGTGTCATGCACTTTTAAACTGAGGAACAGTAAACCAAGGTGTCAAGGCTTGTCTGGTTAGCATGGTTCAGTGTGCCCCTGGTGGTAGATGCTGTAACTGCAGTTTGCAAGTATCTGTGGAATAAAATATAGGTCAAGTTTCACTATATTATAGAATCACTCTTTTTTTTAAACATATTTTCCAGATTTTTTTCATCTTAAAGGGATAGTTCACCTTCAGTTGCTGGTCCCCATTGACTTCCATAGTATGGAAAAAAAAACACTATTCAAGTCAATGGGAACCAGCAACTGAAGGTGAACTATCCCTTTAACTCTTCTTAACTAAATTATCAAATTAAATGTCTGTCATCATTTACTCACTTTCATGTCCTCGCAAACACATTAATAGACTTTTGTTTATTTTTGGAACACTAATGAAGATGTTTTTTTTTTATCACTCATCCCTTTTGTCCATCCATTGAAAAAAACCTTAACACATCTAGAAGTACAAAAAACATTGTCAAATGAATCCATCTAAAAAATCGAGCATATAATCCAAATTTGAATGTTTAAACCAAGTCTCCTGAAGAGACATGACTGCTTTATACGATGAACAGATTTAATTTATCATATAAACATTAAAACACTTACATAGAGCACATCAAATATGGTAAACATGGAAGCTCAAATGTGATTATTTGACACATAATAATAACAACTTACTCTGCGTCTGAAATTACATACTCTCTTGATTAGGTAATTATTTTGAATAATAAATTACCTCTGGACTCAGGTTTTATATAGTACAACCCGAATTCTGGAAATGTTGGAACGTTTTTTAAATTTGAATAAAATGAAAAATAAAAGACTTTCAAATCCCATGAGCCAAATCCCATGAGACAATATTTAAATTTTAATTTAGTTAATTGAGATCAGGTCTGTAACATGATTAGCTATACAAGGGGGCCCGAGGCTCTCCAATCTGTGAAAGTGTGCTTAAATAGATTGTGGAATACTTTAAAAACAATGTTCCTCCACGTCAAATTGCAAAGGCTTTACAAATCTCATCATCTACAGTGCATAACATCAACAAAAGATTCAGAGAAACTGGAGAAATCTCTGTGCGTAAGGGACAAGGCTGAAGACCTTTGTTTGATACCCGTGGTCTTCAGGCCCTCAGACGACACTGCATGACATCGGCATGATTCTGTCATTGACATGACTAAATGGGCCCAGGAATACTTCCAGAAACCACTGCCGGTAAACACAATCCGCCGTGCCATCTGCAGATGCCAACTAAAGCTCTATAATCCAAAAAGGAAGCCACATGTGAACATGGTCCAGAAGCACCGTCGTGTCCTGTGGGGCCAAGGCTCATTTAAAATGGACTGTTTCAAAGTTGAAAAGTGCTCTATGGTCAGACGAGTCCCTATTTGACATTCTTGTTGGAAATCACAGATGCCGTGTCCTCTGGGCTAAAGAGACTTTCCAGCGTATCATCAGCATTGACTTCAAAAGCCAGCATCTCTGATGGTATGGGGGTATAAAAGTGCATACAGTCTGGGCAGCTTGAATGTTTTGGAAGGCACTATAAATGGTGAAAGGTATATAAAGGTTTTAGAGAGCAACATGTGCTCCCCTCCAGATGACGTCTATTTTAGGGAAGGCCTTGTGTAGTTCAGCAGGACAATGCAAACCACATATTGCAGCTATTACAACAGCATGGCTTCGTAGTAGAAGAGTCCGGGTGCTGAATTGGCCTGTCTGCAGTCCAGATAGTTAATCTATAGAGAACATTTGGCACATCATTAAACAAAAAATACGTCAAGGATGACCATGAACTCTTTAGCAGCTGGAAACTTCTATTAGGCAAGAATGGGACCAAATTCCAAAACACCAAAACTCCAGAAATTCAGAACCTTCATGCCCAGACGTCTTCAAACTGTTTTGAAAAGAAGAGGAGATGCTACACCATGGTAAACATGCCCCCGACCCAAGTATTTTGAGACCTGTAGCAGGCATCAAATTTGAAATGAGCTCATTTCATAAATTTAATTCATTACATAAAATGGTAACTTTCTCAGTTTAAACATGTATGTTATGTTATCTTTGTACTATTGTGAATAAAATATTGGCTCCTGTGATTTGAAATTCTTTTACTTTTCATTTTATTCAAATTTAAAAAACGTCCCAACATTTCTGGAATTTGGGTGGAAAAATGTGTTGCTTAAATGTAATCTGTGCATGGTTCTTTTGCCATGTTGTCATTGTCATTTGATTTACCAGCGTCAGTTGCGTCACTTCACTGGCATTCAGAAATCCTCTCCTGTGGCCTCATGAGATAATAATTGGATGCGCACTTCAGAATCTTGTCTGAAGTAGATCATCTGGGTACTTTTTGCCTACTCTTTTAAGAGCACTGTGAATTCTGACACTGCTTTTGTCACATACTTCAGCCTTAATTTTTTAATGTGTTAAATGATTTGAGGGTGAATTAATGATGACAGAATCTTCGTTTTTGCGTGAACTATTTCTTTAATTTGCTGAAAAGTGCTTAAAAGCACTTATCTCGTCTAGGGCATAAAATGAGCCTGAAATGCCACTGGTGCCCCCTCAAAATAATTGTACACGATCCCCCTGACCTCTGTAGTCAATTTTTCTAGTGCTTTTCTCTACCAGTTTGTATAAACATATTTTCATGTGAGTATATGTGAATTTGCATGCGGAGGAGCATGCACTTGGGGTGTGCGATCCAGTATGTATGGTCAGAAAGTAAGAAATGCCGGATGATAAAAGCGAATCAACAGGCAAAACAAAATGTAATCTCCTACAGAGAAATTTTGGCTCCATTCTTTATTATGATCTATAGCTCAGTGCTTTTACTTTTCCTTAGTTCCCTCTTTTGACTAAACCTGAGATCAATAACTCTGCAGGGAGCAGCCACTCACTCTTGTGCTCCTTTCTGTTGTAATAAGTCTAACATCTCATCCCATTTTTCTCTCTTCCTCCCCTTCACCCCATTCTCCTCCACTGTCTGTCTGTGAATGTGTTTGTGCTGTTGCATGTATGCGTGTGGTCGTGCATGACCGAATGGATGCTGGTGCCACAAACTTCACGTTTCTCAACTCCTCCTCACCTCTCTCTCAAACCAGACCCGGAGCGTGGTGGAGGTCACATGATCTCCACCGATGACCTGGAGTACCCGCGTGAATATCGCACGCTGGGAAACAGCGCGCGGCGCTTCTCCAACGTCGGGCTGGTCCACACATCTGAGCACCGGCACACGGTCATGGCCGCCCAGAGCCTGGAGGCCCTCACCAACCTGCACAAGGTCGACATGGAACGGAAGCGGGATGCCTTCATGGACCACCTGAAGAACAAGTACCCTCCCCAGCACTCCTTACCACCCTCTCCATCCCCCTCGCATGGCAGCATGAGGGGTACTGCAGAGAGAAACGCACGTGAACAGGTATGTACGAGGCTTACCTTGTTTACTGCTACTGAATCAATGTTATTGTTAGTCATGTAACAACATTCTGATTCACCAATCATATTCCAGGGTTAGGTTTAGGGTGAGGACAGGAAACAATATTCTTTGTATTGGTTAGGGCTATGGATTTTAATTTAATTTTATAGTAGTCAGCATTTGAAGTGGATCGAAACCTTTCAAAAACCAAAATGCGTTCTTGTCTTAAAACAACTTTGATTAACTTTTTTGATCCACTTCAAATGTTGACTACTATATATATATATATATGTATATTAGCATGTTTATTTTATTTTATAAGTTGATGTCATATTAGAGATTATGTTGTACACTACCATTCAAAAGTTTGGGATTGTTATTTAGAGAAGTCTCTTATGCTCACCAAGGTTGTGTTTAGTTGATAAATACAGTACAATTTGTAATATTGTAGAAAGTTGTTTTCTATTTGTTTTCTATTTGAATATATTTTAAAATGTAATTAAATCCTGTGGTGTTAAAGTTGAATTTTCAGCTTTAAGTGTCACATGATCCGTCAGAAATCATTCTAATATGCTATTTTGATGCTCAAAAAACATTTCTGATAAAATGCACACACATAGGACGGGTTCTTGGTTCAACATCCTTGCAACATCCTTAAGCCTTTGACTGGTTAATAGCAGTGTTACTCCAGTAACTACAAAAGGATGTTGATTCAGGAACATATGCTGCTTGTGTAAATTACATTAAGCATGCATGGACACACTCTCACACACACAAGATGCACAACATGTGGCTTTGAAATTGTACCCATCTGAGAGGTCTTCTGAAGGAGGCATTGACACATGGAGCCTGCAATACATACAAACACTTTAGTCACTGTTAATATGCCCCATCTACCCAGCTTTCACACAGCTTTAGAAACGCTGTCAAAATGTAATTGAAACATTTTGTACTCCCCATAGAAAACAGGCAGTTGCATGCTAGAGTGCAGCGAAACAGCAGCCACTCTGTGAATGGAACAACTGGTTCTTATGGAGGAGGATGACGTAATGTTGAATTCAAATATGGATGATGTCATTGCATCAAACCAGTATCAGCCAATCAGCTGTGTGCATGAAAAGAGTGAGAGACACGCAGGTATAACAGACATGTTTACACTCAAGTCTTTCAAAATCCACCTACGCTGATATTTTCAGAGGGATGAGTGTTGAAAAAAGACTTTTTCTGCCTCGGCTTTCTAATTATACCCATCATCTCATTATCTCTCCATCAATATATCCCTTAGAAAATGATTTACTGTTGAATCCTTTGTTCTTGTTCTTTTTCCTGTTGAAATGACCTGCAGTACTGGTCAGAAGCATATACTGTTGTGGCATATACCATTGTCCCTATCTTAAACTAGTTTAAAGGGTTTTTATGAACTAATGAAAATTGAAAACAGGAGCATCAGAGTTCAGATACAGGAGTTTCCAGTGATGCCAAAATAAAAGTCCTGCTTGTGGACAGAAAAACGTATTGACTGATGGCGATAATCAAAACATTCTAATTAATTAGTCTAGGTTTCATTTTGGTCGATCACTAGTCTCTCTTGTTTTTCCATGCAGTTAAAATGAATGGCATTGAAAAAAATGCAAAGCACCATAAAAGTATTATAAAAGTAGTTTGGTCGCCTTATTGCAATGTCCATTTCTCACTTTTAACTAACTATTAACTACGACCTTTGCCTCAATAAACTCATAATTTGCTGCTTATTAACTATTAATAGTTAGTAAGGTAGTTATTAAGTTAGGTATTGGGGTAGGATTAGGGGTGTAGAATATGGACATGCAGCATATGTGCTATATAAGTACTAATACACAGCCAATAGATGCTAATAAGCAACTAGTAAATAGTGAGAATTTGTCCCTATATTAAAATGTTACCAGTAGTTCTTATTAATAAAGTTTAAATCATTATATGAAGCTTCAAAGGTTGTTGTTGACTAGAATGACTAGTACAATCATCTTGTGTATCACTGAAAGCCGTACAGGTTTAAAACAACATGAATAAATGATGCAAATGATGCATGGCTATAATATAATATGTCAGATATAATATATCTGTCACATATTCTAGTGACATATTCACACATGACTATGATAGTCCACGATCTAGACTAGCTTAGACCAGCATGAGTTCCCATGCTTATGCTGGTTTGTCAGCAGGGCTCTCTTTTGTCTTTTCATCACCTGTTTTACAGCTCTTTCATCCTCATGTATGTGATTCTCATCACAGTATATTCCTGAGTGTGACATTAATGCCCAATGACTGTGTGAGAGATGATAGGATCAAATGAGAGTGAGAGAGAGAGAGAGAGAGAGAGAGACGGGGAGGTTGGGTGAGAGACAGGTGGAGTCCATGGTAGCCAAGGCAACCACCCCCCTTATATGGAAACTGGTGATATCATATTGCAAAGGTCATGCTAGAGAGAAAGAGAGCGAGAGAACAAGGAATAAAGAGAGTAGAGAGAGAGAGAAGAAAAAGGGGAAGGCTTTCGGAATATCCTCACCTCTGAAGGAAGACGCTTCACAGGAATTCCTCATTATTTATTTGCCTATCTGCAGCCATGGTGGAATAATGGAAAAGAGGAGGGGAAGAGGAGGACAAGAAGAGAGCGATAGAGGGGACAGATGAGTGCAACAGTGTGTAAATCGGCAGGAGGAGAGTTAATTGCCCTCCGCCAGCCTTTTCCCGAGACTCCAGCACGGAAGAGTTAAAGCAGCAGCCAGTAGCCAGCCGATGCTGTAATGAATTAAATAAAGAACCTGCCGCCGCATGTGCCGGAGAGAGAGAGAGAGTGCTGGAATAAGAGAATGAGTATTCTGTACACCTGACAGCCAGCTGCTAAGACTGAAGGCATCTAGCTGGTGTGCACGCGTGTGTGTGTGTGTGTAGGGAGGAAGCACACTCACTAGCGCACATGCATGCAGGTGCAGGTGAGATTCGCGCTGACGGCTTCATTGGTTTGGTCATTGTGAGATTATTTGATGTAGTGACTGCATGCAGATGGACACTGCTTGGGTTTGATTTTTTTCAGTGTGAGTGTATCTGCGCATGAATGTATGTGTTTGTATGCGTATGTGCATGTGAGGGAAGGAAGAGCTGTTTTGCATGTGGGTCAGGTGGTGTATATCTGGATGTAGTCTTGCTGGGCTGACACATGTTTCTCAGGTGGAGACTAATGCTGGTCACAGGATCAGATGCCACTAGTATTCAGGCCTGATTGTTGTGTTTAACACGCATGAGGATGTGCTTCTGCTTTAATAGAGGTGGATTGGGTTGTAATGCTGACGTATACTTTAGGTGCACATGGTGGCATTTGAATTGCAAACAAAAGCCTCTATGTTTCTGATGCATGCAGGAGGTGGATTTAAAGGGTACGTGCTCTATTGCACCTTTGAAGTATTTTATTTTGACCTCCTGATTAATGCTAGTTAGGGATATACTGCACAAGGATGTGTCATAATTTATATTTCAGTACCTATTTTCACTTTATAGCATTTAACAGCAAGTTGTATTTGTTCCTGTAGCTTTAAGACTGTAGGGTAGTAGGATAGTTTAACTAACATGTGGCAATGCAGTTCAGTACCGATCACAACAGGTCAGCTGTTTTCACCTGATGTTGCAAATGCGTTTCTGATTTTCTGAAATGCACTATGATTTTGTGACTACATTTAAAAAAAATTTTTCAAACTTGAGTGTAAAACAAACAATATTGGAGTGCATTTTACAGTAAGATACTATTTTAGATTTTTTACTTCAAAATGTCATGTTCAACTCCGTGTTACTTGCCATTTCACTGTAATTATTAGTTAAATGTACTACTATTTCTGGGTGAAAATGGTTTCAACACCAATGTTTTCAAAGTCACTCTTGACGTTAGTGCATCAGTGCATGCTGATAAAATGGCATAATATTATCAAATTTACCTCCACGTTTTTATCTCACCACAAGCATTATGTTCTGAGCAGAATTTTCTGCTATTTTAGTCAAGTAATTGTATTAACTGTACTTTGGATGTGCTTTTTCACTTGATCTGTGTTGCTGCTTGTTGATGTCAGGCAAATTCTGCAAAGATTTCTCCATTATTTTATGTAACTGTTGAATAAACCCTTACTTTAGGGCAATGGGTGATTGACAGGTGAGACTGATGGATTAGCATTTTCAGCTGCTTCCAAATGTGGCTTGAGTGATTGAATCACAAAACAATTTGAACCCCTTTTATTTAGTGCTGTCCATATGAAATGAATGTTAGTATCGGTTCTAAACAGAGTTTTAGGTTTCATAAATTGCCTGAGCGATGTGGGAAGGGAGCTTTGCGTTCTGAAAGAAATCTGTTTTGCATTATTTATCCCTTTTTTAAATGTTTCCTTTTAGATGAACCTGTATCATTTATTAACCCTTAAACATGCTGTTGATTTTCCGCCGGCAAAAGCAGCCGCGGCTTAGACAGTCAATTAATCCCCCATTTAGAGTTGTTTCTTAGCAACTGAGGACGCCAGCCTCATACCTCTTCATGGAATTCTGCTTGTTAGGAGAAAATAACATCACCAAGCTGCAGCTCACCGGCCCTGCAGTGCATAAATCCATAAGACGCTGAAGCGGCCCCTCAATTATGATCCAATATGATGGCGTCGGTAGTTGTGTTATTTCAGTTATTTATCAAAAGCTTTGTCAAAGAGAGAAATTTAGGGCTGTCACATTGAAATGATTTAGGAGACTTTTCATTGCTGTGAATTTTTCACTTCCTCTGTAGTTTGGCCGGAGACCACAGCACAAATTGAAATGGCCGTGAAGGGTGTGTGTGTGTGTGTGTGTGTGTGTGTGTGTGTGTGTGTGTGCGCGCTCTTCTAACTAGCCATACTTTTCAGACAAATTTGCTGAGATATGTTGCTGATTTTGCTAAAACTGACAAAATGTCCTCAAAAGCAAATATGATTCATAAATATATGTATTTTATATATTTACTTTTTATGTAATTTCATATTTGTACTTTTTTTGTAAATTGTAGTAGTACTTTTTTAGAAAATAATTTATGAGCATCATTTAATTTATATATATAAAGTTGCATTTTATGGTGACTAGGGTTGGTCTGTTGTAATTATGAATAATACAAATAATAAAGAAATGTCCAAATGCTTTTCTTATATCCATGCTGATAGTGTCTACTTTTAAAGTCCACTTTTTTTATCAGCCAGTCAATCCAGGGAATCATGCACCTTTAATTTACATTGTAGGTGAATGTTTGAGTGTGTTGAAAATAAGGGCTGTATAGACTGGCTACTCTGCCATTACTTTTATGCTTCAGACAATCATGTCCCATGTAATACGAGAATGCTTTGACTTAAAAATGCTGCTGGGTGACATTTAATATTACGTGCTTGAGCAGGCACTTAAATCTCAAGCTGTTCCAAAGTACGGTTTATCCCCACGGATTGACCATCAACTGCTCAAATACTTGGCTTTAGGCTGAACTTCAGTACCAGAACACCTCCTGGCAGCAATGCAATGAGTCCATCTGCCGCTCAGTAGTACCTGACATCAGGTAACCCAGAATCAATCCCTACAGGCGAGGCCCTGCCCCTATATCTGACCCATTTCTGTCTGGAGGTGCAGAGTCAATCATTAAAACAGCCCAGACGCAGAAACCAGTTAAACCTGCTTTCTAACAGAATAAACACAGAGAAGGGTTGGCCAGTTTTCTTCCATATATCAGCAACACAGATACACTGAACAACACTGAATATATTTATTATAGGATTATAGGTAAATGCTATATTTTCTTTTTGGAGAGACCCCGATGCAATGTGTGTATTAGTGTCTTAACCTCAACTTTGGGGTGTTTGTGTATATTTAATATAAATACATGCAGCACATGTTTGCAGTAGTGCTTCATAGAGCTGCATGCATTTTTCATATTACTGCTCCTTGTAGGGCATTGCCAGGATGAACTGCAATAAGTTGAAAGCAGGTGAATGAATACACAGAATATTATTTTACTAGAAATATAATACTGAAGTATTGCTATATGAGCGGTGAGCTATAATACACCAATGATATCAACATCCTGTTTCAAGGGAGTTCAGCAGCATTTTTGGCCTTGTGTAGAAGGAAATGTTTAGTTGATGTTAAGCTTTCCAATTAATATATTTTCCTCTCTAAATGTATGTTTGCACACACACACACTTTTAATCAGCTGATTATATAGTCTAGACTTGGTCATAAAATATTCAAAGGTCTTGACCGATCAGGGTTGGGTTCACCAAGTAAGCGGCAGTCTGAGTTTATTCAAAGAATATATGGGAACTCGGGACACTTTAGGTCCTGTAGCCCTAATGAACTGAAAAAAGAAAATAAACCACTTTATTAAGCATGTTTTCAGACTTCTAAATTATAATAATGTACTGCTGACTGTCTAATAATGCAGCGGGCATACGTACATGACAGACGAATTAGTGTTTAAAATATTATTTTCACCACCGTGTCATTTCAATCACATCTCGAATCATTCTGTTGTGGAAAGACAGTGATTTAAATTAGTTTTCTTTCTCACTCTATCTCTCTTTTTTAATGAAATTGCAACAAAATAGTAACAAGTGACCAAGAAAAAAAAGACAACGTCATAATCTGGTTTTAGCTGGTAATGTCTGACTTTCTGTGAATGTGAAATTCACGGATGAAATGGGAGAGATAGGTGTGAGCGCTTCAAATTCAGTATGATTGAAGCAGGGACATAATTGTTGCCAAAAGTGAGACAAATCTTAAAAAAAACAACCCTTTGGTGGCTCGCATGGACATCCTTAAATGTTGAAAACGATGATAGTCTGTACTCTGTAGTGTTTTTCCAATGAGCATCAGATAAAAACAGTTGAAGTCTATGGTGTTGAATAGGTGTGTATCACGAGTCAGGTGTGTTAAAAGTCATTGATCTGTGGGCCGTGCAGGTCTGAGGCTGATTTGTGATGATCTGCTTCACTAGTTTTTATCTCTAAATCTCATTCCCCTGTTCTTTCTTTCTATCTCAATCTATCTCTATTTTCCTCTCCTCCATTTTCTTACACACCTGCCCACAGAACCCATACAAATCTTACAGCTGAAGTCAACTTAATAGAACTGAACGCATGAGTCTCTATATATGTTTTTAAAAATGGAATTTCTTGTAAGTTGTCACAGCATCTTAAAAACCCAGTGAATGAGACTGTGAGAAAACATAATCAGAAAGCCACAGCAGTGAGTATGCTGGTAGGATGTTGATTCAGAAACTTTATAAACTTACGTACTCCATCAAATCCTTCATTATTGAATCTGTCCTATATTGTGAATGATATTTATTCTGTCAGGGATTAAATGTCTATTCTATGTATTAGCGATGTTGGAGGGTGTGCATAATTGTCGAAGGACACAGGAAATGGCCTTAGGCTGTGATAAACAGTGTCATTAGACTGAGACTCAGTAATCGGATCCTCCTGATTCTGTTCATTCATATTCACTCTAACACTTATTTACTCACGTTACACTCCTCCTGTTAACGGACACACACTCATTCTGTCTGGCAGTAATGTCATGTTTTTGATTTGACTATCCAGATACTAAACAACATGTGGAGCATGTTTGAGTTCATGTCCACATTGATTTGGGACTAATGAGATCTTGCTGTGTTTTTCTGCCAGAGTGTTGGGCATCTCAGTTGAGTTTGTGAATCAAATCATCATATTATTTGTTTCACTGTAGACTATCTAGAGCAGGGGTCGGCAACCTTTTTGGCATGACGTGCCATTTTTTTTTTCTGGTTAACCACTGTGCCAATAAACTCATAAACTTTTTCTGTATTTATACAGTATGCATTTTATACACAATTCAAATGCATTCTGTATTTATACAGTGCATAAACATTTTCATGCAGATAATTTCTTACGATTTTTTCACAAATTGTTTTTTAATCTTTTCAAGAGTTTCTAAAATAACATATATATAGAGTGTGACCGTACTGCACACCACTGTGTGTGTGTGTGTGTGTGTGTGTGTGTGTGTGTGTGTGTGTGTGTGTGTGTGTGACAAGGCCAAATGCATTAAAACGTTCAGTTTGATCACCGTTCTACTCACTCACACACACACACACACACACACCACACACAGAGACCGGAGATCACTCTGTGCAAAAAGTAACATTCAGAAGCTCATAAACTTCTTGTCAGTGCTGCCATCCGACTTTTATTAATCAATACTGAATTGCGACATTATATTTCTCAGCAACAAGGGGGTAAAGTCGCTGTTTTTTTAAGTAACTAAACTCAGCTTCATTGTTTGTAGAGAGATACAGATGCAGACAATTCTCACATCTCTCTCTCTCTCTCTCTCTCTCTCTCTCACTATTGTTGGCGTGGCAGCGATGATCCCTCTGCTTGCCACTGTAGGTTGCCGACCACTGCTCTAGAGTAATGGACTCCTTCTGACCCGACCCCCCAAATCCCTTGCAACATGTTACTCCTCAAGCAGTCTCGTTTATCCAATACTTAATCTTGACACTCTGTATTCTTGTCTATTTGTTTCCTGAATTATGGACCTCTTCTCTTCTCTTCTCTATTGAGGTTTTCGTGCTGTTGTCATGGTAAGATGAGTTGTCAGATGCTTTCAGAACATTTTTTCCTTTAGGTGTAGATTCTGAGGCCCCAGACAGATGCCTGTTAAAAGCAAACGTCACCCCTGGCTGGTTACGCCACATAAAATTAGCCTCTCTGCTAATTACTGTCAGAGCTGTGATTTGTTGCTTTGGTTCCTCTCTCATTTGCGCTGCCTTGTTTTTTACTTTGATAACTTCCTCATATCTAGGATTTCTCAGATTTCCTTTCAAAGTGAAATGTCAGTTCCGTTTCATCCAGAACCAATATACATGAACCACACAACCTTTTATTTTGTTTGTAGATCATAGCGGTTTTTAAAATGAAATGTTCAGTGAGTGGTGCTAATGGTTAATGCTCTATCAAGAAAAGCAAAGTTTACATAAAAACATATTTGATGAAGAAAATATGTCATTTTTTTGCGTGCTTCTGCAAGTCTTTGGGATTTTTTATCGGTTCACATACCTGAACCCGCCCATTAAAAGTGCAGCGCTGTACCAGGTGTGCTGCTAAACAAGTTTACTGCATTTAAATCTGGATTTGTGATGCATCAAGCTGTTCATTTACAAATCATGCACTATTATAATGTTCTGAGGCCATAACATATTATGCAAGAAAAATGTCTTCATTAACTGATATCCTGTCCTGCAATCATATTTTGTCTGAATGTTTTTGGTGTTTTGGTGAAACTAGTGGCAGTTTCAGCTGGAAACTGCAGTGAATGAAATGCACAATATACAGTAGGTAGGTTGTTGAACTTCTGCAAAAATGTGGGTAGAGGCACAGTTCTCCAATGAGCCTAGGTTCAATAGATATAGTTTCAACTTATTTATTTTGTATTATGTGAAATAATAAATAATAATATAGTTTTTTAATGTAGTTTCAATATAATTAGGTATTTTCCAAAGAGTAACTGAAGTACTGTCGAATTACAAAATTCTCCAAATCTCCAAAATCAGTCATTACCAAATTCAGTCCATTGAATGAGTTTCAAGTTATCCTAAAAATCACATGCAACATAAGCAAAGACATACACCGGACACATGTCACACTGCCTGTATATCCAGTTTAGCATTATTTATATGTTTTTGTTAAACAGTGTCACCTGTTATCTCTTGTGTTGGGAGACAGCTCACAGCTTGTCCTCCAGCAGACAGTAAATGTGTGCTGAATGAATCCATTTTCCTCCTTCCCTTCCTCTTATCATTTCAGTCTTCATCATTGCTATTAGTCTCCAACGATAAGTGCAGAGAATGCTGCCATTTTATGACCACCTACCTACCAAGCTTACCATTTCCCTGCTTTCCCTGCCTCTCTCAGCATTGGACTGAATAGACCACAATCTACTGCAATTTGCTGGAGCAATTTCTGCTGTGCCTTCAGCCTGTGTCTAACAATAGCAGGAGAGAGAGAAAGATTGTTCTCAAGAGCAATTATTTTATTTCCTTTTCTCTCTCTATCTCATTCCTTTTCCTTCTGTCTGTCTCTTTGTAATAGTTAATAATGTTATTTTAATAAAATTGTGCACATTATATCTTATATTATACTATGTCTCCCATCAATTTATCTGAAATAGACACACTTCTCTCTTGTACAAAGAAAGAAAAATATGCTTCTCTCTTTTTTAATTTAATTCCCACACAGTTTTTGTAATATCGTATTCGTTATTCATAGACGGCAATGAAATTAAATGGAGAACGAATGGAGACTTTTGCTTAAGTGTTCATACTCAGATTTGAGTCTTTTTCTCTGATTTTTCTCATAAGAAAAGATAATGGTAATCTCATATGTTAGAAGAGCTTCAAAATAGACATCAATAATGTGCTCAGCTTTAAATAATCAGAGATATCGACATGAACTCATATTTCAAAAACTTGATGTAGGCTGATATGTCCATGTTAGTTTTTATGCACTAAATGTCTGCTGCTTAGTATCGCATCTGTGAATTTAAAGTTGTCAGGATTTTTAGGATAAGCACAAGTGTGTGTGTTATATATATATATATATATATATATATGCCAACAAGCTCAATCTGTTTACCACTATTGCTCTTTATTGTACATTTCTCTGAACAGCTAAACAAAGTTTTTACTTTATTCCAACAATATATGCACACAAATAAAAGAAACAAAACACTGACAGATCAGGAACTTTATCCTTTAATTTTAAGGACATTTCCGTTAAATCTAAAACTGTTCAATGCATAAAATTCCAAATACTGGTAAAATGTAAAAAAATATATTCCTTTCAGAACATTGTGCCCTACTTTTATTTTAACTCATTAATTTGATTATGATTAATTTCATTAATGCATGGTATTCAAATCAAAGTTTGTTTGTTCACTGTGAGGTACTCAGTATAATAAGTGATTTCACTCTCAGATTTGTTCTGCGTCATGTTGTATTTAGTATTACTGCTTCTGTTGTTGTAGTGGATTTCTCAGCTACATCTGTATTTACCATAATCGTATGCTGTTCACACTACAGTCCCGTCAGATGCTGTTACCTTCATTTCATTTTCTGGTCAGATGTATTTTAGCATGAGGTTGTCCTCCTTCCTGCTTTTGGAACAGAACTGAAGTGTGTGTGTGTGTGTGTGTGATGAAGGTGGAGATTTATTGCAGAGAATCCTGCAGGGATCCCTGTTTCTGTTTAATTCAGAAAATACAGACACTTTAGGAAGGTAATATGACAAACATGCTGACACGTTTATTGAAGCAAATACAAATTTGAAAGGAAACTGAGAGCTGGTTTGTTTATTGCATTTGACACAAAGCCGTTTGAAAGAGCATTAGTGCTTGAGAGAGAAGGAGATCTTGATTGTGTGGATGGTAGGGTGTTTTCACTTGGAGCATTGATTAACAGTGTGCTGCGTTTTCTCCCTCAGTTTGGTTCAGGTTTGAAACCACATCAAAACAAGCGAGAGTTTGCCGTTTGTTGGCCAACAGTCAGAATTAAAGAATTTATGAAAGTTCAAATATATTTAATCTATATGGAAAGATCAGCAGTTTACACATTTATAAATCTGTACTCTTATCGCCAGCAGTGTGTCACGCATCATTCCTTAGCTTCTGAAATGTATTTACTCATATTTGCCCTTATCTCAAAAATATGTGTATTTTTTTATATTAAAGAGATTCCCTTTACAAAATTCATCATATGATGCTGTCAAACCTCATAGCAGATTCATGTTCGCGTTATAAACTCAACAAGAAAGAAACATCCTCTCACTTTCAACTGCTTTCATTTCCAGCAAGTTTCTTAACATGTAAATATTTTTTATGTAAAAAATGTAAACTAGTTTACGGCTTGTTCAGTCATAAACTGAACAAGTTTCACAGGCATTTGATGTGTCCACCAGCTGCTTTAATTACTTCAGAGCTTCTCATCCTTATGGACTGCACCAGATTTAGTTCTTACTGTGAGATGTTACTCCACTTGCATGTGCAAGAATGGTTTATAGCTCATTGAACAAGTATGGAAATATTGTTTAAACCCTAAAAAATAGTTTTTTTTTCAGTATCTTAAAAACATATTAATGTCTAAAGTCTGATTACACTGCAATCAGCATTTTTTTTCTTAAAATACAATAATACTGTATGTGAGCAGCATGAATGAATGAATGCGGTATCCTGAAAAAGAGATATTTCTTTCTTGCTGAGTTTGTAGGCCTATAGCATTTAGTTTAGCATGGGATGCATGAAAGCTATCTGGCTATGTGTCTTTGTGTGGATAAACACGCTCTCTGTTGTGGATAAATGACCCCATTATCGTTACACTGGGAGTTCTGCAAAGGGACGGACACACCCTGCTTTTATTTTTATAAATGTGTTTTAGCTGATTTGTTTTTGTTCACTTTTCATGAATCAAATCTAGTTTAAAATCTAGTTATCTTAAATGATAAAAAAGCTGATCAAATTAATTCAGCCTTGTTGAGCAAAAGAGACTTCTTTCAAAAACATTAAAGTATCTTAAGGAACCCAAACTTTTGAAATTTCATATTCTCTAAAAATAATATTTGTTACACAAACGCACTTTTTTCATGTAAATTTGTCTAGTTTGAAATATGTTCAGCTTTAAAATACTGATTTAGAAGCAGATTTTTTGCAGTACAGAGGATAATTGATTTGATGTATGGTGATGCCGCTCTGTGGATGTGTCCTGCTCTGCAAACCAGCTTGCCAGTCTTCCCCCAGTGCACCCTGGGAGCTCATTACAGGTGTCTCTGAGCTAGTGAAACACACCAGGATGCGGTTGTGTGGATCCTCTTCATTAAATGCTACAAGATAACCAGAAACTTCTGACAAGAAATCCACAGATGTGCGATTCACCGTTACTGTATATGCTATAGTGAGGCAGACTGTTTTGTTCTGTGTAATTGTTAGCGTCTCCGTCTGTTTGTAGAGACACATCCATAGAGACTTGTTTGTTTGTTAGTGATTTCCCTGTCAATGGATTGCTGTTTTTCCCATCATTACACAAAAAGAGAATCGGGTCATTTTTATCAGCCTGACTTTCTCTCCCAGAGCTGGAGCATTGATGTCATATCCTGTGAGTGTTGTTGGGTACAAGCTTGGGAGGTTTAGGTGCAATATGCTCTGGTTGGAGGAATTTGCTTTTGGTTTCTCCTTGTGAGTTAGTAATGACTGCTATTTTACATAATGCCATTTCAAATGCTGGAAATCTCTCTCTCACTTGTCATTTAGAGCCGTAGTCCACGTCACTCCCAGTCCACGCAGTCAGGTTTGGCAGACCAGGCGTCTAAACTGTCCTACGCATCTGCTGAGTCTCTGGAGACCATGTCTGAGGCCGACATGCCGCTGGGCTTCAACCGCATGAACCGTTTCCGTCAGAGCCTCCCACTCTCCCGCTCTGCAAGCCAGAATAAACTACGCTCGCCAGGTAACAGATACACACACACCTCATCTGAGTATCAGTAAATCACTCTCTTTTACCTCAAATGACTAATACGCTTACGCCCACATAAACACAAGAATAAGCTACCAACTTTACTAGAGTCACTGTAACAACATTTGTTTTGGAAAGAAATTAATACCTTTTTTTTGCAAAGATGCATTTAACTAAACAAAAGTGACTTTAAAATCATTAATAATATTACAAAAGATTTTGAAATGAATGCTGTTCTTCAAAGAATTCTGAAAAAGTATATCACAGTTTCCACAAAAGTTTTAAGCAGCAAAACTGTTTTCAACATTAATAATAACAAGAAATGTTTCTTCAGGAAATCAGAATGCTTTATGAAGGAGCATGTGACACTGAAAACTAGATGTTGAAAATTCAGCTTTGGCATCACAGGAATAAAAGGGATTTTTTTATATATTAAAATAAAAAAGAGTTATTTTAAATTGCATTAGCATTACACAATATTCCTGTTGATTAAATAAATGTAGCCTTGGTGAGCATTCAGACTTTTCTGAAAATATTTCTGACCCCAAACTTCTGAATGGTAGTATAATTTTAATAATTATTCAATAATAATTACATTTAGTAATTTTCCACACAATTCTCTAATGTTAAGGCCTGTAATTCCCCACAAAGCCCATAAATAATAGAAAATTAAACAACTTCACTAGTGCCTCTCATTCATCCAATCGACTTTCTGTAACTTTCAAATGAAATTATTGTTTATGAATCGTCTGAACTGTTACTGCATAAGCAATTTAAATGTATCACTAGTGCCTCTAAGCCTCTTGAGAAACTATTTCAAAACAATTTCAGGACGCAATTCAAAATCAAAATGCTTTGTTAACATGTAAACATCATACCAAAGGTTATGCAGAAAGTTCCTTGAATCTTTGATAGACTGTTAAGTATTCATTATGACAAACATTTCCTTGTGAATAACTCGGAGTACAAGGACAGTTCAAGTTGCAATCAAATTAACCTCAGGACACATCTGTGCTATTTTTAATAGTGAAGTGGCATGGTGCCACACTACTTCTTTTAATGTCACATAGTGTGTGTGCAGCATCACAGTTGAGTGAGATGACACAATAATTAAACACATTCTGCTGTTGTTAATTTGCGGTGATGGAAAGTCTGATTAATTCTGTTGAATCACTTTGTTTGCATGGTTGGATGTTATAAATGAGTCAGTGGGGGGGACATGTCCCCACAGTTCTGGTTTGCTTTTGGCAGAAGATGACATTTTGCTGTCCTGCAATTAGATACTATGAGATGTTTTCTACATGTTGATAGTTAATAGCAGTGCTTTAATTACAGCAGCACAATGCATTCAGATGAACTGACCTTCAATAGTTGGTTTTTCAGCTTTGGTTTCCATGGTGTTGTTGAACTTTTATAGCTGAGTGCGTGTTAGCAGCAAGCGCACAATATTTGCTGAAAGTGATTCAGTTGGAGCGTTTCCCCACAGAGAGATTATTGTCCCATCAGCAGGAAGTTTAGGATCACCTGCTGCCCCGTTAGGTGAAGTGCGCTGAGATAAACTGACAAAAACTGATGACAAAAAGTCTGCAGGAGGAGTTCAGCAGCCCTGAACGAGTGACTTGCTGTCGCTGACATCCCTCCTAAAATCTGTCTGTCCCTCTCTCTCACAGCAGTTTACAACACTTCAATATATTTATGACTACATTTATTATTTATGCAATTGAATTGCATATGATATGTACATCCATTTGGATTACACAGTTTTAACATAGACTAATAAACCTAATGTGATGCTTATCACACTTCATATTTGTCGGTCACACATAAATAAAACAGATAAGCAGCAGGTAAAATTTCTGCACAGTTTATTATCAGCAATTTTCATCTATTTGATTTTATTTAAATATTTTTTCTTCTAAATTCAAATTGCTTAGAATCTGCATACATTTTTCATTGTGTAAAACATTCGAAATCATTCAGTTAGAATAGTTTGAACATGGTATTTATATGTGAAACAAGCCAAATTTAATTAGTTAAAATGTATTAGTCAGAAAGTAATTTAATTTATGTATTGAGAATAACTACTGAGGCTGTTTTTATGTATGTTTAAAACCCATTCAGTTTATTAATACTATTACAGAAATCTTACCTTTTTCTTACCTCTTTAATTTATGTATGACTGATAATAAATACTGTAAACATCACATTAAGTTTCTTAGTTTATGATAAAACTGTAATCCAAATAGATGTAAGTTTGATATGCCATTCAAATACATACGTTAAATCTCACATTTAGGAGCATATGCTTCACCCTCATCTTCATCATGGTGGTCTTTCCTGTCTTTCTTCTTACTTCTCTCCATCTCTCTCCTCAGGTGTCCTTTTCCTACAGTTTGGCGATGAGACCAGACGTGTTCATATCACTCACGAGCTCAACAGTTTGGAGACCTTGCACGCACTTATCGTGCACATGTTCCCTCAGAAGCTGACAGCGGGAATGCTGAAGTCCCCGAACACGGCCATCTTGATTAAAGACGAAGCAAGGAACGTCTTCTACGAGCTGGAGGATGTGAGGGACATACAGGACCGCAGTATCATTAAAATCTATCGCAAAGAGCCCATCTATGCCTCCTATCCTGCAGCACATCTGGCCAACGGAGACCTCAGGGTGAGATATTCCTCCTGCATTCAATGATTTAGCAGTTTGCCATCTTACATTGTCTCAGCATGGGCTTATGGGTAAAAGAAGGCACCAAGCATGATCCATATTTAAAGAATGTTTTCTTTCCCTAGTCAAAATAAGAAATCACATGGTTGAGGATGTAGATCGCAGTATGTGGCGAGATGAAAGGCAAACCTAATCTTCAAATCGATGTCATGGTCCTTTTTGCCTGTTAAATATTTTAAAGGGAAGTACCCGTTGTTTGATCCATTGAGCGACGTCTTTCAGATTTGGATATTCTTGAACTCTGAGGTTTTTGAATTATGCACAGTTTTTGGCATATCACTTGGGAGTTCGTTTCACTTTGTGAGCTCGCTGTGCTACCACAGGAGTTTGATGTGGGTTGACTTTGAAATGCGATCATGTTGCGTCACTCTGTTGATCAAATGTTTGTTTTTACTTCTCTAGTGTGAGACGTCTTTACCATTTCATAGCCACTGCTATTACGAGTCGCTCAGCTAACATTAGACTCGAGGCTGTTAATGTATGCATATGTTTCTGTTTATTGTCTGTTTGTGTGTGGTATACTGTGTGTGTGTACACTGATGTCTGAGTGTTTGTGTGTTTTTTTTATAGAGTGCTGTCAGAGTTGGGAAAGCAGAATGGGTTTTCACTCATTTAGACTTAAATCAGTGTAATTAATTACTGACTGGTTGCTTGTGTGATAATGAGATGCTAAAGATTGGTATGCTAAAGATTCACACCCACAACAGATTTTTGTTGTAGCAAAAGGTGATATTGTCTATGTTTAGATTATTTAGTATATATATTTAAGACCAAAAATCATTTACCCACTAAAACAGTCACTTAATTCAGGGGTTTTCAAGCTTTATTATACCAAGGACTACAAAATATAATGATCCCCTGTGCAGGAATGTGTCATAATAAAATATAAAGGCAGCTATATATATATATATATATTTTTTTTTTCTTTATTTTTTTTCTTAATGTTTTACATTAACATTTTTGAAAATTAAATTATTAAATTATTATCTAAAAAATATTTACTTTAAGTTGCAAGAGTATTTTTTCTACCCAATGTAAATGTATAACATTTAAACTGTCCATAGGATTTAATACATTTGATTATTTTCATGATTTCTGATTAGATAGAATAAAACAGTAATAATATTAATTTAATGTGTTAAAAATGATCAAATGAAACATGTAATTAATTATGCACTTTGATAGTCCTAAAATACAACCTCCTACCACTTACTTACAGCACCCTATAGGGTCCTAACATTCCCCTGGTTTCATTACTTACGATTCGCATCTTAAGTGTTTCTGCAATTTGTGTGTGTGTGTGTGTGTCTGTGTGTGTCTGTGTGTGTCTGTGTCTGTGTGTGTGTGTGTGTGTGTGTGTGTGTGTGTGTGTGTGTGTGTGTGTGTGTGTGTGTGTGTGTGTGTGTGTGTGAGAGAGAGAGCGATAGAGAGAGAGAGTGAGTGTTTGTGCTGGTTGTTTCAGTTTTCGTTTAAAAATTATTAATACTGTACAAAATTCTATACACTCTAAATTGTAACTTGAGGTTTTTAGGTTAATTGCTGCTTTCATATTTGAAATAAAATAAGAGGTTGGAAAGTGGAAGCCTGCAGTGACAAGCTCTTTGCACCTTTTGACCACTTTGAATTTGTTCAAATTGCCACTCGAGTTGAAACTCAGCCCTCCGCTGTTTGTGTGTGTTTGAGTGAATGTATAAAGCCCATTTCCTTATCATCAACAGAACTCTAGACAGAACTTGTCAACTGCTCCCTGGAGCATGGCCGCGGGAACTAGTGGTGCTGACCCCCCGCCGCAGGGCCGGGTCTGAGATTTTCCTTGTGCCCCTCCATCATCCCCAAGATACTTAATTTTTGTGATAGTTTTGGGATTGATTCATTTATTAAACTGACCAGAAATATATAGCCTTGTACAGTTGTAATTTTCTTGCATCTCTCCCTCACACTGACAGAATTTCATGTGAAATATTCACGCAATATTACTGTCATTTTACATTCCGACTTGTAAAAACCATTCATGTCCTCGTCCTTTTTAATGAGCTGTCTTCCGAAGCTTTCTAGCTTCTTAAGACGGCCACCGACAATCACATAAGCACAGCTCTTTAATTACACTCTAGTCTCAAATGTGTTCAAACTATCTTAGCTATAATCAGTGATGTTGTCTGCAGTGTAGGATGAATTAATCTCTTATTTACATCGCATTTACATCTGCACTTTGCTGTTTCTGATGAGAGAATTTGCCGAAGTGCACTGACCAAAACCTTTACGTACCAGCGATGTTCATATTTAGTAAAATCCCCTTAAATAATAGAAATATTAAAGAAAAAATGATTTAACTAAAATCACAAAAACACATATATACATATTGGTTTGCATATAACTCTGTCTTCATTTGTATGTTAATAATCTATAAGAATTTGGGCTGTTTAATATTAGGATTTTGTCAAAAATTCCCCACGATAACCCCGCCCTGCAACATCAAGCCCCGCCCCACAGCACCCCCCAGATAAAATATGTTCCCGTGGCTATCCCCTGGAGTGTGTACTTGTATTTATGTCAGTGTGTCCATGTACGCAGGCTAATATGCTATATCCCTGTAATGCTTCAGTAAGTTCGACTACTCTCAGAGTAGGGGAAAAAAGGGAACAGAGATAAAGAGGGGAAAAGAAAGAAAAGATGGATGAGTGCCTTAAAATAAAAATTAAAACAAGTTGTGGAATAAATACTAGTGAAATGACAAGCAGATATAAACATTTTATAATGATATGCAGGATGTAGTAAAAGAGAGGTGAGAATGAAGAGAACGAAAGAAACTGAGACACAACAAGGCAGAAAAAAGGATCTATTAGATGAGTGTGGGTTTCCTGGTGTTTGTGAACGGAGAGTTTAAAAGCTCTTCCTTCTGCTCATTGTAGCTTAGTAAAGTATATGCGCTCACTCAGAAGTGCTGGTGAAATCTGAATACAGTGTCATGTAATCCAATGTTATGCCGGTAGCTTTAGCTAGGCTGGGTGAAAGGAGTGAATAGGGTGAATGGAGCTCCCCGGAGTTGAATTACAGACCCATGAAAAGAAAGAGTGTGAGAGAAGGAGAGAAAGGGAGCCATGAGTCTAGAGCTCTGCTCTTGGTTTCGTGCTCAACCTCGGAGGACTGCTCTTGCTTGCAGATGTTTGATTTTTCAGCAACTCCTTTTCACTTTTGAGTGATTTTAGGATAATTTACACTTTAACTCTCTTAACTATGAATGGAACTGAATTATTCTATTGAGCTGGTGACTTTTCCATTTGTGAAAGAAGGTCGTTTTACGTTAGATTTCTTTATGGTTTTAAACATTTTATTAGACAAATAAAATTGTATTGTACCATTTGAAGTAAATGATAAAAAATTATTTTGAATTATTCTGCTTTTATAAATAATAGAAAACAAACACTTTTAGAAAAAGTTAAATTTGTTTTGTTGTTTTTGACTAATCTTTTCAAGCATGAAAAACAAAAAAATCTAAGTGTTAAATGAGAGTAAAACTTGCCAATTTATGAACTTGACTCCTCTGAAAACACAGATGACTTCACTTCCTCTTCATTGTGTCATTTAAAATGACAGTTCAATTTCATTTTGAGGTAAATAAGTTTGATGTCAAATTAATTTAATTTATCAAATGTGTTTATTATTATATTAATTACGTATATGTTTATTTATGTAGGTGTCAAATATTTAAAAAAAACATTCAGAGTAACAGAAGTTTATTAATATTTCTGTAAATATGTTATATCATATTGTGCAGCTGCATTCACTGGGTCTTCCAGCCGAGGGTCGCCTGTGAAAACCACCTTCCGCAAAGACTCAACTTCCTCTTCTGTGTTTTTGGAGAGTCCGAAGTCCAGACCCAGCTCCAGTTCTGAACCCCTAGGAGATGGGAGTAAAGGACCTGGATTTGTGTGTGTCATCATGTGTGTCTGTGTGTGTGTGTGTGTGTCTGTGAGCACTAGCAAAAGAACACTAGCAAGAACTGAACGTCAGTCTACACACTCTTAACATTAATCAATAAACAGCATTTATTATTATGCAAATGCAAGAAAGAAATCCTTTATTGAAGGCATAGTTCACCCAAAAATGAAAATTATGTCATTAATTACTCACCCTCATGTTGTTCCAATACTGTAAGTTCATCTTCAGGGCATAAATTAAGATATTTTTGATGAAATCAAAGAGCTTTCTGATCCTGCAAAGATAGCAATGCAACTTGACAAGTTCAAGGCCTAGAAAGGTAGTAAGAACATTGTTAAAATAGTCCATGTTACAACAGTGGTTAAACCTTGCACACTGAGTCCGAATCTTTTGTATGCGTTTTGTATGCGAAAATGCAGAAAATCAAATCTGATCCAAATTTTTTATGACAGATGAAAGTTTCGGAGGCAGTGTGTAAACATGATTGACACAATATCACGTTTAATTTATTTTTATTTATATTTCGAAAAAGAATTTCAGACTCAGTGTACAAAGACCTTTAATTTTGTAAAGCTCTCCTCAACCACCACCACCATCGTAAATATATAAAACATTAATATTATATAGAGTACATTTATAAGAACTTGGCACATGATTTAAACAAGCTTTTTAATATTTTGTTTGCCTTATCTTATTTATATCTTTATCTTATTTATTTTTGGCATTGTCTTTTCATTGGGAATTTCTGGGATTGTGTGGCACATTTTTTTTTTAATACTGGATTCTTCTTACTCAGTCTTCTTCCAAACGTTATGATCCAACAGCTAAACCGTTTTTACTCTGTGCTAAGTTACACCTACTCACTAGAAAACGAAACCTGTGCCTGGGCACTGGCACTTTATTATTGAGAGATCTTGAGTGATGCCCCTTGGCCAGGGGTGTCAAATCCTGCTGTTGGAGGGCCACTGTCCTGCAGAGTTTAGCTCAGTTAAACAAACCTGAACCAAAGTAATCAAGGTCTTCGGGATTGGGACAAGGTGGAGCTAAAAGACGTTGGCTCACCAGGACATGGATTAGACACCCCTGCCCTAGAAAAATGTTGCTGTCTTTGAACAGATATGACTGCCAGTAATGGAACATCTACTACTGCAACAGTGTTTAAGAGAACATTTAGGCAAAACACTCTGGGAAATGTATGTTAAAAATGTATAGACTTATACATTTTTTGTCTCTGCCTTTTAGCAGGGATCGTATGGAGGCAATGGAGAAGCAGATAGCCAGTCTGACTGGACTGGTTCAGAGCGTCCTAACCCGAGCACCAGACAGTGACAGCACGTAAGACATGGCTACATCCACAGATCCATCTATGACCCATTAACATGGAACCGGTGCCAATCAGATGCTCACTTACATTGACGACCAACCTATAAAAGCCATCTCACTCATACAGGCTTCTGATAAATCAGTCACAATAAGCATTTGACACGTAAAGACCATTGTACATGGTACACAGTAGCTGTGAGTTCACAGTTTTATGGAGAAATAAAATTATATGGAGAAATAAATGGCATATTGTAGTTCATTTTTGATTAGTTTGCACATGCAACATTAAATTAGTGCTGTCAAGCAATTAATCGCATCCAAAATAAAAGTTTTTGTTTACATAATATATATATATATATATATATATATATGTGTGTGTACTGTGTTTATTTAGTATGTGATATATATATATATATTAGGTGGTTATCAGCGTTAACGTGCTGAGCGTTAACGAAGTTTTATCGCGATAATAAAAATATCGCCGTTAATCTATTCTCAAAGTTGGGTTGGGAGCTGGGTCTATACTACGCAAGCTATGATGACTTTCACCCTGATATTTTAGCGGATGTATACCTAGCTGAATTGCACTGTAGAGCGAAATGGTCTTCGAACTAGAGGCTCACAGTTCATGGACAGACATTATTGTTAACGGACACTGGTCTATGTGGTAATACACTGGCAGGACATCCAAACGCCACCATCATTCATCAACCTCAAATATGGCTTTTCATCTGAAAGATGTATGTAGTAACAACTTTACATGGCCGCTCAATATGATGTTAACCTAGAGAAATGTGCTATTGAAGTGTTTGTGTGGAAGCTGCTTTGCTGCAAGACACCGGGCTTTAGGTCTCATGTGAACTTGAGCGAGAACTCAAACTCGAATATATCTAAAAATACAGTACATAGAAAAATATATCTATAGAGTGAAATGTCAAAAATAAAATAGAAGACGGTGTGTCCTCCTGGATGATTTACATGAAATTTAATCTGTGCAACACTGTGCATAATAAGATGGCTTTCAGTTCAATATAATCCGACATTTGGGGTTTTTATTCAACTAATAAAGGTGGGCACGCTGTGATCTGTACTATATTTTTACTGTAATTGACAGTTATCATCAACAACACGGGAGTGGAGGGAATGGGAGTCATTCTTCCGAGTGGAACGGGATTTTCCTCCAGCGTGGGATTGGGACGGGAAGAGATTAAAGTTTGTGATGCATTTTGGAAACAGGAGATGAGCCCTGGTCTAAGCCACCTGGCTTGAGAAACCCGTTCTCAAAGACTTACTTTAGTCATTATTTGGGTAGCACACATATTCTGAATGCCTTCGCAGAATTCAAATGAACCATTTTAATCTAGATTAATCTAGATTAATCTAGATTAAACAAATTAATCTATGCTTACACCTCTAATATATATATATACATTAATATAAATACATGCATGTATATATTTTAGAAAAATATTTTATGTTTATGTATTGAATATATTTATATATAATAGTAAAAAATTATAATATAAATATATACATTTATATACAAATATTTATATATATATATATATATATATATATATATTGTATGTGTGTGTATTTATATATACATAATAAATAAACACAATACACACACATATATTATGTAAGCTTTAATTTTGGATGCGATTAATCGCGATTAATCATTTGACAGCACTACATTAAAAACATAATTTACAGTAATTACATCATTTATACAAGCAGCCTGTGGTTTGTTAGCATTGAACTAAAGCAGTAGTGAGTGTTGTTGCGCTCTCTCTTGTGTATATGGAAAACATCTTTACCTAAGAATGTGTACCATGTAAAATGTCCTTGACACAAAAAAAAAACTTTTTACAATACATTCAACCATTTCACACATGCTCACTGTTGTTATCATGCTACCATTTTGCTGTCATGTGGTAATATCCTGTGTTCTCGTTTGTTATATAGCCATTGGCTTTTCTTATGTTTCATAAGCTTGCAAAGTGTCTTCACTTGTTGACTATAAAATGCTTGTATTGAAATTGTGTGTGCTAGTGGTGGTCTTTTATGTCCTGCGATGGCCATGAATCTCTTTGTACCCGGTGCTTTGATGTTGCTGGACATTTATTATCATTCATATTCGATGTGACAAGTCATTCACGTCAACTATTTTATGAAAGGAAATTAATAATATTTAGATTCTAACCTCAAAAAGACAGTTTTGAAAAAAGCATTGAGTAGAGATGATAAGATTAGTGTATATAAGTAGGTTGTTTAATTCAGATTAGGTAGAGTTTGAGATAGAAATGCCTGATGTAAATCCTATTGATTATAGGGGGTTGAGTGTGTGAAAAAATTCTGATAATCACACTGCAAATCTGTGCATTTTGGTGTTAAAACTTTATTTTGATAATAATTTACCCTGTTGTAAATAGGCCTTAAAGATACTTTCAAGTGAGAGATCATTGCTGACCTTTAGACGTTATTAAAGCCAGTGACGTGTGGTTAAGCATAGTGTTTAAATTGTTTTGGAATATAAAACAATAGGTAGGTCAGAATGAAGAATAGTAGCGTATTGAGTTACAGCTCAGTTCTAATACACCACTATTCAAAAGGTTGGGGTTGGTAAAATTATTTAATGTGTTAGAAAAAAGTCTCTTGTTCTCACCAAGAGTGCATTTATTTGATCCACAAATACAGTAATAACAGTAATATTGTGAAATATTATTACAATTAAAAATAACGATTCTCTATTTAAATATATTTTTAAATGGGATTTATTCCAGTGATGCAAAGCTGAATTTTCAGTCAAATCATTGTAATATGGTGATTTGCTGGTCAAGAAACAATTCTTATTACTATTAATGCTGGAAACAGTTGTGCTGCTAGTTTTTTGAGGATTCTTTTATTAATTTTAATTATAGATGTATTTACAGCCACTTTGGATCAATTGATCTAATTCTTACTGAATAAAAGTGATAATTTATTTTTAAAAAACATCTTATCGACTCCAAGATTTTGAACAGCAGTGTACATGGTTTAACACAATCGTTTTATAGGTTAAATAAAGCTGTTACTCAAAGAACTTATGTGTGGAGATAGTAAAAGGTGCAATAACAGTAGCATAATATAAGATAGATTCATGACGAATACAAAACAGCGTGTTATGCTCTAGTCGTGCAATAAGAGCATAATGGTAAAGAATTGAGTCACATTTCCAGCTCAATGATGTAATGTGGCAGGGACTGAAGACCATCTGTTCCTCTGGAAATAACTCTTAGGTGAGAGCAGATCCGTTGCTAAGCTAAACACTTTACGGTCGCTTTGAATGTAACGACGCGATCCCGCCGATCAGCACGTCAGAAAGCAGCAGACAGAGCAGCAATGTTTGTGCTATCACCTTTTCAGAGGATGACGTGGAGGGAACTAAAGAGAGTGAACGCGTCAGGAAAGCAGCAGGACCTGATGGGATTATTTCTGAGGTCCTGTGCTGATCAGCTTGCTGGTTTGTTTACTTCCATCTTTAATGAGTCACTTGCTACTCTGTTGTACCTCCTTTAAAAATCTGTCATAATTGTGCCTAAGAACAGTAAACCCTCTTGCCTGAATGACTACCGAGTTGCCCTCACATCGACAGTCATGAAGGTTTGAGACTCTTAAAGAAACACATTTGCTCCTCCATCCCTGCTACCTTGGACCCTCTTCAGTTTGCCTATCGGAGATAGGTCTACTGATGATGCCATCTCCCAGGTTATGCACTCCTCTCACTCACATCGACAGCAAGAATGGCAACTATGTCAGGCTGCTATTCATCGACTATAGCTCAGCTTTCAACACTATAGTCCCCACCAAGCTAGCTGTCAAACTATCAGACCTCGGCCTAAACACTTCACTCTGTGACTGGATCCAAGATTTCCTCACCGCCAGACCACAAGTGGTGAAAGTCGGCCAGTTCACCTCAACTCCATCACCCTGAATGTAGGAGCCCCACAGGGCTGTGTCCTGATGCTATACTCTCTACACCCACGACATGCGTGTCCTCACAAGCTCCACTTCCATTGTTAAATTTGCTACTGTGGTTCTGGGCCTGTTTCCAACAATGATGAGGCCGATACTTGGATGAGGTGGAGAGACTTACATCATGGTGCCAGGACAACTGTCTCTCTGAACGTGAGCAAAACCAAAGAGCTGATTGTAGACTTCAGGAAGAGACAGCAGCAGTACACTCCTCTTATGATCAGCGGGACCCCTGTGGAGAGGGTGAGCAGCTTCAAGTACCTCGGTGTAAACATCTGAGGACCTGACATGGACTGCACACATCCAAACACAGGTCAAGAAAGCCAGGCAAAGGCTGTAATATCAGCTGAGAAATTCAGGGTCTCACCAGCTATCCTGAAAACTTTCTATTCAGGGGCCATAGAAAGTACTGACTCAGTGCATCTCAGTGTGGTATAATAATGCTACAAACCAGGACTGCAAAGCTCTGCAGAGAGTCGTGCGCTTAGCTGAGCGCATCTCAGGGTCTGCTCTTCCTCTCTGCAGGACATCTACCTCAAACGTTGCAAAAGCAGAACTGCAAAAATCATCAAGGAAATAGGTAACCATCTTTTCATTTTACTGCCATCTGGCAGGCGCTACAGGAGCATGTTGGAAAACTGAAAGACTGAGGAGTTTCTTCCCTCAGGCCATCAGGCTCCTAAACTCAGTCTCATAACAGCATAACAACAGGACTCAATTTAATAAACTGTAATCAACCATTATTCCCCATCATCCACACTGCTGCTATGTGTACATTTGTACAACCTATTTGCACATTCTCTTGCACTGCACACTTTATCTCATTGCACATCATTTTTTATTTCATTATTTGTTTCTTATTTAATTCTCACAATATTTGTATATATATATACTCTCGTGTTTTGTTTCATAGTTTTTATTATAAAAGTTATTTTTTTTTATTTTATTATCATGTTTTATTTTTCTTTCTTGCACTTTCCATTTTGAGGGACCTTAAATAACATGTTCACTACCTATTATACTGTATGATTGTGTATAGTGACAAATAATAAAGAACCATAACCTTGATAGTGAAACCTTTTGTTAGCCGTAGAGAAGGTTAGAGTAGTCATCGTGTTAGAGTCGTGTAGTGTCAGTGTAGTTATAGGTGCTGTAGTACAGTGGTAGTATCATGGCTGTATGATCCTCAGATGCGGCCTGCTGCGTCTCTGCATGATGGCGGGCTGCCCTCCGGACCAGGGGGCGGACTTTTCACGGCCCTTCCCTTTCTCTTCCAGCGAGAAGACCGAATCCACCAGCGACGTCTCCGCCACAGGAAGTGAGTCCAGCTTCTTCTTTATGGTTGTCCAGAGCAGTTGTGAGGTAGACTGTAAAACTAATGTCTAAAATATTGTGTTCTTAGTAGATCAGGCTGGCCCAAGTTTAAAAACTGCTTATCTCAAACAGGCCTTTGACATATTAAAACAACCGGACATGATTCTTCATCAGAGTGCACTTGAATGAAGGACCCTACTTTGTTTTCACTCCTTTGTTCTTTTTGTCAGCGTAACCTTTTTCACGGATATTGCTCAATGCTCCTTTTTTGTTAGTTTTCAGTTTTGTTGCTTTTCAAATCCTCAACGGTGTCCTTAGAGAGCGTCTTCATCAGTGGCCAAGCCTTCAAAGGCTGCAGCCAGAGTTTTGATTCGCTAGATTTGTCTTTGATGGTTCTTTAGGGTTAATAGAGGTGAGTCTAAGTCGACTCTTACCTCAGGAAAGGGCCATCGAGAGAGTTTCCCATGAGTCCTAGTCTCCTCATTTGAATCGGATCCACGACAAGTCCAATTCAGCACTCTGTTTCTTTACTTTATTACGGTTATTTAGTTAACTGCAAGCTGAAAGCTTCTAATGTATGTTACAGCTGGCCGGCTGAAGAAGAAAGGTATCCTTGTCTCTGCTCTCTCATATTTAACCTGTCTTTCCTGGTGTATGTAGTGGGCGTGTTTATTTTTATATATAAACGAAAATGTGATCCTTCTGTTTATTTAAAAAGATAGTCCACCCACAAATGAAAATTCTGTCATCATTTACTCACCCTCAATTTGTTTCAAACCTATATGAGTTTCTTTCTTCTGTTGAACACAAAATAAGGTATTTTGAAGGATGTTGGTCAAACATTTGATGGTAGCCATTGATTTCCATAGTATGGATAAAATACTAGGAAGTCAATGGCTACCATCAAATATTTGATTATTCACATTCTTCAAAATGTCATCTTTTGTGGTCAGTGGAAGAAAGAAACTCAGGTTTGAAACAACACGAGGGTGAATAAATAATGACAGAATGGACTATTCCTTTAATGCCTGATCCACAGTAGTTTTCTACTGTATCTTTCCTCTGTGGCCTGCCTGCACTAGATATTTCTCTCCCTCAGTCTGTTTTCACTCCTAAACTTAACACATTCACACACTGAAAATTAAGTGTGGGGAGGATGTGTTGGTTTTCACATTTCCTGAATCTTGGGGAATCAGTACATGTACCCTTTTGTTAAAAACAACTGACTGGAGAGTGCTGGTATCTCTGTATTCCTCACTAACAGCATGTTCCTGAATGGGTTGTGGAGGTGATAACATGCTTTGTGTGTGTGCGGGTTAGTGTATCTCTGTCTGAAAACACAAAGAAGGATTGGTGTAGAGTAAAAGTCCTTGATCTGGTTTCTGGAGATCTTCCTTCCTGCAGACTTTAGCCTCAATCCTAATCAAACACTCCCGATCCAGCTAGTCAAGGTCACTTGATTGAATGTACAGCCAGGTGTGTTGGAACAGGACTTGAACTAATGCTGTGTTCAAATCCTCCTGGGAAGTTCCTCCTTACAAGTTTGGAAATCATAATTGTGACATTATGAAGTGATTTTGCTCAGAATAAAATAGACTCACAGGGCAGTTTCATATAAAGAGCAATAATGAACATTAGGTGTGTAATTGTGTATTTATTGGTGTGTTTTATCACTCCATGCTTTCATGGAGAATGATGAGAAATGTACAGTACTTTGGTCTCCTCGTAAACAAACTAAATGACTAGTGTTTTCAGGCAAGCTTTATATTTATTATTTTCTAACAGTACACACAGAATCTGTACATACTGCACCATCAGCATTCACTGCTTATGATAAAAAAAACAATATGCCTTAATTCATTAATCGACCTGACCTCAACTTTGAAGGTCTGGGCTTATGCAACCTTTGGGTCGAAAATATCATAATCATGAATTTTGTGCTCATAAATGACCAAGCAAAGTCATATTTACCAGTGCTTCCCAGAAAAATAGTAAGCATTAAGCTGCACAGTGTTTCTTAAGCAACAACTCAACATATTAGAATGATTTCTGAATGATCATGTGATAAATTACATTTTAAAATTGTAATAATAAGTCTCAATATTACTGTTCTGCTGTATTTTTTAATGCAGTCTTGATTATAATAAGACTGAGATAAAAGACTTCTTTCAAAAAAAAAAAAAAAAAAATCTCAGCCCAAATATTTGAACATGCAAGTCTGAAGTACATGAGAGTAAATACTTTTAAAGTTATCACCAATATAAAGCTACACACTCTTAACTGTTTTCTTTATGCAAATATAATAATTGTTTGTTAAATTCCATGCATATAATGTAAATATGATGCAGGTGTATTCATTAGTTCTTATCTACTGATACATCCTAAAAGCAATTGTCTAACTTGGCAGTAAGAGCTTCCCAGGTGGACTTGAATGCAGCATTGTCCCGAGTTTCCAGCATTTAATTATGGCTTTAAACTTTTCTTACATTAAACTTTTAAACACATTCGACAACACAAACTCTGTTGTAAGTTCGATCTCCAGGAGCAGGACTAAACAATGCAGGTGTAGATGGGTAAGTGCAAAATAATTTGTATTTGTTTGAGTGTATCTTTCAAGCTCACAATGTCGAATCTTTGTCCTGTGTGTGGTTATTAGCGCTGACTCCATCTGCCCCGCTGGCACTGATGCCTCCACCTTCATCTGGAGGCTCTCAGGCCTCCACCATCTCCAGGCTACAGATGCAGCTTCACCTGCACGACCTACAACAGAACGCCACCGATCTGCGCAAGCAGCTCGCACAGCTCCGTAAAATGCAGGTAAGACGTTACTATCTTGTGCATTTTCTTGACACACAGCAGGTAATTGAGAAGGCATGACATGATAAAGCGGCATGTGATAAATCACATCTCTCTTCCATGTTAATCTGGGTTTTTGTCCTCACCATGGGTGACCATCAAAAGCGTAGCATGTCAGGACAATTTGTCACTTGCTTGGTTTCTATTTTCAACACATCGCACTAGGTAGTAATCTCATTGGGACTGCTCCACATAACTGGTTATACAACTTTAAATCAAACTTCAAAGTTGTCCTAATTGACTGATTGTTGCATTTAGCTTTCAGGAAGTCAAGTTAAATCACATTTATTTATATGGTGCTTTGTATAATACAGATTGTGTCAAAAAGCAGCTTCAAACTTATAAACTGGAAAATAATAGTGTTAATATTGCAGAATTCTTGATTAAACATATTCAGTTTCAGCATTTAACGATTTCAAAGACAATCGTTAAATGTTGATTCCATTTAGTTCAGTAACAGTGTAAAGGTTGCAAAGTTCATCAGTTATGAAACAAATCCAGTTCAGCTGTAAGCAGTTCTAGAGAAGGCAATAGTCTTCATGTTCAGTTCAGTTCAATGTTGATCAAAGCATCAATGTTTCTTGATGCTTGAAACTTTGTAATTTCGCTCTTACTTAGAAAGGTGTCACTTTTCGATTGCAACACTCACAGCATCAGTGCAAATGATCACACATGACACAAAATACTGCTGCAGATTGCTTTCATTTGATAGCTGTAAATTATGATAGATGTAGTGTTGTTTAGTTTTAGTCATAGAAACACACACTATTGGAAAAGTTCAGACATTGTCAAGACCTCAGTCTCAAAGCAAGGCATAATTGACAACGGACCGCTGAAATATTGAAAACTGAATATTGAAATATTGAAAACGGAACCTGAGGTCAAAATACTGCATGATGCGAAGCCAATTACCAGTTACTAAAATTTCAATTCTTAAGCCGTTCAGTGTCAATTATTCCACGTATACCATGGAAATCACTTGTACATGTGCTTCTCTTTAGACATTGGTTAAATGTAAGACACTATTTGCAGACCTGGAAATACTTCATAGCCATTCTGGAATGATTGTCAACCAGTCAGAATCAAGAATTGAACAATGCTAGGAAGTGTTGCACCAACCTGCACCTAACACTGCAAGCCATCTAGCTGTTTGCCTGGTGACAGGGAGGACGATTTAAAGAGGTGATACAGAAGGTGCTACAGAAGGCACAGACGGCAGGAACAGCAGCGCCGATTTGTAGTCTTCACAATATCTCAATCTAATTTATTTACACACAGCAGCGAAAAACAAGGAGGACGTGCTGAATGTTCTCACCTGGTATTTACGGCAGATTTGTTGCTCCATGTCCTGATGGTGTTCAGTGTGTGTGGTGTAGAGGAGGAAATGCATCCATCTTGTTCATGTTTAGAGTTCAGTATGGAAAGTTTGCATGCTTTACCAAAGACTATAAAATACCCAAGACGTGTCATCTCGTAAAGTTTTGAATGGAGAAAAATGCACTGCTCAATATGGCCGCTCTATCAAACGAAGCCTCGCCTTCTGAGCCAAAGAGCCAATCGCTCATTGGTAAAGTCAGCGCATCAATGCAGCGCATCACTGCAGCTGCCATTAGACATCACGGTTGCTATAGAAAAAGTCAGCAATCTGAGACATGCGCCTAGAATTGCACATAATAAAAATAAACATGTATGATACAGTTGTTGTCAGTTTTCATTGGTGATTTCAAATATGACATTTAATCTTAAGCTTAGTGAACAGTTTTGGTGAATTTGATGTTTCCGCGTTTAAAGAGATAGCGCGCACTTGCACGCCCGAGAAGCATTTCAAAGATCGCCGCCAGTGAGTGACTTGACTTAAAGGGACTTTGGCGTTACACACTTCAACATCCAAACCAGAGAACTTGATTGTAAAATCAAACCTATTTGAATGTTTTTTAACATTTATGATTGTGTAACTGATTATTTTTATACATATTTACGAAAGATAGACTTTTTACATTACAGAAAGTGTAGATTGAAATGCTGTGTGTGTTAAGTTGGGCAGAAATACAGAGAAACAGACAGAAAAAGAGGGAGAAGAGTGATGTTTGTTAAGTTGCCTCTATGGGGAACTGGGGACATTCATATACTGTATCAGTCAGAAATGTATCTGTCAAAATGTCAGATTCTTTAGATATGGGCCAACTATCCCAAGACAGCAGTTGTCTCTGAGGAGCAGGATGGATATAGAATCTGATGTCTGAATGGGGCAAAATGTCTTTAAAAAAATACATATGGATACTGTTGTAAACTGTTGAAATTGCTTGTACGGCCAGCTGTCAGATTATCATGGTGACATGTTGAGCAGGAGTATGATAAAGGGAAATGTTTGTGTTGGTGAATGTGTGAAGGAGGAGAGAAAGGAAGGATGTGGAGGGAGCTTTAGGGAGGGCAGAAAGCCAGCAGAGAGGAGATGCACACTAACAGTCTGACAGATCCTATTGGGTTGTGTGTCTGTCATACACTTTCTGTATTTACAGAGTTCCCATAGACATGCAACACCTGGAAATGCGAGAGAATTTTGAAATGATTTTTTCTAGCCTCAAAAAGTCATGGAAATTTTTACAGTGGAAAATAATTTTTCAAGTTATGCTCAGCTATTAAATTGCATCAGACATCTCTCTTTGTGAGTGCGGTGTCTACAAACAGGGATCTCAGAGCATGTAATCTTCACGACTTTTCCAGTGATCCATGATTTCAAAAAAATATTTGATATGGATTGCACTCACGAAGAGCAATTTTGACTCATTCAAATTTTCAAATAAATTAAAAATAAATATATAATATATATATAAGGCAATTTTTCAACAGTAGTCCTTGGACAGAATGTTACAACTCTTACAATTTGAATAGAAAGAGATTTATTAAAATATTTATTTAAATTAAAATGTATCCAGCATGCATGCATTAAATCACATTTTTACATTACATTTCTATATTAAATAAGTGCTGTTATTTTGAACTTTCTATTCGTCAAATAGAAATAATGTATAACAGTTGCCACAGAAATATTAAACAGCAACAACTGTTTTCCACATTGATAATAAGAAATGTTTCTTGAGCAGCAATTCAGTATATTAGAATGATTTCTGAAGGATCATGTGACGCTAAAGACTGGAGTAATGATGCTGAAAATTGATTTTAAAATTGTATATTACAATATAACATAACTGTATTTTTGATTAAATAAATGCAGCCTCGGTGAACATAAGAGATTTCTTTGAAAAACATTGAAAATCTTTCTGATCCCAAATTTTAAAAGGTAGACATACATTGAAAAACAATAGAAGAATAGAATAGGGAGAATAGAACAATAGAATAGGGAGGCTATAGAAATTAATTGATCAAAAAATGTGGGAATGCTGTATTGATTGCACTACTGTATCGATTACACATAAGTATATCTAAGTGTGTGTATGTGTGTATTTATGTGTAAGTGAGCATGTGTTCAACTAGTCATTCATTTTCCGGCTGCTGCTGTGTGTGATTCACTCCTATAGCAGGGCAGGCAATAACTCTTAATATCATACTCAATGATGAGATGTATGGGCCAGCAGGGATACATAAATGAAGAGAGAGAGGAAGCCGGCCCCAAATCCGTCAGCAGTGCTTTAATAAAAATTGACTGTGGAATGATAGCTACCAGTGAGATTCATGAGTGGACACCCGCATCTTACCGCTCTGAATAAACAGAGAAAAACAGGAAAGGAAGCTTCTTTCAAGGAAATTTGATCTTTTATACAAACATTATTAATTTGCTTATTCAATTAGTGACCTAGAGTGCAGAATCTTACAAATTCTTTACAATATTTCCTACTCAATGGTTCTTCATGTTCAATCTATTTAGATTTCAATCTATTGAAGATGAAAAATAGTAGTCCTTATTACATAATATAAACCATGCAGCTATAAAAGTGTGAATTTGCAAAATAATTAAAATACAATCCCATAATGCAAAAAAAATTAACAAATAATTATAAAATATAAAATTGTATTAATTAGGAAATAAAATATATAGTATATATTAAGCATAATAAGTATATGTAAGTATCTACTAGTTCTTAAAACAAGATAACTTTGCTAGAGAAGTAAACCTGCATGGGACATTAAGTTGTTTAATGTTTTGAGTTGTTTAGCACATTTTTAGAGAGAGATTTTGGTAACTCTTTCCTTAAAGCCTTTATGTATAATTCTTTATAAAAGTAGATTTAATGCATTGTAATGCATCTTATAATACATTGCACAATCTCTTGAATAATTGCAACCACAGTTAATATATTGAAACACTTATACATTCATTGTTACACTATGCATTTTAAATTCGGTTCAAAATATTTACGACAAGTTATAATAAATCATAAGGCACATTTTGCATACTTATAATGCATTATTCCCATTTAATAACCCTTTATAATGCATTATAAATAAAGTCTTTAAGTAAAGTGTTACTGAGATTTTTTTACTATATAAATAGAGAGAGATTTATATATTTGTATGGGATGTCAAAAAAACTGATTGAACCATTAAGATGTCACTTTTGCAGTTTATGAACATTTAGCACTGAAACAGAGCACTATACCCCAATATTAGGGTGGATCTGAGTTGGAGGCCAGTATGGCAAATGCATGGAGAAGTAGAGGGGATGTTGCAACAGTCTGAGCATGTCGCGTGGGGACTGCGAGATTGGTGTCAATTGCTTTGGTATCGAGAGCCAAGCCGCTGGTGTATTGACAACTGCAGGTTGCTGAGTTAGACTATTACCTGCCTGAATGCCAGAGCTCGAGACACGGCCCCTGCCCTCATCCTGTTACCTAGGAGACATGGATATGTTGAATAATGCATGAGACTCATAAATAATTCAGCTCGAGGAGGAACTACCGCCAAATGACACTAAAATCCCATCGTACACACTAACGTAGACTGTGCAAAAACAGTTTTTATACACTTTTCTCATTATCGGCGCTATGCAAGTGACAAAGTCCACTCTGTTTTTCTCTCGGGGCAAACAAACATTATCTGCAGAGTGCTTACGCATCACAAAATTATGGTGATATTTGGCACTCCAACTCCCACACAGCCTTCAACATGCACGTATTGAAAATACTAGAAAATAAACTCAAGGACATGGAATGCGCATTCACATTATGGCATTCAAGTGACCTTAAACTAACGTGATCCATCTTAAACACTATCAAGGATAGTATACGGTATATACTGTATGCACAAACACATACACTAGCAAAGTCAATTCTATAATATTATACCTTCACATTCAATATGACAGCTGCATATGGTCAAAGACAGGTCAATGTTACTTCTGGATACATATATGAGTCATCTGATGGCTGTGTTGTGATGGATTGTGACAGCTGACCTTCGGTAAAACGCTCCCACACTGATACACCTGAAACATCTGAAGACTTTAATGCTTAACAATAATTCATAGATTAATACTGAACATAGAAGAGCTGTGATTGGTTGTTGGGAATATTGTTCTAGGAACACCATAGGAGGTTGATCAAGTAAAATGTCCTGCATTAATATTCTCAATTCTTTTGACCGGAAGCCACTGCTGTCCAACACAATATTTTAACCCCCCCATATTGGCGTTCTACATTACACTACATTCTAATGTAATTATAAAAAGCTGCTTAATTTTATTAAAAACTTAAAGTAATGAAATGTTAAATTAATGATTCTATTTGTACTTCAATGAAATAACATAAAATATTATTTTTAATTATTTATTTAATAGTTTATGTTTTAAGCATTTTTTATTTCTCAAATATGTATGTATATTAATTTTTCAAATATATATATATATCCCTTTAATAGTATAATAGTAAAAGTAAGTAGAGGTCTGCATTCCCTCGGCTTTCCCACGGGAACGGACCAGATTTTCTTGCGCCGCGGGATTAAATTCCTGAATAAAACGCGGTAGCGATCGGTAACTCTGGTGTCATTTGAACGAGAGCGGGTGGTCTCACAATATCCTGTTCCCGACGTACATTCAGAACAGCATATCTGCGCTTTCTTCTTATCGACCACCGGTACAGCCGCACGCATGCTTTCTGCATAACACGTTTTCCTAATGTGTTGTAAACGTTAAACGAATTGTCTCCTGACAAGACGAATTCAAAAAATAAATAATTTTTACATTTTTATTTTCTCTGACACTTTTTTTTCAAATCAAAGCCAATAAATTCAAGACTCTTGACAAGATGAATAAAATAACAAATACTATTTTGTGCAGACTACATTTTTATTTGTTAGCCTATCTCTCTTTCTTTCTCAGATTCTGTAAACGATATCTAAATTTAGCGGGAACGGTCGGTTCGGGAAGAAAATTATTTAAAGTGGACAGCGGGTGAACAAAGAGTGAATATATAGCGGAAGCAGGTGTGTGCGGGATATAAGCTTGTGTAGACCTCTATCATTCCAAGTCATCCTGGCCCCCTTGGAAATTTGATGAGGACCCCTAGTGGGCCCTGGCCCTCTGGTTTAATAATGAAACTGAAAATGAATTTTCGCTCAGAAATTGCTGGTAAATTTCACAAATAATTACAATAAATTTGCTCCCTCTAGAAGCTGAATTGGATTTACACAGCCATACATGTTTACAAATATGCATTTACGTGACAAAAGCATAGCTAGTTAGCAAACTAGGCTGTAGTAACAATAATGACAGTTGGTGAAAAGCGAGTTAGCGGCCTAACTCCATAATTCAGTACTTTATAGTTCACAGTCTTTGTGATGTGTTTTCAGAAAAACATTTCTATCATTTATAATGTGTTTAGAAACGGTTCTCTAAATTGCCTTGATGCTGACTTTAATTGGATTGTGTTTGTGTGTAGTTGCAGAACCAGGACTCCATATGCAGTCTACTGAAGAGAACCGAGACAGAGCTGAGTCTGCGTCTATCAGATGCGCTGAGGAAACAGGAAGACCCTCTCCAGAGACAGCGGCTCCTAGTGGAAGAGGAGAGACTCAAATACCTGAACGAGGAGGAACTCATCATACAGCAACTGCAGTGCGTCTCACACACAATATGTGCTATAATAATCCAGTCTGAGGTGCTAGCTTAGTGACACTGCTGCATAATGTGCAAAAAAATCATTTCCCAGTTATTTTTATTGCACAGGTTTCCATCAACTCATACCTGAAAGTGAATAAATGCATAACCATGAGGCATAAACAGTCTCAGTTAAAGACCTACAGACCCACACCTCAACGTTAGCTCATACAAACAACGGACAGCAACTCATTGATTTATTTTCTTCCAATTAAAAGCAGCAGGGTGACTAAATCCGCCTCTTCAACTCTCTGCCAGATCTGTCGTGTTGCTTTTAATTGATAGTGGTTATTAAGTATAGCTAACAGCCAGTTGATGTGATTCAATTATTAACGGGACGCTGTTTGTAACAAACCATTTTGTGGGGGGTGGATTTATTTGACGTGGTTAAATTGGATTTTGCGTGTAAACACTCCGACTGTGTCTCAGTCGTTTAGTGCTAATACACCCTGCTGCACTGACACTTATTCAAATGCGTGCCGACGCCACAGCGCAGGGCGTGGGATTTTCACACTCGTCTCATGCTACATATTTTTGTACATCAAAAACATCAGAACGTGCAAGATTGCCTTCTGTGTAATAACACTGAGGTGCTTTGTGATAGCGTCAATGAATATGTCATGCAGGTTTATGCTCTTTCTGACTCAATCTATTTATAATGAAGCTAATACATGGGTGTTTGCGCTTGACAGTGATCTGGAAAAGTCAGTGAACGAAATCCAGAAGGAGATGTCTGTCAATCACCGACATGTGACAGTGCAGGAGCTGGAGGAGAAAAGCTCGCTGCTGAGGAAACTTGGAGAGACTCTCACCGAGCTGAAGAGTGAGACAGACTCAGACTCTTTTCTGTCCTTCACAGCCAGACACTTGAACCTCGGTTACAGAAGAGAATTGTTCACTTCTCTGCCTGTCTGTTTTTCTCTTTGTCTCTCTCGTTCAGACCAGTTCCCGGGGCTCCAGAGTAAAATGCGAGTGGTGTTGCGAGTGGAAGTGGAAGCTGTGAAATTCCTGAAAGAGGAGCCACACAGACTGGACGCTCTGCTGAAACGCTGCAGGTCTATCACAGACACTCTCACCACGCTGAGGAGGTAGACAAACACTTATTTAAGTATTCTTTGTCTCGCCACACGTCTCAAATGTAATTTACTCTTCATTATTTTCTGTTGTATGGTTTAATCAGGCAGATGAATGAAGTAGTGTGGAAAACCCAGGATGAGTATTCCAGCCCCTCTCCTAAACTCGGAGGAGGGGACGACTACAGGAAGAAAACTGATTTTGATATTCCAACCAGTCCACCGCTAAACCTCAATGAGACCAGCCTGGCTAACTGGAGCCCTCATTCTGGTCAAGGCCACAGCCACTCGAACCCTTCTAGTGCACCGCGTGAGAAGGATTGTCATGGGATGGTGGGCTCGTTCAAGGGCGAGCTGGGAGGTCGAGGAGGGTCTGATAAGGCCTCATCCGTGGAAGTGAGACTGGTGAGGAATGAGATTTAAAATGAAAGAGACCGTTTGTATAAATGTATACAATAGCAATACCATTTTTATTGAGTAATGTTGTTTTAATGTTGTTTGACATGCCCTGCCATTTGTGCTTTTTTCAGTTGCTTATAAACATAAGTGGCTAAAGTCTAATAACACTGTAAACAGCACAAAGTGGGCTGCAATAATATGTTTGCAGCTTTTATGTACATGATTGTGTTTTTGAGAAAGCAACATTTATGCGTGGTTAGTGAAAAACTCACATTTTGAAGTCTCTGAAATACGGCCACATACAGAAAATTTGTTCACACGGCTTTGGAGAACTGGATCTTGTAGTCTAGCGTTTTTGCTTCAAAATAATGTGAAAATCATCTTGTTTACTTGCTCACAGAAAAAAAATATTGATTCAAATCTTCTAAATCACTTTTTGAGTAGAAAGGGTCTATGCAAGAAGGTGTCAACCTTCACATTCACACCTGAGAAGACAAAGGCCCGCATAATGAGCTGCATAATCAGTTTCATAATGAGCCATTTAGTCAAGTATGTGACTGAGAGGGAAGAGTTACAAGAAAGAATATGAGGACAAAATCAATATATGTATTTTTTCTCTGTAGTTTATTTAGAATATATTTAGCTATCACACAAAATGACTTGAGATTCACCTGCGATTGCAGTCAAACATTTATTAGGAACAATCAATCTTATTCATGTAGTTTGAGGCTTTTTTAAAGTCCATACCTACCCCTACCCTAAACCTACCCGTCCACACCTACCCCTACCCTAAACCTACCCGTCCACACCTACCCTTTACCCTAAACCTACACCTACACACTACCCCTAAACCTACCTGGTCACTTATCCTTACCCTAAACCTACCCATCCATACCTACTCCTTACCCTAAACCTACCCATCCATACCTACTCCTTACCCTAAACCTACCCATCCATACCTACTCCTTACCCTAAACCTACCCATCCACACTTATCCTTACCCTAAACCTACCCGTCCACACATACCCCTACCCTAAACCTGCCCGTCCACACATACCCCTACCCTAAACCTGCCCGTCCACACCTACCCCTACCCTAAACCTACCCGCCACACACTCCCTACCCTAAACCTACCCGTCACACCCTACCCTACCCTAAACCTACCCGTCCACACCTACCCCTACCCTAAACCTACCCGTCCACACCTACCCCTACCCTAAACCTACCCATCCACACTTATCCTTACCCTATACTTACCCTTAAAACAATGCTTGTTGGTAGCACAATCTGATAGGTAGCATGTTTCGTCGGTACACTTGTTAACGCACCCTGTTTAGTTTCTCTATTTTTTAAATGCATATTGTTTTGTTCTTATTATGACACAAATAAAAGTAGACCCTTTTCAGTTCAAGTACGATCAAAACTCATGGAGTGTTTTTAGTTATTTTCGCGTCATAAAGAAAATACGAGACAGCGGGCTTAACGCCAGGGGGTTAATGTGTAAAGAAGGCTAAGGTCTGACGTCATTAAATTAGACAATAGTACAAATGTATATGTTTTCATTAGAAATGAACCTTGGAGAGTTTGTGTTGCTAAAAAGAATGACAATGTTTTAATCAACAATTTAAATACTGTAGCTTTCTATTCATCAAAGTATCCTTAAAAAAGTGTCACAAAATATTCAAATATTTCCACAAAGATATTAAGTAGATATTAACTCTTTTCATCATTAATAGTTAATGTTTCTTGAGCATCAAATCAGCATATTAGAATGATTTCTGAAGATCATGTGACACTGAAGCCTGGAGTAATGATGCTGAAAATGCAGCTTTGCCTTCACAGGAATAACTTACATTTTGACATATGTTAAAAAAGAAAACAGTTATTTTAAATTGTAATTATGTTTCACGATATTACTGTTTTTACTGTATATTTACTGTAATTGAACAAATGCAGCCTTGGCAAGCATAAGATAAATAAAACAAACTCAAAATCTCTTACCGTCCTCAAACATTTTTGAATAATAGTGCACATTTACATATTTACATTTGAAATCTTGTTGTGAATGTTTGAATGAGTTGGTGTGAATAGGCTTTAATACTTCAGCTTCTTTATCAGTTTTGAAGCTCTAAGGATCTTAAAATGTAATCTGTATGTCTCCTCAGGCAGCTGAGCGGGATTGGGAAGAGAAGAGGGCCAGTCTAACACAGTACAGCGCTCAGGACATTAATCGACTGTTGGAAGAGACTCAAGCTGAGCTCTTGAAGGCCATTCCTGACTTGGACTTTGCCGCCAAGCAGATCAAACCTGCTCAGAACCAGATTCAAAACCAAAACCAGATCCAGAGTCCAACTGTTACCAATGCCACACCTGAACACAAGCCTAATAAACCTCAGAATAAACTTTCCAGTAAAGAATGCGGATCCAGACGAGGCTCGGATGAACTAACGGTGGCGAGGTATCGAACAGAGAAGCCCTCAAAATCCCCCTCCTCCACCCCCCCCGGAGTTTCCCCTCCTCCCCTGGCCTGACTACACGCAGCGGAGAGATGATCATTCCTGGAAAGTGTATAAAGGTGACTGGTGGCATTCAGAATGACACCCACACACAGATGATTTTGCAGGTGTGTGTTTATGCATGCAAACGTTCTCAAACATTTCTATGCAAGCTTTTACTGAAAGAACAACACAAGGACCGTCAGAGGAGAACACACTAAATCACTTTTATTTGAGTGCAGGGTCTCAAAAATGTCAGGCATCTCCTAAAAGCCGCCTGTGTCTGTGGGTGTGTTAGTCATGGTTGATATTTACTCTATCACCTCAGTTGTTCTTACGCTAATAAATCACCTGTCGGTATCACGGAGGATTTGAGAGAGATTGAGAAAGATGGTTCTACGTGTTAATTTCCCTTGTGTTTACTTTTAATTAAGATTCAGTCATTACATTACAATGGGATATATTATTGTAACACATTATATATATATATACTTTTGCAGCCTTTTAGTTATTATTTTCTGCAATTCAGTTATCATGTCAGTCAAAACAGCCATAATCAATTTTACATGATTCATTCATTCATTCAACGATATAAATAAATAAACATTTGTATTTTTTAATATTTATTTATATTATTTATTTAATTATTTCAACCATGAATGATTATATTTTATATTATTCATTGATTGATTGGTTCTGTCATCCATAAATAAATACAAATATGTATATTTCACTAAACAAATTTATAAAGAAAAACAAACAAATAAACAAATGTATTTTATATGTATGTATTAATTCATTCCTTTTATACGGTCTTGTTGCAGAGATTCAGACATAAAGTGTAACTTAAGTATCCAGAAATATCTAAATCTGTTTATGTAGATATGTAGACAATGTCTCCATTACATTACATTACATCAAACATATTTGTTTTCTTTTGAAATAAGTCCCCCTTTTAAAAACAAAATGCATATAGTATATACAGATGTGTCCTTTTGTCTGTGTATATAAACAGAAATCAGAATCAGAGGAGACTGAGTCTCAGAAGCCACACGTTAAGCTGAGGAGGAGTATATCTGAAGCCCCCCGACCGGCCTCCACCCCTCCGACCATCGCTGGCGGAGAGCGAGAGGAGGGCAACGAGGAGAAGTTAGCTGCTGAGCTAGAGGTGAGCAGGTGTATTACCTGAGGAGTCTGTACCCTAACGGCTGAAGTGTTAATGTTGGTGATTAATGTCCATATGTCACATGCACCAGATGTGTCTGGTGTACACCCACAGAGCAGTGCAATTACATACACACACACACACACACACACACACACACACACACACACACACACACACACACACACACACACACACACACACACACACACACACACACACACACACACACACATGCACACTCATGCACACATCGGTGGCTTCTACCAGTTGGCGGGTTCACTCATTCATTAAGCACACATTAGCAGGCTGGAGATGTGAATTTCTGTCAATGCTCTTTGGCTCATGATGAACTATTAAATCCAAATGAGTGGTTTGACAGTATTGTGTGCTGTACTGAAGTAAAGTGCTGTTAGTTAGGCACTGGTGAGTATATTGTAGGATACCATTTGTGTCTAATTTAAACGTACATAGTATCAACAACCATAACATATAATATATGCCATCTCACTTCCCCATGTGCTTTATCTCTAGATGCATTAACGACTTCAGAGCAGGGTTATGCACCACTCAAACTGAATTGGGAATGCTGTCTACATACTCGTTTTATTCCAGAATGTAAACTGAATTTAAAGAATTCAAAATACTGTAATTCAATTTAGAATTTAAGAAAGTAAAAAAATTCATTTCATAAATTTAATTTGAAATTGAAATTCATAAAATTCAAATAAATTCATATACAGTACCTGCTGTAATACTGATGTTCTGTCATACCTACGTATACACACGATATTTCTAAAAACAGTGCACATTAATAATCAGTCTTTGTCAATTCTATAAATAATTTAAATGTAATATTATATTTTCTTTTATATTACATTATATGCACTGTTGTTCAAAAGTTATTACTATTTTTGAAAGAAGTCTCTTATGCTCACTAAGGCTGTGTTTATTTGATTAAAAATACTTTAATACTGCAATATTGTGAAATATTATAAAAAAGATTGTTATTTAATAACTATTTATTGATCTTTTTTATTTAAAATAACTATTTAATACATTAAAAATATAATTTCAGCAGTCATTACTATGGTCGTGATTCAGAAATCATAAGAAACAATTGTAATTATCATCAATTTTGAAAAATAGTTGTGCTTCTTAATATTAAGTTATTTACATGGTTTTAAAGTTCAAAATAATAACATTTATTTGAAATAGATGATTGTAACATGTAAATGTCATATAATGTAATATAAATGCATCCTTGCTGAATAATAAAAAAACAATCTTTAATGACCCTAAACCTTTTAACAGTAGTGTATATACTGGAAAATTATTAGTATTATTTTTAAAGATTGTAGTTTTTGATCAGTTAATTTCAGTTAAATTTGTATTATTTTAAACAACAACCCTTAAATAATTTATTCTACCCAGTCCTAGTTCAGAACATGCATCAAATCTATTTATATTTGTTTAATTGATGCAGAATTAAAACTAAAATTTCCAACCTCTCTCTCCCCAGCCGTCTCCATTTACATATTATCACTTTGCCATGGGAACATAACAGTGCATGTCTCCTGACTGACACTGCTTGAGCTGTGTTGGTGTTGATTTTAAGCTTCCTTGACCTGCTTTAGGGCAGCAACACACACACACACATACACACGGCACACAAACTACAAGGCTCATTAACACCAACAAGCAGACAGATTTAGTTGTGCTGGTTGAGTGGGTGACAGAGTAAGCGAGCAGATGTCTCTTGTCCTCCATCCCCGCTGCATGTCTCTGTTGGAGACCCTGTGGAGATCTGGGCACTACTGCAGTGACACCAAACCCACCTCGCTCTCAAACCTAATGAGGCTCACAAGCTGCATCTCAAAACAAACCCAAAACTCAGTAACACCCGCACTCTACACACACATTCATGAACAGAAATAGTTGAGCTCTAAAAATCATAAGCGTGTAAGCATACAGCGTGTCATTTATGATGTTCCGTCAAATTATAATGTAATTTTGTGTAAATTTGATTTAATAAATTATGGGATTTACAATTCTGTACAGTATGTGAATGTGCATAACCTAAATGATTGAGTTTCAGCATCTTTAGAGCTTTTCATGTCATGGTCTGAACTGATATTGTGCATCGCATATTTTTAATTCATTCTCTTCAATCTCCCTGAACACTCAGCTCTTTGAGCGACATCTGACTCTCCCCCTGCCCTCTCCCAGGAAATATCCTCCTCCTTCTAGTTTACAGCTGTTGTCCCATGTGTCCTCGGCTGGACAGGTAACAGCCCCTGCTGCGTGCTAGTGTGGACTGCTGTTGTACACTCATGCACACACATGAATCTATGCTTCCCTCTGAAATGTTTGTCATACACTTATATAGAAAAAGAACACTCACTGCACACAAACTAAAGACCACAGTGAGCACGATCACAACTACACAATCACCACATACTGTACATGTGCATGACTGTTTTGTGTTGAAATGCCCAATTTCTATTTTCTTCCACTGAAGTTAAAAGTGGGTTGATATTGCAATGTTGTAGCTCTTGCCCAGAATTTTGCTGTTTTTACATTTTTAAATGAGCACATAAACAAAGCTCTGTGGTCTTTATAGGAATAGTTCACCTAAAAATGTATGTTCTATCATCATTTGCTTACCCTCATGTCGTTTCAAAACCATATTACTTTCTTCTGAGGAACAAAAGAGGAGACATTGTGTTTTACTATGCTCTTTTAGTCTTCAGTCACAAGTTAAAGGGATAGTTCACCCAAAATAGAAGTTCTGTAATGAATTACTCGGCTTCGTGTCGTTCCAAATGCGTAAGACCTTTGGAACACAAATTAAGAAATGTTTGATGAAATCCAAGAGCTTTCTGACCCACGCAACTACCACCATCAATGCCTAGAAAGGCAGTAAGGACATCATTAAATTAGTCCATGTGACATCAGTGGTTCAACTGTAATTTTATGAAGCTACTAGAATACTTTTTGTGTGCAAAGAAAACAAAAGTACATTTATTCAACGATTTCTTCTCTTCTGGATCAGTCCGCTGCCATTCATGAGAGCACCAATGCATGCGTTTAGAAGAGAATACATTTTTGAATAGTTCTTATTTTTTTATAACTGTTATATAAAACGACTGTGTATATAAAAATGACTGTTATATAAAAAACGACAGTGTAAATAAAAACGACTGTGTTCCTTTGTGAACAAAAAATAATCCTTGTAGCTTCATAACATTGCGATTTAACCACTGATGCCACATGGACTATTTTAACGATGTACAATCTAACTTTCTGGGCCATGAACATGTCAGTTGCGTTATTTTCTATGTAGGGTCAGAAAGCACTCAGATGTCATCAAAAATGGGTGAAGATGAACGAAGGTCTTACGGCATGAGCGTGAGTAATTAATGACGTAATTTTCATTTTTGGGTGAACTATCCCTTTAACAACTCAAATGGAGGATAAGATTATGAGTTTGAATGCTATGTAGATTGTAGTCAGTTTCTCACAAAGCAAGACTAACATGAGTCAAATGGACTATTTAGAACTATTTTTGTACTTATTTAGCGTTTTTGAATTCAGACATTGAAACATTGTAATTACATGAAAAATTGTAAATATAAGTAATATAAGTAAAAGTAAATGAGGACTGAGTGATTTTTGAGTGAACAATTATTGGGTGAATATATTTAAATATTTGAGATTTCTTTATTTAATTTTGTATTTGTATGTGTGCTACACTACCTATGTGCCAGCAGTTGATCACATCTAAGGGTGGTGATGATCATTCCAGTGATTATACAGAGAAATCTCTGGTAAGTTTATTTTAGCCACCTTTACATTAACCTTACAACCTCATACATTTATGATTCACATTCATGGGTTAATTATACAAATTACTCCTTCTAAATTGCAGATGCAGCACGGGATGTCCTCCACTCCAGTTCCCCAGATAGTCTTAACCGAGTGTAACTCTCTCCCCACGTCCCCCTCTGAGGACTCCGCAGAGACCCGGCAGTCTGACAGCGTGCAGACAATTAAAGACAATAACACTGGAAATGACATCAGAGTAAGTTACTTCAGCCACATTGTGAGGACTCCCCGTCTGCCGCTATGGAAACAAGACTTGTCAGCCAGCCAAAAAGTCCCTCGATTACAAGACTTGGATGCAGCCCAGAGGGAGCTCCAGAGTCCCGTCCAGGATGTGACCCAGTCGTGCCTGTCCTTAACAAGCGAGAGAGCAATTAAACAGCCACTGAGGAGGGAGCCAAGGGTTCAGGAGTCTCTCGAGGCGGCGACAGAAACGAATGCAGGGCGAATGAAAAAGTTGGACACTGCATTGTCTGTCTCACCACAAAACGAGCCCATAGAGACACCTCAAGTGGGTTTGATCCGCACTCAAGGTGTTGGAGGGGAAAAGGAAGACATCTGCCACAGCACATACCGTCGTCTGGACAGTCTTGAGGAAACCATCCATGAGCTGGAGCTCAGCCTGATGGAGTTCAGCACTGATCCTCACATGGGGAACATCTTTCCAGCGTCCGTCCAGATGCAGAGGTCCTCCACGAAGGGATCCAGCAGCACTCGATATACAGCAGACGGAGGAGACACAAACAAACCCACTGTCCCACCTAAACCATCCTGCATCAGCACAGCCACAGCCAAGGTTCAACCTAACCCTCAGTATCTTCTTCAGCCCTGGCCTTTCTGTCCTTTTCATCTTCTTTCTTCCTGTCTGGTGGAAGGTGTTTGGTCTCTTCCGCTGGGTTGCTCATCTAGATCAGTTTGTTCTCTTTTGCAAATGCTTTGAAAATTGTTTGCCTCCAGCCTCTGTAGAAATACATATTGTGTCTTTCGCACAATAAATTATCTTGTTTCCTCCTCTTCTTTATTAGCCTACTCTTTTTTTCTCCTCTTAAATGACTTTGCAATTTGATTACTTTCCCTTGTCTTATTTTCCTCTGGTACATAGGACATTATATGTGGTTTTCTCGTAAAATAAAAAGATAAAGCCCAGGGAGCTCTTCGTAACTACTCAAGTTATTTTGTTGCGTAATTTATGCGGTATTGTCTCCTCTCGCATTTGTCTTTCGTCTTCAGAGAGTAGTTGTCAGGATAAACCGCTATGAAGCAGCGATCCACCAGACGTCATGTGTATTACTCGACTCCGCTGAGAACAGGGCTGATCTCTGTGAGTGACAGAAGGGAAGGATTTGGATGAAGTCACTTGTGTTTTCCACTGCGTTGCTTTCAGCCCACACATTTGTATGCACGCCAGCATTGCATCATCCCTCCTAACTGGTGTGTTTGAGCCCATTGCTCTAGTCTAGGGCGGTGCACACGTTTTCTCGTAGGACAGATGGAGCCTGACAACCGCAGATCCACCTGATTGCAAGCATTAGATCCTCTTACAGAGCCCCTCGTTGAGTGAGGTGCTGATTAGCATAAAGCACACAGCTAATGGGCCTCCTTGAAGCTTTAAAAGGACTGTTGGCTGGTTGTGACTCTAGACTTTGGTCTAGTGCTTGATCTTGTGTAGGTAATATATGCAGAGAGAGAAAAGACTAGAGAAAGCGTCCATTATTTTACATTGCACTGAGGGCTTTTGTCAACTTCGTGCAGAGGCGTATAATTTATATTTTCTGAATTGAATACAAGAAATTATAGGTAATATGTGTCTGTGTGTGTGAGAATGAATGAGAGGACTGTGCTGAAGTGCATGTGTTCTATTAAAAACACATCACCCTCCTGCCTGTATTGAACACTATTCTCCTCCAGCACTTCCTTTGACTGCTGGTGATTGCAAACACAATGTTGGAACTTGGATGGAAAATATTCCCAAATATAGTGCACAGATTCATCTCCTCTTCTCTCTCATTCCTTCTCAGACTGGCAGTGGAAAGGCGTTGTCTCGTCTCAAGCACCTGCAGCAGAGCGGATCAGAAAAGAGCAAAACAAGCAAACAGAGAGAGGACTTTCTTAAGAACCAGGGTCAACAACAGGTATGGTTCTAAAATCATCCCATCCATCCATCCATACCCCTTGCAGAATATGAAAAATACAGGATTCTTTATTTAGAGCTGTCCTGAATAAGCAATTTCACATAACATATGTTTATATATACTCCCTTGAATCGCAATACTGTGTTGTTTCCTGGATGATTGAACTGCCCACTGCTCTTCAGAAAAATCCTCCAGCTCCTGCACATTCTTTGGTTTACCAGCATCATCTGCATATTTGAATCCTTTCCAACAATGATTGCATGATTTTGAGATCCATCCTTTCACACTGAATTGAGGGACTCATGCATAACTATTACAAAAGGTGAACACATTTATTGATGCCTAAGAAGGCAAGACAATGCATTAAGAGTCAGCAGGTGTCAACTTTTTGAATTGGATGATCAGGGTAAATTGTATTTATTTTGTCTTCTGGGAAACATAGAAGTATTTTATGTAGCTTCTGAAGTGCAGTACTAAAAAAAAAAATCTTTAAACTAAATAAGAAACATTTAGGCTACACATTACTCTGTTCAAAAGTTTACACCCTCTGACTCTTTATAACTTGTGGAGTAATTATAAGCATCTGTTATGTGAATTGGCTTATTCAGGACAGTACTAAATAAAAAATTACATGGAATTTTCATGATCCCTCTTATTTTAACATTTTTGCATAACTATTATTAACATATTAGCAAATTCTGCAAAGGGTATGTAAATGTCTATTTCAAATATATTCAAATAATTCTAGGCCTAGTCTAATCTTAGTCTATCTTTAATCTTAGTTTTGGTTTATTGTAAGTTTAGCCTAAAAATGTAATTACTTAAGTCTTAGTCTTGTATTAAGTTTGTATTCACTTTTAAAATGGTTTGCCGAAAGCTAAGAAGATCATTTTCTGCTTGAAACAATTCATAATGTCTGTCTGAGGGCATTTCAGACTATTGCCGAGAGCCTTAGGAGAGATGTGTGTGTATATGCGTGTGTTTGTCTGTGTGTGTCAGTCACAAGTGAAGCGAGGCTTGGGGAGAGAACTTGCTAGCAGTGACGCTTTGAAAAACCGAATTGGAGCGTCAATCGCAGAACATTTGGGACTCTAAAGTGCACTTAAAACCCTCTAACAGAACAAAGAAACCAGAGACAGGTGGGTCTCAGGAGAAGGGGGAGAGAGAAAGCATGAAGCCAGAGACTAGGGAAATGTGAGCTTTACAACATAAGCGAAGTGAACGAGACAGGTAGAGAAAACAAGGGAGAGTTTGAAAGATGGATTAGAAGGAGAGAAAGATGCACGCACACAGACAGCTATGGGCCTGTGTGCTGTAGGTAAGGAGAAGATAGATATGCTGGTGCTCTGTAAATCTTAACTCAGTGTTTAATAAATCTGGCCCCTGTTCAACTGGCCATGAATATTAGAAAGGAATCTAATCTTTTATGGGGAAGGAAGAGAGAAGCAGATATTGGCAAGAGAGCGAGCAAGATCAGAGGGTTTATTGCAACTATAATTACAGCAGAGCATATTTGCTGTTATAGGCACTCCTGCTAAGCTGGATATGATCAGGATTTAGTCTTGTCAGTGTAACAGCTAATTATTCCCTTTGAAGTGGACTGCGTATATCTCCTTTTTGTCTTAACCCTCTGAGCAGCACTCATTTATGCACACTCATCTTTTCACCCGACTGCTTAAAGTAAATTAACACATCACTGCTCCTCAGATACTTCACACAATGTATTTTGGTCTGATTCACTTGCCATTTCTGACCTCTTCTCCCTGTATTTATAGACCCTTTTTCTGTAAGTAAACATTGTGATGGTTTTCTGTGGGCGTAGCTTAGCTGGAGGCAAAAAGAGTCCTCTGACCGCTTCACTAACGCTAGCTGTGAAGTTTGTTTGCTAGTTTTTTTAACAATAACTGGAAAAATTCAGAATTTACCTGCATATGTAAGGTCACTCACTGTCCGGGACCGCGACTGTTATTTGAAAAGGGTAACTTTAACGGACTAATAGAGATTGGCTTACCCGCACACGCTCTTTTACTCAAAGAATAGACGACCTGACAGGATTACGTTAACATTACCTCCGGTTGAGTGACTCACATCTAACGTGTATAGTAAAGACAAACTCACCGTGTCTATCTAGTCATGAAGATGTATATATATTTACTTTACTTTTAGTCATTTAGCAGACGCTTTTATCCAAAGCGACTTACAAATAAGAAAAAGTAACTAAAATTAAAAGTTAAAACTATAAATATTATATATACACATTTAAGAAGATAAAGAGATTAAATAAAAATGACAAATGCATACAACAACATTTCAAAACTAAACATTTAAATTAAAAATAAAATAAAGCTAAAAACAAGGCAAAATATTAAATCAAGAAAAGGTTTGAGTATAATAATGATTCTAACATAACACTAAAGGCCTAAGTATACTTCTTTTTACATAGTAAGAATTGGTTATAAAAACTAAAACAGAAGTGAAACAAGTAGTAGGAAAGAGGATAAATAAAAAGCGATACTTATATCCCTCACACGGTAGAGTCGATGGTCTTTACACTCTTCGGTCTTCTCACGAGGAGGGCTTCACAATGACGGCCGCGACCGCTGCTGTGGTATAATAACCTTTTTAAACCCATCTAACAAATCACTATTTGAATTCAGCTGAATACACTTTCCTGTTTATCACAACAAATGGCCAAGCAAGCGCAGACACTGACAAGAGACGCGATACAGTACGAGACCAAACCCGATTTCAGCAAGTCTGACAAGTCAAGTCTCTGACATATTTCAATGTCAGCAGGCAACTATTTTTACAGCTACATTATTATTCCAGCCACAATTAATCACAACAATGTGTATACAATTACAGATGATTAAGCATATAAATCGTCAGTTTGGTGTTTGGTGATGAATTTTTGGCTCAAGGTCTGTATGTAAAGTCACAGCAGAGGTGTTCAGCTGGGATTAGGACTTGTCTTTCTGCAGACCAGTCAAGTTCTTCCACACTGACTGAATCATCATTTCTCTTTGATCCTTGTCTTATACACAGAGACACTGTCATGTTAGAATAGAAAAGGCTCCTGTCCAAACTTTTGCTATAAAATTAGAAGCACACAATTCCCTAGAATATCATTATATGCTTAAACATTAAGATTTGTACTCATGGAGATTACTAAAGTAGTCAAACCTTTCATTAAAAGGGGGTGATCCAATACTTTTGGCAATATAGTGTACATTTTAAAAGGGTAGAGAAAGTAAATGGGAAATGGCCAAAAGGGAAATGTATTCCTTATGACTGTGCAGCAGGTGCTATTTTAATCTCCATCATAGCTGTGTTCTCAAGGGACTTTTTGAGAAGGCTCTGTGAAAAGGACATGGGCCAGCAGGTTTGGAAAAGAGTGAGAGAAATGAAAGAGAGGGAGAAGGTTAAAGGGAAGAGAGATACGGGCGAGAGAGAGATGGAGAGTCTTTTTCTGCTCTATCAGGGTGGAATAATTGGCACTTCATGTGGAAAGACATGGGCTTTCACTTCACCCTCATCGCTCTCCCCTCTTCGCTCCTTGTATCTGTGCTGTCCATCCATCTCCCTCACAACTGATTAGAGTTTGAGCAGATCTCAGTGGAACTCTTTCAGCGTCCTGTCACACAGGAACCGAAAGAGTGTTTGTGAGTGACTGATGGTGATAGAGACGCATATATGCTCATGTTCAATAAACCCACCAAGATCTTGTCAAATGGTCAGTTTCTTCTAGCATAATGTATTGTTTTGGGTGTTATAAATGTGCGTGGATTCGCCCTCATGTGGTGAAATCCACACGTAGAACTGTGTACCTGGCTAGCATCATGCATGAATGATCCTAACCTGAATAATGTTGTCCTGTGTTTGTCTTCATCCTTCCTCTCATTGTCCCCTTCCTCTTGCATTTTCCTACCTGCCATCCTTCGTCTGCCCTCATGGCAACCATTCACCTTCAACTCCTTGACCCAGTGAGCAGAAGCAAGCGACCCAAACCAACCTGACCTGACCGAAGCTTGTCCACCTCCTCCTCTGCCGTCTTCACCATCACTTCTTCATCAGCATCTCCTGACTGAAGCCCACAATCTTTTATCCAGTTCCTCCTAGTCAATCCTGTATACTTTTAAGGAAAAAACATAATACAGCTGTCAATATCTTCACCAGAGCCTCATTCATTCCTTAAGGAAAGTGTCTTAATGATGTATTGCAGCCAAAAACAAACTTTAAAAGCCAAACTCCCAAAATGTTATTAGTTTTTACTTTGTTCTTCTCTACCCACTCTTCTGTCCTTTATCCTCCCTAATTTTGCCCTCAACACTCACCCCCACAGGCTCTGAGTCTGATCATCAGCAGAGCCAGAGCAACAGAGTTGCTCCTCGCAAGCACCAGAGCCGCAAGCTTCTCCGGCCACCTGCCCTCTAGATTGCGAAAGTACCCCCAGGAGAGTACACTGTCCTCCTTGACAGCCTCCTCCAACCAGGCCAAAGAGCTTCTGGCTAGCCTTTCCGCATCCAGCCTCTCGGCCGAGGCATTCCTCCTGTCGCCCACCTTAAGACAACACCGGTTTCTCAGAGAGCAAAACTTCAACTCCTCAAGCCTTCCTCTTCCCATCTCCAACGGCCGCTCCTCTCCCTCTCCGACTTCGCCTACTTCCTCTTCTTCGCCCTCATCTCCTTCCACTCTCACCTCACTGAGTCTGTCCTCACTGGCCTTGAAACCCTTCGTCACCGGCAGCTTGGAGCAGAACAAGACTGAACCGAAGATGGCGACTCCAGACGATAGTGATTAAGGAAGATGTGGCTGGACATTATCCGTATATAAGATGTGGCAAGTAGAAGAATTGAAATGTGTCTGACCTAAAAAAAAAAAAAAAGATTTTTGGTGGCTTAGTTTTTATAGCATTGTGTTTCCCTGACTATCCCTACCAAGACGCCTTGTGGAGAACAGTGACGTAGGAGGATGACTTACCGCATTGCATCATAGTGTTACTTTTCTGCAGTTTGTGAACAGATCCAAACAGTAAATCCTACCTACTCTGCATTTCTGCCAGTTTCCCAAACTAGAGAACCAACAGATGGGCTTGGACACTCACCACCAGCCTGTTTCCAGCTCCACTGCACAGCCAGCATCACACCACCCACGGGAGGCCTGGGGAAGGACTCTTTACCCAAAACCTCATTCATTTGCCAAATCTCACATGCTGGAGATCTAGCTGAGTTCGGTAGATGTCCATCAAGTGTAAAATCAAGACTGTAAGACTATGTAAAACCAAGTAGAGTTGCAATAATCGAAAGTGAGTACTGTAGTAGTCGGTGTTTGTTGAGACGTTTTATTGCTCATATCTATATCAACGAAAGGAATGTAAAAAAAAAAATAACAGCAAAACCTTAATGTTGAGGCAGCATCGCTCGTTCTAATGTAGATTTTGGCTATCAGTCGTACTACTAAAGTAAAATAACTGAAATTGGTGCTATGATTAACATTTTGATGATTATACACTCCTTTAAAGGGATAGTTCATCTAAAAATGAATGGTCTGTCATGATCTACTCATTCTTGTATCGTTGCAAATGTCTTGGTTTATTGTCTATACAATGGAAGTCACTGGGGTCTAACATTGCTTCGGACTCCACTGACTTTAATTGTGTGGACAAAAACATTCTTCAAAATATCTTATTTTGTCTTCTACAGAAGAAAGCAATTCATGCAGAATTTTCATTTCCCAAAGAACTAGCCCTTTGATATACACACACTGCCTAAGAGTCTATTTTTGTTCTCATTTGCACTCAAATAGGTTTTCATACAGCCATTTTACATGTTTGCTGTAACTTAGTACAAGTTGTCATGGCAACAGAGGAATTGTGGGAAAGTGGAAGGCTGCCAGCTTTTTTAATCTATTATTATGGGATGGTGCTGTTAGGCTATTGTTTTCTTAAGTTCTTAACAGTCACAGTTTTCCTACACAAGGATATAGGATACTCCCCTGTTCTTGTCATTACAGAAGCACAAGAAGCTAGAGAAAGTACAATGATCTGACAATCATCAAACATTCAGCACGAGCTGTCTTAACCTTTAGGCCTCCCAGATTGTGAAACTGAATTCAAATTTAAAATGAACAAACAGATGGCTAGGTTCACCATGTAGGGGTTGCACAAGCAAGAAGACCGAGGGTAATTCCACAGTATGTATGCCAGTGGATGTGATCCATCGAGTGAAGGACATCTGTGCGGTAGAGCATTCCAACTCATCCTTTCTCCAAATGAGCCAGTCAAACCCTCTGCATACTTTTCTATCAAACCACTGACAGTTAGATTCACTATCATTTTTAGAAAGTGTGCCAGTTTATGATTTGCTAGAATGGTGATACAAATCTGAATATCACATCCATTATTTGGTTTCATTGCTGTCCATAGTCGTGATACTGAAAACAAGAGCATACTTTTTTTTTTTTGGTCATTGAGGCTCTGGTTATGCCCACCCATCTTCTTTTCTCATTCTAGCCCTGATTAAATTCACACACACACACACAGAGATAAAAAAAAAATTCTCCTCACAAGGTTAGTCCTATGTTGTGAATTTTTCAATGCGACAACCTGCAGGTTTCCTCATGAGCCCAGATAATTGAAATGTGTAAAGGTGAGTGAGAGTGGAACAGAATGAGATGAATAGAGCAAGAGGGGAGATTTTTCCAGCTTTCTGACAAAACAAATGTGTGAAATTGATTACTTGTGGTGTGGGGTTTAAAATAATGGTTTAAGCACTAGGTTGACTTCGAGAGTAAATGGCCAGAGGAGAGATTAGTGGTGTTACTCCGTGTCTCGCAGCCAAATCGGCGTGTAATTCATGTTCGAAATGTATAATGATTCATGCGGGAGGTGCTGCGAGAGGCAAAAGGGTCAAGCTTAGGCTGTTACATGCATGAAAACGCCTTCATTTAAGCCATGTTGTTTGAATTTAACATCTGTGAATGAAAGAGAAAACGAAGCTTTATGTGTAATTCATGCCTGGATCTGTTAGATACACAAAAAGTTGACCAGTGGCTTGCAAATTCCTTAAAATTACTTTTTTTAAATGATTAACTTGATGTATACTCTTTTTTTAACTCTAGATTTGTCTGGAAAGTTCACAGCAAGCATCAAATTCACAGCTCGGTCTATTTAAGGACCCAGACAGAACTATTATTACAAACTAGCTAATGAGACAAATTTAGCAATAGGTGCTGCAGTGAGCACTCTCAAACATTCAAAACGTTACCCTTGTGGCTACAGTTTCACAGAAACGAGAAGCGGGTTTCATGCTTGAATGCAGAAGGCAAGAATCTACAGCACTTCCTGTCAGGAAGTACACTTCATCCTCTTAGTAAAGCCAGGCGTAGACATTTGTGAGCTAAGTAAAGACTTTCTCGACCCCCAGAGGCTGCGAAGTTGATGAAATCTCCCTTTTTAAAGTACAACCTTTCTCTCTCAAAACATGCTACGATAACAGCTCAGACATGATATATAAAAACATCTTTAAAGTTTGTCATTTATTTTTCACTCAACATGGTTGGTAAAAAAAATGTATGATGCTAGATTTGCGTTTGTATATTTTTTGTTTGTTGATTTTATATTAACAGATTTATTTGTACATATTTTTGTTTTTGTAATCCTGAGGAAATATATAGCACACTAGAAAATTATTTATTCATAAGAGAAGCGTTTTTGTATATTGAGTTGAAAATATTACTTTTTACAGCCCAGTTCGTGTATAAAGTATAGCTGCATCTAAGCACAGGTTGATATTTAGTTAATTTTCTGAGTTGTTTTAAGTGTTGGGTGAATTTGAAAACGCCTTCATTCAAAAGAGTGATCCGAGTGGAATCGGGTTCATTGCTGATACTTATCAAGCTCTAATCTGTATTGTGACCTGAGAATGTCATTTGCTAACTCTTAATTTGTTTGCTTTGAGTGAAATGAACAATGTGGATATAATGGCAAATGTAAATGAACTGTCACTCGCGGCCCTCTTCTGCCCTCTATTGGTAGGGAGTAAGTCTGCAATTTTCAGGACTGAATAAGAGATGTTTAAACTGTCAATGTACGAATGCCTTGGTCAAGGAAACAGTTGCACAAGTGTTTCTGCCACATTATGCTAATTTTGAGTTGCAGGTTAGAGTTTCCCCCGGAAAGACTGCAGAAAATAGGAGGAGCTGGCTGCTTCTGCTAGATATATCTGGCCAAAAATAACAGTAATTTGGAGAAAGCACATTCTATGATGGAACGTCTTTATGTAGAATATTTTACCAGAGCTCTTTAGTCCCTTAAGTGAGATGTTTTCTACATGGATGTGTGGATGTTACAAAATTCTGACATCAAACAATAATAATAAAATACTAGAAAATAGTAAAAGTATGAAAAGACTATAGCGTGTAAATAAAACCGTAATTATTAGAGAATCCTACAAAATTATGTCCAGAAAAAAAGTTTTATTTATAAGATGGAGTTATAAGGTATATATTAAAAGTTTAAAAAATATTAAAAACTATAATTATAGCAATGCATGTACATTCTAAAAGAAATCGCACGGTGCAGATGATTTTAAAAAACAAAGTTATTTACATGTTTAAAAAAAAAAGTCAACGGAGAGAATAGTGAGGTCAAGTGCACTGATCTGAGGTTCACAGCTGTAGAGAAAGTCTTTTTTTCTATGTCTGAATTCTTTGTGGCTCAGGCATGTCCAGTCTTACTGTAACCTGTGGTGATGTGGTAACCAGACTTGAGTGGCGAGCTCTGGGTGTGTTTTACTGAGCGACTGAGCAGATTAAACTCATCAGCGCACTAGTAATGGTGCGAGCCCTTTACCCACGCTGTGACCCTCCCATCTCTAGACTAGAGTAATATACCAACTCAGAATCACTCTATATACAAATAAGATATATAAACACCTATAGATACAGAAGAAAAAGAAATGAATTTGTCAGTGTGGATGCCATGATAACTTTGTGAGAAATGTGTATTTTTTTTCCTGTGAGAAATGGTTGAGAGCTGAGACCTTTTGTACATACTTGCTGTGGTTGTGTGTCTAATAAAGTACAGCTCTCTTCTATGACAACATTTCTACTGAGTCTTTTTTTATTATTACTCATAATGAATTAAATGTGTCCTACTGTACAATGTGTTTACTGTTTTATTCAAATAAAACCAAGAATTCTTATTATCAGGATATTATTTATTATAAGGCTGTATTAAATAGCCTTCATCTTTGAGCACTTTTTTACAATTTCTTTAGCAATATAAACACCGCAAACCATGAAAATTGAAGATCATGGAATTGTTTACATATTCAGAAGCATATGCGATGGTACAAAAATCCTTTTGTGCCTTATGTACAATTATTTTAATAATTCTCAAGAGATTGTGTATGTAAGTGTGTGTGATGATGGGTGTCTGTTTGTGTGCAGCATCTGTTGTTGTGTATGTTTGGCAGTCATTTTCTGTATCACTGTACAGATTGAAAATGTTTTATCATAAAGAGTAAGACCAGGTGTTATGTACAGAAGTGTCCGGTGGGAAGGAAAGACGTCTCAGTTGTCTTGTCGTGGAGTTGCTCTCCGACCATCACCTCTTCTATAGGGTGAATTTCTCAAATCTGACACAGACAAATGAAAAATGTATTTAGAATTCTTAAAAATAGACATTATAGAATAGTAGGTTGCTAATAGCTCTTGCCAGTTCATACCATTAGGAAAGTGCTTACGGTATATTTTGACTTTATGACTATTTTGGCTGCATATCTGTAACACATGTGTACCTGTTATAATGCCCTCGATGGCCCCGTCTGTGACTTGGGGCTTCACCTGTCTTTTCTTCAGCTCTGCAATCAGGTCCATCTGAGGCATTTTCGGCATCATGGGACCCTGATCATAGAAGGAAACAGTTTTCAGGGGAATAACTTCAGGTGTGCAGTTCCTCTCAATGCTTTATTTAAATAAAATAACCATATAGTTGATATATTAAAAATATATTTAATTAATAAAATGACTAACACATTTTAGAATGACACTTTTCTAACCTTTTGAGGAGTGCTGTCTTTCTTCTTTGGGGAAGGGGTTGCCTGTTCTTCTGCTGCAATCTCTTGTTTCTTCTTCTGTTCGTTGTCTTGTTCTGCTTTCTGTAACACAATAATAAACCACAGATTAATAATCGATTGGTGAAACGCTTGCAGTATCTTTGCTCTTTGTGTAGAGCAAAGTGCCTCTATTATGCAGTGTGTAACAGCTCTTTGTGAATGAAAACATCCTGCAAAGTTTTCAATCTGAAAGTGCACTGTGTATAAAGTTATTGTCTCTCAAAAGAAAGAGTCTGAATCATTGAAACGAGTGGTTTTTAAAACAAATCCCAAGCAAATTCAGGTTGACATCAACATGAAACATTAGCATATTGCCCGCCCACTTGTTGAGCGCAGACCTGGGAAAATTAGATTTCGCATTGGTCTGAATGAAAATGCTAATTCATTCTTTGCCACTAGGTGCCGCTTTTGGAGCATTAAAATAGCTGTTTCCCCGGTAACGCTGTAAACAAAGCATTACAGGCATGATGAAATGGAAATGAAATCGACCATCAGACCAATCACCGCAGACTAGTGTCATACAAAGGAGGGGTTTAGTAAAAATGAATCGTTTGGGAGTCATTGAGCAAAGTAAGATACAAATAAATGAAAGTATTTTTTGACCTTGCATGCATGTCAATCTATTGTTGGGGACTCCCAAAACCAAAATATAAACCTTTCATAACCCATAATAGGGGCACTTTAACATGCTTATTCAACATTTTATTCCTTTACTGTACTTACAGCAATTCCTATAAGCATGTGAACAATCAAATAATAACAGCTTTGTATTTATGTGTACGTGTTGACATGAACAAGTTCAATATCTGTGGATAAATGGTGCTTATCTCTCACCTTATACGCTTTGGTAAACCTGACGAAGAGAGGGAAGAACATGGAAGGCTGTGTCGTCTTCGGATTCTCTCCATAGTACTCCACTACAGATGAGTATGCCTCCTTGTTGGCGAGAGAGAAAAGTCAGCAAGACTAATTAAGCAGAATTAATGTCAAATAGTTTGTGTGCATTGAGCATACACCGTGCTCTCACCTGTGCTGTCTTGCCATCTTTAACAAGCGAGTCTAATATGTCACTGTTGGCCTTAACAAAATCTTTCAGCGCCGGGATGTCGTCCTGCACCATGAACTCCTTCTTGGTCCCTTCCATCCCTCTCTCCAGAGATCTCACATCCTGGAGCACACTGTCCAAAGACACTGAGAGAGTAAAGGAGTGAGAAACAGAAAAGACTATGTATCTCCATGTTTGTAGTATGTACAGTAACTATGGCATGTCTTACCCAGAGCAGCCTTGTCTACAAAGCGGAGTTCAGTGTGGAAGGAGACAAGCTCGGGGTATTTCTCCTGCACCATATTAGCAATGAAGTGCAACAAAGTCTGTGTGCGATCAGTGGACTTAGTGTCCAACAGCTGAAAGACACAAGAGAGTGAGACTGAGTGAGGAGGACACTGGGAGATTTTACTCTGGCCACCAAGGATAGATGCAGAGATGAGAAAGTTATTGCAAAGGTAGAGGGTAGAAATAAGGTAAGGTAGATGCAAAAGTTGTTTTTATTTTGGGTAAATATCCGCATGAAGAAATTAATCAGATAAATATATTTGGTAACACTTTATTTTAGGGTCTCTTAACTAGTTGTGCTTATTAGCATGCATATTTCTAGAATATTAGCCATTTATTAGTAGTAATTAAGTACATATTTATGCCTTATTCTACATCCCTAATCCTACCCAATACCTAAACTTAACAACTACCTTACTAACTATTAATAAGTAGCAAATTAGGAGTTTATTGAGGGAAAAGTCGTAGTTAATAGTGAATGTGTTCCCTTTTCTAAAGTGTTACCATATATTTATACAGCAATTATAATGTGAATATTAATGTATACATGTATGGAAACTGCTTGAAAATTTGAGATTTCATATGTATTTAATTTGAAATTACAAATAACCAGCAAATTGGTACTGTTGATATTTATTTGAATGAATTTTAATCTGGGTTATTATAGTTTAAAACTTTAATTTCTTGAAACAAAATGAATGTAAAGGGAAATCAAATATAATATACAAACTTATTGCAACTTTTTACATTTTCAATTTTGCATTTAGTTTAGCTTGATGTACTAACATAACTGAAAGTAAAACAAAAACATATAAATGTATTTTTATGTACACATTAATTCAAAAGATGTGGTGGAGGGGTCAATAAACATTTGAAAACCTGGAAAACAGAGGTAAAGGTCAAAGTCATTTATAGTAAATTTCATCTACAGAAAATAAGCATGCAAAGTTTTCATTCACATACAAAATTGAAATCCCTGTTTTTCAGAATCCATTAGCTTCTTTGTTTCTGCATCAAAGACTTCTAAATTAAAGGTCTCTCGTTACTAATACAAAGAGAGCTTCCCAAAACACACACCTGGGATGTAACTTTCTGCTGTTATTTACAAAGCATAGATAACACTTAAGTCCTGCATAAAAACATGAGCCTTAAAGCTACAATCTACAAACTCACTCACCAGGTCAAGGCTCTGCAGACGGAACCCATAGGCTGCTCCTTTTTTACTGCTGTTCATGTAGTTCCCAAAAGCCAGGATGATCTGAAGCAGGAGACTGACAAGTGAGCTGCACTGAAGGAGCGCACCATTCATACCTCTGAGCACAAATGAGGTCTACTCACCTCTAACATCTTCTTCATCTTCGACGAAGACTTGAGGGACACAGAAGCTGCAATGATCGCATCTATTTGCTACAGAAACAGGTGTGGGGGGGTGAGTTTTGAATAAGACATATGAATTATACTAGGTACAACAGCCAAAGAGTGATGTGAACTGACCGGCTGCAGACGTTTCATGCTCTCTGGGAAGTTGCCCATGAAAGTGAGGGTGTTGATCCGCTGAGCAAGGCGTGGGATTTTACCAAAGCGGCTCATGAATCGGTCCTCGTCGCTCAGGTCCTCTAGCGGCCGCCCTTCCTTCTCGTAGTTCTGCAGTAGCTTCATCTCAAACTCCGATGGGATAAAACGTTCCAGAAGCTCCAGAAAGTCCAGGCTCAGAGACTGCTGATCATATCTGAGAATGAGACAGAGAAAATAGAGTTTCCATGCTGGCTCAGGTTGGTTTAAAGCTTTTTTTGCTGCAGTTTCCTGTTGTTGAAACACACCTCTCAATGGCTGTGCAGATGTCATTGGGGCTCATGCCTCCCTTGCGGAGGGTGATGGCAAGGTTTTTGGATTTGTTTGCCTCCATCAGGGACACCTTACTAGGTGCCTTCTCAGCCACCTTAACCTTGAGCTTAGAAAGATCTGTTGGAGGACCTTGAGCCTTGGTTTTAAACTGCTCTGCAAATACATCCATATTCATCTCCTGAGACAGAGAGAGAGTAATAGATTAACTGACTGATTAATAGACCAATTATTCAATTATTTAAAGAGATAGTTCACCTAAAAATGAAAATTAATTTACTCATCATCTTTATTGCAAACCTGTATGACATGATTTCTTCTGTGAAACACAAATTAAAATGATTTGATCCACACAGTGAATGTCAAGTAATTTTGTATCTCACTGGCTTTCATTCTATATATTATTCAAAATATTTTATTTTGTGTCCTCCAGAACAGTCATACAGGTTAATTTTGGGTGCATTTTAAGGATTTATTTGCTGTTACCCCTAACAGTTGCTCGTCATTCAGCTCGCTAAACACCGTTCCTGTCACTTGATTGGGCTTCAGAGCCTGCCAGTTCAACAGAGGCATCCTAAACTTTGGTTGAACTGGTTCACGTCCCTTTGGTCCTGTGCGAAACAATGGAAGATTCAGTCACTCAGCTCAGGTTGCATGTCTGTGTAAGGATTTCTAAAATGTATTTAATTGTCCCTTCACCTGTTTCAGCCCCAGGGGCAGGAGGAGCTCCTGGAGGGGGTGGTGGTCCACAGCCAGGTGGGGGCGGGGGTGGTGGTGGACCTCCGCCAGGAGGAGGAGGAGGGGGAGGGGGAGGTGGAATACCTCCACTTCCTGGAGGAGGGGGTGGAGGAGGTGGAGGTGGTGCTGCATCTCCTGGTAGAGGAGGAGGAGGAGGAGGTGGTGGAGGTGGTGCTGCGGCTGAAGGGGATGGTGCTTGAGAAGCTGGATCTGACACCGTCACTGTGAACATTAAACAGACATTATGATAATATCAATGTAGTTAGCTAAAGGTAAGCATTTTAAGTTCACTAGAAGCATTAAAGGGGTCATAACCTGAGAAATCACCCTTGATCTTTTGATAGAGGTCAGTGTGCTATTAAAACATCCTGTAAGTTCCAGAACTAAAAGAAGCCAATCTGTCAAAATGTCAGGTTGTGGAATGTGCCGCTTAAAGACGTAATAGCGTGGCTTAACACCGCCTCCGCAGAAGAAGATCAACGCCTGCTTCTACATCGCTGTCTAAATAACAAGAGAGGCAGACGCAGGTCTACGCAGAAACCAAATGCTAAACTTTATTTGATGAAATTCATTTTTAATGAAGTGCCAGACCACATCAGTAAGAACTTGTTCCAACAAGGCACAATTCGACGCAGGATTTTCAGAGAGATTGAAACTAAAAGACGATGCTATGCTGAATATATTGAATCCGGTGTCGCACCACACAAGTGTTTTCATTACGTGGTCACTATTGCTTTGTCTGTTATTACAGATTGTTTGATATGTACTGAGTATTTATGCGGTTTTAATCTAAATCAAAGCTGCGTTTATTTGTGAAGGATGTAGGCTGTCAAACATACACACACGTTTAGCCAATCACAGCAGTGGGCGTTTACTTCCGAGTCTACAATCCGCCACGTCTATTCAAACAGAGCATTCTGATGAGGGGAGTTAAAAACAGGACAGAAAATAACTTATTACTTCTAAATTTTGATGTACAAATCTGGATAAAATTATAAGTGGACCTCAGAGAACAGTAAAAAAAAGGCAGTTCATGACCCCTTTCATTTTAGATGCTAAGCAGAGGAGAACTCTTGCAGAAGTGCTCCTACCTGTTTGAGTAACAATTTTCTCTACGGTGACTGGAATCACTTCGATGTCCAAGTCTCCAGAGGCTGTACGCTCCAGTCGGACCAAGCCTTTCTCCTCCAGTTCCTTCAGCTTCGCCTCCAGTTTGGACTCCGTTTCACTCGCCTCTCTGTTTCTTTCTCTGTTTACCTGTGAGGGCTGACGCTCCTGCTCTCGTTCTCTCTCTCTCTGAATCTCCCGTTCGCGTTCTCTCTGCTGTAAAGTGCTCACTTGGGCACAGGACTCTCGCAAGCTCTCCTGTTACACACACATGTAAAGGTTTGAGACAATGACTGATTCCCAGTTGATATTCTTGTTAGTATTCTAAGAATGTATGTACTGCATTTGGCATAACGTATATAAGCTACCAAAAAAGAAACTTTACTATGATACATCTTTGGTCTAATTTCTTGTAAAAATCTACACTTGACCCTCTAACGCTAGCACTCTATATTAATGTACTTTTACTCGTTTATAAATGGCCTAGGACCTAAATACATTGCAGATATGCTCACTGAATATAACAGACCACTCAGATCATTAGGATCGAGTCAGTTAGAAATAACAAGGGCTCACACAAAACAAGGGGAGTCCGCTTTTAGCTATTATGCCGCTCGCAGTTGGAATCAGCTTCCAGAAAAATCAGACGTGCTAAAACATTAGCCACATTTAAATCCAGTCTCAAAACTCATCTGTTCAGCTGTGCATTTGTTGCACTGTGCTACGTCCAAACTGATTGCATGTATAATCATTTTCTAATCTTAACTGGTTTAAATTCATTTAAAATAAATGTTATATAATTTAGTTTTTATTGTTGTGATTATATATATATATATGTTTTTCTTGTTTTTATTCTTTTTTAATGTCTATTTGACTTCCTTTTATGTAAAGCACTTTGAATTATCACTGTGTATGAAATGTGCTATATAAATAAACATGCCTATATATTCTATTTTATCTACTTCTTTTATTTTTATTTATTTAAAACAATCGACCCAATAACATTTGCCCTCTCTATTCTTTGTCTATTCTATCTTGTTTTCTTTTAATTACAAAATTGACCCTCTAACACTAGCATTCTCTATTCTTTAGTCCTTGCTACGTGTACTGCATTCGACTAACTGAGACTTGTCACAACACTTACATTATTGCTCTTTTGTTGGTTTTGATTACTTCTATTGTCCTTATTTATAAGTCGCTTTGGATAAAAGCGTCTGCAAAATGACTAAATGTAATCTTAAATACTACTAGTATATAGTATAGATAGAATGCAATGAAAGGGAAATGCAGTGTGGTACCTTAAGCAGTGCTGACTCTTTAGTGACCTGCATTAGTTGTTGCTCTAGTTCTGCCATTTTTTCCAGTGCTCCATTCTCATATTCCTGCAATCTGGCATTCAGCTACAACACAAGAATATGCACACACTTATGAGGAACAGAACAGCCTACCTGCAACACGAGGCATGTGCACTATGCAGTAGATGATTATGTGCACACATGTTTGTGTCCATAGAGTATAGTTAACCTGTTCATTGATGTCCTGTAGTTCTGTTAAATGCTCTATTGTTTCCCCTTTACTTTCTGCATCCTCCAGCAGAGCTCCAACATCAAACACATTATCCAAGTACGCCTGGATCTGTACTTGCAACTTCTCATTTTCCATCTCCTTTAAGGACTGCGACACAAACAGTTGAAACAGTGTTACATTACAAGGATAATGCACAGCTTCATGAATACACTCTACAATCTAACATCCAGTCCTGTGTTAATTATGTGTAAGATGTACGTTATGCTTCTATAAAGTATTTATCTGTCCTGTACACTAGTCTTACCTCTAAGTACTGGTCGAGACCCAGCTGGGTGAACTCATACTGAAGATGCACACGGAAGTTCATGTTCTCCACTGAGTGAACCACAATGTTTATGAACTGCATGCAAGCCACCTGTGAAGAAAAACATATGGATAGCGTTTAAAATCAATCATATTACACAAAAAACGTGAGCAGGCGTGTTAACTGCCAGTGTTATTGTGATTCACATCAAAGCTCACCATGAAGTCTATATTGCTGTCGTCATTCATGAAGTACTCCGTTAGCTTCTCAAAGCGGTTCTTCTCTCCACTCGCCTGGGAGAAAGCGGGCCAAATTCAGAGGTAAGTGTTGAGCAATAAATGCTACAAAATGTCTAGACTTTTACTAGTCTGAAAGGCATTTGTGTAGTATTGGTAGCATAATTTGTGATAATTATGTCACATTAACTACCGTTCATTTTTTTATTGAAAGAAACATGTTTCAGGAAGGATGAATTAAATTGATTAAAAGTCACAGTAGAGACATTTTATAATGTTACAAAAGATTAATATTTAAACAAAATGCAATTTTTATCTTTCTTAGATTGGTTTCCACAAAAAACACTAAGCAGCACAACTGTTTTCAGATTTGATAATAATAATAATAATAATACGTTTCTTGAGGAACAAATCAACATATGAGTACACTGAGAGGAGGTAAAAGGTTAAAGAGAGTTAACGTTTTTAGATAATACATCTGGGCAGATGAAAATGTATCCTGACTATCTGCAAAACTTTATATCCAACCCATTTTATGAGGACATTCCATTTGATTTTAAAAATATGTATGTATATATGTGGTGAAGGCTGGTCATCTTACTTCTTTAAAGTTGTCAAAGGCCGAGATGATGATGTCATGTCCTCCTCTAACCAGACACACTGCAGCCAACAGCTCCAGCACAAGTGCCTTAGTCCTATGGACGGTATATTTAAATGTATTACAAACTCACACAACAAACACACAAACCCCTACACCCCACAAAAACAAACGAAAAAACTCACCTGGGGTTTTTGTTGTTGAGGCTCAGTGTAATTTCATTGACACATCTGGGGTGAGTCATGACTAAATTGAACCCAGACTGTTTATAAAAAAATAAATAAAATTGTGATTCACAAAGTTCTCCTAAAATGGCATTTGAGTAGCTGAGCCTTGTGTTTGTATGTGTTCCTCACGCCAACATACCTGATAATTCATGATAGCACGCAGACACATAATGCAAAGGTGAACGTCATCTCTTTGGGTGGCCAATCGGGTACGCATAGTTTTTCTGCTATGGGTCAAGTTACTTATTCTAATGTGGAAAGGCAGAGAATAGATAAAAAATTGAGCACTGAATATACCGAATAAGAACAATATCGAATCATCATGGTTTCTTCATTTTTGTGCTTATCCTGAGCAGCGATCTCTGTGTTTTGGGGTGAACTGTAGCGATGACTCACCGGACAGTGAATGCACGTGCCGCTCTGGTCACGCCGTGTGTGGAAGAATGATTAACATTTTTGGCTAGATCCTCCACTGATCTCTCGGACAACCTCCTGTTGTCTGATACAGATCCGCCGTTCTCCACAGATTCCACCTCAAACCTGAGAAACACGTCAGCACAGAATCCGAGTTCATTTTTATCTGCTTAAAAATAAACTTTCTTTATAAGCATCTATGGTTCAAAAAAGGAAACCATATGAAAATTGGGCTTTTCATAACATCATGGAAGAACCATTTAGGGTTCCTCTAAAACCCTTTCAATGAGCAGTTCTTAAAAGTACCATTTTTTTCTTAGAGTAAAGAACACTAATAATCTAAATACATACGGCACATCACTTTGAGCATATGACAAGTAGTCCACCAGGACATCCAAGCCTTGGTTTTCCTCATTCAGAAACTCCTGAGCCCACCTATAGAGTACAAGAGGAATATCATGATATGTATCTATGGAAATGTTCCATTATTCAGGTGCAAAATTATCTTTCAGGTTTATTCAGGAGTAGCAGTGAAGACTATCTTTGCACTGCACAAGAAAATAAAGCTGCCACTAACCCAATGTGATTGGTTCTCAGCGAGATCTCCAGCTCTCTCAGGACTTGAGTTGACTCCTGCACACGTTTCTTGAACTGTGGAGAAGGAATCACAGACAAGATGACTCACTGACAGACAGTCATTCACTTCTCATCGAGACTCTAAATGGAGTTGTCTTTTGGGCAGGTGTGTGTCAGCAGTCAGAGAGAGAAAGAGAGTGATGTACTGACCCTGCGCGCCACTCCACCCTGGTCCTGGTAGAAGCTCCTGATTTTAGTCAGATAAGCTGAAGGAGGGTTTTTCACCTGAAATCGCTCCTAACAGACATCAAGAGAAAGAGAAACATTAAATGGACTGGTTTCCAGCTGTGATGAAGATATTAAATGCTTTTTGATGCAATATACTTATAGAAAGGTTGAATAATACCACTCACATGTTTGGGGTTAGTAAGACTTTTAATGACTTTAAAAGAAGTCTCTTATGCCCATAATTACTTATTTGAATAAATACAGTAAAAACCGTAATACTGTGAAATATTATAGCAATTTAACATAAAAGTACATTTTTATTTGAATGTCTTAATGTATTATTTTAGAATGTAATATATTCCTGTAATGCAGCGCTGAATTTTCACTTCAGTGTCACATGATGCTTCAGAAATCATTCTAATACAGTATATGTACAGATTTGATGCTCGATATTGTTTTTTTATTAGCAATGTTGAAAAAAGTTGTGCTGCTTGTTTTTTTTTGTGGAAAACAAGATACATTTTTGGATGAATATAAAGTTCAAAAGAACCGCGTCTATTTGAAACAGAAATCTTTTGTAACATTATAAATGTATTTACTGACACTTTAAAACAATTTAATACATCTTTGCCACATAAAAGCATTAATTTCTTACTAAATAAATAAATCAAACATCTTACTGACCCCAAACTTTTCAACTGTGCATCCATCTCAGATACTTATTGAATTTTATTTGGTCGTATTAATACATATTTCCAACTGAAGGTGGTATACAGCCTACATAATGCCCATAAGAAATACATTTTAGTTGTGTGCATTCATTGCTATAACAACTTGTGCTCTCTGCATGCATAGCTACAACACTTGCATCCCACAGTTGTCATGGAGACACAAATATTAACACAGGAAGTGCGTACTACTGCGTTGACAGTTTCACCACCTTAAGAGCCTGACCTCACACCGCTGCTCTTATTTTCACCTCGAAACCTTTTTCTCCCGTTGAGATCAGCCTTTACATCATCTCCTTTAACCGCACACTTGCATCAATCTTTTTACTGCTATTAAAAGGTTCAACTAAAATCTATCTGAACTTAACAATACACCTCCATTGGCGCTTATATTAAATAGAGTTGCTTGAGCCCTGGTTACAGTCCTCATTATAACTTGTATAAATTTGGTTTGTATTTGTGTCACAGTGTATAAATCTGTTTTATGCCTCTGGTGTGTCTAAATTCTACCAGATAACTTCGTCTCAAAGATCTCACCAACACTGCAGACATGAGGTACTATGACAATACACAGAGAAAACTGATCAAAAATGCAATGACTTACGTATTTGAATATGACTAATTCATTACATGTTTCAATATGAGTAGTGTCTCACTCTCTAAATGAGAAGTAAGCTGGAGAAGCGATCAAGAAACTCTCAGTTCTGCTTTGCTGCCATTATTTAAAACGCATAATGTTGAAGTCGATCGACTCACCTGATCGCAGACCAGCTCCCATTTCTTCTCATTGTCATACTGACTCAGAAGCTTCGTCTTGTCAGGAGGCAGATTCATGGAGCTCTGAGAAGTGAAATTAGAGGTTCATCATCACAGTAACCTGGAGATACAAACATGCTGGCAGACTCATGGATTCAAACGACTGCAGTATCAATGATAATACTCTTATAAGTAAACATATTGCTATTCTTATTGCATATCTGTCACAAAGTACTGGATTTCAATAGACAGATTACATCCATAATATTGAATATTTAAAAAGTGTAATTATTGCCGTCAGTGGTATGTAACCCAGAACAAGGCTTAAACTGTTTAAGAAAAAGAGGAGAAGTTTGTTAGTGTTATAATACTAATCGGTTTGTGATGTTGATGGCAACATCTGAATCCTGGAGTGTAGCAAGGGAAAGTCTGAGTATGGTTTATGAAAGAGATTGTCATTAACATGTATACTGCAGTCTTTCCTCAGTTTTAAATAACAACTCATTTGCCATTTAAGTCATGAATTTGTCATATTAATCACCATTATTATCTGATGCAAGACATTGGTGGAACAGACATAGAGAAGGAAATGTCTACATTACAAAATGTGTTATGATGCAATTATTGTTCCTTCTTTAGCCTACTTCAGATTGTTAAAGGCACAGTTCAGGCACAAATGAAAATCCTGTCACCATTTGGGCAACTATTTAGCTTCATTTCATTTTAAACCTGCATGGCTTTTGTGTCTCAATGTAAGTCTATAGGGTCCACTGTTGTTTCACAGAAGTCGTACAGGTTTGGTATGACATGAGGGTGAGTAAATGATCATATTAAGTACATTTTATTTTCCCTTAAGTTTATCTATTTAAGATCATATGCTGTGTCAGTCATCAGTCTGACACAATGTGACTTCCTGAAAACATGGCACGAGGGCTAAGTTGCTCGATGTCTTGTACTTAAACACATAAAAATTCATCATTAGCGACATGTTTTGTACTTTCACACCAGATCTGGAATTGCACCTTTCAACGAAATTAAGAGGGTGCGGTCTGTAAATAAATTTAAAAAAGGTGTAAAGTTTTGTGTTGAACCGCTGTGATCTTGGGTGTTTCCTCCTAAAGCACAAAGACGTTTCCGCTCTGAGCATGCTTTTTTAGGGCTGTGTGCATAAAGAGCGAAAGCGTATTTAGAAACACATTGAGCAGTTACTGGAAGAACAGAGAGAGCGGGGTGGGTGGGGGACTAACTGTGGTCTACTGGTTTAAGAGAATGAATAAAGTGTTGACTAGATTAAGTTTATTTTATATATTAAGCACAGTTCAGGGCTTATGGCAGTAGCCTGTAATGAGGACAGCACTCTGAAGTGTGATCATATGTCATGCATATATCCATTAGCACACACTAGTAATCTAATCAGGGTACACTCTTAAAAATAAAGGTGCTTCATGATGCCATAGAAGCATCTGTTTGTCTAAATGGTTCCAAAGAACCTTTAACATCTGAAGAACTTTTCTGTTTCACAAAAGGTTCATCGTGGTGAACAAAGATTCTTTAGATTATAAAAAGGTAAGAAAGAGATGGTTCTTTAAAGACCCTTTGACTGAATGGTTCTTTGTGGAAATAAAATGGTTCTTCTATGGCATCGCTTAAAGAACCTTTTGAAGCACCTTTATTTTTAAGAGTGTAGTGGTTACTTGAATTTATGGGGTCAAGGACAAAATTGCAGCGATTGCCCCAAATTCCTTCATACAATACTTTACAGCTTTGTAAAAATGGGTTAAGTGGATCCAACTCATCACAGGGCCTGGGACAGTCTGGTTGTGCCCGCCTGTGCATAGACCAATAAGAGTAAAGTGAGGAAGTGCTTTTTAACTTTGGTAAAATGATCATGTTATTTTGAGAAGTTAAATACAAGAAACAAAATCATTCTGTGAGATTTAAGTCACATTTATGAGAAGTCACAATATTTATTCTGAGATGGAAACCGGCTTATAATGTGTTGCTGAAGTGGAACCAAATGGAAGATAACTGAGCTTCCATTAGGAATCAGTTATGATACAACACATTGCTCAACACACGGGGTGGCATATCTAGGAGTACAACCAACTGACAATGTAGTCTTGCAATGAAGTGAAAGACGAGACAAAGGTCAGTCGTCACCGAAAATACAGGACCTCTTTTTATCTTATGACTTCTCTTAAGAAGTTGCCTAATTTGTCATTCCGCCACTGCCGTTTCCTATAACAAAAGCCCACGTGGAACGAAAGTGACACTAATCAGATTGTATTCAGAAGTGTTTTTCTGAATGTTACTTCATTTTGCATTTCAGGTGGACGACTGCAATTGCTTTTAAATGTTCATATTGTATTTTATTTTCTGTTTAGATTATCACGGTCTATCTATGCATCAAGAATACAAGAAGTTCCCGTGTTATTTTTTTTCTACAGCTAGTATTTATATTTACAAAAGGCAAAGACGGAGAATCTAATACTGTTGTAGTTCCAAACATGGCTGTTGGTTTTATCAGAACAGGAAGTATCAAGATTAGCTACTTTTGCTGTGTTGATATATAATGTTAACATGTCTGTGAATAAAGAACTCACCAAAACCACACTGAAGCGTTCCTCGAGCTCTTCCTCAGGAGGCATGGGTAGTTTAGCAGGGGCACATTTCTTTTTGGGTGTGGAGGGAGCAGCGTTTGACCCTCCAGTTGAACCTTTGGCCTCCGGCCCATCCACCTGCTCCAACCCGCCGACTGCGTTACCCATCACAACTTTCCTTAGGAATTCCAGGATACTGAACTCTTTCTGGATCAACCTCTGACTATTCCAAAAGGCCGAACTCTGGAAAAACTCAGACAAATCTCTCAGCGAACCACAGGTAAGAATCCACAGTTTTCTAGTCACTCAGATTCAGTTTAGGTGGAAGCACATGGAGTCTTGTAGGACATGCTGTCAGTCAGTGTGGATACCTTTTAAACCAAAAGCGGTGCCCAGGACGTTTCAAGGATTGTGAAGATCACCTCAATGATCAATGAGGATGAGAACTTAAAATCAAACTCACAATCAGAAAATTCCTCCGATTACAGAATGGATGGTAAAAAGAACTTTCACCTTTCCTTGGTCTCTCTTTATGCTTTCACAATAACGACAATAGAGGTCCTTTAAAATGTCAGCTCTTTAGCCTCTCAGTGCGGCTGAGTGTGTTGATTACCAGTGTAACAGGCCTTTTCTCCAGTTGTCTGCCTCTCATGTGAGTGCTTCAGATGCTGGAGCATCTTCCTTTATGTCCCCCCTCTGGATGAAGCCTGCTGAAGTTTCTTCCAAAAGAATATTCAGAGGTCACATTTACATGAAGGCACCTGTCCGAGCACACTGGTGTGTGTAACAGAAATGAGAGAGAAGCAGTTGTGACAGCAAGAGGAAACCACAGAAAAAGCAGAAGCATCAACGCTTCCTGTATACCTTGCATTAGAGAGAGAGAGAGAGAGAGAAAGCACACTGGGTGTGTCAGTTTAAGTTCTGTTTGTATTTAAATAAATATGATGATCTAAAACATATCACACCACTCATGTGCATATTATGTACTGTATGTTACGACACTGATGCTGTTGATCAGGGCTTGTTGTCACAAGGCTACTTGTTTTTTCATTTTTTCCAATTGTCCAAATATCATATTTTTTTTTGTAATGGCCTAAAGCATTTATGTCTCAATTAATTTAAACTTTTACTAATACATAAATAAAATCAAAAAGTGTCTCTGTTCATATTATATAATGGACCAGAGCTAACAAGAACAGTTATGTTTTCACCGGTGTTAACCAATAAATGTATTGATAAATACTGTAACAAATATATTGCAGATTGATAGTTAATGTTAGTTAATGCATTAAGTTCTGTTCGCTAATGGGACCTTACTGTAAATTGTTACCTGGTTGTTGGGTAAACAACTAAACACAATAAAACCAGTATTTTTGTTTGATTTTTTAAACATGTTTATTATTTTACAGATTATCACATTTATTTAATATTATATATTACTGACTTATTTATTTATTTGTATTCATTGTATTTTAATGTAGTAAATGTTTATCACTGGTTTCATTTATTATTTTCTGTTGTGTTCTGCTGGTTATAAATATATTACTGTTAAAAAAATCCTATAATACGCTATTTAATGGACAGAATTATTTTATTTATAAAAAAAATTCCCCACTGAAAATAACAGCATTAATGTTCAATAGCTTTTCCAAAGCCAAGACTTTAAGATCTATATGAAAATTGCATGCAAATAGACAGATAGATAGATAACTCTCAGTTTGATGTATGACAAACTCTAAGAGCTCCACCATGTGGAATACATGACCACACACCGATGTTTATCATTACTCATATGGAAGATCAATGTAAGGTATATGTGAATAGGCTAATATAATACATAGAATGCAATGAGTGAGTGAGTAAGAAAGAAAGAAAGAAAGAAAGAAAGAAAGAAAGAAAGAAAGAAAGAAAGAAAGAAAGAAAGAAAGAAAGAAAGAAAGATTCAGAGTTGTAGTACTTGGAATTGGACTCGGTCGCAGACATTTTTCAGAGTACAGACGAATCCATGTCATGAGTGTATTGTAATATAAAATAAAAAGTAACAACATAAAATTAATAAGAAAAGACATAAATAACGTCTCCCACTTCAACGCAATTGGTTAAAAACTAGGACTGGAGACTGGACACGGGTCAGACACTGGAACGATTAACGTTAGATATGAATTAACTGGAATAGTCAGGAGAAAGAAAGAACGAGTGGAGGATGAGTCTCTAGAGGTAAGACCAGGTAATGGACAACAGGGGGCGCAGCTCGTAAAATCAGTCAGTGTTTATTTCAAAATGACGGAAAACAGCGCGTCACCGGAGGACCCCTGGCTTAAAGTAAGGGAAAATATTCAGTTAAAGACTGTCTGTTGATTTTAAACAGCCATATCCTCCCAAATCACCCTCGTGAAGTGCGTTTCTGTTTATCTGTGTAACGTTAGGTCTGCAGCGGTTGGTTTCACTCTCTAGCTCAGCTGGCTAACATTAGTCGTAAAGTTCAGCAAGTCATAAGAACAATTACCCTGCTTCCCACATTATCCTGGTCTGAAAATGCAGTATATTTAGCGGTGATTTAGACAACTAATCGCTACAGAAAGGCGACCGACAGCTGTCCTGTTACTATTTACGTTGTAAATGTTAAAATAGAAGCTATAACAGATGTGTAACGTTAAGAGTTGAATCCGCTAAGCTAACTTGCTTGTTCGCTACATTGGCTCTTTATGGCTGTGTGTTTCGAAAACAAACGTATTTCAATTGTTACTAGACAGAATTTTTGGGCATCGAAGGCGCGTTCGAACGAACGAATCGATTCCCCAGAGAACCGGATTCGAATCAAGTGACAGATGATGCCCCAAAATACTGTCAAGACAGCAAAACAAAGCTCACTAGTTCTATTTGTTTGTGCTTTCACTGTATTTATACGGCTTGCTCCAGTGCATTACAACTTCCTGACAAATTCATATGCAACGAATAAAATATACCCTCAATTGCACCGATTGTAATGACAGTTTGACAATATGACAGAGATTGCTCAATCTGAGAGTTTGGAGACGCATTATGCATGTAGATTAAATGTCACCCTTTAAAGGGGTTATTTGGGACACATCACAGTGGGGAGTTAGAGGTGTCCTAGATAAAAGTAAGGCAGGACAGGCTCTGTTTGCATATGTGATCATCAGTTGGCTAGTCTCTGAACGTTAATACTGGCTGGCTTTGACTTTTCTTCTGTTTGTCTTTTTATCACCCGTCTCACCATGTCTCAGCAGACGGACGGTGCCTTAAGCGACAACAGCTTCGATCACAGTGAGTACCAGAGCTATAAAATATTACTTAGTCTCAAATAATTGTAGTTTTTTATTTTTCGTCCTCCAGCTTATATACCAAGATGAAAGCTAGACCTGCTGTTTAAAATGTACAATTAACCCATAGGCTGGACTTCAGTAGCCCCTCACTGCAGAACAAAGATCAGGGGGCGGGGTTGGAATTTGGATCCACATCTAGGGGTGGAGATGGGAAGGTTTAGGAATCAGGGGGTGGAGATGAGTAGGTTTAGATATATGTAAGGTGAGAGGAGTTGGATCTAGATCCAAACACACCCCCTGGATCTCCTGGACTTGACAAACCGAAGCTACTTTGTGCTGTCAAATGTTTAAGTAACCAAAAATGAACACTAGTATGGTATCATTAGTAACACTAGTAACCTATCATTAGGTTTCTTTGCCGAGAGTGCTCACAAAGGAAGTTTGGTGTCAAGAGCCAACAGCATCGGATCCACAAGTGCCTCTTCAGTACCAAACACAGGTAATGATACATCAAACATTTAAATTATGTTATAACCTTTGCTCTAAAATGGTCATCATTTCACGGTTATGAAATACTAAATTCACCCATCTATTTTCTAAAATGCATGTTAGATCATCTAATTGTGAACAATTAAATGAATGCATATGTCCAGTCCATGGCCTTTATTGTTTTCTTTTTCAATTATATTACACTCAGCTGTACGTCACAATATAAAAGAAAATACATGTTGATTATTGCAACTTTTAAAAACAGACATCAAGATACAGTCTGCTACTACATACATTCTTCCCTTTGGTTTAGATGATGAAGACAGTGATAACAGACATGAGAAGCCATATAAGGAGTCGTATAAAGACCGAAGGAGACAGGCACACACACAGGCGGAGCAGAAACGCAGAGATGCCATCAAGGTAAGAGTGAGAAGAGCAAATTGTTTCAGGGAAAACAAAGACAAAGAAAATATAGTAGCTTACATAAGCACAAGGGAACCTAAGTACTTGGAAGTGATTGTAATAACCGATCATAAAAGCACATTAATTACTTGACTTGATTAAATTCAGTTTGAATTACTTCAAAACATTCCATTTTTAATATTACATTAGGTAATGTGGTCTTTTGGGTGTTCCCGTGTGGTTCAGTTGCTTTTCTGACAACAGCTGTGTTCTGTGACGTTCAGGGCAGCAGCATTGCAATTCTGTCTGATGCAATGAAATGGAATAGTGTCATAAGATGCGTATTTTATGTTGAAATGTGTTTAACTTCACACGCTGTCTTAAAAATATAGAGCAATATGAGATGTAACTGCTAAAGATGTCCGTCTTTGGATCGATTTAACTTTGGTTTAGCACTAGTTTAAGAGTCTAAATCTGGATGGGGCATTTTTGCCAATAGAAATATTGATTTTGTAAGCATAGGCCTGCACAAAGAATATTACTTTATTCCCTGATAAAAATGTTAAATTGTTTACAATTATGTTTTTTTTTAAGCTCCAGGTGCTGTGCTTGATTGTAGGGCTTCTCAAATTGGCGAAACACTTTGTGATTATATAGAAATATGATAATAATAATCCATCAAGCTTTCGTTATGGTGGAAAAATTATGCAGGGACCCTTTAAATAATCTCTTCTGTTGACAACAGCTGGTTTGTAAGTGCTTTTTATTACAAATTTGGGAAGATGAACAGCGCTTGTTGTGTTCCCAATAAACAAATACACTGTTCAAGCAACCCAAAACATGCAGAGAATAGTTTGTGGAGCAGAATTTACTGTGAACAGAGCCGTTTTGAGATCCTGAAAACACTGCCTTGTGAGCTGCTCGTGTGTAAAAGAACATAGTGCCGTGCTTCTAGCGTTCTACTTCAAATGTGTCTGTATGGATCTCATCCCACAGAAAGGATATGATGACCTGCAGTCTATAGTGCCGACATGCCAGCAGCAGTCTGACTTTGCCATGGCCACACAGAAGATAAGTAAAGCTACAGTCCTGCAGAAGAGTGAGAACATTCATTATCTATTTATATTTCCTTGTCACATGTCTTGCACTCTGGAATGGAAAAGCTCAGCAGCTTGTGTGTGTATGTGTGTGTGCAGCAATCGACTACATTCAGTTTCTCCACAAAGAAAAGAAGAAGCAGGAAGAGGATGTTTCCACACTTAGGAAGGAGGTGATGGCGCTGAAAATTATGAAAACGTGAGTGGGGGGTTATTTACAGGGGGCCCGAGACATTTTTAACTGCTTAAGCAGTCCAATGTAGTTCCACTTATTCTCCAGCAGGGTTGTTTTTGGCTTTATCTGACACTGTCACTCTTCTGCTAAGAAAGATAACACCCTTAAGACCATAAAAGGGAGGAAGAAAAGTCAGATACTAATGTGTTTCCAATGGTTTGTTTCAGGAACTATGAGCACATTGTGAAGGCCCATCAGAATAACCCTCAGCAGGGCAGCGAGCAGGTTTCAGATCAGGTGAAGTTCAGTGTGTTTCAGAGCATCATGGACTCTCTGTTCCAGTCCTTCAGTGCCTCAGTGTCGGTCAGCAGCTTTCAGGAGCTCTCTGCCTGCGTCTTCAGCTGGATCGAGGAACACTGCAAGCCCCAGGTAGCACATACACATGCTCACACGTAGGGATGGGCGATATGAGCAACAATTCATATCTCTGTATTTTTTGGCTGATTTGCGGTATATATCTCTGTATTTTGGATTTAGATTAAACAAGCAAAAAGTGAATGTAGGCATATATTCTGTGCAAAAAAGGGTTAAAATCACATTACATTCTAACATTGCAATCTAAAAACAAAAATAATGCTTTTAAAGCAGAAGTTAAATTTACAAAACTGAAAATGAAAATAATAAAAAAGCACATGCTAATTGAGTAAAAAGGCTATTTAAATGCCCCCATTACACTTTACAGTTAGTGTAATCATACAAATACACTTACTTGTAGGTTTAAAATTCTACGTATGTCACATTTATTGTCCAACTAAAAATTGTTCAGCAAAATGTATATTTTAGTCAGTTATTATTACGCTCCTGTTTCAACGCACTCTGTCTGTTTGGAGCTCGTTCTAAATGAATTCTGAAGATTAGCGGAGAATCACAAAATGTACTATTAATCTTCCCATCCCTAGTACAAACTTGAGATACCACCCAGCCCTACCACACGTTTAAGGGGCTTGTAAAAATGAAAATCGTCATAATTTGCTCACTCATGTCATTTCAAACCTTTTTGAGCTTGTTCTTGTGTTGAACATAAAATAATATATAATGAACAATGCAGGTAATCAAACAATTGATGGTCCCCATTGACTTTTATTTATTTCCCTAATATGGAAGTCAATGGGAATGAACAATATTTTTAAAAATATATTTTGTGTTCAACTTAAGAAAGAAACATATACAGGTTTGGAACAACATGAAGGTAAGTAAATGATGACATCATTTTTATGTGAACTATTATTTTAAGGTTTATTAATAGCTGAATTATGACATGAACAACAACGAGTTGCAGTTCTCAGCTTTTTGAACGTAAAGGTCCACAACAATATTTAAAGGCCCCAACCAGCAACAACCAGCTTTAGCTTTTCAGTCAATCACCTACACAGGCTTAGATAAACACTGGAAACTCAGACTGACCATGTTTTTCTGTATTGTTGACAGACGCTGAGGGAGTTTGTGGTGACCGTGCTGCAGCAAATGAATGGTCAGCTGTACTGAAGCTGTATGTTTGTCTGTCTCTCAGGATAATATCTCATTCAAGAACAGTCTCTCTTTCACTCACACACACACACACACACACACACACACACACACACAATGCAGCAGGGTATCAGCACTCTAATGGACTGGGGTGCGTTCAAGAACTCTAAAGAGATGAAGTAGCGCTTGCTCAAGTATTGATTGACAGTGTTTATGGCAGTGATTCCAGTTAACAAATGTGGAAATGCAATAATTTGTTCTGATCAGCCATTTTATTACTAATAATTAGGAAGGTAACAATCTGATACAAGATGTTTGCGATTGCATATTGTTTCCTCACATCTTCAGCTGGTTTAGAAATTAAAGAATGTTTAAGTTCTATTTAGTTGATGTTGTCGAACACACCTCAGTCCTGAGGTTTAATCATTTATTGTTGTTTAGTCTAAAACCAGAAGTTTCATCAGTATTCAAATTTCTCAAAAGTTTGCAGTTGTGATGCTAAGATAAAATAGCATCCTGACAACCACAAATGAGGAACACCCAGCTGTCAGACAACTTCACACCCCTTATTCCTCGGTGAGAGAGATGTCTCAATTTACTGCATTTTAAACCAGACTGCTGCCTTTGAATGATTAAGCTTAGTGTGTTGCATTCAGTTATCATATTTATCTCATGTTCAAAACATTTTCCAAAGCACAACTACATTTTCACCTTTGCGAACAGCCTAGTGCTGGAAAGGGGAGCCGAGAGGTCTGGTGACACTGATGTATCACTGTCAGTTGGTTTTTGCGTCCAAAAACAGCTGTCTGCCATGCTTAAATTTAATTAAAGTTAGGCAATGCTGAGCCATCTTAGTTCTTCTTTGTCCTTGGGATGCTGTGACCAAAGATTGCAGTGTCTACGCACAAGTTATGGAAGATAAACCTTTTTTGTCATGTTATGTCAGTTTTTGTTCAGCTTTGTGTAGCGCAATAATGTTTTATTCTACATTTGTTAATAATTTAAGCTCTTGTGATCAGTATGTTTTGTGCTGCATAAGCTATCAATGAAGACACAGTCGCATCCGTGCGTGGTAGCAGCTTCACATGGTGTGACCGCCCGATTCTATTTATATTTTTAAATGAATGTTAATTAAGGTGTAAGGAAAATTAGAATCAAAGTCTACTCAGGACACATATTTTTAGGTTTTTTTAAATAGCAGATGATAGTACAATCAACTGTTTGACCTGTGCTGGGATAAGGGACATCTTTACAAGTTAAGCCATACAGTGGAGCGAATGCCAGCTCACGGAAACGAGGCTACGTCGTGCTGAACTACTATACTTAGACTCTGTGCTTCTGCATATCTGACTTCAACAGAAGAATCTGGTGGAAATATTTTTGTATTGTATAATTTTTTTAATTGAAAAATAAACAATGTTCAAACTTATTTACAGCTTGTTTTTTCTTTCTTTCTCAACAGAGAACTTTTATAAATAGGATTGGTTTTTAACAAAACAGTTCTCTGTGTCCTAGAATCCTCTACATTACTTTCCAACCTTTCCAAAGGTCTGCTGTCCCAGCAACGATGTTCCTCTGTCAGAGTGGAGTCCTCCATCAGATGTTGGGCATTGTCACTTTATGGTCCTCATCTGTTTCAATCCCAGCCTCCTCCTGATTTCAAACACAAGATGTAGAGGAAAGAAAGGTTTTAATTTGCCAGTATAAAAATACACATGATACTCTAAGGCAGGGTTTCCCAAATCAATGGCTGTGAACCCTCTAGGTTTGTGAGGGAACCGTTTTTAAGTTGATGAAAAGCTAATAATTAAAGAAATCTTTCACTCAAAAATGAAAATTCTGTCATTACTCAAATTCATGTCCTTCCAAACCCTTCGTTCATCTTCAGAACACAAATTAAGTTATTTTTCTTAGTTAGCATAGACAGCAATGGAACTGAAATGTTCCCAGGCTCAAAGATGAAATAAGAACATTGTTAAAATAGTCCATGTGACATCATTAGTTCAACCTTAATTTTACAAAGCTACGAGAATATTTTTTGTGTGAAAAGAAAACGAAAATAACTTCATGCACACGCATGCGTTGTTGTACGGTCGATAATGGCGGCCAACAACGGGGCCGCGTAAGAGAAGAATTGTTGAATAAAGTCATTATTTTTGTTTTCTTGGAGCACAAAAACATTCTCGAGCCACTGATCTCACATGGAGTATTTTCATGAACTGTTTCTGGGCCGTGACCGTGTCAGTTGCATTGCTCTCTATGGAGGGACAGAAAGCTCTCGGATTTCATCAAACATATCTTAATTTGTGTTCGAAGATGAATGAAGGGTGAGTAATTATTGACTGAATTGTAATTTTTGGGTGAACTTTCTCTTTACTAATATCTAATGTAAAAAGACTATCTCCTCATGTGCTGCGACTTTAATGTGCATTTGGCTAAGCTACTTGAGAGGCAAGCTCGCTTTATTTACAGTCACATCATTTTAAATATTTTAATATTTTGTGATTAGTTGAAACGAGTTAAAGATTCACTCTTATCTATTTACTTGCATGTCATGTGACCATTAACTGACATCAGTGAATCGTGAACAAGCAAACGTGATGTAATTGAAATATTAACATCAAATCTCAGGGAGTACTTCAAGTAAATGTGTTACTTCTAAGGGGTTTCTGTCAAAACATATTTAAGGGAATGACTCACCAGAAACTGTTTCTTGCTTTTTGGGTACCCCTCCAAAATAGCTCCAACCATATCAGTTACCTTGCAGGTAAAGAGACATGAATTACTTGAAAGCTGTGTGTGGAGTTTCATGTTATGGTGCAGGAGACTTAATATATACCTAATTATTTATACAGTGTAAGTTATAGCATTATCACAGGTATCATTTGTTAGGTCAGTTGACCTTTGGCACTGATAGTTAAGACCATAAAGTGCAAGAGCAGTTTCCATTCATAAATAAACCATGGTGCTGGGGACACAAAGATAAATCTTAAATGAATGCACTTTCATAAAGGCACGGCTTATGGCTGTATCATTAAAAACTAGCTGACATTTTGTCTCCTGGGCAGAATCTGAAGTTGTGCATAAATGTTTTTATGGATCATTACCATTCTCTTCCTCTTCCTCCACTCCTTCACATAAGTCTCTCTCTCCTTGTAAACCTGAGGGGCAAGAAATACATTTGTCAGCAACATAAACAAGCATAATATACCGTCGACTGCCCCAGGACAGCCACATTATCTGAATAAACTTCACCTAATGAATCAAACATATTCCAGAGATGCTAGAAGGCTTTAGAATAGTATTTTTGCATTGCTTAAAAAAAAAAGCAATTTAATGTGCAGGGCTTAACAATAAGATTGGCCCAGGGCCAGTGTGGGAGAGATTCAGGTCAGTGGATGGACTGTCATTTGTACTTACTCGACACTACATTTTGTGTTCATTAATCATGCACAGAGCTGGTAAACGATAAAACGTATTTTTATGTCATGTATTGCATATTGTTGTTATGATTTAGCTCATTTAAATAGGTTACCAATAATGACATGTAACTGTTCAAAAAACTGTGATCACAATAGTGAGACTGAGAGAAAATGTTTTGCACAATATGCCAGTTTTCAGCAAAAAATAATGCAATAGCGGTCATGGAGTTACAATACAGCTGTATAATTCTAGATATTAGTACATCATTTTTTGTTCAAATATTTGATGAAAAATGCAGTATTTAAATATTGATACAATATATATTTTAAAATACATTTTATTCCTGTGATGGCACAGCTGAATGTTCAGCATCATTACTCCAGTCACATGATCCTTCAGAAATCATCCTAATATGCTGCTCAAGAAACATTTCTTAATATTATCAATGTTATAAATAGTTGTGCTGCTTAATATTTAAGTCGAAACTGTGATAATTCTTCCCCAGGATTCTTTGATGAATATAAAGTTCAAAATAAAATGTATAATAAAATGTATTCGAAACAGAAATAGTTTGTAGCATTTTTTTTAACATTACACACTGTCATACACACAAACACACTACTGGTCAAAAGTTTGGGGTCAATAAAATATTTTTCTAAAATACAATAATAAATATGTATTTCCTAGACAAATAAATACTAATTTTGTTTTTGCTGGGTCTGAGATAAAAATGCTGGCAGGAAGTAAAAATATAACCACTAGTCTGACCTACTGTTGATCCCAGAATAGATCCTGCATGGTTAATTTGACAAATGTTGCCACGGCCAAAAGATCACGAGATATTAAAGAACACAGTGATTTCTAACCTTCTGCTTCTCCTCAGGGGTCACATGTTTTGTAGCGGACTTGATTTTATCCAGTCTCTCTCCGTACCCAGAGCACTCCGCCTGCAGCTCCTGGATCTGTGCCTTCATCTCTGCTGTGGTTAATGAGCTGTTCAGCTCCTTCAGTTCTGAGGGCAAAAAGATGAACTTTTTATCAAATACAAACAGTTCAAACCACATGTCTTTTTCCAGCAGCACATGTTGAGCGCACACCTGTATCCAGCTGTCTGCAGCTCTGTGAGACGGTCTGTACTTCAGCACTGAGTTCTGCAACACGAGCATCCATCTTCTTAAGATCAGCATCACTCACATCCGCAAACTGAGACTGAAGGGTTAGAAAGGACATCTGTCAGGCCGATTACCCAGCACCAGTTCTCTTCACATTAACAGCAAACGGTCTCCGTCCTAATCAAACCAACCTGATCTGCAAAGTAGATCTTCTGCTTTCCATACACTTTCTCTTTAATCTTTCCCTCCTGGGCCAGCTGCTCCATTGCCTTGACCACAGCCTGAGAAAATAAAGGCGTTTAGCATCTCAAAATCATATAACATAATACACTCTGTACACACTGTAATATTCAACGATCACATTTAACACAACGGTGGTGAGCACCACAAGAGCTCTTGTATCATCACACACTCTTTAAGCTACTGGACAGATATCATTACAGCAGAACTGGTCAAAAGGGGTAAATCTGAAATGCAATGTTGCTTTTTACCGTTTTACCCAGACCACATTGCTTCTGTAGGTTTGTAAAGACATCCTGAGCACTATAGGGTCTGTTTTTCTCGTTCAGGTAAGCGAGGATCTGTGCGACACCTGTGTGGGAGACAAAGACGGAAATCTTATGTAACTTAGTAACGTTATAGAGCTGATTATTGTATTGAAGCGTTGTGCTATAACTTTACCATTTATGAAATCACAACAAAATGAAGGCATAAAATGTTCAGTAGTGTAAGTAAAAGTAGCATCGCGAACCTGCACTGTCTTTTTTGCTCATTGTCTAGATTTGTCAGCGAGCTGCACTTCTTCCTGTTGTTTACCTCAGTCAGCTCGAAGCTTTCGCGCGCCGCCGAGTTGAATTGTGGGAGCACCAGTGACGACGACACATGCGTCATCTTAAATCATCTGGTTATGAATCAATATTGTGTCGTTATAATGTATATACGCTTCTAATGAATTTATAGATTTAAAATTCACAATTAAAATGCCCTTCGCGAATGCATCTTCTTCTTGTTTACCTTTTTTTGCTTCTTAGACAACATATAATTGATAAAAAAATAGTATATTATTATTATATTGGTAAAAAAATGTATGAAGTCTTTTTTAAATAATCCACACGGGTTTATAATATTTCTAAATGAATTAAAACAACCTACTAATTTCATGAAAAGTGTATTGCCTGTTTTTGTATTTATGAAATATAATAGCTGTAGAAGTAGAGCTAGTTAAGATTAACCATGTTCACGGTTTATTTATTGTATTATTGATTTTCACAACAGCTTAAAAAAAAGAAATCTTACTAAAATGTGTTATTTCTGTGTTAAAAATAGTAATTGTTATTGAAAATTAGACTAGATATTTGGTCAATAGGTCACAAAATAAAATTCAATGTATCCAATAACTAATAGAAGAAAAATCACAGGTTTTACTTAAAGAATATATTCATCCATCTCTTTATTGTCTTTCACATCAAAAGTAATCAAAACCAATAACAGAGAAGGGAAGAGTGAAATAGTTCTGTACAGAAATAATCACTGCAGAATCCAGCTACAGAAAGACTCACACAAAGAAAGAAAAGACAAGCGAGTCTGTATTTTGCATTTGCCTCAACGTGGTAGACTGCTAACTGATTTATGTTTATATCATCTAAAATTAATACATCAATAGATGACGCTGCGCATATTTTTTTAGTATTTAAACCACCACTTTATTGTCCCATTTTAATTGCTGGTGATTTTTTTGAAATTGACCACAAAAAAATGAATGGCTAAGATAAGTTTTGTATTTAATAGTAATCACACTGACAACCAAAATCTTGCCATGTTATTTTCAAAAGAAGTATTGATCATTTATCAAACCAAATGAATCAATATTCATAGAAGAGCGTGTCCATACAAATAGTATTAACTATAAACAAGAAAGTAAAAAGGGGAAAAATAAAAAGGCTTTCTAATCTATGAACCTACTATTCATTACACTTCAATGTCACATTTAACACCAATACTACTAATAATAATAAATCAAACCTTTTTTAACACAGCAATCCAAAAAATATCATCAGCAATTCAGGCTCACAACCAAACAAAAACAGGAAAAGAGGTTGAATAAAATCACAGAAAAGTGGCAAAATATGAATCACTCCAATAAACAGAACCGCTCTTCTAACCTAACTCAAGTTGGCTGGATAAAGTAAGACTGTTTGAAATTTAATAAACAAACCCGAACAGCAGGAAGTGACAGACTGTGAACACACACGAGAAAGATAAGATGCTTCCTTTTAATTCCTCAACACTCCATTACCTTAAATTAAAATGAGAAAAGCAATGTTTGGAAAACAGAAAACACTTCACTGGTAACAGAATGCCTTTGTATCGCTACAGCAGTTTTCCGGTACGCTTCCTACTTTCCAGCGTAAAGCCAGCAATGATGGGTCTCATTAGCATTAGGTCAGAAACAGTTCAAAAGTGCAGTAAAAAAAGGTTCAGCATCTACAAAAGAAACAGCAAATTCAACTCATGTAATTCCACCAGCTTCATTATACCCCGAGAAAGGTGTTTTCTCAAATCTTTAGTAAGGTACTGTACTGAATGTTAGACTTTGCTCTAAATCTCATTTCAGACCAGACGAGAGGATGCAGAGATCTACAGTTTTTCTGCTGCTACCTGTATAAAAGATCCTGTCAGAACGGTTAAAGGTGTGTTTGAAGAGAGAAGGCTGTGTACAAACGGGTGGCAGTTACAGCCGAACGTCTTGTTTGAGGTAGAGTCATTACAAACTAAATCAACTTACTGCAATATTATCCAGATGAACAGCATTGCTGAGCTGTTAAACAAGTTGGTATTGTTTGATTTAGAGTTTTTTTTTTCAATTTGACTGATGTACAGACAAAGAACAGCCATTTGAAAGACAATGTAGTATAATTTTCCATATTTTTACAACAGAGATCGTTAAAAATGTATGAAAGAGCTAGTCATTTAATAACATGTGGTTTTCAAATAATGCAGAAAAAAATCCAGCTTGTATGAACTTAAATGTAAATATCATTGTGGAAGAAACATCTCCCAAATAACTTTCTTGACTACTAAATCTGTATAATCTTGCTGAGATTAAAATTGCTGGGCAATGATATATAATTAATACATTTGTATTATATTACTCCTGATTTATGAAATTTTCATTGCCATCAGATAGACATGATGAAAAAAGATGTGCAGTTACTATATAAAGAAATAAACAAATGGGGGTAAAAACAGGTGCACACAAGGTGAATTCAAGTTATTTGGGATATTTTCCCAGTCGTTTCAATGACAAAACGCATCCCGATTTACCTGAATTCATCCCTATATGGCAAAATGAGATAACCTGACTGCTGTTTATCACTCGATGACCTTCAGGAAAGTTTATGTCTCAGAGTCTTAAAGTAATAGAACACTCAAAAAAGAACATTGTGCCATCCTTTACTCAGCCCTCATGTTGTTCCAAACGCTTAAGACTTGTTCTCTTCTGAGGAATGTTGGTAACTGAACAGTTGTTGTTGCCATTGACTTCCATTGTATGGACAAAAACACTGAGACATTTCTCAAAATGTCTTCTTGCATGTTTTACAGAAGAAAGAATGTCATACAGGTTTAGAAATTGCATGAACGTGAGTAAACGAAGACAGAACTTAGATTTTTGGGTGAACCACCAGTTTAAAAACATGAGATGAGTCCTCGGCCTTAATATGTCACTGTTACTTCATCAGACTCCTCTGCTCAGCGACGTCTTGACTGTAGATTTCAGTCTTTCTTACAGGCGACTTCATATCTGTATACATTAAGGGTCTTGACTTTGCATTGATGATGGAATGTCTGATTTGGTCCCATGTGTTATTATTGAACACACAAACAATACAGCGATTAATGTGAAAGACCTTTAAGACTTGGATGTAGTAAAAAGATCTGGTGTTTTTGTTTTGCTGGTTTCTAAGAAGTTAAAGAGATTTTGGATTTTTTTAAATGTTTCTATGATTGTTGTACTATTGCTTAGCCTACAAAGTAAATCGGCGTCTTTCTCTCACACACACACACACACACACACACACACACGAATGAGGGAGGACACGGAGCATAAACAGAGAAGATTCAGACTAAAAACAAGATTACTTCACAGTGATATCAACTGCAGCCAGCGTAGGAAACCTGGCAAGTGAATCTAATATTACATTAACAGTGCAAAACAAACACACTCTCTCTCCGTCACACTCACTCAGATAAACTGAAAGCATCTCAGTAGACATTCAAACCAACACTGCAAACTTCTACTCGGATCAAGGTGCGAGGGACACGAGGAGCAGACAGGCGGAGGGAGTTTCTGTAAGATGGGCTTCACTGTGGCTTCCCCAGCAAGTTGGACAGGAAACTGGATCCCTGGGTTCTGTTTTGGCTCCCCTGCCCCCCTCCAAAAGGATCCAACTGGTTCAGCTCGGACTGATCCAACATCTCAAAGTCCTCGCCATCAAGGTCCAGGTCTGTGTCTAACTCCGAGCTCGACTGCTTCCTGTATCCCCTCGGAGCGGCTCCTGGCCGTGGGCCTCTCTCTCTCCGAGGGCCTTGCGGTGGGCGGGGCTGCAGGGCTCCTGCGATGGCTGCCTGGATCATGTTGCTGGCGATGACCCCTGCCAGGTTACTAGCGAGGTCAGAGGTAGTATTTAAGGAGCCGAGGGAGATCTCGGGGTCGAAGTCTTCCTGATCAGAGTCCATCTGGGTGTCCAGGTCCAGCAGGGCAGAGGTAGAGCCGCGAGGGCCAGAGAGCGCGGCTGAGTTGAGACTGGGCAGCCCGATGCTGCCATCATCATCGTCCTCCATCAGGGTGGCATCTGGGTTGATGGAGGGGAAGTCTGGAAGCCCACAGGCAAATGATTCTTCTGGATCACTGTGTCTGTCTAGATCTATTCAATTAATAAATAAAGATTAAGATATTATAGCATGAAAATAAATTATGCATTGTTCATCAACATAACACATTTTTGTCCTATTTATGTTATGTTTTGTCCTATTTAATTACTAATAATTTATTATGCGATTTAAAAATATTATTTGATTTTATAAATAAAAAAGTAATTTTGTGAAATATTGTTACACTTTAAATTAACTTTTTATTTCAATATGTTTTCAAATGTAATTTATTCTTGTGATGCAAAACCTGATTTTCAATATCTTTTACTCCATCTTCAGTGTCACATGATCCTTCAGAAATCATTCTAATATGCCGATAAATTTCTTAGTGTTATAAATTTTGATCTTGATATTTAGTTGTTTAATTCATTTTTGTTTAACTTACTGCCACAAAAAAAAAAACTTTGACCTTGAAAGATATAGGCTATACATTCAAAAATTATGATTTTGATTATATCTGTACTCTCACATGTATTTTATGAGTGAGGATATATTTTATTACCTTTGACTGCACCTCACGAGTCATTAAACTGAAGATTTTATTTAAAATGTTATAAAGGTTTTTCAATACTGAATGAAACCAACGTGAATTCAAAATGCATATTTTTAAGATTTTGTTATGTTTTAAACCAGATTTTTTTCTCCCTTTTCTTTACCGTAGACAATCTTGTCATTGACTCACATACAAAGACTGAAAAAAAAGAGTCAAAGAGTAATAGACGCCAAGGTGTCTTACCCTCTGAGCCATCAGTGAGGGGTGTTTGACCCCTGGAGAGGTTAAAGGTGCCGTTATCCATGTACGACACCTCAGCATCCGAGTGCTCGGAGTCAGTCAGTGCCAGCTCATTAGCAACTGCTGCTTCATCAAACTACAGGTGCAGAATATTTAGAGAAGTGTGAGTGTATTAGAATAAAAACAACGATCTTCCAATGTTCTTTTTACTGTCATGAACCCCTACAGATCCCCTAAGCAGCTGCTCTAAATCCCCGTGTTATAAATAACCCTGTTTCTGGGCTCACAATTGGGCAGAATGCAGCCAGTTCTTCTTCACTGTCACTTGCGTCATCTAAGGTCCCGCTTCTGATGGGCTTACGAAGAACTGCAAAAACAGAAGGGGAAACATTCGTTTGGTTTATCAACACTTCTGAAAACTAATATACAGTAAAAGACATATAGCTACAAGAGACATCAACTGGCCGTGTTCATAAATGCTTATTGTAATATATAACAGTGAAATACAATTGAGAAACTGTGTCTGTCATAAAGTACTCTGTACAACATTCAGTATTACCATAAGTGTTTGTTCATTCTTCAGCTAAAATATTTTTTTTAATTTTGTTCTACTGTCAAACAAGCAACTGCACAATCACAGAGATGCTACTGTATGCAATAGACCCTTGTCAGGTTAGATGCCATATGAATATTGAATGTCTTCATGTCAAAAAATATATCACAACAAATATCAATAAAAAAATGTTGCACAGATTTGTAGAATAAGAGCTAAATTACACGGAGAAGACAATGGTTTGGAAATAAAATGGCACTTTGACTTGCTACAGCAAGAAATTTCGCAGACAAACTCCAGTCTTTTCAATCGGAATCCACATAATCATAAATTTAGTTTCAGGGCAAATTATTTCTCCATGCAGATTTTGCATTGTGTTTAAATTTGACATGCAACTTTGCTGGGTGGACCCAACAGAAAGCTGCTTGGTTTAAAAGTGACTTCTGTGTAGCACTGTTGCATCAATACTTATTACACTAAAAAGGCTGAATTTGTCTTCAGCATAACATCATTCAGTCTGCACTTCAGTTTTATGGGACTCACACTGTATAGATCTACAGTGTACTTACACTGGTTTTCTTTAGGCTTTAACATCATATATCCTTTGGCGCTGAAGTCCAGCCACTGCAGGGCCGGCTCCAGCTTCACACATGCACACTGCCACAGCCGATAATATAGAGCCAATGGGCACAGCAACACACCCAGCACTGAGGGAGAGAAAGAAAGTAAATATTTTGCAGTTGTTAAGGCACTGGAGAGGATGAGTGAGCACCGGGGGATTTCTGCTACTCACAAGCCATGTATGACAGCATCAGTCCAGGGATGTGGCGCCCCACCATGGCCACTGAAGTGAACAGGCCACAAACCAGCATACAAAACTGTAAAACAATGGAGTTTCATGATTTGATAAATGTTTAGCATTAAAACAAAGGTCTTTGTATATTCAGGGATCTTACACCTTTTCCAAATTCCAAATTCAAGCACTTTTCGAACACTTTCAAGCGGCATTTTCAAGCGTTTCCAGAACTTTAAACTGTGGTAAATTACATGTTTACACAAACTTGAGTTTTCACTTTAAATCAGATGTTATTGTGCTATTAAATACCACTGGTCTGAATAGCATATAGCATTGCATAATATACATTTCCAAAATACAGTAAAATATAAACATACATTTAAAATAAAAAATAAAGAAAACAGTTTTTACAGGGTATCTGCAGGATTTTGAATAAAATGTAAGGCTTTTTAAGCTGCAAAAATAAAATAAATACTGTATGAGTGGGGTAGGGCTATGTCTATTGTAACATATTAAACTATAAAATGACATTATTTGCAGTTCAAATACAGGTTTTCACAAATAGAAAGAGTTGTATAAATGCACAAACCTTAAATTTCAGCTTTACATTTTTTTTAAATAAAGAAGGAATGAGTCAAAAGTATAAATAATTATTTTGTTTCTCAGCAGCTCTGGTGAATAAAAAGCTAATGTGCTTCAAAATAAATACAATTAGACAGTAAGATGTGTGTGTGCTTTAAGTAAGGGATAATCGATGGCTAGCTGTGCATTAAACGATTTAAATGCATGACGTGGAGGCGAAGGTTGTTAAAGATGTTAATAATATTTGCTTGCTTATGCCATGGTCATTTGCCAAGTTATAGATAAGTTAAAACTAGTATTGCTCTTTGCAGCGCAATATTTGACCGGAAGGGTAAAAATGACACAGTTATTTTCATCAGTTATTATGGCTCGTTAGCGCAAGCATTCTGCCAGCTTCAAATTAGACACAGAGATGAAATCTGCGAACTTCGACCTCTCTCTCCGTGTGTGTGTGTGTGTGTGTGTGTGTGTGTGCGAGCGATGTGTGTTGGTTAGTGTGCATCGATTAAAGCAGCGCATTAATATGGAACAGTGATTAAACTGACCTGGAACTACCTGTGTAGTTAAACGAATTTAATCAACATCTACCAGCCAATCAGAATAGAGCATTCAGACCGAGCATTAATTAAATTACAATAATTCTTTAAACTTCTGATTCATCCCTTTTTTCTTCTTAAAAATAGATTAAAGTCTAAAATATGAGGTTCTGTCTGCCACTAGGCAGTGCTTTTGGAACTGCATGACTACAGCTGTTTCCCCGGTAACAACGGTACACAAAGCAGCTCTGTGCTCACAAACACTACTTTTAGACATTAGTAGTACGTCGGTGAGAGGAAACGATAATGCCATTGAAACTTCTCTGAAGGCAGTCAGTTCACTTCAGAGATGCATTAATATAAAAACACTCCTGCGCTGCGTTTAGATTTGAAATGCTTATTTTAGTATTTCACTTTAATTTAGTTTAATTTAGTTTACCTGAGCATGGGCATTTTGGCTTACCTTTCACAAGGCTTGAAAGTGCAATGACTCTCTCATAAAAAAAGCAGACTTGACAGAAGACTTTATATTATTTTAACCATAATTTGTATTTGTCGTTTTCAAGACAACGCTGTCTGAAGCAGAAACCTCTCTATGTTTTTAATGTCCCGCTCTGTTGCATCAAAGGGCGCGCGTCAATAAAGACCGGCACAGATCATCAGTCACGCGCAGAGCGGCGGTTTTCATTTTCACTAGAAAGTAAACTGACATTATTCAGTAATAAAGCAAATCATTATAAAACCAAAGCAATTGCAGTTTCAAGCACTTTATCCAAAATTCAAGCACTTTTCAAAGCTTGAAAACACCAACTTAAAATTCAAGCTTTCAAGGATTTCAAGCACCCGTACGAACCCTGTATATTATATAAATAATATAATAATTAAACCTCATAAAGCAGTCATAAAATCCATAATAATAATGAAAGGCCTTCTATGACATGAACGCAAAACAAAATGCATCGTGGTTGGTCAATTTACATGTTGCTCAGAAAGTCTCTTCCTGTCTAAGTGGGTGGCTCTTTGCCAGAAAAAAATCTGCAAACTGGACCAAACTATTTTCCGCAAGTCAAAAGTCTATATATAGGCCTTATAACATCACTATGCAATTGTAACTAACAAAGTCAATTTTAATAGTGTTTCTGGTTTGGACAGTAATCTCACCTTCCCTGGATTTTTCCGTTTGAACTGCACAGTATCTGCTACACAGGAAGAGCCCATAACCCAAACTTCAGCCAGGTGGTGGCATAATTCAGGCACACTCAAAGTCCCAGGCTGCACCAGACCCCAGCTGAGAGCCAATCAGAGAAGAGCAGAGAGAATTAACAGTTAAATTCAACAACTCTCAAGTCTCACACCACTGGAAAAACATGAAAAGAGTAAACAAATAGACATTACCTTTCATTCTCCCTCTCATCTTGCCTTTTAACTGTAAAAGAACAAAAACAAACAATGTTTGGTACATTTGTGAGTATTACAAGACTTTTTTCACCATTTGCTTAAAGGAATGGTTCACCCCAAAATGAGCACAAATAAAGATATTTTTGCTGCATTCTGGGAGCTCTCTGACCCTCCCATAGACAGCAAGGGTCCGTACACGATCAAGGCTCAGAAACATAGCAAGGAGATCAGTAAAATAATCCATGTGACATCAGTGGTTCAACTGTTATTTTACGAAGCTACGAGAATACTATTTGTGTGCAATGAAAATAAAAGCAATGACTTTATTCAACAATTCGCATCACCCTATAGCGCCATTTTTGGAGTGTATCACATACTAGGGTTGGGCGATACTATACCAAACTGGCATCGGATGATGTCTACAGTGAAACATCGTGATGGACAATGACATTCGGGGTTAGGGGTGCTTGAAGCATGAATCTGTATGCAGAAATACACGGAAAACAAATAACGCGTTCTACGGAGCCATTAAATCGGCAGTTCTCAATTCCAGTCCTCGCGTACTCCCGCTCTGCATATTTTGCATGTCTCTCTTTGTTAACACACCAGCTCGTTAGAAGTGAGCTCCATGCATGAACTGTGTTCCGATTGACATGGTCTGTTTTAGATAAATGCAATCTGGAACAGATCTCATGCGTACTCAAGTTATTACATGGTCCCTACACAGTGTACCCCTGAGCAGGGGAAATCCGTTGAAGTTTACTTCACTTCGGAACATTCATTCATGGATTTGTGCTGCACCGCTGCCTGCAGCGTCTTCACACACAGACGAAACTTACTAGAGAAGCATGAAGTCTGACATAATATACCTCTGTAAATTAATACAAATATTTCATATTTCAATGCACTTTGAATAGAACATATATGTTCGCTTCGAACTAGAATCATGGCAGAATATCCTGTGATGTGATGTCCACTTCGTAAGGAACTTACAGTCGAATGGTACAAACGTACAAAATGTGCAGAGCGGGGGTACGTGAGGACTGGAATTAAGCACCGCTGCACTAAAGGGACATATGCTGCTTGCAGGCAGGCTGTTACAGTACATGAAAGTTCACTTACCACACACAGAGTAAAGAGAGGTGACTGATAGGACAATGGCAAATGATTTGCAAATACTGAGCACCACACATACAAACATCTAATCTTATAAAATGTATGGTACTGCTGCTCTGTAGTATAGAGTCCGTGTGATGGCGAATCTCTAAAGTAAAAGTGAAAGTAAAATAAGAGCGCGCATTCGAAAGCGGTTTTGCTCTCTGCATATTAATAGCGGTTCCCTGATACCCACAATTTATATACAGTATAATTACCCAATGATATAATTGCAAGAGAAAGTATAAAAAAAAAAAATCCCTTTAGGGGGGGTGATGACGATGCCAGCTCAACATCATGATGTCTGTCAGTCATCGTCTATCGGCCCAAACCCTATCACATACGTAAACAACGAATTAAATCTGTGTACGCGGATACGTTGTTTACATTCAGATCAAAGCGGAGAGCTCTCAGAATGCATCACAAATATCTTAATTTGTGTTCTGAAGATGAACGAAGGTCTTACGGGTTTGGAACAACATGAGGGTGAGTAATTAATGACTGCATTTTCATTTTTGGGTGAACTATCCCTTTAATTGCATTTTCACTTTCATCAGAAATATAAATATTTTGACAGGTTTTATGAGAGTAACATTGACTTTTAAATTAGTATCTGGTTTTAATTCTATTAAAGACTTCCCAGAAGGCAGATCAAATACTAATAAGCCACTGTGTAACAGCTACATGCAAAATACTGATTCAGGTCGATACTGTTCTCCTCCTGGAAATGCACGAGTAGGAACTGTCAATTTCATAACTTGCTAGGAGCCGAGTTAATGGGAAGGGAAAAAATGAAACTTGAGTGGGTCACAGCACAGAGAACACAGATTTTAATTACAGCCAATATGATTCATATTAAAATACAGGCGGAAGGAAAATTAGGTTTTATAGGTAGCAGTTGTAGACAGGCGAAAGAGGAAGGTCAGATGTACCTCTGATCTTAGGCCAGATCTTATTCTTCCAAGTGTCGACACAAACAGCCAGGGCCAGACCTGATGCCAGCAGAAAGAGCAACCTCAAAGAGCTCAGAGCAAAAAACCTGAGAAGACATCAGAAGACTGTAGTCCATTATTTATACTCTCTTTTTACATTTACAGTTATGCATTTAGCAGATGCTTTTATCCAAAGCGACTTACAGAGCATTCAGGCTATACATATTTTTTATCTGTATGTGTGTTCCCTGGGAATTGAACCCACAACCTTTTGCGCTGCTAACGCAATGCTCTACCACTGAGCCACAGGAACACATTTTTTAAATGTTTTCATCATGAAATAACCTTGAATAAAGGCTTTTAGATAATTTTTTGTGAAGTGTTTTGAATCACCGTTTTTTTTTTATGGATTACAATGTGAGCTTTTTACTGCAACAACAGCTCTGTTGTGGAATCTCTGACCAAAACCTTGTGATGGCATCTGTCACACATTTATCATGCTGAATGTGAGGAAACCTTTGTTACACAGGTGTTTCCGGCCCCAGTGTCTTCCTGTGCAAATCTCAGAGACGGCGTTTGCTGCACAAGCAGTTGTGAATTCCGACAGTTTCACAGCATGTCTAATTACTGCTACAGTACTTGACCAAAAGGTGAGCTGCCACTGAGACCAGGCTCAATTCTACTGACAGCGAATGCTGTTTGATGACTGGATCAAACAGCATCCGCACACAACCTGTCAAAACCACTACAACTAAATTTAAATGGCTGGTTGAAAAAAAGTTCTGAGATGGTGGTAATACTTTATTTCATGAATGGCCTGGGTTATGGTTAAAAAAAGATAAGCGGTTTTTACAGCACAGAAATGCCACAAGCGGTTCCTCTTCTGTTCACTGAGGCAAATCAAAGGAGATAAGATCAGGGAGAATATTTATCTGATGGAGAGGGTGACTGCACTAAGTGAATGAAGACTGCATGCCTGAACGGTAAAGAAAAAGAGAGTGAGCCATCCAACCTATAACAATTCATCCCTGCACATCTTTTTATCACTGCACATCTTTTGCACACTGAAGCATTTTATCTAAATCTTTTGAGACTTACTGAGCATTTTTATACAAATAATCAACATGAAATCTCATTCCCAACTAATTTTACTTTTTTAATGTGACATATTTCTAAGAAAGTAGGATAAATTATCCGGACTTTTCCATTAAGGATTTGAATAGGATGGCAAAAAGTTGGTGTTACGCATAAGAATGGAGCCTTAATGTAAAATTTGCATAACAAATACTTTTTTAAGCCAGTTATGCTGGCCTGAGAAAAGTATTAAAGGCATGAACAAGAAATCATACAACTGTAAGGCCAGGCCCAACAAACCGGTTTGGGGACATAATGCGTTAGTTGGCATTATTATTCAATTAATACACACACCCACACAGGGTATATATGTAAATGGTTGTGTCTCTGGTAGTGCTATGTTAATTATCTACTGTCTACATTAACGTTAATAACTGTGGGAGGTGGAAGACAACATATATGGGCCATAGAAATCCAGTGCAAACTGATCTCTGCTTAACATGCCTTAGTAAATCTGTCAAACATGGTTCCTAACACAAGATTAAACGTAATTGTTCGGTCAATCACAAAGTAATTCACAAGAAGTCAAAGTGTGCACACAGCATTGTGTTTACAGTAGCACCACCAATACAGCCAGAGCTCACTGTCTAAATATAAGCACCCAGCCTGACTGACCATCTGTTTCTTATCTTAAATTAAAGGGGCGAAAGTCTGGAACATGTCGACACGTATGCATCCAGATAAAAAGAAAGAAAGGCTTATACAAGATCCTCAAAATGTTCATGAATAATGTAAAGGTTTCATCTGAAGGCACCAGGTTGTAAACAGAGCCCGAGTAACTTAGAGATAACGTTAAACCCATGGAGATAAAGCTCTTCCACTCACCAGAACATGACATTGGCGGTCGTGAACAGTAGGACGCTGTGAAAGCGTCTCTCCCACAATAATACAGACTGCAGATAGGTGAGCAGGCGCTCGTGGGGTCCCAGCCGCTCCAGCAGCATTGATTTCACGGCGCGGAGCTGCTCTTGACTCTCGCCGGAGCACGAGCCGCTCCGGAGGCCGACGCGAGAGCGCAGCCTCCCCACGCAACCGCTCCCGTCAGCCGCGTCTTCCGCTCCAGCCATACTTACGCGTTTGGCAAAACGTGACAGCAATAGTAACAAAATCTAGAATAACAGAGTGCTGAAAATAAACGCCGTGCTTTAGAAATTATCTGGATGTATGTATCGCTAGCTAACGTTAGCTTTAGCCTGAAGCCGCTCAGGGCAGAGCAGCAGAAGACAGACCTCGTGCGTTTAAGAGGCTGCCGCGGTTCATACAGAGCAAATGTGAAATAAAACCCATTTTTTGGGTCGGTTTGCCATATTTATACGTTTAAGTGTCGGCACAGGTCGTTTTTAATGTTGTCACCGTGCTGCTGTTTTTGTCGCGGGAGCAACAGACAGAGCTGCGGAGGACGGGCTTGATCTGTCCAATGAGAATAACAACCAACACCTAACGTTACCAGCCAGCTCTCTCTCAGACGACTCCACCAATCATCCGTGGAGAACTTTCAAAATGTCCCAAACAAAAACTGCATGTTTGTTTGTTTTTTTATAAAAGGGTGTCATAAGCGTAAACTCTGCTAATAAACCAAATAGTTGTCATTTTTGTCATACTATCCAGGTTTGATAGGAAGATTTAGATTTTACAGTATGGTTTATAAAACAGTAAGTAATAAAAGCCACAAAAATATCTTATAATTATAATCTATATAAAATAAATGCTAATATATTTTTTATTTGATTTTAAAGGTTTATACATTATACTTAAGTGCAGAGGTGCCCACAAACAAAAATCCAACTTGATTGAGGGCCAATGGTGAATGTTACATTATATCAACATTTAAATTTCATTAAAACAAATCTAATTCACTTCCAATATATTCTCTACATTTTAATGCAAATATAAAACTAAATATATTAAATTAGAAAGGTAAGGATAAATTAGACATGCTCCAAACACACACACGTTTGCATTGTTACACTTTCAGATAAACATTATTTACAGTTTTTAATATTTTTTTTACTACAGGTTGGTCCCCATAATCTCAAAACCTTTCAGGTTTTGTGGGGACATTTGGTGATTCAGTTACAACAGTGATTCAGTGACTACGATTATCACACTATTACAATAGCCTATATTAAATTAAGACTAAATAAATTGTTTTGCTATACACTGAGAAATGTAACAAATAACCTGTTTGCGCAACTGGCGCGCAGCTTTGACGTTGTTTAATGTAAACGCATACGTTACGTCATGCATCACGTCAGTGGTGCTCTCTGTCTGTTCTTTATGCTTGTTTGTGTATTTATTTTTCACTTATTTCGATAAAGAGTTATTTCGGTACATTCTCAGCAAGTATCGATCGGTTCACGTTTGCTGTCCTTCACATCGTGAAAGTATAAAGTGGCCGACATCTGCGCATGCGCAGTGCGCGTCCGTAAGGCCGTTGCTTGCTGTTGGAGCGGGAATACGCACAGTGGTTGACTGACAGCAGCACGTCTCTCACCTTTACTGGTCCTACAGCTGAAATAACAGCGCAGCATGCCTCGAGAAATAATCACCCTGCAGCTCGGACAGTGCGGGAATCAGAGTGAGCCATTCGCTGTGTATCACGCTCTGTTTGATAGTCTATAACGTACATAAACAGTTAACGTTAGCTAACGTAGCTAGTTAGCTATCACACTGGATAGCTTTGAAATGACACAATAGATACAGTCAATATGGGTTTGGTTGTCTATAGGAGCTTTTCTTCAGCAAGAAGCCAAAAACTTATTCACTAGTTTCCACTTATTGACTGCTCTTAATATTTGTTTGCTAATTAGTGATAATTATATAACTTAATGCTGTCAGTTGGAGATAACTGTAATGAATCAAATTGTAATGTACGTTAACAGTTAACTGACCTTCTAACTTAATGTGTTTATGTATGCAAATAATTCTGAACGCTGCTTTGTATTATTGACAGTGTTAGCTAGAGGGATTTGCTTTGTGTTAACTTATCTTTTACTCAGAAATATGGGGCTCATATACAGTGTGTGAGTGAGCTGAGATAGACTGTGTCAGACTTGGTCATTAAAGGCAAATGATCACTGAGTGCATGATATGATTTCTCTAAAAGATGTGGTATAAACAATAGCCATTACATTAATATGCTTAAATCTCACCACTATATAATGACATGCGACATTAGCTTACAGCCTTTTTACAAGTGAATCCAGCACTAATGGACTGAATGTTGTGTTTCTTCTCTCTGTGTAGTTGGTTTTGAGTTTTGGAAGCAGCTGTGTGCTGAGCATGGCATCAGCCCAGAGGGCATCGTAGAGGAGTTTGCCACTGAGGGTACAGACCGGAAAGATGTCTTCTTCTATCAGGTACTCAAATATAGACTAATAAGGCATTTGGAGCTAATCAATCACCAACCATACTCATTCACAATCACAACACATCGAGATTGCTGCTCTAAAGTCCATGTTTTATTCAGCGATATAAACCAGCTACCTTGTCATCAAGACAACAAGCAATATACGGATAGTATTACAATGGCTACTCGGCCACTGTGGTCAGTATGAACAATTTCAGTTAACATTTTTACATTTTGAAAAATGAATATTATAATAAACAAGTGCAATACAAATACAATTAACACAAAGTTCTAAGTAATAAATAAAATAACAATAAAATATAATGTGTATATATAATAGGGCTGTAACGATACGCGATATGAAACCGAAATCGCGACACTCAGATCCACGATCCTGTGTCGCGGTGTGGTAAGGGAGAATCGCGACACACCCCGTGACTAACTTTCCAATCATGTGACGCCTGCCTGCAAAAGTTGAGCTAGTTGCACACAGATTTTCCCTCAAGGACATCACGTTGCGCTCCTTGCCCAAACAAAAGACGAAGATTGTGTGTGTTCAATGAATAACGAGGACACGGATCCACACACTTATTGAACGCCTTGCTAGTGCTCGCCATGATAATAAAGGAAAACTGTATTCCTACCAGAATGCACGTTCTTCAAACAGACCAGTCAGTGAAGACGAAGAAGAGGATGATGTATTCTCCGGCGGTCTTTATATTGTGGTCTACGCCAAGTGACGTCATGGGCTGTCGCCCAACAGGTGGTGTTTTACATATGTATCTTCAGACACGAGTCACGCTAAAGGCATTCCCCATAGCGATCCCTAGATAAGTTCGAAGTTCCCATGAAGGGGAACTTGATTGAAGAAGAATTTTTAACATGCTCGAATCATCTCCACAATGGAGTTTAGTTCTGTTTGTTTTTCAACAGTATTTTGTTACAAAGAAAACAGAAGTGTTATAGCTTTGGCTATTTATTTATTTTATATATGGCTATTTATATTGTTAATAATTTGCATAGTTAATCTTGTTCTTTGGTGTTCAATTTAAAGATTTTTCAAATGTTATTTAATAAAAAATATTGTTTTAAAAATCTTTTTTTTTTTTTCTCCCACCCCCCACGAAAAAATCGTGATACGAACCGAATCGTGGGTTTGGTGTATCGTTACAGCCCTAATATATAATATGATAAACCTTCATTGTTAGTTAGGAGTTCACATAATTGACCACCAGGGGGAGCTAGGTTCCAGTGTTTGCAGCTGATGTAAGTCCATTATCCCTCTGCAGTAAGTATGTGGTGGCCTTTTCACAATCTGAGGGGAGATTTATTTGAAATAAATGCACAGCTTCTAGTTCCTTTTTTTCGGAACAAAAGATTATTCCAATTAAATAACACAATTTGTTATTTCACAGAAACTGCAGTGAAATCCTAATGTTTTCAAAGGGATTGCTTATATTTCTTCTGAAATGAGGCCTTATGTGTTAAAGCTCTCTTCTGATGTGAATAGATTGCGTGAGTCACAGTATTATAGTAATTTCCTCTGTATTATGGCTAGCTGTGTGGTATTTAAATGAGTGATCTGATATAGATTTTTTGATGGTGATGCCAATATCTATGAGAGCTGGGTGGCCAATAAAAACTGTGAGTGTGTGTGTGTGATATATATATATATATATATATATATATATATATATAAACAGATTTATAATTCTTGTGCTTTAAAATGCACACATCTAAGAAACTAACAACTTTTTTGTGGATTTTTTAATTAAATATTTAGTAGATATTCAAAGGCTTTAAGAGTTAAAGACTTTAAATTATGTGTATTTGCTTGGATATCAAGGTTCAAGGTTCTTTATTATTCGTCACATACACAATCATACAAGTATAATCAGTAGTGAAATGCAAGTAGAATTGAAGAAAAATACAGCATTTACATGAGGAAAGTGAGGAGAAAAAAAATAACTCCCAGACTATGCTCCTTGGGGAGTACAGTGTGAGAACAGGAAAAACACCTCAGCAACACAAAAGCACACACGACATAGCCACAGGGGAAGTGAATCTGGCCCAGCAAGCAGCCATCTGATCGCAGCCACTGATCCGGCGCTGTTCAGACCCGCTGACCAGGCCAGCGGATCGGCGAACAGAGGCGAATGGTGGGGGCAGAAGTGTCTGTGGGGTGGGGAGGAAGCAAGAGCGTCTAACTGCATTGCACTGGTAGATTCAGCAACAGCCTTGCCAAGGCCACTGTAGGGGAGCCAGAAAAGATAAGATTGTTTTGTCTTTGGGCGAGTAAACATTCCAATTTTGCAGGCTACTCTGTCCGCTTTTGTCCATTTTGGTCTCATTTAATCAATTTCCCTTTGTAAAGCCGTGAACTTCTCCTTGGTAGAATCCATATTGCGATTATAGTCTCAGTCTCAATGCTGACTGCTCTTCCCACAGCTTCAATCATACGGGCAGCCTTGTGGGGCTTTGGACAGCTGTTCCCGTTTTCTGAATTCTTCTGATAACCCAGGGTAAAGCCTAATCCAATCAGCAAAATACCTGTTATCATGGTTCGAAAAGGTAGATATCAATGTCCTCCACGGAAAGAGCCGCAAGACACACGATTCGCCACCTCTCCCACGCGCCATCGTGATAGCCGGCTGCGAACGTTCCGTCAGGGCAGTCAGGTTCCCGAAACCCAAGTTTTAGTGTCAATTGCATTAAGAGACCGGTTAATCCATAATATTTTTAGTTTAGCAGTGCAGAGAGAGTCTCTCACGAGACAAGGGAGCAAAGCAGGGAAGATAAGGGTGAGGACGAGGAGAGAAAGCGACCACCTCCGTTGAGAGCCAAAGAGAAAGGTATTATTATATATATTATATGAGAAGGTATTATTGCATTTTCCTTTCTATTAATGCATTGACTTTGTCAGCATTATCAAAATAAAAGTTCCTCTTCTGACAACTATAGACAGAGAAAATCTGATCGATGACGATAAGTAACATATTTCTAATTATCTGCCAATATGTCAGCCTTGCCTTATACATTGTTCAGCCACGAATGTAAAGCAGCAGTAGTCAGTCTACTACGGATACATTCTAAGATATCTTTTGGAATCCTCTTGGATGCGTTCATTTTTTTAATTGAGCATCCAACTTTTGTCCTCTCCTTGTAAGGAGTATTGAGAAGCACTTAAGGAAATGTAATTTCCATTGCTCTTTTTCTCCTCTGTTTTGCCCCCTCAGGCAGATGATGAGCACTACATTCCTCGTGCTGTGCTGTTGGACCTGGAGCCCCGAGTCATCCACACTATCCTGAACTCTCCCTATGCCAACCTGTACAACCCGGAGAACATCTATCTGTCTGAGCATGGCGGTGGAGCTGGTAACAACTGGGCCAGTGGCTTCTCTCAGGTACACTGAGTGATGTTAGACATCAAATAATTGCTGACTAGTGTTAATTTTGTCAGCTATTTTCAATTTTATTCTTAAACCGCCTTTCCACTGCACACGACTATTGCATTTCTCCCCCTAGTGGCAGTCGCATGCATCGAGAAAATTTGTTACACCCCTACTCGCTACAATAAGGATGATGCACCTAATTTATTTATTTTGAATTTATTTGGATTTATTGGATTTATTTTTCCAGTTTCATTTTTAGTTCAAATAAATTCAGAAATTGATGTAAACCAAGATAAAAAAAAATTGCTTTAAAAGTATTATGTATAGGCTAACATTGTCACACAAGGGGCATATCCATTATTTCAGAAGTGACAGAAATGTCAAATACAATAATTTTATGTATGTACGGATTATAATTTTTATAATAAATTATTTTCTTATCTCTTACTTTGAATTTGCTGTTAGAAATCAAATACACTGCTGGACAATAATCAATCATTTCTAATCTATAAGTTTTATAGCCTATACTACAAACAATTATTTAAATGTTCTGCACAGAATAAGGTAGAACATTTCCTTTATTGTATCTGTACTGTAATAAATGATATGTCAATAAGCACTGCATCATTCATAAATTGTATTTATTTCTTGTGTTTATTGTCTTAATGTTTCATCAGTTCATTCTGCTGTTTATTCAGCTCAGCTGCAGATATAGTCTGGCATGTTCTTTGAGTGAGAGATCACTTCTCTTTCAGTGCGAAAACTTCTTTATCTCATTTTCATAAAATAAAATGCTATAGTATTTAACATTTCCTCTCCATCTGCGAATTATGATTCTGAAAGAAAGAGTGCCGATGTCTGTTTGCTATGGCAACAAATACTACTTTCATGAATCTGATTATTAGATACTCCTCGTGCTCTTATTTCAAGGTCGTTGTTCATGCTGTGGTTATTTTAACAGTTTCCTTCGTACATTCGGTTCAACGACATTGTTAAAACACATTTATAATTCATCATAAACACATTTATCATCAAGAAAGCCAGGCAAAGACTGTATCATCTGCGACAGCTAAAGAAATTCAGGGTCTCACCAGAAATCCTGAAAACTTTCTATTCAGGGGCCATAGAAAGTGTATTGACTCAGTGCATCTCAGTGTGGTATGGTAACGCCACAAATCAGGACTGCAAAGCTATGCAGAGAGTCGTGCGCTTAGCTGAGCGCATCTCAGGGTCTGCTCTCCCCTCTCTGCAGGTCATCTACCTCAAACGCTGCAAAAGCAGAGCTGTCAAAATCATCAAAGACTCAAATCACCCTTGTAACCATCTTTTCATTTTACTGCCATCTGGCAAGCGCTTCAGGAGCATGATGGCAAAAACTGAGAGACTGAGGAGGAGCTTCTTAGAAGCCCTCAGGCTTCTAAACTCGAACTCGGTCTAATAACATTTACAAGACTCAATTTAATAAACTGTAAAATATTCACTATTCTCCATCATCCACATTGCTGCTATGTATATACCGGTACAACCTGTTTGCACATTCCTCTTGTACATCCTTGCTTATATTATTATTTATTAAGTTCACAGTATACTGAATTGCACATTTAATTTTATTGCACATTTTAATCTTTATTTTTTCTTATTATTTTTTACCTATATTTATATATATATTCTTGTGTTTTGTTACATATTTTGCACTGTCCATTGAGCGGACCTTACAACCATCTTAAATGAATGTGTTTCTATTTGAAACAGAGCCCCTCTCATATACAGCCTGGTACTCTAACTGCACAGTTCCTCAGTTACACAATCCACCTTCCCAAACAGACCTTCTTTCTTCCTCTCCTGCTTTCATTCCCCAAACAGCAGCTGATGGAGAAAAGAGGGTCAGTCCTATGTGATTATCCACTTCTCTCCTTCCATTTCCTCCTTATTAACAATAGCTTGGTCCCTGGGTTCATTTCATATACCATGCAGAGTACTGTCAAATCTGTACATCTGGACTGTAAGTTTATAAATGTCAACATCACGTTCTATTTTACTTTCATACTGATATCCATCAGCAAATGATTGAGCAGATATTCATTCAACAAACACATCCTATTGACTCTCTGAGGTGTCAGTAATTGTGTTTGTACATCCTTATTTGAGCTTTTAAGAGATTTAAGGGTTTGATCACCATAGCAAAAGACTAAAGCATTACATCATTATTCATATCTCCAGCTAATCTCTATGTGTGAGGGCTGCCGTTCAGAATAGATTGGGCTTTAGTGGAGCAAATGTCATTAGTAAAGGGTAAGATCTGTTTAATGCATATTGTGTTTCTTGCAGCTGTCTGCTAGCTTCATTATCGTCTCTGGCACATATAATAATGTCAGATCAAAGAGTCAGCACAAAAGATGAGGAGGTTAATAGAGGTGATGACTTCCTGTCTTTCTTTGACGAGAATACAGATCTAGAGTTAATGCCAAGTCTGAGGCATTATTCTAAACTCTTAATTAAAAAGAAAGAAATTTATTTCATAATATGTTCACCACCATTTTGTTCTAAAGCCATTATACTTTTGCTTATCTTCAAAACACACATTTAAAGGAAATCAAGCAAGATTTCTGTTCTTCCTTTAAAAGTCAGTTTCACTTAAACTTTCCGGCTTGTATACAAACATATTGTATATACAATATATATTGTATAAATGTAATACAAATTAAGGACAAAGTTAATTTTAAATGTATAGTTCACCCAAAAATGAAAAATTCTGTCATTAATTAATCACCCTCATGCAGTTCCAGACCCATAAGACCTTTGTTCATCTTCGAAAAATATCTTAATTTGTGTTCGAAGATGAAACGAAGGTCTTACAGGTAGGGCTGTGATGGTCGGCATGACAACCGTGTAATGCGTGTGGCATCACACACCATAACAAGCATAAAATACAAACTTTTGTATACAAGTGCAATAATACTAACAGTTGCAATATAATTCGGTATTTATAGTATATACCATTTAGCTTTAAATTGTTTTATGTAAACTGTTAATAAAAAAAACTCACAAATTACCTCAAATGGCATACATGGCATTTCCTTTACACCGTGTCTACACCGGACATGAGAGGCGCTGCGCGGCACGACAAAAATAAAACAGAACATAATACATTATAATCAGTGACGCTATCTACACTGGATGCGGCACGGCATGACAAATCCCCGACAGTAAACTGATGCCTCGTTTTATTTATGATGTGCTGACACAGTTCAAATGCTTTTAAGGGTCGCTTTGTCGCGTCCAGTGTAATTAAGTGTTAAATGAGTGAGCAATGGATATCTCAAGAGCCGTTTCTATTTGCAAGAGGAGGCCAGCAAAGACCCGCTTGCTTGGTGGTGGAATAATGAGGCTAAATACCTATATTACCAATATTAAAGATATAACGGTTACATCTTAATAGAATGTGCTTTACCATATGAAGGATGATTTTTGTGTAGAAAATAGCAAATCACAAAAAAATGACTTTAGCTGGGTTTTCACGGAGAGACACACACACACACACACACACACACACACACACACATACATACATACATACATACATACATACATATATATATGTGCAAACAATAAAAACTCAAACAAACTCATCAGCACGGTCAAAAAGATATCGGAGCCATCAAAAGAGTGTATAATTTTTCCATACCACATAATATTAACCACATTGTTTTGAGATGAAAATAAATATTGATATGAAATTCTGTTGTAAAAATAAATATTGACATTGTTCTACACTGTGACTGTAAGCAAGATGGCAGTTCTTGATACAACTCTCACAACAATGAATTTCTTTCATTCTTATTCCACTTCATTTGGCAGACACTGTTATCTAAAGCGACTTGCATTGTTTTTAAGACACACCTTGTATCCATTTGTGTTTTCTGGAAATCGAACCCATGACAATGTTAGCGTCTTGCTCTACCAGTTTATTGTTGCTTGGTTCTGTAAGATTCTGTATATTCTAATTTGAAGTGCAATTTTAAATACTGTTGCTATCTTAATTCAGATTTAATTAGCATGGTCAAGTCCATTCAAAATGGATTTGTTGATACAGATCTTAGGACCTGAAAAGACCTACAACACACTGTCCTAACATGTGGTTAAAAATCTCTTCCCTTTTCTTTCTCTCGCCATGTCTGTTTCAGGTGGTGCTTGACAATACTGCTTTGAACAGAATCGCTACAGACCGGCTGCACATTCAGAACCCCTCGTTCTCTCAGGTCAACCAACTGGTGAGTTTAAAAAGTCTGTCATTAGCAAATTAGCGTATGAAAATTCATCTGTCGTGAGCTGAGGCATCCAACCCAGAGAGTGTCATTTTTACAGCCCATCCCTTCAGTAGATAGAGGAACAGGCCTGGTGTGGTTCATGCAGGGACAGTAGAGTCACTCCTCATCTATTAAGAGCTGCATTTACATTATCCAGAAAATCAACCTAACTAAAGCCAGCCGTGTGTTTGTTTAGCAACGAGACAAATGAGAAATGATTTCTGTGTATATATGCAACTGTCAAGAAAATGTGTAATCTAAACCACAAAATGTTAGCGTTAGAAAGTAGCTGGGTGTTCTATCACAACCGTATTGTATTATCTGCATAAAATTAGAAATAGCACAGCCTGTCAGTTTCGGGAGGATGAAACCTGGGGAGTTGCCTGATCCGAAAGTTGTCGTCAGCAGCCTGACATGCTGTTGTGTCACATTCTAATGAGTTGGTAATAAATATCCAGTGACATCCCATGCAGCGCTCTCCTATGCTTTCCTCTTATACGCTCATTCTTATAGCACCCTGCTCCGAGGTGAATAGTTCACTTTGTCAACTAATCCATCACTGTCTTCATCACCTCTAATAGACTCGGTCATATGAATGTGGTGAACTTTAACAATACAGTGTGTAGATGTCTGTAAAGGGTGATCATAGTGCGAAGAGAAAACCTGTTTCACCAGTCTAGGCTATTGTGCTCTTAAACACCAACTGCTTTTACATATACGACATGTTTAGTGTACCATTAGCACACCCAAATAATTAAGACAACAATATAAATGAAAATAAAGGAGACTGACTATGTTTTTCCCCATTCACATGGATTATCAAATTACAAGTGTGTTTTCTTTAACAGGTGTCCACTATAATGTCAGCAAGCACAACAACCCTCCGGTACCCTGGATATATGAACAATGATCTGATTGGACTGATTGCATCACTCATCCCCACTCCCCGCCTCCACTTCCTCATGACTGGATACACACCGCTGACCACCGATCAGTCTGTAAGTTGGTCAAACGTAGGAATCTGCATTAAGATCCTTTGCAGAAATGCAAAGTCGGTTGCAACACTCTATTGATTCCAGTAGTTTTATGTTAGCATGTTGCTGAGTTAATGACTCTGAGTACAAATGACTCATTTTTAATTATATCAAATTGATCTTTCAGTCCCGTCTATCATTCTATCACCTGTGTCCATTCTGCCTGCCTGTATCTTTTTTTTGAAACATGACATTTCTAATTTAGTTTCTCTCTTTTGTGTCCACTATATTGGTTTTTAATATTCTCCTTAAATGTAATGTCATCTTTTCAGGTGGCAAGTGTGAGGAAGACTACAGTTCTTGATGTGATGAGGAGACTCCTGCAGCCCAAGAATGTCATGGTGTCCACAGGCCGAGACCGTCAGACCAATCATTGCTACATTGCCATTCTCAACATTATTCAGGGGAGGTGGACCCCACACAGGTGTGAGCATGTTAAATAAACATTTATTTGAAGTTATATGTGCATGTCCTAATGTTTATACGTGTCTCTGTAGGTCCATAAGAGTCTGCAGAGAATCAGGGAGAGGAAGTTAGCAAGTTTTATCCCATGGGGTCCGGCTAGTATTCAGGTGGCACTGTCCCGCCGATCCCCTTACCTGCCCTCAGCTCATCGTGTCAGTGGACTTATGATGGCTAATCACACCAGCATCTCTTCAGTAAGACCCGATCCTAAATTCTCTGTCTGTGCTGCTCAAAAATGAGCTAAGTACTATATTGCTGATTAGAGACTTTTGTTTTTAATTGAATCTATATCAATTGGTATTGGACATGCAAAGTTTGTTTTATGCTTTTGAAGTCTCTCATGCTCATCAAGACTGCAATTGTTAAATTAAAAAACAGTAATCAGTAATATTTTTAAATGTAAAATTACTGTTCTATTTTAGAATATTTTAAAATAATGTATTCTTGTTGCGGCAAGGTTGAATTTTCTGCATCATTACTCCAGTCCTAAGTGTCACATGATCCTTCAGAAATCATTTTAATATGCACATTTTCTCCCTAAGTAACAGTTATTCTTATTATTAATGTTGAAAGCAATTGTGACACTAAATAGGTATGACACTAAATATGACGCTATTTAAAAATAAAAATAAATCTGAGGTAAATAATTACATTTTTAACCATATTTTAAGTGTAAGTTATAAGATTTGTTGTATTTTGAATCCAATTTTTCTTTATAAAAAAGTTTTAAAAAAGTGTTCAATGTTAAGGATTCATTAGATTGAATATACATTGAACCAGTAACTATCATAACATCTTAGTTGATGATTCAGTAAACTTTATTTTTGACAAAACATCCCATGTTTCTGTAGTGACTACACATTTTTGGTAGTGACAGTAATGCTTTGGTAGTGACCACATCACATTACAGAATTTTAACTTGCATACTAAAACACACAAAAAATTGCATAACAGTACTAAACTTTAGTTTATTTCCCCCAAATATGAAGATTATGTGTTCCTTTTTGTCAATACCGAAACAATGATAACATGTTTCGGTCGTGACTGTTTCGGTCGTGACTGTTTCGGTAGTGACAATTCTGTGAGGTAAAAAAAAAAAAAAAGATATACCGAAAGTCACTACCGAAACTCAACCAAATGTTTCGGTAGTGAAAATATTAGAAATGGGAATATTTTCTGATCATAAATTTAGGAGTGTAGTAGTTATAATCAGTCTCAGCTCAGCCAAACATATGCTGTTTCGGGTTTCATAATTTAGTTTCATAATTTACAAAGACATAATTTTTCTTTGAACTTCACTTTTTAAAAGAATCAAAAAGATACTTTTAAAAACAGCAATGGAAAAAAGTTAAATGATTATTTCAATATAATTTTCTTAAGTTGAAATTAGGGGTTTGGGTTCGGGACAGCCACCTCCTAATTGAAAGTACCCAATACATTAGGATTTTAGATATATTAAGCTTACTAATGTTTTAAATATTATTGTGGGTTTCAATAGATAATAGAAGGATCTTAATAAACATCTAAGATTTGAATACTTAAATGCGTTTTAAATGTGTTTTTTGGTTGTGGGACAGTACCAACTCTGTAGAATGGCCCTTATCCGTTATCAAAATTTGATATATATATATACACACCGCATTACCACCACGGTGGTAAAAATCTGCCACTGTCACAGCCCTATAGTAATTCATTACGTTAAATAGTTATTTTCTCAGAACCCCAAACACCACTGAACCGGGTTTCCATGGTTATGAAAAATATCCAGGATATGCAGGCCTGGAAAATTCTATAGCAAATATAAACTTGTCTGGTTATGCTCAACTCTAAAATAATTCATAAGCTAGGCTGTTCAAGAGTGCAGTTGCTATGAAATGTTTTTAAAAATCCATATGCAGTAAGTGCATATGATTGAAACTCATGGAAATTCACCGGTAAAAGATGTGGGGAAAACCTGACGTCTTGTATGTAGAAAGGCTAGATGTGAGCGGACTCTTAAATCTCTGTTTTCCTCTCCCTCACTCCTAGTTGTTTGAGCGTACCTGTCGTCAGTATGATAAGCTGAGGAAGAGGGAGGCCTTCCTCGAGCAGTTCAGAAAGGAGGACATATTCAAGGACAACTTCGACGAGCTGGATAACTCTCGTGAGGTGGTTCAGCAGCTCATAGATGAATATAGCGCCGCCACACGTCCCGACTACATCTCCTGGGGCACACAAGAGCAGTGAAATCCCCTTTGCTCGTTCCCTAAAGAGTGGCAAAAGGCAAGCTCTAAACTCATCCTGTAAAATACACCGTGACTCCAGTAGCGAATAACAGATTTTCAGTAGTGAACCGCTCGCGTATGTATATACATGTCATTTGTCATGTTTACGGGCCTATAGAAGAGTTCTTCATAACCTGCTGCCTCTATCCCGAGCTGTAACTTTCACTATTTCTCCCTCTCCTCCCGATTTCCTTGATTTCTTTGAACAGAGAATTTATGGCTCCATCTTTATCTATTTTTGTACTGCACTCTGCACTCTTCTGCACAAAATCTATATCAATCTATGTCAAGGTGGCCTGCTCACAAACTTCCCTGACCACACACACATTGGACGTCTACACCGATAAGACTGGGTGGTCTCAGATGAATGTAACCATAGGAGGGAGTGTGAAAGATTAAGCCTCTTAGAAGAGATCAGACTAGAAGCAGCTTATGAATACACATCTCACTCCCTCACGTTCACGCATGCATGCTTTTAGACAAAAGGCGCTTGCTTTCAGGGGATAGACCATGATTGTGCTATTGAATTAATTTTCTTCTCGGCCTTGTTGTCACGGATTAATCTCGAAGATTATCTTGAGTTTTGAGAGACGATCAGTAAAGTCAAGTGTTATGCTGTACCTCAATCCATCCAATCGCCGAACCCTCATCGGGTTCTTCTAGTCAATCAACTCAGTGAAGTTACCTCAAAGTCTGGCAGAGTCAATCATACACCACAATCCCAACGCATCACATTTCTTCATTTGAATCATTTATTCGTCTGCTCCAATCTTCCTTGTACTGGGGTGAAACTTTCACGCCAGATTTCTGTCTCCATGCTTTTTTCCCCTTGGTTACCACATGTTCGTATTATTAATGTTATACTGTGTATATAGTTTGCTGTCAGACTTGATGCATTTACTTGAAGTTCATGCGATTGAATAAATGTTTTTCTACAAGAATATTTCCATAGTGTGCAAATACTGATTACTCTCAAAACCATCTGCGCTCATGTCATAGTCACTCACATGGGTCATTTGACCTTAAAACACGAAATATCTCAGGAATTGAATGCCTTGACCTTTGATAACCTCTTTGGTCTTTGTCTCATATTCCAATACTTGCGACAGATACTGATAAGCTGAGTCAAGGACATACTCTATATCAGGTGTGTCCAATCCTGCTATTGGGAGAGTCTTAACACAATTGTCTGGTAATTTCTTCTAGTAATCCTGAAGACCTTGATTATCTGTTAAGGTGTGTTTAATTAGGATAGTAGCCCTCCAGGAACAGGATAGGACGCCCCACACATGGTAGCAGTTACACTTTCTTCAAAAGTGTCTTCCCAGGCAGTTTCTGTTTCTTCCAAAGGCTGCAGACATATCATGTCTCTCCAGTGGAATGTTTTATTAGGGACATGCTGGTCCCAAAACGTAATTTCATTTATCAAATCAAGAGACAGTTTCTGAGAACTGCATGTTACTTTCCTTGTAACTGGGGCATGTTTATTTTCAACAGTTGGTTTCAGTGGGGTTTTAATCTTTTCTACTCAACATTCTAGGATCTTGATGCCTGGTTTAATTTAATGCATTTAACGATTTAATAAAGCTTGAAAACATGACAAACAGGCAAAACCATCTAGAATTTGACTAGTCATAACTGTTAGCAGTCAATACAAGTTATTTATAACATTTCTAAATATTATTACGTCTTTATATATATACACACACTAACATATCAAGGCATTATTATTCTTACATGTTTCTATAAATCTGCTTTAAAATAGTAAGCATATAGAGTGAAAAGCACTATATTAAGGAAGTTATATCACTTTATAATATATACACCACTGTTTAAAAGTTTTCAATGATAAGCATTAAGGTCTTTGGCTCATATAAAACAAGAGTAAAAGGACAATAGTCACTTCACACAACATATGTCAATCAATCCTCACTATAAATAAAACTAATGCTATAACACATTAAAGGAGGACAATATTAACTCTCGGCAGATAAAAAAAGCTGGCATAAGGCTTAATAACTATAAAGCACAACTGACAGAGGCTACATATTATAGGAATAGTATCACCAAAATTATCATTTTTGTTATCAACATTTTATATTTTATATATTTTTTAAAACTGAAAGTCAAAAAATAAAAAGTAATACTGTTTTGGATCCTATTTACTTTCATAATATAAAAAATACCAGTAATCATCTTTTGTGTTCAACAAGATGAAAGAAGGGTTAGTACAGTGATAACTACATTTCTTTTGGGTAACATGTATGACAGTGGGCAGAGCTGCCTGCAGCTAAAGAGTGACATGAAAAGAACACAAAAGCATGTGACAACCGCTACTGCCGTCACATGGGCTCTAGAAGCAGAAGACAAAATAAACATTGAAGATGTGATTGCCCTCCACCTTGAATTTCAAGTAGCTGGTAACCTTTTCTCAGATTTGTATTCAGGCAGACAAGCTGCCCTAGAGCAAAGATTTTACACAACCCCAAAAATAAAAATGAGCCTGATTATGGAGCAGTGAATTAAAGATTGTACAGACTGTCTGACAGGCACTAGTGGCTCCTCTTTAGGCAACCTAAAGCCCTATACCGACAATGATCAGGACGACTGGGCAGGTTTTATTGCTTCAGTAATAGTTTGGCAGTCATTTGAAAAATAAAGTGGGGTAAAATAAAATAAAATGGGGGTAACGAAAATGCGGAAGCCCCCCATATTTGGTCCATGTGACTTTAAAAGGGGCGAATGACTCTTCAATGTTTAGTTATGACAAAATGTCAATAATCCTACTGGATATACAAAAACGGATAACTTGTCATATGCAGTCTCGTGACGGGGGAAATAAATGACAAATAACCAAAACAGTAAATAAACATGACATCATATATTAACTATGACATCATCTGCTCTTTTGTAATTATTTCAATGCAAGCACTAAAATACAGGTCTTTATGAAAGATATATAAAACAAGAGTAAAAAGGACAATAAAAAGTCACTTCCACACAACATATACAGCAGACAGCCATAAATAAAACTAATGAAAAGTAACACATTAAAGGAGGACAATATTAACTCTCGGCAGATAAAAAAAAAAAAGCTGGCATAAGGCTTAATAACAAAAGCACAACTGACAGAGGCTACAATTTACACTCAAAGGAATAGTTCACCCAAAAATTATCATTTGGTTATCAAATTTTATATTTGTTTATTTTTTTTTACACTGAAAGTCAACGGAGTCCAAAGTAATACTGTTTTGGGTCCTATTTACTTTCATAATATAAAAATACCAGAAATATCATCTTTTGTGTTCAGCAAGATGAAAGAAGGGTTAGTAAGTGATAACTACATTTCTTTTTTGGGTAAACTATACCTTGAATGGAAATGTACTCTCTTTGGAATACGGGATGACAATGTTGCATATCAATAGTGTTGATTATTTGTCTATCTTCAGTGTTTGAAAATGTGTTCGAGGTCTGGGAAACTTGGTTTGATCCAAATTTTTTTAAATGTCAAAAGGACATTTACCTTCACTGGTACCAAGCTGCAAACGGGTGTCTAAGTTAGTTGGCTTTAACCGGATCTAAAGATCTGAGGCTGTTGTGGCTACAGGACGCACAGTGCAGAGTTACTGTAAGCTTACAGCACAGTCAAGCAGCACCAGGTCGGCTCAAAGCGTTTTACAAATACACTCACATCATACAGACGAGCTAAAGATCCTTTGGTTTCTACAGCTTCAAATGTTCAAATCTGTCTCTCACGCACACACGTGGCACAGTCGCTCCAGTATTGGACCGTTCTGAAGGTTTCATCTCAAGGTCAGGTACGGTTTGATGAATGAGTTTAATGGCGATCCAGGCAGGAGTCTGGAAAGGAACGTTTAAAGCTGAGCGAGTGTTTGTGTGTAAGTGCTATCTATGGCAGTGTGTTTGTGTTGTCTTCCTTTAGTGAAATACGAAGACATCACTGCAAAACAAAAAAGTATTTGTCATGATTTCTAATGAAAAAAACATCCTTTAAACAAGGTAAATAAACAAGGTAAATTTACATGAGATGCAAAATAAGAAAAATAAACTTCCTTGAAAAGTTAGTCTTAAAATAGTCTTAATACTTGATGATTTTAAGGAAAATTAAATGTATAAAAAAAATTTAGAAGCAAGTAAAAATACATTCTTGTTGTTTAAAGGATGTTTAAATATAAAAAAAAAAAAAACAAGGCAAAAGATACTGCTTAAGAAAATGATTTTTTGCACTCTGAAGTCAGGCTATTATGCTCTCTGTGATATTTGGCGGGCTTCCAGGTGGCAGGGGCCGCTGGGGGCCCCGTGCCCTTTCTGGATTTGGCTGGCGGTGTAGCAAGTGAGTTCCTGGACCTGCTCTCCTGTTTGTGGCTCCCTGGACACTTTCCACTCCTCCTCCATTTCCACAGCATCTGCTCCTTTCAGTCTCATCTGAGTTTGTCCTCTGTGCAAAAGCTCCTCACAGGGAAGCATTCGGTCAGGACTGCATTTGCATGTGTGCATCATTCAGAGTCCATGTGCGTGTGTGTGTGCGCGCGCGCGTGCGCGCAAGTCCTCCTCTCTTCACACCGGGTGAGAGGGGAGCTCAAGTAGGGAAGGGCGGAGCTTAGGGTTTGTCTCCATGGAGATGCAGTCATCCTTGCCTAGCTGGCGATGGGTGGCACTGAAGTAAGCATTCATCAGCTGCATGATCTCAGTCAGCTGAGAGAGAGAGAGAGAGATGACTCGAGTAAATTTCCACTGCAATAGTATAACATGTCTGACACACATTTGACAATCACTTGGTTATACTCTTGAAGGCTTTGTGCACTAAACTTAACCATTTTCTAGGTTAGCATGGCTCTAGATTGATTCATGTTTTTGAAAGAATTTTTGTAATGCAAAGCTGAATTTTCATCAGCCAGTCCTCAGTGTCACATGATCCTTCAGAAATCATTCTAATATGCTGATTTTATTATCAGTTCTGAAACTGTTCTGCTGCTTAATTCATATTTTTTTGGAACCTGTGATACTCTTTCTTTGATAAATTATCAAATTTATAATTTGAATATTTTCTAAACAGTCGAATGTTGATGACTGACAATGACTGGACGTTATTAACAGTTTGTGTGTGAACAGATGTTCTTGCATCACTCAGAAGGCAGGCAGACGTGAAGTCGAAAGGTTAAAGTGCACAGGATGGGTGTGAGCCTGCAGCTAATGTCAGGAGAAGATAGACTGGTTGTCTCAGTGTTTCCACATGTGAGTGCACAGAAACACAGCTGGTCTGACCTGTATTGCTCGAGTACTGGAAAGAAGTTTATCAAGTACGCATGATTCAAACACTTTGACGTCAATGTCGTTCTAGTTTAGAACCATTTAAGGTTACATGTTTCATTTGTTAACTCTTAATTTTCCTATGATGTATTTTGTAGGGGTATGTTTCCACTATTATATCTGGAGTATTTTGGTCTAACAGTGCATGCATGATGCTAACACGAAGACCAAGTAGCATCTCACCATTATTGCTAGAGTAAAACTACAGGTAGGCTTGCATCCATGTATATAAAATGCTCTGGCAATAGTTGTATTCATTAAATGTTTGAGATTTTCTGAAGAAATTTGAGTGGTGTTTCCCTGATGCAAAGATATTGTGAATGGTTGTATGGCTGCCAGTATTTTAGTATTATCTATATACTATTATAACATTTACTAATATTTTAAACTAGCTCTTATTTTAATATTTTTGTTTTTAATTTTCATTTTAGTCTAAGTTTTAGTCATTTGTTTTTATGTTTTAAAAATATATCTTTACATTTTAATTGCTTGTAAATATATATATTTCTATTTGTATTTTAGTTTTATTCACTTTATTGCTTTAGTTATGACACCAGTTAGGGATATTGCTGATATAACGGCTATGTTGCACACTTACCTTGGAGGTCTCGAAGAGCAGATCTCGGTCTCCTGCAGTGATCCTGAATGTGTTGCTATCAGAGACGCCATAGGAACAGATCTGGCCAATCGGCAGAGACTCCAACGCTTCAGCCTCTCCCTGACGATACAGAGACACACAGGAAGCCGCCACGCCCAGCCACAACTTCTGAGAGAAGCTTCCTGTCGAGCTCTATGAGAAACAGGAGGATGATAGGCACAGCTCTGATTGTCTGGTGATACAAACATATAAAACCTTTAAGATGTTTTCAATGTTTTTGAAAGAAGTTTCTTAGGCTTGTCAAGACTGCAGCTATTTGGTAAAACTGCATTGTGAATTAGTACAAGTTAAAATAACTGTTTTCTTATATATTTTAAAATGTAATTATTCCTGTTATGGCAAAGCTGATTTTACACTATCATTACTCCAGTCTTCAGTGTCACACGATCCTTCAGAAATCATTTTAATATGCTGATTTGCCGCTCAAGAAAATGTCTTGTTATTATCAATGTTGAATACAGTTATATAGTGAAAACCACTCACGATGTAAAAGTCCACTTCATAGAGCGTGCAGCCAAACCCTGACCACTGCTGGGCGATGGTGAGATAGGCAGCCATGCTGTCTCTGCGACTGTATCCCGCCAGGGCTTTCCAGCGCTCCAAAATGGCCGACATCACCACGGCTCCCTCTTCCCTTAGTCTGGCCCGCAGTCTTTGGTCCTTTTCCTGACGCCGCTTGTGTCCCCACAGCGTCCCAGCCAGCAGACCCCCGGGGAATGAAGGACAGCCAGGGGGATCGACAGGGGCCAGAAGGGCCCGGGCCTCCACCACTTCAGCAGGAAAGAGCTGCTCCAAGGGCGGGTACGGCGAGAGGGCGCTGAAATCTCCCAGTAGACACTGCAGTCTCAACGCTGCCAGGGAAAGAAGATCGTCCTCACAGGCCGGAAGCTGCCCTCGCACCACCATCTCATGACACTGAGACAGAGAGAGGGAGGAGGAAGTCAAGCGAGGGAAAGTTTACAGAGTTCACTTGTGTGCTGTGTTTGTATGTTTGCTTTTCACTCGACTGATAAAGACGTTATGCACACATCGGTCCACACAAGTGTGAAACTAGTTGGCAGTAAACAAACAGAGGAAGAATTGGAAAATCCCTGTTTTAAATGTTCAGAGGAAGATATCCATTATTATTATTAGCCTTGAATAATACACATTTAGCTAGCATAAAGTAGTGAGTGTAAAGCTTGTATAACAGTGTTAATTTGCTGTCCCCTCAAAATAACTCAACACACAGCCATTAATGTCTAAACCGCTGGCCACAAAAGTGAGTACACCCCTAAGTGAAAATGTCCAAATTGGACCGAAAAAGTGTCAATATTTTGTGTGGCCACCATTATTTTCCAGCAGTGTTGTCACATAAAAAGATATAATAAAACATTTACAAAAATGTGAGGGGTGTACTCACTTCTATGAGATACTGTATCATTTCTTGTTTATTTGTTCTACTGTAGTTTTTTTGTCCTATTGCTTGTAATTAGTTTCTTATTTAATCGTTGATTGTTTGTTTTCAGTTAGCTTTTTTTATTTAGGCTAGTATTAGTTTCTTGTGATATTGATACTGGTGACAAGAATTATGACATTTCTATGGTATCAAACATTTTGACAAACCTTATTCAAAGCAAAAATAACTATGTCGTGATATATATTGTTACAGTGAAATAAAATGACTTGTATCGTGAAATAAGATTTTGGTCATATCGCCTACCCCTAATTTATCTTTCTCATTTCTGCTCATCTCTGCCCAAGTCTTGTTGTTTTACCTGCTCATACAGGAAGAGGTACTCAATGCTGTCTGTACTGATGTTGTCAGTGTCCAGCAGACAATACAGTTTAAAACAGAGTCGGCACTGGCAGTCAGAGTCTGGATCTTTAGCTGACAAACTGGAAGACAAAGATAGAGATTTGTTAATGGAAAATGCATATGCATAAGATACACATCTGTAGAGTGCCTCGACCCTATTATAGGCTTATTATTTAACCCCTGTTGTATTTGTCTTAAACTATGAGTCTTCAAGTAGCTCTGAGGACGTGTCAAGCAGAGCATAGCGGCAACAAATTAAATCCGCCAAAGCTTCCTAAACACACAACTAAAAGCACCCCAACAGAGCGAAGTCATTATTCCAAACCATATGACTGACCCTGATTTGCTAAGCTTTTTCTGCTGCATGTGTAGTTTTGTACACGCAGGTTTGTTTATGTGTGTACACAGACATGAGTGTGAGAGAAAGACTATGCATGTGTCCATGAACCCACTTCTGGGAAGAGTTGGCACTGAGATGTGCAAAAACACAAACACACTTCCCAGAATAAAGCGGATGCCTTGAATTCTGGCTGGCTTGGCTTATCTCTCCTTCAGTTTGCTTTTCACATCAGTTAATGCTGATGACATCAGTCTCACCTTGAGATCCCTACTGGAACACTGAATACTAATAAAGAGCTGCTTGTTCATTCTCACAGTTTGTGTTCATCAGGGGGGTTAGTTAAACTGTGCTAAAGTTCTGGGAAAGTGAATAAATCAATGAGGAAAGCACAGATCTAGACTGTACTGTACTGTGCTGCTATCGTGGATGGTAATATCATTGTAATTTGACATATACCATGGTACTGATTGATTACATGATCTTCACATAGTAAATAAAAAATACCATAGTATTAGCATGGTTAATTTTCATAAAACATGGTACTTGCGTGGTACCATGTCCTACGAACTATAGTACTGTGGTACTTCAGGTTCAGTACATTAGTTGTATTACACATATTACAATAGGTTGAAGATATTTATTAAAAATATTTACTTTTCAAACCTGGTGATGACATCTGCGATTATGGTGCTGCCTCCGATAGCTTTTTCCCAGCATGAGTTCTGCTCAAAAAGAGCAAATGTGTTTCGGCTGTCCTGCAGCCCGAGGCGTTCCGCCATCTTCCTCACGACCTGGACAGAGAAAATGAGAGTGATATTTTTATATTATTTATATACGATTAAAGTATTTATTTACATTTTGAATGAGCTTTTATTTTTACATTTTCAGTTTTAATTTAACCATTTTATTAGTTTACCAATAGTATTCATTTATATTTCGGTTTAGCTTTTATTGATTTCTATTTTAGTTCTAATTTATTTTTCACTGTTAGTTTACTCATTTAAGTAAACTTCAGTCACTTAGTTGCCAAGTTTTTTAAGTTGAAGTTTTTCATATAATATTTAGATATTAGTTTAGCCTTATTTCAATGAACTAAAACAACTTTCATTTAAAAGTAATTATTTTAGTTTGAATAACAAAAACTGCTCCAAAGAGAGAAAAATGCATGTTAAAATAACAGAGCAAATTAATAAATAAATGCATATTCTTACACTTTTGTGGAAGGGTAATTGCAAAAATAAAATGTAACATTACAAAAACAAATACACTTAGAAATAAACACATCTGTCTGGTTCTTATTATTTGCATGGCTAATGATTAATCCTTTGTGTGCCAATGGTGGCACATGGGCTTAAGGTTCCCAACCCCTGCTATAGAGGAAACGGTTGACGCAATACCTCATTAGCCGTGGTGTGCGAGGTGATCGGTATCTGGCAGCAGCCCGGTCCAGGGTAGTGCACAGTACACAGTATCTCCTGCCGTCCCATCAGCCCCTGGATCTCCTCCCACGAGGGCACACACTCACGGCCGCGCGTCTTCTCCAGAGCCTGGGCTATGAAGGACGCGTAGCTCTCCACCTCTGAGTCCACACTCAAACTCTGAACCCTGATAGCAAAAGAAAGGGATTTTAAGAACCATTTCTATCATTTCGCATCTAAACAGCAATATTTCCCTCCAAAAAGAGAGGGAAGTTGTGTGGCTTCTCTATTTAGTTTCTCTATTTGTGATATGAAGTGTCAGCCACTTGGTAATCGCATGCATGGCGGAGGCCCTATTTGTGTTAAGTAAACACATGCGGGAAGCGTCTGGAGGCCTCAGGAGAACAGAGACTCGTCCGTCTCCATTACACCAGCCGCCTCTGTAATCAAAGCCCTGTGGTCAACGCACCATTTCCTCACGGCACACTCGTTTATTTAGCCATTCTCTTACTTTGTCTATCCTCCGGGCCTGGCTGTACTCTTAAGAGTCAATTAGCCATGGGATGCAGAAAGCATCGTGCCGTTTCCCAACCCCTCAAGGAGAAGAAATGAACGAGCGAAAAGGAAGTGCACTTTCCAATCCAGTCAACCTCAGGCAGCCCATATTTCCTACATGCTCGACCGCAGGACCGGAGACAGTTGTGCTTGTTTATACTCAGGGGCTTCTAGGTAACGTTTATGTGTTTATGTTGAGATCCGGCTGGTGGGTTTGTGAGTGTACATATCAGTGCACTGTGTAGATTTGGGATGTGCGTAACTCACCTCTTCAGGTGAAAGCGTAGGTATCGGAGTATGCTGCAGCTGGGCAGGAAGGTGCAGCTCATGCAGGTGAGCAGCTGCCAGTATCTGAGCTGCAGATTCGGCTGTGTCTGCATCTGCGTCAGGACACAAGAGTTGGTAACGCTGGTCTGTTTGATTAGCTGGCAGTAGAGTTCATCTCGGAGCGGCCGGAGGTCGAGGCAGGTCTGGAGGATCCCCTGTATGAGAGGAATGGGCTCGCGGGCCGACTCCAACTGCTGGATGCAGTTAAAAAGCCTCACCGCCTCTTCACGGATGGATGTATAGCCTTTACCTGCCATATCTATGAAAAATTGACAGAAGATAAGTTAACTGTGCATATATATTATACTGACAAGCTAGGCAATTTCGCATTCATAATTGAATGTGATTCATCTGCGATTATGAACACAATATTGCTTATCTTGTCATTGAACTAGGCTCTGTGTATTTAGTGCCGCTCCATCTGAAAGCAGGTGATGGAGATTTAGTGGCAATAACGGAACCGGCTTTACTGAAGAGATGAGCATGATAATCGCATGCGATTAATTGCACAACCCTACTTTGAGGTGCTTTTTTCCTGTCAATAATTTGCATGTTCAGAGTGGCAAATCATATATAGTAAGCCAGATGCTGAGCAAGACAGATAAACTTGAAGCATTTTTCATGAATTTGGTGCAAAATGCATCAATAACAGCTTATATAGCCAAATGTCATTAAAGTTCGTATTGAACAGAAATTGTGATTGCATTTCTTCACTATTGTGATATATATATTTGAGTAAAACAGCTGCTTGATCAAGAATAAAAAACTATTTAGGACGGGACTTGATTTTGTCCATCGCTAATTGATTTGATCATTGAATGGTTGTTTGTTATTTGCTGCAATCTCATGTCAGCAAGTTGCTGGAGGGGAAAGGTCATCAGAGAAGAGATGTTGACGCAAAGGGGAGGAGACATTAATATTTTTTATTACATGGGGAACATGAATTTAACAAAGACCTATTATGCACCTTTTTACACTATGTACTATAAGTATGTACTATGTACTATAATTTGTCTGTGAAGTTTCAGTTCAAAATACCCCACAGACCATGCATTATATCATATTGAAAATGTCTATTTTGAATGTAAGCAGAAACTGTTTTCATGCATGTCTCTTTAAAGGCAAATGAGCTGCTGCTCCCCGTCCCCTTTTCCAGAAGAGAACTTTGCCTTTACAGCTTGTTCCTCAGATATTCTGCTAAAAAATATCAGTTTCAGGATAAGTCACCTTTAAATGATTCTGTATTTAACACTGCGATATTCCGTAAAAGACATCAGAATGATCAGTTCTGATTTCATGGCCAATAAAATAAAAAACTAAAAACATTGGTAAAGGTTTTCTTTTCATAATTTTTTTTCAAGGAAGCTGAGAGGTTCAAAGCACTTGAAAAGAGATGCCGAGTTTGCTTTGCTTCTCCTTGACGGGTAAATATATTGCTTGGTGACCATGTTTACACCAAACAGAAGAGGTGTAGAAAGAGGGGGTGTGTCTAATCTGATTGGTTCATTGACATGTTCTTTATGTGAGCAGTGGTGTGTATGTGTGATATATGCAACGTAAGTGTGTGTGTGTGTGTGTGTGTGTGTGTGTGTGTGCGACTCACGTGTGTGGTGGAGGCTGCCATAGGGGAAAGGCAGGAGTGGGGCATAGAGGGGGCTCTGCGTGTACCTCAGGATGGGATTATGTTCGTAGATGTGTTCTACAACCTCTGGATTGAATTTATTCTCCTGTACAAAAACACCACACATAAACACACATAAAGCAATGCAAGGTCAATTAAACACTTTGATGTATAAATAAACTCAAGACAAATATATCTGCTGTGTATCATTTTATCCCCATAAACACATGACCTCTTTGTTATGGGGTCCATAATGAAACGATGAAATTATGTTTTATATGGAAATGTGTTTGGGAAAGCGGCTGAGGGGGGATGAATGAAAGTGAAACATTTTCAGCTTACAGATGGACTTGACAACCCTGGCCAAGGTCTGCTCTGTGTATGTGTGTATAATGAAAGCTGCTATGTACATTTCAAGGGTGAAAAAGAGCAGTTTGTGTTTGTTGTGGGATGTTTGCTTATAACAGACATGATAAACCAAACTAAGAGCAGTTAAACATGACAAGACCTCCTGCCGTAACCACTATGTGCTGTATGTGTGAGTGGTAAAATAAATAGTAAATGCATATATAACCAACATTTTCATCAAAACGAAGCATATTGTATATCATTTAAAAAAAAGCAATACGGCAAAAACATAGGCTAGTGTATTAGCCAAGACTATATTGAGAATAAAACACAGCCTCTTTATCTTATTGTTAATATCCATGCATATCTTATCTATAAGAGATATAAAGCACTCAGCAAGGTCATTTAGGGGTCTGGGCACTTAACATTTCAACCATTGCGGTTTTCACACCTGTCTGTCTGTTTATGCGCGACCTCAATGGGATTCCAGGGAGTTCTGTGGGCTAGCAACTAGCATCCTATTAATACAGATCTATCCAAGAGCGCCAACATTACATCATAACAACAGGGTTATTCTAAAGAGCTACTCGCTGCCTTCAAAACTATTTCCAGAGATACGGGATACCAAGGAACACATCTATAAGTGTAAAATCACTAGCCAACAAACTAAGAATAATATAGTGGGGCAGAAAGATGACAGTGGGAGGGGTTTAGATGGTTTACACACAGTGTCTGTATATGTGTGCTATCCTGAACTTGTCTTTAGGAACTAAGCTGCCATATATATATATAAATTGAATTTAAAATGATTGTTTACTATTTTAATATATTTTAAAATGAAATGTATTCCTGTGATGGCAAAGCTGAGTTTTTAGCATCATTACTTCAATCTTTAGTGTCACATGCTCCCTAAGAAATGTTTATAATATGCTGATTTGCTGCTCAAGAAACATTTCTTATTGATGTTGAAAACAGTTATACGTTTGTGGAAACTTCTTTCAGGATTCTCTGATTAAAAGAAAGTTCAAAAGAACAGCATTTATTTGAAATCAAAATCTTTTATAAATGCATTTAATGTCACTTATGCTCAATTTAAAGCATCCTTTCTAAATAAATTGTGTGCATGTAACATTTAAAGTCCCTGTTGATATATGTTGTCATGTTCATCTTCGTTGCTGCTTGTTCTCTCACCTCAATGTCTCGTATGAGGAGCTGTGTTGGCGTGTCGAACGGCGCTTTGCTGTCTATGACTTTCTGTACAGCACACGCCCAGTGCACCGCCTCATTGTAGTGCTTTGTGAAGAGTCTGTAGCAATGTTTGCGGCCATACACTGTCAGACTCCAGTAACCTGTCAAACACACACACACATAGAGCCCCATATTTAGTGCAACTCTTTAAAAAGTGCCATTCAACAAAGTGGAAAAATACAAAAATAGCATATCCTAACAATTAGGAGAGTACATAAACAGAGAAAACAACAAAAAATGCAACAAAAACATATGCTTATACTGTTTCTGATTAAAGACAAATGTCCTAGAGCTCCAGCATTCTGACAACCTCATATTTCACATGTCTGGCCTGCAGTAAATGTGTTCAGATGTTCATGGAGAGCTGGATCGAGCTCTTTTATGAGGATCTAACTAATATCTCGTTTCTCCCCTGTTGTTAACTTTGGCAGTCAAAAGAATGAAGCTTTGGTTCAAAACTGAGTTTTAAGATATTCCTTTTCTTTACAATCTCCATGAAGTCCACCAATCTCTCTAGACTGTTTGGGGGGGGCAAGTATTCGCTCTGCACAAGCACTCACAAAGAGCAATATCTAGCAAATAAAATATTTTACAGCAGAACAATGTATATTCGCTGTGGAGATTCATTTCCATGAATCCATGGTTACATTCCCTGATATTTCAGAACCAGTGGGTGCTCTAAAATATTTGGTGTCCACTAGGGCTGCACGATTAATCGAAAAAAAATCACGATCTCGATTCATACATAAATGCGATCTAATTTCTAAATGACGGCGATTTACTTCCGTGTACTGCTACATTCACGCGTTATTGGTCACACTCATACAATAACAAAACACGATTAATTCACCAATCAATCATACATCTCGATCCCTTCTCTCCTCTCCCTCATTGGCCACGTTCGCTGTCACTCACGTGGCGTGTAACAAGCGGCAGACCTAAACGGAGTCATTATCGTGGTGGATTTGTAGCGGTAAGAGAGGAAAAAATGAACCCCAGTGTGGAAAATCCTGGTGGCGACGGTGAGAGTGAGGATGTATCAATATTGGTACAGAAAAAAGGAGCACATTCCACCGTGTGGAACTTTTTCGGATTTAAATCTCAAGACGATGCGCAAAGAGTCGTAATTTGTAAGCAGTGCTTTGGCATCGTCGCAGCACCGCAAGGTAACACCACGAATCTCTACAATCACCTCAAACGTCACCACAGAATACAGTATGAGTTAGCCATGAAAGACAAGGGAGCCACACCTCAAAATACCAGTCGCCAGACCACACAAACTTCCATAACTCAGACGTTGTACGGAGCATCGCCATACCCTCCAAGTTCCCAGCGGCACAAAGAGATAACAAACGCCATCGCTTATCATTTAGCTAAAGACATGGCTCCAACAGTGGATCAAACATTGTAAAAGCAGCCTCCCTGAACAACTGGACAAGGCTTCAATGTTTTGGCCATAGGCTACATCTGGCTATAGGTGAGCTGTATATTAAACACCCAGTAACATTTTCATATTTTCATTTAAATCAGAAAATGTGTCGTTATGTTTTTTATTAAATACTTGACCTATGACAGAAAACAGAATAAAATAAAAACACACAAGGTACTATTTAGGGCTGCACAATTAATCTAATGCAGTGGTTCCCAAACCTTTTCTGAAGTACCCCCAGCCCTGCATATTTTGTTTGTCTCCCACATCTATCACACCTGATTGAACTCATCAGCTCATTAGTGGAGACTGCAAGACCTGAAGTGGGTGTGTCAGATAAAAGGAGACATACAAAATGTGCAGTGCTGGGGGTACTTCATGGAGAGGCTTGAGAACCACTGATCTAATGCAATTGTCATGCACATTTTGTCAGTAAAGCAGATTCTGTAATCAGCAGTAAATCTCCATCACCTGCTTTCAGTAGAGCAACATTTAATACACAGAGCCGCAGTTTTGCCTAATCACGATTTAATTCGATTTATTGTGCAGCGCTAATATATACACACATTAACCAGACATAAGCAGAAAAAATAAAAGTATAAATGGGACTTTTTACTCTGATGCTTAAATGAACATTGAGGATTGTATGTTTCTACATTTTAATCTGTGACTTTAACTAATTACTTTTATTTAAAATTTAGATTAAAAAAAAAGTTAAAGTTTAAGCACACAATTAAGTCTATCCTGCTTTGTGTGTCCCATTATATTGAATTGTAATAGCTATTTTAACATTTAATGCAAGAAAATGTATGGAATGTTAAATTCATTTACTGCAGAGTTGATAACAAATACAAATTTTATTTTTAGAGAATGCAATGAAAGATTCACGGATTGACCGTGCTGTGGGTCTTTGCAAAAAGCTTGTGGCCTACTTCAGCCATAGTTGGAAGCGGAGGAGGGAGCTTGCTGTTGCCCAAAAGGAGCTCAACCTGCCTAAACACAAGCTTAAAACCGAGTGCCCAACAAGATGGGGATCCCGACAAGCTATGGTATGGTCCAGAGGATCCTTGAACAGCAAACTGCTATCGGACATGTTCTCTCCTCTGACCGGAAGGCTAGACACCTGACACCAACCTGGCAGGATATCGAAGTCCTTGAAGTGGTCAACAAAACGCTCACCCACTGGCAGACTTTACTGATGCTCTGTCAGGAGAGCATTATGTTACTATCTCCTCAGTCAAGCCAGTCCTCCACCTTTTTGAGACAATGATGGCAGTGCAGGAAGATGATACAGATCTCGCACGATCAATAAAGTCAAAAATCCTGCATTACCTTAAAGAAAAGTATAGTGATCCACACACTCAGGAACTGCTCGACGTAGCCACAGCATTGGATCCACGGTTTAAACTGGACTATGTCGGCGAGGACAAAAAAGTCAGTGTCAAGGATAGACTGAAAAATGAGATGACTAGCATTGGTATGGTAAGTATATCTTTACATAATTCATGATATTTATTGTCTCACAGAGTAAGACATTTACATTAGGCTACATTGTTTATAGCTGCAAATAATTGAAATTGGATTTAGCTAACCCACCTTAGTTTTTAACTGCTGAGATGTTACTTTTGTTAGCAAGTGTAGAATATTAAGATTTTTAAGTGATCTTTTCTTTTTTCCAGCAAAGTCCCCCCACAACTGCCCCTAGCGCCCAGCCTTCACTGCCCCCCGTAGAAAAGAAGAGAAAGACCTTAGGCAGTTTTTTTAAAGCAGCAAAGGGCAATGAGGCAGCTGCACCATCTGATGTTTCTTCTCAAGAGAATGATGTTGACATGGAGCTAGGCTCATATCTGCTCACAAGAAACATTGACAGCGAAGATGACCCCATAGTCTGGTGGAAGGAACACAAGGGACAATATCCAAAACTGTCTGTGCTGGCAAGGAAATACCTTTGTATCACTGCTACAAGTTCCCCATCAGAAAGGGTTTTAGCACAGGGGAACATTGTAACATGCCTCGTTCCTCCTGAAACCTCAAAATGTTGATAGGTTAGTGTTCTTGGCCAAGAACCTTTAAGGTTCTGTGCCAATTGGAGCAAAAAGCACGGGTTCTATTTATTTAATATTGTTAATGTTCTTTTATGTTCAACAACTTAAAGCTTTTAAATTATTCACTTTAAGGGTCTAAAATACAGAAGAGACAATTTTGTGTTACTCCAGCACTATATTATTCTGAATGGTGTTTTTTTTTTTGTACTTGAGTGAAATAAATTTAGTTTGAAAAAAAAATGAGAATCGTGTATGAGAATCGTGATCTCAATTCCCATGGAGAAAAATCGTGATTCACATTTTTGCAAGAATCGTGCAGCCCTAGTGTCCACTGTAAACATCTCCGATTTCTTAGGTGAAAATTGTACCTCATTAATGTTTTCATTAACATATCTGTTTTACTCTGTGGATGAGCCAAATCATTAGCCATGATATTATATGACAACTTGTTTGTTAATAGAAGAAACTGTTTCTATCGTGTCCGCTGTGCTGGATAATGAATGACTCCTGACCTTGTACACACAGTCATACACGCACTTTTATCTAGGAAAGTCCCTAAAGTTAATCTGGGAAAAGTTCAGAGTTTTTTGGACGGTGCTGATTGAAAGTTTGAGTGTGTGTGTGTGTTTCAGAACTCAAGCTGAATATGTGCGCGCGCACACACACACACACACACACACACACACACACACAGTATGACTAAGCCTCCGAGTCTGTCTGGTCATTCCCTACCATCTTCCCAGACAACAATGCCTCTCGTTTGTCTGCCTTCATTTCTCTCTTTTTTTATCTTCTCAAAAAATCCTGCATTTTATTTCCTCAATCAAAGTCTTCCCACAAGAAAGAATTCATGCCGACAAGAGATCAACAGATCTCACGACCACTTTGTGCCTGTGATCTGTTCAAAAGATCAGCTCTCCCTGAAAAAATGCATGTCACTGTGAGGGCAAACCCTAAAATAGTGAGTGAAATATTGTGTTTATATTCCACTGGACTATGAATCCTGGCTCACACCATTTACTGACCAGGACAAAACCTGACAAACAAATAAAGTCATCCTGGCATTCTGCAGTTTTTATGAAAACTATTTAAACACCTTTTAAGACCTTTTTAAGTAAAAAAAAAAATGAATAAAGGAATAAAAGAAAATATCAATACGTTCTCTAAATGTAAATCTCTAGGGAGTAAAACAATGAGTCTATGAAGCACATAATTAACTTCCAACCGATCTCAATCACTGAAAAAAAAAAATACAAACCATTTTCAATCAAAATTGCTAGTAAATTTCACAAGCAATTACAAAGAAACAGCAAGTAACACTTTCAATTAAACATTACGATTTAAGTAGAAGAACTGAAATAGTATTTTCTTGTAAAATGTAACTAATCTCCTCGTGTTCATTCATACTGACACAAATTTTGTCAGTATATTTTTGTGGTGTCAAACAATGTTTGAGGAGAGGTTGATTTTGGAATTTCCAAAAAGATTTCTACAAATCACCAAAATAAACTTAAAATCATCACCAAAGTCATGAGAAAACAGAGGGTGTGGTATTAGTTGTATGCTCGTTCAATGCAAACTGAAAAAACTGCTTTGACTGATACCTTATTTATCCATAAAAATGACTGTGCATATTAGTTATACAGAAAAATAACATGTACTTTTAGGGTACTATGGTAGCCCTTCCAGGGGTAAATAAGGCAGAATATTTTCCCTTTAAGTGTGACAAGCCGTTGAACTCCTAAATATACAATCTGGCACACTTTTTCTGAAAGTGTATGCAAGACTAGACTGTCTTAGTTTGATTGCAAACACGTTACCTGTCTGTTTGTAGGTGTGTTTATCCGGCCACAGCACTGAACAGAGGGATGTGAGTACTAGCGTGCCCAGTCTGCGAGCATCTCTGTCCGGGCCGCTGTAGTAGTCAAGAGAGTCTGTCGTCAACACAAACCAGAATCTCCTCTGCCGGAGCCAACCTCCCTGTACCTCCCGCAGGAGCCAGCCTGAAAAACAAAACCCATATTATACATGATAACAAACCAATCAAATGAGGATATGGAGATTCAGTTTCAAAACCTGACAGAAATGAATGATGTGTCATTTGAAATATCATTCTTTAAGAGCTAGTTCACAGCGCTCATGCAGAGTCAGACTGAGTGATCATGGAAAAAGGCGAAACAGCACAAACCAGCCCGTCCACATGCAGCCGAGAGCAGGATACCAAACCACCACTCACCCAACATAATAGAGGGTTGTGTTAAGGTCACACTGGGGATAAAATCTCCCTTCAGAGAGTTTGTTGTCTATGGACAAATGTGTATCAGAGCTAATGATCAAGAAACATTTCATGGGAAAAAAGCTTTTTTTTTTTTGTAAACCCTCATGACACTCATACCATGTGACCTTTTTTCCACTGCGGCTTGCAAATGCATTGCACCTGCTACCTTTCGGTTTGAATATGTGTGTATGTGTGTGTGTGTGTGTGTGTGTGTGTGTGTGTGTGTGTGTGTGTGTGTGTGTGTGTGTGTGTGTGTGTGTGTCAGCCAGACAGACTGGGGGAAGACTGTCTTATTTAGCAGCTCTGCGGGCTAGCATGAGACAGGCTGGCGGAGTATTTGGACCCCTCTACACTAATATTACTCTGCCCTGCTTATTATTACTCATTACATGTGATTGAGTATTATTACCACTCCAGTGCAGCAAATACTGCATAGCACTCACATTTACACACTCTGAGATCATGGGCGACTCTGAATAACACACACACACACACACACACTTAAATCTGTGGTCAGCATCTTAAGGGTTGGTTAACGATGTCTAACTGTCTCAGTTGATGTGCAGTATGTGTTAGCCAATTTGTGTGTCACCATCACCAATAATACTGCAAGCTATAACTGATGTGTGTGTGTGTCCTGGGGAATATGGACTGATCCCAAAAGTGAGCTAAAGCTGAAAAAAAAAAATCCTTTGGGTACATTTAAGTTTATACTAAAAATATTATTTGTAAACATGTAGTGTTTTTTAATGTAAAATGTGGTTTTATTAGTAGGTATAGGAGTCACAGATTGATCAATATTGGTATTTCACAACAAATAAAAAAATTAATACTGATTATTTTAAGTGTTAAATAATTGATGTATTGTCAACTGATAAATATTGTTTAGTTTCAGTTTTTTTGACACAGTAATATTTAAAAAATTACTGAATGTAATTCTGAATGTTACAATTTCAAATAAATACTGTTATTTTGAATTCTCTATTCATCAAAGAATCTTGAAAAAATATCACAGTTTTATTGACAATAATAAATGTTTCTTGAGCAGCAAATCAGCATATTAAATTGATTTCTGAAGGATCATGGGACGCTGAAGACAGGAGTAATGTCATCATTACATAATTTTTAATCAAATAAATGCAGCCTAGATGAGTATGAGACTTCTTTCAAAAAAATTAAACAACTTTTTAATAAATAACTTTTGAACAGTTGCATGTTTATCTGTACAAATGACCAATAATGATCAAGTTGAATATTAATATATCAAAACAATATTGCTTAATTTATCACGCTAATCTATTTGGGTTAATTTATACCAATTATAATTATCTTTATTTAAAGACCGTAGAGCTATATGGTATGCCCTCATTTAGATGGTTAAGTGTGTTTATGTGGTTTATGAGGAGGACACAAATTTGTATAATGACATGGGTATGACATAGGTATTACAAGGAGAAGGTGATTTATGAGGACATTTTCAGTGTCCCCATAATTTAAAAGGCTTATAAATCATACAGAGTGAGTTTTTTGAGAAAATAAAAATGCACTAAGTGTCCAGTAAGGGGTAGGTTTAGGTGTAGGGTTGTTGTAGGGTGATAGAAAATACGTTTTGTACAGAAGAGTCCCCGTTAACCATAAAAACCAACATGTGTGTGTGTGTGTGTGTGTGTGTGTGTGTAGACATTGTTTAGCCTGCTGCACCCTGGTTTATACAGAAGTAATTATGAGTCAGATTTGAGATTAACTCACTACAGATAAAGCTAACAGAGTGTCAAAGTTTAACACAATTCAACCTTTGAAATTGTAATCTCCATGCTGTAAAACTGAAACAATTACAAATCTACTTTACTACAGATTAAACATTCCAAGTAACCAGCAGAATACAAAAGGGGGACATAATACACACAAATGCACCAGTGCATGCATGCAAAGAATATGTTTAGTCTTACAGCCATAATGACAAATCTGACTTGATCTGGTGAATCAGAGTTATTAAGAAGAATTTCTTCCTCACCCTTCACAAGCACATCAGGATCTTCGTCCATCGTCATCTTACTCTTCTGTGTGATGAGCCTTCTCTTCTCCTCAAGAACTCCTGAAAGACTGAGCAACATGAAACACAACACAGACATTAGCAATATGCCTACTGTAACCCAGTAAGTACTGTACAACCCCCTCCTCTAGCCCCCAAAACACACACACATACACACAAAAACACACATATATATGCACAGCCATCCCTTGAGAGAAGTTGGGGTCAACATAACACTTCTACTGCTAAAACGGGCCCCAACATATCACAAAACCACTTCACATACGCAGACATTTCACATCTCACACACAAACACAACGCACACACGCACATCCCTCCACCCTCCACCACCATGGCCAGGCAGGCAGGGCTTTATCGGTCTGGCAGCCAGGGAAAAGACTGAAAATAAATGTGACTAAGAGACGCCAAGGACACTCGCACGCAAAGAGAGAACTAGGAAGAGCATAGGAGAACAAGAGTGGTCTAGAGGTACTGACAAGAAAATAGTTGTCAAATAGTCATCACTAAAGTTCACAAGGCCTAGGACAAAAATGTCATGGGTGGGTCCACTTTCCCTTAGGGCTCAATAAATATGAACAATACCATAAAGGACCTTAGTAGGACACTCCTCGTCATTTTAGACTGTTTCTTTGGGAATTTTTGCCCATTCATCCAGCAGAGCATTTGTGAGGTCAAACGCTGATGTTAGAGAAAGCCTTGTAATGTGTTCAATGGGGTTGAGGTCAGGGCTCCGGCTCACAGTCAAGTTCTTCCACACCAAACTCTTCCAACCATGTTTTTGTGGACCTTGCTTTGTGCGCTAGGGCACAGTCATGCTGGAATAGAAGGCCTTCCCAAACTGTTCCCACAAAGTTGGAAGCATTGCTCAACATGTCTTGGTATGCTGAAGCATTAAGATTTTCCTTCACTTGAAGTTAGAGGCCTAGCCCTTGAAAAATAGCCCATTCCATTATTCCTCCTTCGACAAACTTTACAATTGTCACAATGCTGTCAGACAGAAATTAGACTGCCATAGAAGCCAGATTCATCACTTTACAGAACAGGTTTCCACTCCTCCAGAGTCCAGTGGTGGCGTGCAATACAGTAAATGGCAGCAATGGTAGTAAATATACATCACCTGCTTTCAAATGGAGCGGCACTTAATACACAGAGCCATTGTTCAATGACAAGCTAGGCAATATTTCGTTCATAATCGCAGCTTAATCGCATTCAATTATGAACGCGATATTGCCTAGCTTGTCATTGCTCGGTGTATTAACTGCTGCTCCATCTGAAAGCAGGTGATGGAGATTTACCGCTAATCAAGGAACCGGCTCTACTGACGAGATGCGCATGAGAATCGCATGCGATTAATTGCACAGCCCTACTGCTCGGCATGGAAACCCATTCCACGAAGCTCCCACTGCACAGTTTTTGCGCAGGTATCATTGCCAGTAGAAGTTTGTTACTCTTCAGCTATCGAATCAGCTTTTACACACCATGCGCCTCAGCGCTCTGTGACTTTATGTGGTCTTCTGTTTCACGGCTGAATTGCTGCTGTTCCTAAACACTTTCACTTTCCAATAATACTACTTACAGATGTCCATGGAATATTCAGCAGGGATTACATTTCTTGCAAGAAACAACTCATATTATCATCAACATGGATAAAAATCAAGGTGTCAGTGAATGGCTAATTGTACACCTGGACTAGAAGACTCTTGATAAGGACAGAATAACAGCTTGTAATGAGCAGGTAAAAGATTAGTAAGAAGATGATAGATGTTTTGGGGAATGCTGCAAGCACCTTGAAGTAAACAGTGATGGATAGATAATCACTCTGATAACACTGGCACTCAGACAGTCTAAAACACACACACACACTTTGGGCCACAAAGAAGGAATTGAATGTAACAGTGTCGATTAATCAAACAAGACATTCCTCAATCTCCTGTTATCTGAAGCCAGAACTTCATTTGGCAGTAATTATCTGGGGACTTGCTAGTTTCTCACCCAAATTAGCCATTTGTAAAGTCAATCAAATGGAGAGTCCTGAAAACTAATTTCTTCATGCTGATGCTCTGGAAAAACATCATGATTTGTAACCAGTGATCATATGATCGGCCCAGTGTCTCTAATGGAAGAGCCCGCCCGCCCGACCAATCAAGCAAACTTAAATCAACTATTTGAATTGCAACAAATTAATTTAGGCATCACAAAATGTTAATGTACAATATGAAAAATTGCTATTCATTTTGAGATTTGCTCAAGATTTAACTGTGTTATTAACTGTTATCGTTAAATGATGACAACGGTCATTTCAATTTAAGAATACAATATGAATATGTACAATTAAATATCTGCTCTACATTCTGGCTCCAGTCTTTCTAAAGTTGCATTTTGAAGCCTGCCAATCTGGTCTAAGAGCATGTTGCCTCTTCACTGACCTCTGTGTCTGAATATTTTTGTGTTCTTTGAATATCTTGAACCCTATCAGTGTTCTGTACTTTTATTTACAGGTCTGTTTACAAGTGTATGCGTGTAATGGAGATGCAGTGGTAGATCCCTGTGGATTTGCATCACTCTCTAATTTAAGTTTAAGTTTAAGTCTAATTAAAGCTCAGATGGAGTCAAGAGTTTACAGACACCCATCAGAAAGAAAGAGAGAGAGAGAGAGAGAGGCAGGCAGCACAAAAAGAGGAAGCCTCCAATCACAGGAACTGTGAAGGCTGGAATCAGCCAGTCAGAACCTGCAAGAACCGGTTCATGGATCGGAGCAGAATCAAGATCAACAAACCGGTTTTAACAAAAAACCTTCTCTGTCCCGCAGGCATGAGAATAACCCTCATCCTAATCTAGACAGCATTAACACACAGACATAATATGAGCCACGGTCTATCTCTGCTAGAGGCCGCTGGACAAACGTGCTCTGCTATATAGAGACTTTAGAGGGCAGTAAGATATCTTATGGATGGATATGGAGTATAAAAGTGGAGATGAGCTTTATGACTCATGTCTCAGGGGCTAGAACTGTTTTACTATCTGTCTAGACTTACAGTAAATCTAAAAATGTTTTTTATGAATATGGTTTTGAGAGAGGTCTGTGTTAGTGATCTAAAAGGACAGATATTTTGGAGCTAAACAGAAAAACCGGAGAAGCAGGCGATGACTGATCCAGGTCGGCGCACGCCTCATTTCATTTAAAGGCTATAGAGAGATATGAAATACTGATTCATCGGATTATCTCTTACCTCTGTTCAGGACATGACAGTACTGGAGCCTGTAATACTCAACACAGAGTGTGCACTACAAAACAGGAACTCACAATCCAAGGCCTGTTTCCAACAGCAAGCACATGCAGTGGCAATGCGGCATAACTGCAAAAGCAGACTCACAATACATGGCTAAATAGATAGTAGGCTGTGCAATTAATCGCATGCGATTATCATGCACATCTCATCAGTAAAGCCGGTTCCGTAATTGCCACTAAATCGCCATCACCTGCTTTCAGATGGAGCAGTACTAAATACACAGAGCCGTAGTTCACTGACAAGCTAGGCAATTTCACATTCATAATTGAATGTGATAAAGCTGCGATTATGAACGCAATATTGCCTAGCTTGTCAAACCAGGCTCTAGTGCTGATGAAAGCGCATCTCTTCACGTGATCAGTGAAATCTGACTCCTGCTAAAATGTGTCATGGCTCTGCAGCGCGCGCTGTATGAAGCAGATGCTTTGGAGCAGCGCAGACCATGCACTCGCACAAGTGCGACCACATCAAACTTTTAGAATCATAGATAAAGCAATGGATAGATTAATAGATAGAACGATAGTAAAAATGATAGACAGATAACTTAAGATAAGAAACATACCATATCCAACTTAAGATGCCTACACAGTAAAGAACGGCTCTTGATAACATAATGGCTTCTAATGGGGCTAAAGAACCTTTGTTAAAAGTGCATGAATGCAAAACCTTGTTATCTACCCTTCTCTCTGGGAAAATATAGTTAGTGGCTAAAGAAAGCATTAAGAAAGGCAGGAAGTGAGGGTTACAGTAGCTGGCCTTTGGCTGTCTAAACAGTGGTGCCCTTCTGAGTGAATGAGCCACTCTAGATCAATATAAGCACCTTGGACCCCAGAAACCAGATAACATGTAACACAATTATGTAGTCGATTACCTAACAATACAAACTCCCGATCAACACGAAGCAGGTCACGTCTCATTCAAAAGTATGTGTACACATGTGCAAGTGAACGCACACACACACACATGTGCCAGTGCAGTTATTGTGTCTCTGAACTTGAAATGCCACACCTACATAGGAAGGCACTAATAAAGCACAGGGTTTGGTAAGGTGTGACTGTTTGATCCATTATATAGGATAAGAGTGGCACACTGTGACATCAGCATGGCAGTACGCCAAACCTTTGCGCCCTGACTTGGCCATTCCTGTCAGCTGTATGACGGTGAAGAAACTAATACTTGCTCTATAGAAAAAGGCATGCGATGAATGAGCCGCTGCAATTCTCACAGAAAAGTCAGTGGTTTTAAATGATGATGCGATCGTTTTTAAACTATTAATGTGAATCATGATGAAGTTATCATGAATGTTTAGAGAGTGTGTGGATATGTTTGCCCAAATTAATATTTTATTGCTCAGACTGTGATCTATGATTGCTTAAGAGACTTTATGGAATTTTAATTTGCGTTTCATATAAGTATCAACTTTGTCCCAGATGTTACTCCTACAATTAATTTGGAGATATGAAAATGTAAATGTAGAACTATAAAATGTATGTGAACAGCACAGCTCAAACACTGTCATTCAGTATGGGATGAATTAAAATCCAAAGTGATATTCATATTAAACATTTTCCATGGTGAATAAAATTTGCAAAATGCTAGAAAAAATTATATGCTTACTTGAGGCGGATACATTTTTTATTTAGTAAGAAGAAACGCATAAACTACAATAGAAACACACCAAATAAATTCCTAGGAAAAGTCATAAGAATTTTTTTCAATAAGCCAAGTAAGTAAACAATTTGCATTAAAAATGTTCCTATCAAAATGATTGGCTCATTCACTGCTGCTCTCTAACGTATTTACGGTCAGTCGCTTATTGTGCTCTAAAACATAATTAATTCATCACATTTAATAAAAGAGCCACAGAGGCTTCCCCAGTGCATACCACATCCATTTCGATGTTGTGCCAATTTCCCTCCATTTCTATAACGTTCACATTTCCTAAGAAATGTTTAACACAATTTTCGCAGGAAATAACTTGCATGAAAACATATCTATTGCTAAGATCAATTATTAAAAAAATGTCCATTTGCTTTCTATTTAAACTTGTCATGTAAGAGTATCAATTGGGACATTTAGAGGTCTCATTTGTCCTTTTCAGATTGAAGTTTACAGACAGATTTGTGTTGTGTGATCGTGTGGGTGAATATGTGTTTGATGTGGAGGCGTGTTTGAAGTTTATGTCTGGAAACTGTAAAGTAGAGGTTTATTCAATAGTCACAGCTGGAATGCAGGTTCAACTGGTGTAGTGGATCTGTAAAGAGGTGAGGGTTGTGAGATAAGTGTGTGTGTGTGTGTGTGTGTGTGTATCTACAAGGTTTCCGCAGCTGTCCAATCAAACCCATCCCAATGCTACCCACTGCTGCCCACTCTTTTCCCAGAGTCCACAGCAGTGGCCCCCAAGAGGGGCCTGCGAGTTGACTTCCTGTACAAAGGAGAGCAGAGCAGGAAGCAATTTGTCACACAGGATTAAACGACAGGAATAATAAAAGGAGAAGAGGAATATGTGTGCTTTTCTCCAAATCTAGCCTTGAGGGAGAAACAGCAAGAGAGAAATACAAATAAATGGAAATATAAGATAAAGCAGCCAAGACAAAATATTAAACCAAACTGTCAGTCAAGTGGGATGTTAACTTTACTGACACATGGATAGAGACTCATACTAAGATGGTTAAAGAAATTGAGAGAGCGGAAGAAAGAACAGGAAGGACGATTTGGAAGGGAAAGTGGAAAGCTCTGCAGAGAATGTAAGTGTTGTTTGGTGAGAGATGCACAATGAAACACCCTGAGCACTGATTTGATGAGGGGAAGAAAGGAAAATAACCAAATCGTGCTTGTTTACGGAAGTGAAAGCAAATTCACCCGGAGAAACCGATGCGGTCCAGCTGCAAAACCTTCTCTCTCCTTACATTCCAAGTACAAAACGGTGCCAGGACACAGAGTCTCAAACTAAAATGACCTGCAAGCCAGTCGAGTAAATGAAGTCCTTATAAGATCAATTAAAATATACAAACTTATTTTCATATTTTGGCGTCAGTAAAATAACAATCAATGGTTGTATTCAAGGATGCATCAAATGTGACAGTAAATAAATTTATGTTAGAAAAGATTTATATTTCTAATTAATGCTGTTTTTTTCTTTCTATTAATCAAAGAATCCTTAAAAAATTTCAGTTTCAGCAAACGTAACTTTTTCAACCCTGATAATATTAAGAAATGCTTATTGAGCATCAAATCAGCATGCATTTGCCATCACAGGAATAAAATGCATTTTAATTAATTAAATTAAAATATACATATTTTTTTTATTTGAATAATATTTCACAATATTACTGATAATTATATATTCTTATTATATTTTTGAACAAAGCATGAGGCTTCTTTCAGAAAGTTCAACAAAATCTTACTACAAACTTCTAAACGATACTGTATAAAGACTAAAAATACATAGAAATCAATTCTCATAATTTGATATCAGAAACATAGCTTTTTGGCCAGCACAAGGTTTGAGGTTTTGTTTTTCACTCCTCTAACTCCATCTCTTCTTAAACTGTCTATTCATAATAAAAGACAAACACTATAAACTAAAATTGGTACATATTTTTATTTCAGTTAGATGTGGTGTAGTTGTGCAGCATGTGAAAAAAAAATAGATTAATATTCAAAGCCGAAGACGACTGATTTGCAGATTTAAGGATAAAGGCGTGAGGTGGCCATATGAAACCATTTTGTGGTTGGAGACGTGAACTCAAATGTGTTGTATGTTTTCAGTGGAATAGCGTCATGGAACTGGAAACTCTGGTTGGTAATACTGCCAGACAGAATGGTTCATATGAAGGCAAAGTAGCACTGTGTGTGTAACCCTCCCTCTCTGACGCTCTCGGAGGCATAAGCTCACTAACACAAACCAGCTGTGTGGCCCACACTGACAGGAAACTGATAAAAGAAATGGAGGGATGGAGGAAAGATAAAAAAAGAAGGGAAACATGTTTTATGCGTTTCTCCATAAATGTCCGCTGAATCAAGGAGATTCTTTTGTGTGTAACTTTTACTGCCAAATCCACGTGCCTTACAGTAACAGACACCAATAACCTGATTAACCTGATTAAACTTTCTAGATTTAAACAAATCACTGGTTTGTTACAGGAAGACAATATCAGTTTTTAAGCAGCTAGCCTATGAGGAAAAGGCTGACTCCCCCAATGTCAAAGCATTATTAAGACATGACAAACAAAAAGGAAGTAGGCGTTCTTCATTCTTTATTACACTGTGAGTGCATACTGCTCTCAGTAGTACACTTAATGTCTATAACATTATTCTCTACAGTACACTTGTGGTATGATGAACTGTAGTCAATACAGATGATTGATTTTAATCCAATTAAAATGCAGTGCAGCTTATTTATTAACTAAATAAATAAGCAATGTCCTTGCTGGAAGGCCTGCGCACTCTTGACCACATGTGTATATATGTATGCACACTTAGCCATGTTGGAAAGCTAATTTGTCCATAAAAGAAAGTAAATGTGAAAAAAGCCCTCTGGGGACCTTCTGGGATGCCCTCATTAGGATTTTATTCTAAAAAGTTTTCTTTAAGAGTTTCTAGTAGTAAATATATAGTAGCACACGGAAATATCTAGTAGCACACGGAAATGAACCAAGAGCGACAGATACAAAGACAATGCTTTCTTTCGGATATGGTGATGGAGGACAGTTTGATGGAGTGACTCTTTCTGACCTCTGCTAAAAATAATACAGTTTACTCAAGAATACTGCCAAGACATTCCACATCCAGCCAGCTGAGCGAGACAGAAAGCACTCAGGATGACAGCACGTGTGTGTCTAATCCGTGATGAGACTGAGCGACCTCTACATGCGATAAAAAAGACTGAGTCACTGTCTGGCTGAAGGTTTCCTGCAGATCTCAACATGCAATAACACACACACACTTCCTCTAGATTCAAGGATTCACAATCTCCATAATACAATAAAATCACCGCTCATGTGCACTGAACTGTTGATGATTAATGGGAAAACATTTTGTGTGTGTGCTTGATTCTTTGTGCTGTAACACACCCAAAGCTGACATACAGTTGTCAAACTAGCTCACATACCATTATCTTACAAGTGGCTGGATACCACGGTACGCCAAGTGTGTACATTTCAAACAATGCTGTTCTTTCTATTCTTCAAAGAATCCTGAAAAAGCATGTAACGTGGTTTCCACAAGAATATTCTTGAGCAATAATCAGCATATTAAAATGATTTCTGAAGAATCATGTGACAAATCACTGGTTTGGTGACTGGTTTGATTAGTATTTTATGTTTTTAAATATGTTTAAACAGAAAATGCTTATTTAAAAAAAAATATATGTTATTTAATATTTTATATTAAATATGTAATAATATTTCACAACATTAATGCTTTACTGCATTTTTTTATGATATATATGTAGCCTTGGTGAGCATAAGAACTAATTCTATATGCTATTTATATCAAAATAAGATAGTATTAAGATCTGATACAATCCACAGTACTTTTTGTAAGGAATCGGATATGTACTGTATTAGAGTTGCACAATTCTGGATAAATTGAGAATCACAATTTTTTTTTGTCTCAAATTGAGATCACGATATTCCCACAATTCTGAACTTAAAGTAACGCATAATTTACAAAAGGGTGAGACAAAATATTAATGCTGCAGTCAGTTTAAGAATGTTTAATACATTTTTTATTGTAATTTAAAATATATATATTTAAAATAATATATTTAACTAAATCAATTTTTAATATTAAAATGATGAAAAATTGGTTTGAATGAACGATTCAATGACTCACTCAAATACTGCACTTGTTTCATTACTGGATGAATCAGCTTTTTTGAATAAATCTCTTGAATTAATGATTCAATGAACTTCACATGCGTTATTTGAAGCGCAAACATTACTCTGTCAATAGGCATCAATGTTTATATCAAACTATAAACTGTGTATTTCTGTGATTGAATGAATTTGTACAAAATGGCAAAATGTGAAACGGCGAATCGTTGTCATTGAGAAATGAGATCACGTGGGTGTTTGAATCGAGATCGCGATCTTTTAACGATTAATCGTGCAGCTCTCTACTGTATGCACTGATAAATCTATCTGTCCAGGTTGTGAGGGAGATGTAGGACAGATACACACACACACACACATACTATTAAACATCATTAATGGCTGAACTCACCAGGCTGTGCCGTTGGCTGTGCGAGTGGGCTGAGACAGAGTGACCTCTAGTTGCCCCTGTAAAAGAGAAAAGACAGAATACATGGGCATCTGGCAAGTATTGATCTCTCACTTCCCTTCCAGTAAACTCGGCTAGATATTCTTGAAAGATGTGCAGAACATTCAGTCTCTTTCACTTCCTTTGTTTCAATATGTTCAACACACATCATATGGTTTTTGAAAGTAAAAACTATGAATTACTGTATGGTGACACAAGTTAGTCTCTTCATTTGTGCCATCAGTAATGCACATCAGGGTGTTTTGTATCACATTTTCTATATACAGTACATTAGTTAATATTTTTGCATTATTTTAGTGTCATATGTGTTTCCCTTAAACATTAAATGAACAAAAAGCCACATTCTGTTAACATTCCAGGTGGGGGAAAAATAGGTTGATCATGAAACAGCTGGTCTTTAATTATAAATCATTATAAATCATTATGGCTTGGCATTATACCAAAAATCGAATGCCAGCATATGGGTGAAAATCTTCAAATTAACACACAATGTGCTAGCAGTAGCATATTAAAGAGGGGAAGACGGAAGGAGAAAAGAGCACTGGACTACATCAGGGGTCCCATGGAAGGTCAACCGGAATGACCTCGAAAGCCGTTGATGCTGCTAACCAAATAAAATGTAGCAAATGGTCATAATGCAGTCAGCCGACTGTGTGGTGTTTCATCATTCATAATTGTCAACTAATGATGAGTTAAGTCATGTAATTTGTATGGTAATTGTCAAACTGTACAAATACCCAATCCATGCTGTGAGTCATAAAGTAATTTACTGGATTCTAAAAGTTTCCCTTGGTTAAAGAAAACCCCATGGGTTCTGCATATGTAAACCAGAATGGTACCAAATTGACCACACTTCCTATTTGCTACATGATACAGAATCATGTTCTGAAACTACCATACGCACAAACACGCAATCACCTAGCAATCTAAATTTGGATTTCCCATTTACCTTTATTGTTCTTAAATTGAGCTAAGGATCACCATTACTGCTCACGCATAGGGTTACGTATTTGAACAAACCCTTAGGTATTAAACTAGGCCTCCACTATTTGATATCTTAAACCACACAGCTTATCAGGAAGAAGGGTGCTATTTCATATAAGTGGACTTACAATTTCAGTAATTTTCACTTGGTATCAATGCAGTAAAAACACAATGCACTGTGCTAAAACACAGATATAACACCCTTGCAATCACACAACAGAACAACCTAGAAACTCACAACATCCAAGTAACCATTTAGCAATGCACTAATGACAACCCAAGCAACTGCACAAGAATGTGCTAAAAACAGCCACACTCAAGAAACTGCACAGAATCACGCTAAAAACAAACATAACATAATATTTAGTTTTTGTTTAATTTGTCTGGATCTTCCAGTGCAACAGCAGTTGTCTGTCTCCGGTGACGTACATTATGTGGGACTTCTATAATCATAATTGACCCTTGACAAAGAGCTTGATTGACAGGCGATGTGGCCAATCATAACGTTGAATCCGCCAACTTGTCTGACAAACACATCAGGAGAGAAAAGTTTCACTTCGGTGGACTTAAACTTGAAAAATTGTGTGTATTGACGTCTTTCCACAGTTGAAGTAAAATATGTTTATACGTGCTTATTTCATGCTTCAAGTAAATATGAAAAGACAATCGTTCACATGCCGTTTGAACTGGGGCGCAACAGCGATCTGTCAAGGCACATTAAAGAGCTACAAAACTGTGTTTTTTTGTTTGAATTTCTTACAAAATGGCAAAATGTGAAAGCTGAGACCTTGTTTCATACCAGAAGTAACCTGCTCTGTCTTGACAGTTGGCATGTTGTCAGTTTCCTCTTTGCTCCGCAATGTATTTTTCCACTGTGTGAGAACATGATGTGTAAGAGCAGCATGGCTTGTCGGACATAGCAACAGTAACTAAGGAGGGCAGTTTTTTAAAAAGATAAACGTTTTGGCATTTTTTCCTTTGTTAGGATAGGTCAGATCAGAACTGACAGGAAACGAAGTGGGAGAGCGATAGAGGAAAGGATTGGGAAAGGTCCTTGAGTCGAGATTCGAACTCGGGACGCCTGTAGCGCAACAGCAAGGCTATCGGCGCCACAGGAGGGCAGTTTTTGTGAAGGGTCAATGCATGTCACAATAACAAATAAAATATATGTCGCTACTTCCATTTCGCTTGAACTTTACAATTTTTCAGCACTATATTACCAAAAATGTAACATTATTTAGTTTCTTTATAAACCATTTTTGCATTTGAATTTTGTAATTTGGCTAACACTTAGTCACTAGGTCATAAACCAACAACCACTTCTATGAACAAGTGCACTTAGTAACAGCACCTCTTCTGTAGTACTTGTCAGTGAATTCAAACACACAAACACTTAGCAGTCCTGGGCACTTGACTGCTGCATGCAGATCATAAAATATGAAATAAGGGCTTTTCTTAGAACTGACAAAGACATAGAGCACTTTTGTGCTCAATCCGTCTACATGCAATACCAACCCAGTTCTGCCCCACCCAGCCCCTCTGGACAAACTCTGTCCCGCAGCCAGCACTCAGACCCTTCACACCCACTGGACAGTAAATCCACACTGTTCTTCCCTGCGAACAGATCTGATGTCAGCTTTAATTTCCTCTCTGTGCTACCTGACATGCATGTACTTGAGCCTGAATAATAAAATAGAAATTCAGTCACTTTCATGTCAAACCTGTATGACTTTTCATTCTCCATTCACTTTCACTGTACAGACAAAAGAAAAGATTTTCAAAATATCTTTGAGTTCCACAAAAGAATGTCAGTCATACAGGGCTGGAATGACATGAGGGTGATGACAGAATTTACATTTTTGGGTAAACTATCCCTTATAACACATGAGGAAGGGACGAGGAGAAACAAACATCAGACATGGAGGGAAACATTTCCTGCTTTACGGTGTTGCTTCTTTTAACACTATTAAACTAAAAATACACACAAAGCGAAGCCTCAAATACCTTCTGGGAGGTGATGGCTAAAAAAACATGTACAAAATTATCCTGAAAGATTAGTTGGCTCCTACCGTTTTGCCAGCAATTTTCTTGTGAATGGTCCTGTAGTCAATAAAAGCAGTGTTTCGCCATACAGGCAGCGAGCACGCGCAATTTGCAATAAGTACTGTTTATGAGTGAATTCTAGTTCAAGTTGATTTCCAGGAAAATTACAAAGAGGCTCATTTACACAACCATGTATTTCTACCCACTGAGATGACCATCTGACCCCTTTCAAGCGCCCACCCACTGGCAGGCCCAGCTGCGGTGCCACGCTTGGCTCGCCTGTGGGTTCCCGTTAATGACTGGTTTGCATTGGCTCTGATTCTGCCCTTTGGTCCAGTGACTCGGTAAGGTTTATCAGAATCGATCCCGGCTGTAAACTGACTCAGTCTGACTCCCCCACATCAGCTGTAACTCTAGCCTCCCCTCACCTTAACCTCTTTCACAGACACACACCTCTATGTGTGTGCGACTAAGTCTGTGCCGCTCTGTGGCATCGTGTTACAGGGCTCTGGCACGGCCTCGGAGGAACGTTCCGTGCCGGGCTGCGGGCTCCCGAGGGTCATGAGGATAAAGAGTCAGGAAGACGTTTCTTTTTTTACACAAACTCTTTCAAAGAAACAACAAACATTTCAAGACTAAATGCACGGACCTAATACTGACACACATCTTTCTGGTTTCTTTCTCAGCTGTTTCAAAGCGTATGAATCGCGTTTCTCTCATGTTTATCTGAATCAGCTGTCTCTCCTGTGCGCTTCAGTGTGTCTGCGGCTGAACGCGAGTCGATTCGATTTTAGCAAAACAAAACAAAAATTATAAACTTTCACTCTATGATGGTTAAACTTAAAAGTTAATCCGCGAATCACATGCGTGCCGAACCGTGGGGATTGGTTTGTACAGATCACGGATCATCTACGATTCGTTGCACCCCTAGTAAAGACATTTATAATGTTACGATTACTTTTTAACTTCATATTCATTAATGATCCTGAATTTTTTTTATCAAAGTTTCAGTGTATCAGTGCTGTCAAATCGATTAATCATGATTAATCGCATTCCAAATAAGTTTGTTTACATAATATATGTGTGTACAGTTTATATTTATATGTAAATATAAACACACATACACGATTTATTATACATAAAATATTAAAATATGTTACATATATTTCTTAAATATATAAATGTATGTATATAAACTTACTTTAAATTGTAATATTTCACAAAGTTACTGTTTTTACTTTATTTTCGATCAAATAAATGCAGCCTTGTTAAGCACAATTTATCTCTTTCGAAAACATTTTCAAAATCGTATCAACCCCAAGCTTTTGAACAGTAGTACAGCATTTCTAAAGCATCAAAAGTATAGAAATAACTGGTTAAAAGACCAAACACAGCTAAATGTAATGCTAAATGCTATTTGAATGCAAGAATGATTGCTTTTAGATAAATATTGAAATATTATTGTATTCTAAGGTGCATGTGACAGGTTTGGCGCTAAATCTATGAAAGGCTATCCAGGTCAGCAGCAAGACGCTTCATAACCACCACAGTTTACAACTAGAGCTGCTAAGTTTAGTACATACGCACACACACACACATACACATAACAATGATGGTGTAGGGAGTAGGGAAAGTTGTAAATTCACTTGGTATAGGGAGATGGACTGGCTGAGGTCCCTGGAGTTAGAGGACGAGTGGAGTAAAAAGAGCAGGATGGAGGTGAGAAAGGTAAAAGTGTGTTACAGAGCAAAAGAGGTATGTATAATGAGACTCGCTTAATGTTTAACCAGGGTGGAGAGGCACCATAAATGTTGGACAGGCTCAGCAGGAGAGACTGAGAAGTGTCATTAAACCTCTCTCGCGCTCTCTCTTCGCCATTCGGTTCCTCTGAGTGGCCCATGCTTCTCATTCATTTACTAATGTGGTGTACAAGCATTTCTTGATATGTTAAAGATGTACTTTTAATCTGTAGGGCTTCAGGCAAAAAACACAGATCAGAGTTCAAATTCAGATGAATTTCAGGAAACCATGCATCCGAATTGTTGTTGAATGTCATACGTTCCACTACGAACCACTTCCCAAGTCATATAAAGAGTGCACAGCACTGAAAATGAGTCTGTCCGTTTCCCCAAATATCTAATAAAGCTTAATCGGGGGATTGAGTCGGTTAGGAAGGCTGGGAAAGGTATGGCGTGTGAGCGGGACCTCTGGCAAGAGCGTTCCGGGATAAGGAGCAGGATGAATCATCCGGGCAGGAGCTGCCGTGATGGGTTCATTCCATGGTTCACTTCCGTTCCTGTGTCCCAAGAGATGGGGTTGAGTAAGCGGGTGGAAATGCCGCAGCTCTGCCAACCACGGCCTCTGGAGCAGATGTTCATCTGTGTGTTTTGTTGTTTTCTATGCTTCTACACTGAGGAGACTTTTAGGGACAGGCAGGATTAGCCAAACAAAATTTTCGAATGGCCTGAAAGACCACCACTTTAACTTTTTTTATTGAATTTCAAGGTATCGTGCAATCCGTTTTTATGTTTATGTAACAGTTACTGTGTGTTCCTGGGAAACTAAGACTAAAAAGTGAAAACATAAGGGCAAAAAACAAATGTAGCGTTATGGAAAATCTGTTTATTTTTCCCATATCGCTCCAACAAAAACCACAACAAAACATTAAACCTCAATTTAAACCTGCATAGCGCAAGATTTTGGCTCACCGTAGAGGGTGTGGGGGAAATACCATCTCAAAGTTCTGTGGTTCTACCGTTATACATTAACAGCACTCAGTCTGTGCCAGTTTGTGTTTCTTTCCCAGAATGCCCTGCTCCTCACCCCAACAGCTGCAGTGGGCGGGTGTCCTGGTGTCATAACATCTTCAAAGCACAGCGTGAATGTCAAAAACAAAAAGAAAGAAACTTCTGTGTCTCCTAAGAAACATGGAAGAGTGAAGCAAGGGATGTCTGTCGCTCTAAAATAGGAAAGAGGTGCAAGAGCAAGAGTGTGCAGGAAAAACAGAAGTGCTCTTTCAGCTCGCACGCGGTCTGTTTGGCCAGCTTGATTGGGGAACGCTGCTGGCATCAGAAGAGCAGATCCCTGAACCAGCATTGCACTGCGGCATGCTTGCTATTATAAAGACCTTAAAGGAAAAGTGTGTCCCCTTCATGTCATTTCAAACCTTTCTTCTGTGAAATACAAAAAAAAAGATATTTTGAAGAATGTTATTGGACCTCTTTGACTTGGAGAAAAAAAACAGTTGAATCATCTCTTGTGTTCCACAGAAGAAAAAAAGTCATTCAGGTTTGGAACAGCATGAGGCTGAGAAAAACATTAAAGTTAGCATTAAAATACAAAGTTATAAGCCTGAATATCAGCTTTACAAATACCGTAGAACGAAATGTGGTTTATTTCAGCATAGATATAGTACAGATGTACATGTGAGTTAAAAGTTGATCAATGGAGATGATACATTCAGCTGCAGTCTCCTGTGGCACAAAAAAGGACCGTTAACAGTCGCTGCAGAGAGGAAGTATCCAAACACACACGTCTGTGGTGTCTGACCACCTGCTTGAGTGTGTGGCCTACAGAGGGTTGGGTGCAATGGAGGAGGTCTTTGTGTAAACGTGTCAATGGATGTTTCCGGAGCGGGCTTTCCAAGACTTCAAGCCAAACCAGGCCTCTCTGTACCCTCCGTGTCTTCCAAGCATACATTTCCTCTTCGGCAATAATAGTTGACAGTGAAAGCCCAACTTCTATAAGTATCTGGTTTTTAGTTTGATTTGGGGGGAAAGGTTGCTAATACTTCATCAACACGGAGCAAAAAATCATCAAGCAAAATGGGTAAAGTAATTATACTAAGTCAGACTAATATGGCCAGCAAAATTCCCAGCTCGAAAATCCAGTTTAAGCCCCTTATCTATGTGACAGAAAATAGTAGATATGGACACATTAGCAACAGTTCTGTGAAATTTTGTCGGCAAAGCACAATCACTGTTCACACAGAAGTCACTTTCAAACCAAGTAGCTTTCTGTTGGTCAATAAGGTTAATTCACATGACCAACTTGAACCAGATGTGAAATCTTGTGCACAATTCTTTTACACAAAATTCCCATTTGTGTGTATTCTTAATGAAATTCCAGGAATTTTGCACATGGAAATTCGCTGAATAATGGTAAATGAGACTGCACCTTATTTTGGACTCACACCACGATGGTCAAGCTGTATTTGGTGGCACGTGGTGACTGGTCAACCAGCGAATGTCTACCCTGAACAAATTTAATCACCAGTTTAGTCCAGTTAGAAACCTGGTACCACGTTGCAACACACAGTTACCAGTTTAAGCTTAATATTCCAACAAGTTTCAAAGTCCTTAAAGAATAAGCTTTGATAGTTCAAACGCAAAAAGGGCTCATTATAAACAACAGAAAAATAGGTGCCACCCACCAAGACCTGCAGCAACCACTTAGTTTGTCTTAGGAAGGACAACTGAAGGTTATTGCTCAGACTATTGATCCTGCCTGGCATGAAGAGGAAGCCTGGCTTTGCAGATGCACTCTAGATATCAATATCTTTTATCAATAATCAATAAGGCACCGTGGCAACAGTGAAAACAGCAAGAGTCAATTGTGGCGGTGCAACAGCAAGAAAAAATGTATAAATCATAATAAAAGTTCAGGCTCTGTATGCCCTAAAACAATGAGTCATCAAATGGGCACTCATATTACAATAGCCATTCATATAGTTAGAGCAGATTAATAAGTCTTTAAAGCTGCTTCATTACTGTGTATATGATAACCCAAAGATGTGGCATGCACTCATATGTGTATGTGCACTATGTAACTTTATTTAATGGTTACATCACATACTGGAGACTGGCAGTATTCAGTGGATCAATTTCATCAAATTCAATCATCCATTCAAATTCAAACTGAGTGTCAGAAATCACCCATTCACATGTCTAAATTTGACTGTACTATTAGACTATCCCATCTTACAACACTTTTAAAAAGTTTTTTTTTCTTCCTGGTCATGTCTTTTCTTGCCAGTTAGCTACAAGGACTCACACACTGGTACCTTTTAAAAAACAAAAGGTATATGATGATGACCCTGGGGAAGAGGGGGATGCATTGACCTATTAACCTCCTATATTCTACCCCCATTACCCTGACACACACAGAAATCCTGCACAGAGCCATAAATGGGTTAATGGCATAAGACTTCTGCAAGTAAATATGGAGATTATTGATCTCAGGGCGATTGGTCCATAGAGGATGGATGGAGTGGGGATAAAGGGAGTAGGGAGAGATAAGAGGTCAGTCCATAAGAGATTGGCGCAAAAGGTCCCTTAGGCAGGTTTCTTATTGATTGGCCCAGTGGATTTGTGTGTAACACGGTTTCACAATATGAGACTGATTAGAAAACCAGTGGGTGTCTCGTAAAGCGTGTGTGTATATGTCCAGGCATGTCAATATGTCTTTATACCCGCCTATCAGAGAACTTATATGAACTGTAGACAGTACACTTCAGGAAAGTCAGCTTTATGTGGGTGTTGGGTCATAATGGGGTGTGGAATACTTTCAGATGTAGGCGATTAGCCATCCCAAGAAGTACACAGGGTCTACTGAGCGTGAGATGAAAATATTTCTGCTTTAATTCAGAAATGCTCAAAACTGCCTTTGTGTGAGTGTGAGAAAGGCTCGCTGGCTGTTGAAAAACTAATTTAGTGTACAAAAAGGGAATCAATACCAGAGATTTTACTGACAGAGGGGCCATTATTAAATATTTGATCATGCGGATGTCTTCAGTTGCACAATGGCGTAAAATAGATGGGGAACCTGAGTGCTGGCTCAGCTGAATGTCCTCCACTGTTCATTACATTTCACAGGAACCCTGTTCTTCACTATGATTTGTGCCTTCCTCATTTAACGCATATGGGCTAATCATGAAACACCTCAACAATAAAATCTTGTGCGTGACAACACTGGAATACTTTTGGATGCATAATTGCATTACCGACAAATGACAATGACATATTTTGACATTTACGGTGTCCCCCTAACAGGGTCGCTAGAATTAAAAAGCTCTCAAAACCATATACATGTACGCATATGCATTAATGGCTCACAAATGATACCTTGGAAGCATTGGTATCTTAGCATGCAAACCCAGAGCGCTTCTCTTTAATTCTCAAAATATGACCAGAAAAACTAGTTTTGCTAGAATAACCTTGGTGTTCTTATCACACAGTATTTCCAACACTTAAAACTGTCAATCAATACAATCAATTTGCACATGTCAGTGCTTCAAAAATGTATGTATGTGTCTATATAAAATTTAATTAAAATTAAAAAAATCGATTAACTTCTGAGCATTACAGTATACGCATATAAAGAGTGTTTGAGAATGACTGTGATTATGGTATTATATCATATTTTATGTATTATATATGGTAATCATTTAAAAAGTTGTATTGCTGTAATTATGTTTTTATGATTAATTTACTTCCTTTTATGTAAAGCACTTTGAATTACCATTGTGTATGAAATGTGCTATATGAATAAACTTCCCTTGCCTGTATATGTGTGTGTACATACAACTAATATATATATATACAACTAATATATATATATATATATATATATATATATATATATATATAGTAACTAGTAAAGCTACTAGTAATCCAGTAGTGAAAACTAGTATCCTTTTGAATTTCACTAGTAATAACTATTTATTGTATTACTAATTTTGCTATAGTGTTACTAAATATTGCTGCTTATATCACTGGATACTAGTACTTACACAAATAGTGACTAATAGCTATTCAATAAACCGCTAACACTTATTCTTTAATTGAACACTGCTTCCTTTACTACTAATAATTCGTTTTATTAGTTCTGCTTCTGAATAAATAGACTTAATAAATAATACTTAATCATACATGACAAGCAAACAACCACTGAATGAGACAAGTAATGTAGCTAGAGATACTTAGGATAGATACTAGTGTCTAGATAAATATGTACAAGTATAAGTACTAAGCAGGACAAGTTACTAGTTAACACCCAACAAAAATGACTTGTACCAAATGAAAAGGTACTGGTAAACTAGAGTAACGTTAGGTATCTCCAACAACAATCGTTAGCAATACATGCTAGTGCAAGTGAATAGTGGGGTCTGAACCACACATCCCCATAAAATTAAACGGGGGGAAATGCCAATGTTAACGTATTTTTACTTCAAAACCATAACAATTACTTTTTAGGCATGGGATCATGACTAGTGAAATAGTAAAAAGTATATAAAAAATAAAACAAGTATACAAAAATACTGTTACGTTTTCAAAAAAAGTAAAAGTGGCATCAGAACAGCTATTAGCTAGATTAAACTACAGAAATGAACCATACTGGATATCATACTGTGCTGTCCATGTAGTCAGCTATCTTCCTAGGTTTTGCGACACAGCTTCAGTTTTGTCTACATAACTTACCCGTCCTGTGAGTGTGTGCTCGTCCTGATTGCGTAACTCAAAAGACTCTTCCTCCTCTTTCTCCCCATGATCCCGAGCCAGCAAACTGAAGCCTTGTCTGCAGCACACGAGCCAGCAAAGTCCCTGCAAAGGCATTCAAATCACGGCGTGTCGTCCAGTTTCTTTCCGTAAAAGTCCAGTGATGTCCACCGTCCTGTCGTGCAGATGGGACAGATGGAGACTGTCTAGTCGCAGGAAACGAGCTAATCCGAGAGAACAAACTCCTCGATTTCGGTTGGGACACCTGACAGTAACGCGGGATGTATCCAAACACGCGTCCAACTTCAGGGAAAAACTGATATGATAAAAGCGCTTTTTTATCCCACGGCTACTTTCGAAAGAAGGGTTGATAGAACAACGCTTCTTATCGCCTTCTGTCGCATCTCTGATTCTGCGGGACATGAGCATGCAGACTCTTTGAGAAGCGCGAGTGAAGGGGCGTGGCCAGTCACAACATACGTTAGGATTCACAAGATGATTGGATCACCACGCACACGCCCAGAACACGCCCCGCCCACTGTCTGGCTCGCTGCACATGGGAAGTAGGCATTTCAGGAAATGGAAGCGATCCGGTGATGGGATCAGAAATGTTTGAGTCTTGTTGTAAAACAACAAAAAATGTGACCCTGGACCACAAAACCAGTCATAAGGGCCAATTTCTTGAAACTGAGATTTATACATCACCTGAAAGCTGAATAAATGAGCTTTCCATTGATGTATGGTTTGTTAGGATGGGACAATATTTGGCCTAGTCTTGATACAACTAGGCCTATTTAAAAATCTGGAATCTGAGGGTGCAAAAATATCAAAATATTGAGGAAAAATTGCCTTTAAAGTTGTCAAAATGAAGTCCTTAGCAATGCATATTACATCAAAAAATAAATTGTTGATATATTTACGATAGGAAATATATCAAATATACATGATCTTTACTTAATATCCTAATGATTTTCGGTGTAAAAGAAAAATCAATTTCAATTAGATTTTTCAAATCAATGTTGGCTATTGCTACAAATATACAATTATAATTTTATATAAAAAAATAAACATATATTTTTTATTTATTTAAAAAAACACACAAACATTTGACCCTCTATCAATTGCATATTTGTTCTCTAACTGCTAGCTTTTCTTGTAAAACTAACTAAGTTTAATTTTTCTATATTCTATATACTCGTTTTCTTAATAAAAAAAAGCTTCCTACGTGTACTGCGTTAGGCTAACCAGGACTTGTAATAGCACTTGCATGTCATCCTAGAAAGGCTTTCTAATTTGAATGGCAAAGTGAAATTCACCTTCTATTATTTGGATAGCTCAGGGACGTGGAGACTGTGCAGTTGTGTTATCAAGTTAGTGTGAAGTTCTGTGTAAAGGAGTGAATGAGCACACTGTGTTTGTGTTTGTGTGTGTGTGTGTGTGTGTGTGTGTGTGTGTGTGTGTGTGTGTGTGTGTGTGTGCGTGTGTGTGTGTGTGTGTGTGTTGGGGGGTAATGTAGTCTCCTGAAACGCATTATGTGCCTGAATGGAAAGCAGATGGACTCCTGTATTCCAGGAAACTTCTGTCACGAGAGGCTCTGAAGAGAGAGAGACAGTCAGAGAATGAGAGGAGGGGGTAGAGCACCAGAAATACTTTTTTGAGTGACTTCCAAAAGGTCTGATGATGCCTCTTCCTTTTTATTGTCTTGTACAATGTCTGTTTTCTAAAACAAATTCTGTCATTTATTGTATGGCTTAGAAAGCAAATGACTCCTTGTGGACACCAAACAAACATCACAAATTTTCATTTAGTTTTATTGATCTTCCAGGTCAGGAAATAACTGGTCAGATCAGAACTGTTAGTATGAATCGAATAAATCAGTCTGAAAACTGAATTTAAATAGCTGAGAGTTTAATAAAAAGATCAAAAGAAAGATCAATAAAAGTAACCATAAGTTGTATAATAGTTCATAAAAAGGTTTCCTGTCCTTGCTGAACCACACTGATGTGCTGGTCTTAGCTAGTTCAACATGGTCTGCCAGTGTACAGCCAGGGCCAGACAGGGAAACCAGCTAAGATCACCAAACCAGCTTAGGTTTTAGTTTTTTTATTATTATTATATTTTAATTTTTTTGCAGCAGCAGCAGGGGAATACTTGCTGTCAGCCATTGGGCTAAAAAAAGTCCCTTTCTGTTCCTTGTGCCCTTGAAGTCCTTTCCCAAAACCAGCCATTGGTTGTGCCATTGCTAGCAATATTTTTTTTATTTTTTGTTTTATAAAAATTTGTGCTCATGAAGGTTGCATTTATTTTATCAAAATACATTAAAATGTGATTGTTAAATATTACTAGTATTTGAAATAACTTTTTTCTATTTTTAAAATGCAATTTATTCCTATGATGCAAAGCTGAATTTTTTTTGTAGCCATTTCTCCAGTCTTCAGAGTCACATGATCCTTCAAAAATCGTTTAATATGCTGTTTTGAAAATTTAGTTTCAGGATCCTTTGATGAATGGAGAGTTAGAAAAAAAGTTAAACAAAAACAGAATTACATATATAACATATATACACACATATGAGACAAAATATAATAGACAAAATATCAATATTTTATCAATAACAATGTGTCTAAATGTATTTATTTCTAAATATATATATATATATATATATATATATATATATATATATATAAACTCTTAAACTTTAAACCTCAAGGCCTTAAACTCTTGATCTTTATAAATTAAATGGCATATGTAGTTGTCTAAGTATTTAATCATCGATAAATTCCAAAATTCTCTTGAACTTCTCAAAACTTTTCCTCAGTTTGAGTTCAGAACTTTCACTAGTTTTGTCTTAAAGCTCAATTTTTCCATCACACACATTGTCAGTCTTCCCACTCTAATCCTTCTTTTCCTGAAGTCTCACACAGAACCCAGCTCACTCACTTACTCACTCATGTACACCCATAAATCACGCTTTCAAAAAGCACACCAAACACACTCTCTCGCGCACACATTCACACAGATGACAGATGATATGTTCAGGGCCCCTCTGTGCCTGCGCTCCCATCGCTCTCTCTATGCCTTCATTTCCTCTCGTTTGCTCTGCCTCCACGCATTCATCATTCTGCAAGCTGGCCCTGGTGTTTGTCTTTAAGTCTGCCTGTGGCTTTACCAAACACACATGCACACAAACGCACACACCCGTGCAGGGGCTAGCTAGTGTGCTGTCCAGAAAAACCTTCTTGGCATCTCTTCTTCTCTATCAGTCAGTTCCTCGTCCTCTCTCTCTCTAACAGATTACAGTATCGTTTTCCTCATGGCTTATACTTCTGCTTTTCTCTCTTCTCATCTTCCTCGTCATGGCGCTTCAGACCTGCCTCCCACCTGACCTGCTCCTGGAACAGATGTTTTATTTTTAGAGCACTCTCACTCTTTCTCCCTCTTTCTCAATCTCTCTGCCCACGCTAAGAAGAAAAAGGGAGTATTGTGTCTATATATGGCTTGTGAGAGAGTGAAGTTTTCAAGAAGAAACAGACTATCATTATCACACCCATCTTTTGTCTCTGAATACAAGGGAGTGAGAGGAATTTGACCACACTGATGTTTTAGTTTTCTGTCTCATTTTCACAAAACAAACCCTAAATCTTCATTTGGGGCCCTTTTTCTGTGTTCAGTCTTGATGCCACAGTCTGTTGTGTCTCCACATCCTCCTGACTGTTCAAATGTGTATTTTACAGCTTACAATTTTTGAACCACTCCAAATAGTAAACTATTTGTATGCATAAAACATGACTCAAAATGACTGAAATGCTTGTAAGGGCTAAACATGTATAATATCTGATAATCACTAACTTTAAACTTTTTTTTTTTTTGATAGATGCTTTACAATTTCCAGGGACATGTTTAGCAAATAGTTAAACAATAGCATTGCTTTATGGAATGCTTCATTCTGACCGGTCAATGGCAGAATTCTCTAAACAGATAACAGCATTAAAGGGAAGTTCACAAAAAATGAAAATTACCCCATGATTTACTCACCCTCAAGCCGTCCTATGACTTCCTCCTTTCAGACAAATACAATCAGAATTAAAAAAAAATGTCCTGGCTGTTCCAATCTTCAGTTGCAGTGAATAGGTGATTGATTGATTGATTGATTGATTGATTGATTGATTGATTGATTGATTGATTGATTGATTGATTGATTGATTGATTGATTGATTGATTGATTGATTGATTAAATAATTGATGGATGAATGATTTTGAAATGCCAAAAAGTTCATCCATCCACACAGCTCGGGGGGTTAATAAAGGCCTTCTAAAGAGAAGCGATGCGTTTGTGTAAGAAAAATATCCAGATTTAAAACTTTTAAAAGTTAGTTTCCGCTAACTGTTGTAAGCGTATTCACGGCAGATTGGTATTCCAGCGAATGACGTAGGCATAGAGTAAGCTCCAGTAAGAAGGGACAGACACGGAAGCGGAGAGGAGAGAGCAATATAATATGTATAATAAGGAATAATCCCGTATTTAAGGCATCAGTTTGTCCCATATTTGCAGCCACCTATAAAATAACATATCAATTATAATTTTTCCAAAGCATTGTTTGAATTGTGAACGTAGCTGCTCAAGGAAGGCTTTAAGACCAAGCGGAGTCCTATGCCGCTGGTCAATCCTGCTTCACAGCGAGTGGAACTCATGTTTTGATTTCTGCAAATAGTTTGTGTGAATGCAAAAACGTGATTATTGACCATAAGCTTAACATCCAGCAAGAAAACATACAAGCAACCAGAGGCATCTTTCACTATTGTGGCGAGTGATAGGCTAATTAATACATTTTATTTGCTGGGCTGTTTCTGATATGTAAGATTATAACTTTATAATATTGTTTAATTTATGTACATATTTTTTTAGCCCATTATAGGATTATGATGTGTGCTTTGTGTTTTCTTTATTTTTATTTCATGAGTATACCATGTGTTTGTGCACATTTGATTTACTAATTCAATGAATATAACTGGCATGTAACGGGGGGGGGGGAGCACAAAGCTGCATTAGCCCAGGGCCTCACAATGGCTTAACACAGCACTGTTTGTACCTTCAATATTACACACTAAAGGAAAATGTAAAAAAGCATAACAGGACCCCTCTAATATTTCATTTTATGATTTGAAATAAATCGTGAAACTTGGAGTCATGCAAGAAAAATCATGCAAGAAAATCTTGCATTATAGTTGGTCTTTTTCTCCCTGCTCCACGTTTCCTCTCTCTCTTCATGACTTGCACTCAAGTCAGAACTTGGTATAATTGACATTTCCTGTCTATGAGGTCGTTTTAGGCCTTAAGGTGTTGATTCTTCTTGAGAAATGGGATAGAGTCAATCCCTGAGTCAGCGTGACAATAGACAGACACCAAACTCATAATATTCATCCTATAACGTTCTACCACCGTAAACTGCTTGTACATGATTACACTGTCTCTTTCTCTTCTTTTGTTAGTATGCAGCCTTATTCTCCAGACTTTTTTCTTACTTAGTTTATTTGTCTTACTGGCTGGTCTGAAATGTAGCTGAATAGCTGTAGAAGTCAGAGGTCACCTGAAGCCTTGTAAATCTAAGCTGAGGACATCACAAATGACCACCATACAAACATTTACTTTACTGTGTCATGGTAGAGTTGTTAGAAGGATAATGATGCCGCTAGGGCACATTTTGTGGCATAGGTGCATTTGCAGTTATATTTTTATATTTGCAAACAAAACAAAAAAGCATGCTGAATGAAAAGTGCAGGAAGATTCAGAGTAAAGACAAGTGGTTTATATAATATCTGTGTTTGGTTTATTAAAGGTTACTGAGAAGCTTTGCTCACATATAAATTGCACCATAGAGCACAGGCTGCTGTGTCAATGAATACATTGTATTGTAACTTTTCTGGGAAGAATACTGTGATTAGCTGTGCTTTTTTACAATAGAGAGTTTGAAGGCCTGTTTCCAGTGCCTCAGAGAAAAATAAAAAATAAAAAAAAGGTTTAAACAATTTGTCAAATTATGAGAAATAAAGTCACAGTGTGAGATATACAGTCAAAAGTCAAACTGTCAGTTATAAAATCACATTATGATATATCCAGTCACATCTTAAAATATAATGTCACGTTATGATATACAATTTCAAACTGTAAGATATAAAGCCATTTTGAGATATTCAATCACGTTGTGAGATATAAAGTCAAAAGTAACATTGTGAGACACAAACTCAAATATGAGATATGAAGTCGCATCATGAGATAATCGTAAGGTTGCCAGATTTGGTTAATTTGATCTTGAAATCTGGCAACGCTGAGCTTTTTAAAAGCTCATGAAAGCTATCTACAGTAGAAGTGTTTTCATTATAAATGACCTGCAGGCCTGATTAAACCGTGAATGAATTCTGAATCCAGGCTCTGACGAATAGTTTGCAAATGTCTGCTTTAAGAGAATCAGTGTATCTGTATACAACTCACTCTTCTTTGTTTTCTTTGTGTGTGTGTGTGTGTGTGTGTGTGTGTGTGTGTGTGTGTGTGTGTGTGTGTGTGTGTGTGTGTGTGTCTCCTTCTTTCTAAATCTCTCTGGAAGGAGAAGTGTCAGGGAGAGGGCACATAGGAGAAAGAATATTCTCTCCATAAACTTCTGACCTCTCTTCCCAACCCCCTCTCACCTCCCTTAATGGTCTCCATTACTCTATCTTTAACCCTGGTTCCTCCAACTCCCCCCAAAAAAATCCCAAATCCCTCTGACAAAAAAACTCTTACAGCCCATTTCATTTCCATAAAGTGCACTGTGTGTCCCTTAACCATCTCCCTTGTGGACACATTCTGCTGCTCCTTTACAGGAAGTTGTTGTTTTACTTGTGAGAAAGAAAACAAGTGCAAATCTTTTTGTTCATGTTAACGCAATTCAGAGTGAACCTCTTGGTATTTCCTTCTGCAAAATGTTTCTCTTACGGTCACGGCAGTGAAAGAACAGGATCTGAGACACTTCTCTGCTATCTGATAGTAGCTGATTTCTGTCCATTGTGAACTGGCCTAGAAAATTAAAGGAGAAAGGAGGACATAAACAAAAGCAGACCTTATCATGTCTTGCATCAGTGTCGTACAACAATATCCAGGAAGAAAGGCGCAGATCTGGGAATGCATATGCAAACATAGACATATATTCATGTAGGGTTGGTTGGAGCGCAGGAGGAATAAGACAAAACAATGGCAAAGCCAACAAGCAGCGAGAAAGATCCAGCATCCACACACCCTCATACTGCACGGTATATGCACACTAACGAGGGAGAAAGATAAGACCAACCTCTTCTCTTCTCTCCTCTCCTCTCCTCTCCTCTCATCTCCTCTCCTCTCCTCTCCTCTCCACCCCCCCTCCCTCTCCTCTCCTCTCCTCTCCTCTCCTCTCCTCTCCTCTCCTCTCCTCTCCACCCTCCTCTCTTCTCCTCTCATCTCCTCTCCTCTCCTCTCCACCCCCCTCCCGCTCCTCTCCTCTCCTCCTCTCCTCTCCTCTCCTCTCCTCTCCTCTCCTCTCCTCTCCACCCCCCCTCTCCTCTCTTCTCCTCTCATCTCCTCTCTCCTCTCCACCTCCCCCTCCTCTCCTCTCCTCTCCTCTCCTCTCCTCTCCTCTCCTCTCCTCTCCTCTCTCTCCTCTCCTCTCCACCCCCCTCTCCTCTTCTCCTCTCATCTCCTCTCCTCTCCTCTCCACCCCCCTCCTCCTCTCCTCTCCTCTCCTCTCTCCTCTCCTCTCCTCTCCTCTCTCCTCTCCTCTCCTCTCCTCTCCTCTCCTCTCCACATTGAGGGACATTTTATTTCCCAATTCTGTGTGAGAGAACCTGTTTTTAATAGAGCATAACATGTAAACTAGAGGGAAAATACAAGCTTAATCTCTTTTTCATCCAAGCTTCAAAAAGCTATAAATTACCCATCTAATGTTTCTAAAAGCATACAAAATCCAGTATATTTATGAGCATGTTTACGTTAATTTACATGGTGTATGCGCTCTTAAAAGAGGCTTTCTTACAGGTTTGCGTGTGAGCAGAAGTGCTCGGCCCGTAACTGTCGGGTAGACCCACTGGTTATTAAGAGTTAAGGAAGGGTGGGCAGTCATCCAGAGGCCTTGCCCTATTTATAGCCTAAAGACTGTGTGAAAGAACTCAGAACTCGTACAGAGCTGCCAAAATCCCTGAACTTGTGTGTGTGCGTGTGTGTGTGTGTGTGTGTGTGTGTGTGTGTGTGTGTGTGTGTGTGTGTGTGTGTGTGTGTGTGTGTGCGTGCGTGTGTGCGTGCATTCATGTGTGTACATGCGTATGTGTGTGCGTGTGTGTGTGTGTGTGTGCGTGCGTGTGTGTGTGTGTGTGTGCTTTTGCATGCATCTTTATACATGTGACAAAGTATTAAAACATGTCTGTCTTAAAGAAAGATTTTAACTTCAATGTGCGGTAGGGGCAAGGAAAAGAAAAATGAAAGAAATGTTGGCACATTTAGAGTAAATAACCGAGGGTCTGTTAAACTGAGTGGAAATCTGTGTGTGTTCCCAGATCTCATATAACTGTGCTGTGATTTCATATGCATAAGGCCTCAGAAAAAGCATGGCTTGCTTTGCTTTAGGGAAGGGTGGAAGCCACAGTGAACAATCATAGAAACCTGCAATTTCACCCCAAATACACACACACATACTCACATTAAAAAATATGGGTGAAAGGAACCTATTTCAGTATTGAGGTGGGACCGAACTGTTAACCATCAGACCAGTGTGTCGAATTTACAAGCTATTGTGGTCAAATGCCTGAGCAATTATGACTGTTAATGAAAGACATTAGCTTGCTGTTTAGCCTGTAGACACGCACACAAGTAGACGTATGCAGACATCGACATATAAACACATTCATATTGTATGTATAGCTGTGTATGCAGTCTTTTGGAAAGATACAGACGGGGCAGCCAAGAATAAGAGACTGTGGGTCAAAGGGTTTGCACGGCGTCCACATGCTCGCTGGATCAGTTTGCGCTTGGAGAGTTCAGTAAAGCTTCCAGCACACACAGGCAATCACACTGCACATACAATATACAGTCCATTTGTCATATTGACGCTTTTACAAAGCCTTGAGCAGCTGGAATGAATTCTGGCACTGGTGTCTGGGGATTGTGGATTAAAGCTCAGACCCCTTTTATTTCAAATATTTACTTCGCACGTCACACCACATACATCACCTGCACACATTCTCTCTTACATTTAATTTGTGAGCACTGAAAGAAATGAGTTTGTTTGTAGAATGTCAGAAAAAGGGCAAAGGTTTGCATTGTTTTTTGTTTTTAGCTGATCCATTCATGTCATTTTGACTGAATGTAGAATGTCAGGCTGTCTTGACTTAAAATTGTTACATACATATTTCGAAGTGCATCCAAGAAGAAGTTGTGTGTTAATTGTTCTCTTTATTTAAATGGATTTCGTTTTTTTATATTATATGCTTCATCTCAGGTTTTCTGTGTACATATTGTACAATGTGAGAATACTGTAAAAAGAAAGCGTTAAATATTATAATAAAAATAAAACTGAAATTCACCATAAAAATATTGAAAATGTTGTCTAATGTGAAAAGCTTTAGAGGGGGATTTTGATCCCTGTATATTTTAAAGTTCATAACTGTATATCTCACTAAGCAGTGTATCAATTAACTAAAATCTGCTTTGGAGTGCAAAGTGCTTGCTGTCTTAAACTACTATGACAATATACTTTGTCAAATACTTGTCATGTTTGCACTGAGACAAAAAAAGCCTTATAAAATTGTTAATGCTACAGAGGTCACCATGAATTTCATATATAGGCCTAAAACCTCTGCAATCAGCAATGTTCACCAATAATGATTTACTTTTTATTGCATAATAATGATATGTATGATTACTGGAATAAACTTGGCCCAGGTTTTTCCTTTTATTTATTTGTTTGTTTGTAGATTATTTAGGAAACTCATGTGTATAGCTCTACTTGCAGACAACAGACCAATTAGAATATAGAGATGAGAGCGTGTGCGTGTGCGTGTGCGTGTGCGTGTGCGTGTGCGTGTGTGTGTAATGCACTGCATTCATATAGTGTCCTCTATCAAAGCAAAACCATAAGGATTTATTTGGCTATTATCTAAAGTGTGTTTACAAACTTTTTAGGACATGTACATCTTAAAACATTTCATCATGACATAACAACAGTAACTTACTTACCATGACAATAAAATGAACATGTAAATAAAACAGGTAAAGCTCAAAGAACACAACCATATTAATAAATCATGTCCAAGAGCATTCTGGGAAAATGGAAATTCGGACTGAACCACAAAACCATTTTTCTAAGTGTCACTGTCTATACAGTAAAACTGTATAGACAGTGACACATACAAAAGTCATATATCTCACTGCTTACAGACATACAGCAGCAACAGCTAAATACAGTATAGTCTACACACACACACAGTTTCATCTCCCACACGTCTGACAGGACTTGCATGTTTGGTCTGCCCATTTGTTTGCATGCCAAAGTGTTTGTTTGATATTGACAGCACTGTGCTGACTATCATACTTGGCAGCGGTAACCAGGATTGTGTTTCAGTGTTCGAGTCCAACGTGTGTGCTTGTGTGTCTGCAAGGGTGCAGATAGCATTTTGCATTCTTCCATATGCATTTGCAAATGTTTGCAAATTTTCCCCACTTGTAATTCACTAATACTTCTTTCTAGGCTTCTGCAGCGACTTCAGTAAAATCATAGAGAGAATGGATGGGTGCTAATTTCAAAGGTGTTGGTGGATGGCCATTGACACCCTGATAAGGCAAACACTATTCTAGCCTGTGAGCTGAGCTGTAGTCATGGTTATTTAAAACTGTAAAGTGGAACTTGATGACAGGACTAGTCTGGGCTCTGTAAAATACAATACTTGCTTACACCGCTTGCACTCTAATGCGCCTGCTATTGAAACTCTTGCTGACAGAGCTTGCACGCTGACCTCCACAGTGTCTGCATGCAAGACCCAAAACTGCCCAAAACAGATTATTACTTGAAGGAAATGTGCAGATTTAGGAGGTAGTAATTGGTAATTTTCTCTTTATTAGATGGAAATTTCTCTTTATTGTGTGGTAGATGGTTTCAGGCAGCTGGCCAGTGCTTGCAGTCAGGGTACTTATTTGTTTATTTGCCCATTAAACTCCACCACAGCCATCTTGTTGTAGCAGCTGTCCTGTCAGGGGATGATGAGCCATTGAGAGGATACAGGTGCCCCCACCAGCACCGTCAAGACTCGGTTTGCCCCTGCTGGGCTGCAAAGCAGCTGAAGTGTTCCAGGACCTGACAAGAACACAAATAGCATTTTTCTCGCTTTATCTATTCATTTTAAATCTATTCATCCACTGAAAATGTAATTCATATATGCAATGACTTGTATACACCTCTTCTATGCATTGTTCACAACAATATTTGACTTGTCCAATTGTTCATGATTTACAATATGTTTTACTCATAATTTCTACCTGATAAAATATTTCAGAGCATGATGTAACCAGAAAAAAACTAAATTCGTTCTAAAAAATTGTCATAGTGTTATAATATTTCAAACATTTACATGACTTTGAGATCTAAAAGTCATTTTTTTTAAGCAGGCTTCCTAATACTGTATATTAAAGTTTTCCAAGAACATCTGAACAACAACGTCTAGGCTACGTACGTAACCCCCGTTCCCTGATGGAGGGACGACATAGGGGATTTACTTGGAATCTCTGACTATGAAAGAAAACGCTAATGAATATTGGCTAGTGGATTTTGCATACCTGAGCCACTCCCCGTGCATACAGGTATAAAAGGGCGACAGGTGCATCCACTCATTAGGTTTTATGCTGAGGAGCCGAGAACGAGTCACTGGCAACCAGCAATGGTTCAGGATTGTGGCATGGGGACATAACGTCTCCGTTCCCTCCATCAGGGAACGGGGGTTACGTATGTAACCTAGACATTCCCTATCTGTCGGACACTACGAGTTATGTCGTGACGACTTAGGGGTCCTATGGAAAGCGCCACAAGCTGAACCCCGTCACAACCTTGTGGCATACAGATGCTGACAAGCGAGCGCGTGACAGACAAATGCTATGCAAGAGGTCGCAACCTTCCCATCGCCCCAGCGCAAATTCGCTAACCTTGGTGCCGGCAGGGACCACTGAGTACATCGCTGCTGGAGATAGCAAGCCGCTGTTCTTTTCCCCACAGAAATCGGAAGGGATTTCAACCTTCAGTGAAAGATAGCTTCAAGTCTTTCCTATTTGTTGTTACAGTTTGGCATTAACGACAGGGAAGCGAGCCTTCTGGAGAAGGGTGCTACGGAGGCCACATCCTGCCCGAAGGGAGGTAACATGTGGAAACACTGATATGGACTGACCCAGGCCTGGGGCGATACTACATACGACTGGGCTCTGGGGTAGATCCTACCTATGTGTAGGGAGGAGGTGCTGCCAGCAGAACCAGACAGAGAGCTCTGTCAAAGAAAAGACACAGGTTTACTATGAGGGACCTTACCGTGGAAGAATACACATATGTATTACCCAAAGGGGAATCAGGCCATACGGACACCTAGCCCAGTACAGGGGCTGACCGGAGACTGCTCCGTCAGTCTGACTGCCGGGGGTGCTGGAGGAACTCCACCAGGGTTCGCCATCCAGGGAACTGAACTGGAGGAGGAAAAAAGGCACTCACATCCCCGGGTAAGGGGGAATGGCACAGCAAGCATGACACCGGCCAGTTCTTCCCGCCCATTACCTGTTACCCAACACACGGGAAGAAACTGGCTCAACGTGGAGACTGTAGAATCTTGCGAAGATGTTCGGTGTCGCCCAGCCCGCAGCTCTGCAGATGTCCGCCAGAGAGGCGCCGTGCATCAATGCATAGGAGGAGGCACCACTCCGAGTGGAGTTAGCCCTCACTCCCAGGGGGCACGGCTCGCCTTGAGATTGGTATGCCAAGCTGATGGCATCCACTATCCAGTGGGCCAACCTTCAATTTCTGCTGACCTCTGTGTCAGACAAAGAGCTGCTCAGAGCTTCTGAAGCCTGAATGCAGGTTCACCACCTGATCGCGGAAGGGCGTGGTGGGAACCTTGGGCACGTATCCAGGCCGGGGTCTCAAGGCAACGTGAGACTAGGCTGGCCCGAACACAAGGCACCCTTTGCTTACCGAAAATGCTTGGAGGTCCCTGACCTTTTTGATGGAAGTGAGTGCGGTCAGGAGCGCTGTCTTAGCCGACAGGAATTTCAGCTCGAGTACAGCGGCTCAGATGGACCCCTCTGAAGTCCAGCTAGGATGATAGTGAGGAGTGCATCAGGCGAGACCTAGAGGGATTCATCCTCCTGGTACCCCTCAGGAACCTCACGATGAGATCATGCTTTCCCAGGGACCGGCTGTCAACTGCATCGTGATGGCCTCCATAGACTCCATTTCAGTGCATAGGCTTGCCTTGTTGAAGCAGCTCTAGCCTGAGTGATGGTCTCTACCACTGCCTGTGGTTCAGGAAATAGTCCTCCATAAAATGTGCTGCTCACTCTATATATAACTGTTCTGGAACAGTGTTGTAAATACAGCTTAACCGCTGATTTCTAGTTGTGTCCTCTTTTGGAAGCCCAAACAAAGTACTTTCGCTTTCACAACGAAACACAGCATCTCCACGACATGGTGCTGGCGGCAGCAAGAGCACTACAGCGAGAATAATAGTTACATCTTCTTTTATTGCGTATACATTTGGGCATTCCCACACCATGATGTAGACATGTGGAGACATGTTTGAATGAATCGTTTTAGGGGACGTGGCAGAGTCTTAACTTTTATAAAGAATAACTTGAGACTTTAGTCTTTGCAACTTCAGGGATCTTATCTACGCACAATCAGCTTGTAACACTCCATAGAGACAGCAAAACTTGAAATCGCATCATATGACCCCATTAACTTCGACGGACAACACCACATCAGCAAAACTATCTTGGGTATGTTTAGATAATGACCGAGAGATAAAAATGCAAATACCCATATGGAAAATTCATATACAATGTGTGACAACCACACATAAAATATGCATAAGTAGGCCCACATAGATTGTATGAAAAACAGGGAAGAAAACATTAGATCAAAGGAAAATCCTGCTGATGGGAGGAAAAGGAATAGAAGATAATTGTTTAGGGTCATGTGTGGTTTTATGTTCATTGCTGGGTACAGAATGTGTAAGAGCAATACAGAGACGATGAAAACTATTTAGAAAGCGGAAGAGTTGAAGAGGAAGTGCATTTGAATGTATAGTTCCTACTGTCTCTATTTGCATGATCCTGTAAACTGAGCTAAAGCAGCACAATTTGTTCGATCAGTGGTTTCACTTTCCATCCAAATATATTTCACAGCCTGAGAGGAGAACTGAACCAGAACCAGCTAAGCTTTAACCTGACGAATGACTACCTTAAGACCAAAGTAAAGTAAAGTAAAGGAAGCTTAACCAAGCAGCTGTGCTTATGTATGTCTCAACGTGAAACTTCCCTCACGTGTAGAGGCCCAAGGACAAAAATTCTGTTCCTCACTGAGTCACACGAACAGCGTTATTTCCTCTTTTTATTGGGGAGGTCACTGGTTGGAACAGAACAGAAAAGGGAAGTGGATCTGATGGACAGTCCCAGATTGTTTGACCAGCAGCTTCGTTTGGTTGTTTGTAGGGTTGCTCGCTGGCATTAGTTTCACTGGAAACCTCACGCTATGACTTGTGTGCGCCATCTAGTGCTTATATGAGGCATTGTATCAGTTCATGTTGTAGTGCTAGTCTTTACTGCACATACACACTGTCTAAATCTGGGTTATTACAGCTAACTAAAACCATAAAAACCCGTTGTCACTTGAAATAAAATACATTTTAACAAAAATATTTTGTAATACTAAATATTACTAAATAGCCTAATATTGTACATATTATTTGAGTTTATTTTTCATTTTCATTTAGTTTAACTTGATGTACTAAAATAGCTAAAACTATATAGACATTACATTTATAAACAATAAAACAATATAGACAATACAATAATACAATTACTAAAACATAAACTAAAATGAAAATAAAAAAGAACATAAAATAAAAACCAAATCAATCCAAAATATGAAGAAAAAGAATATTACATCAGTAATAATACTAAAATAACACTGGTCTAAATACAGAATTGATAATAGAAAACTTTTTTTTTAAAGATAATATTCTGAAACCTGTTAATGGTTTTGGTTACTATATTGACACTGTATGGACTAAAAAATATGCAGAAGAAAGAAAGTCATGCAGGATTGAAAAACATGAGGGTGAGTAAGTGAGCATAGTTTTCATTTTTTGGGTGAATTATCCTTTATAGGGACCATTTCTACCTGGTCTAATTTGTGTAAGCTAATGCATCCACCCGGGTTGATACAATAATATTAAATAAAAGCTTTTTGACTTATCTAATTTAGATGTTATCACAAAATATGATTTTATAATGTAATGAATTCATGATCTTACTCTCAAACTTATTAAATTAACACACTGACACGGCTGTGTTTTGGACTTGAAACAGATGGTGATTTAGGGATGATGCTAGGATTATAACGATAGTAGATTTTGTCGTTGTGTAAAGAAAACCAATGCATGGATTTATCACTTAATCCTTTGCTGAATCTATTGAATTGTATTATATGTAAAACCAACTGATGCTTTAAATGTAATATTATCCTGCCCATCCAGATGCCCACATAACTAGATAACTAGTCATTTATTTTCACAAATCATGTGAAGTTTTCCTCAATTATGTAGCGATTGCGACTTGAATTGTGTGTGCATGAGAATATATAAAAAAAGAAAGAAATATCTTAACCCACTGCACTGCAGATTGCTTTACCATGCATATTCATATTCATAAATGGGCATTGATGTATGTAAGATGATTGGAAGAACAGGGAGGGACTTTGGTAAATCCCAATCTGATTTGATTAGAAACACTGCAAATCCCCCTTCTGCCCCTGTATGTACCCCTGCTGCCACCCTGCTCTGTTGCTGTCCTACAAACCCACTTCTTAATCCTAAAGCCTTTTTATATCACAGAATCATGGACAGGCCGCCTCTTCCAACACAAATCCGGATTTTCCACCCACCTTGTACATATGACCCCCCACAAACAAATCTGATTGTAAGCAGTTGGACTGATTGTAGTAATGAACTTGTGCTCTCTGACCTCTGATACAAACCCATGCTGCAGGGAAGGGAGACAGACACTACAAGATGTTGGTTAATGCAGACTTTTTAACTAAACTTTAACTAAAGTCATGTTGTTAGATCTCTGCATTGGAACTTGTGCTATCAAAAGATTAATTGTGATTAATCACATCCAAAATAAAAGCTTTTGTTTACTTAATATATGTGTGTGTGTACTCTGTATATATTTATTATGCATAAATAGACACACAGACAGTATATATTTTGAAAATATTTACATGTATTTACATGTATATATTTATATTCATATAATTTCTATTATATATTAGCATATTTAATATTGCATGCATGTGTGTGTATATATATATATATATATATATATATACACACACACACACACAGTACAAACACACATAATTTACGTAAACAAAAATGTTTATTTTGGATGCGATTAATCACGATTAATCATTTCACAGCACTAACTAAGGGACAACTTTCCTGAACTATTATATTTCTCACATGACACAACTAGAAAAATATATCATTGAAATGGTGCATGGTGTAATACTTCAAAGTGAGCAATGTCTTGATTGTGAACAAATCGAGTCAGATATTTTAACTAAATCAGTAAATGAGCATTTGGAGTGAACTGAAGATTTGGCTGATTAGGTAAAAACTTATTTTAAATTTTAAAAATGTGTTTAATTTAAATGGCTCATCAAGGCTGCAAGAAAGTCAAGAGAGAGACACGTGGTGATAAAGAATCCCTATTGATAAATCTATATCCCTATAGATAAATTAATTTTATCTAGATTTTATTTAAATCTTTATAAACTTAAAACTCAATTTATGTGCCTAGTCAACACTAGGATGTCAGGAGCAACGTTATCTCGTCATTACGTAAAATCATTTTCAGAGGTTCTGTTCAAAAGAACCGATTCACAGAAATGATTCGGACTTCCCATCACTATGACGAACTCATAGTCCATCATCCTCTAGTCCAAAACTTTTTTTCTTTCAGTTCTCATTTTGCGCTCATCCCTCATTGCGAACCCGGACACTAAAGTCGTGACTGTTCACCATCTACCCAGACCATACGACTCCACATTCCCTCTGTATGTAGGCCTAACTTAAGTCTCAAGGAATTTGGTTTAATGAAAGTATGCGCGCTCCCGCCACAGCGCAGCATCAGCACTGCTCTCTCCCGCACGCGCCCACCTCTAGCGCGCGAGTCTATCGCCATCCCGGCCGAGAGAGATAAAGTTGGCCGAAAGGACGGATAAACAATGCTGTATTGTCCGGTGACGAGGAGAGGATAACATTTGATTTACTCATCTAATAGAGACTCCATCTCCCGGACAGGATGAATATCAAAATCCTTGCCCCAAGCCTTTTACTCTTTCTCGCCTTTCAGCAATGCTCATCACGTAAGTCAAACCGCAGATGCAAAATATAGTGCAAATCCAGTGTTTCTTATTCATTATAAACGTTACTGTAATTCTCTATCAGGACAGGTGCAACAGTAAAGCTATGACATAGTTAATGATATTGATCTCAAAATTGCGATATTTTACGCTTATATTGTTTTAAATCAGCGCGAAATTGTAAAAATGGTTGCTAATCCATATTTAGATGAATAAGTCTAGAAGGTTTCGGCTGGGAGTAAAGCACTGTTGTAGTCCCGAGTCCGGGCTCGCGACTTTGCCTGTGTCTATGAGCTCTTTCTGCATTGCAGTGCTTCTGCGCGTTCACTTGGGCAAGTTTCTGCGTGGAAAGATGCGCCTTGCGCAGGGGACACACCGTCCTGCTGTTAAACAGAGACCAATGAAAGCATGTATGTGCGCAATTAGCCGTGTCTTTAGTGTCTTACGAGGGAAAGTCGAGATTGTCGGTGTATTTGAAATGGCGTGGCTTGTATTCCGTGAAGTTGCTTGTGGGAGCAGCCCTATGCGGAGACAGAGGGCGGGCGCATTAACTCACCGAACTCCCAAATTCACATGACGTAGAGCACTGCATGCGAATCCTCACGCAAGGTTACCTTCGAGGCAGCATTTAAGTCCTCAAACCACAAAATATATCCTAACACAATCAGTAGGCTATTCTATTATATCATTTAATTAACCTCCACAAATCACCACAGTTAGGTTGTTATTTTGGTGCAGCAAGAAAGCTTGTGATATTTTATTTTGCATGTACTTACAATTATTTCGATTGTGTAGTCATTCTACACTCACCGGCCACTTTATTAGGTACACCTGTTCAATTGCTTGGTAACACAAATTGATAATCAGCCAATCACATGGCAGCAACTCAATGCATTTAGGTGTGGTGAAGACGACTTGCTGAAGTTCAAACCGAGCATCAGAATGGGGAAGAAAGTGATTTAAGTGACTTTGAGTGTGGAATGGTTGTTGGTGCCAGACAGGCTGGTCTGAGTATTTCAAAAACTGCTTATCTACAGGGATTTTCACGCACAACCTTATCTAGGGTTTACAGAGAATGGTCCGAAAAAGAGAAAATATCCAGTCATCGGCAGTTGTGTGGACGAAAATGATGAAAAAATGCCTTGTTGATGTCAGAGGTCAGAGGAGAATGGGCAGACTGGTTAGAGATGATAGAAAGGCAACAGTGATTCAAATAACCCCTCGTTACAACCAAGGTATTCAGAATACCATCTCACTCTGAACGCACAACACGTCGAACCCTGAAGCAGATGGGCTACAGCAGGAGACCACACCGGGTACCACTCCTGTCAGCTAAGAACAGGAAACGGAGGCTACAATTCGCACAGGCTCACCAAAATTGGACAATAGATTGATTGGAAAAACATTGCCTAGTCTGATGAGTCTCGATTTCTGCTGTGACATTCAGATGGTAGGGTCAGAATTTGGCGTAAAGAACATGAAAGCATGGATCTATCATTCCTTGTCTCCACGGTTCAGGCTGGTGGTGGTGGTATAATAGTGTGGGGAATATATTCTTGGCACACTTTGGGCCCCTTAGTACCAATTGAGCATCGTTTAAACACCACAGGCTACCTGAGTATTGTTGCTGACCATGTCCATCCCTTTATGACTACAGTGTACTCATCTTCTGATGGCTACTTCCAGCTGGATAATGCACCATATCACAAACATCAAATAATCTCAGACTGGTTTCTTGAACATGACAATTAATTCACTTTACTCAAATGGCCTCCACAGTCACCAGATCTTAATCCAATAGAGCACCTTTGGGATGTGAACGGGAGATTTACATCATGGAAGTGCAGCCGACAAATCTGCAGCAACTACATGATGCTATCATGTCAATATGGACCAAAATCTCTGAGGAATGTTTCCAACACCTTGTTGAATCTATGCCACGAAGAATTAAGGCAGTTCTGAAGGCAAAAGGGGGTCCAACCCAGTACTAGAAAGGTGTACCTAATAAAGTGGCCAGTGAGTGTATAAGTAAGGATTAATTTAATGTCTATTGATGGTAATTGTTCAAGCTACTTTTTCACATTTAATCTATTAGTAGAATCCATATTATAATCTCACTCCAATATGTTGAGCGCTCTGATTCAGTTAAAATGACCCTGTTGTCCCTTAAATTACACTTCTTGCAGTGCCTGTTTTTAGATGAGTGAGTCTGGAGTTAACATTATTTGTTAGATTTCTAAGGTCTAAACGCCGCATTTTAAAATGTAAAAATTAGTTTAAATTACATATTCTTAAAGTGTTTTTTTTTTTTACGTATTTTAACTTGAAACAATGAGGTTTTGTGAAATCCCAAAAGTGGGATTTTGCTAGGCTTCCACTTCACTTGACAACAATGGGAGCTTCAGTATGACGTTTTGTGTAAAGCAGATAATCCAGGCAGCACTGAGCTGGGAAATGAGACGGAACAAGCAGCGTATTTGGCATAAATCTTTGTAAGGGAGTAGAAACGGTCCAAACTGAAAACGGGTGCTCTGTCGACACAGAAAAACAGCTTGAAAATAAAATGTTTTATTGAGATTGAAGATGCCATGTCTGTCTGTAAGCTGATTTTAGGGAGCGTGGTTGGTGAGATATTGATAGAGAGTATAAATGTTGTGTTTTGGATTTAAAACAGGGCTACAGATAGAAAAAGGTGTGGAAGATTCAGAGAACAGGTTTGTGTCTATTTTTAGTCTGTGGGTGTGTGCGCAATGTAGAAAGATGTACTGTGATGTCTTAGATTGACTCAGTATTTTGAAATCCTTTTTGAGCTTATCTTTTATTTCATTCAAAGACTGCCACCTACTGTGCTGCAGGTCCTGTTATGAATAATTTATACCAACGTGACCCCCCTGGTTTCTATTCACCATGCTAAAAATGTACCTCTACGCCTACATGATAGTTCAAATCTCAGCCAGCCCAAAGAGATTGATCTGAATTAGAAATCTTAGTCTAGACCCATGTGAAATGCGGCCACCTCCCAGTGATGAAAGATTGCTCACGTGATATGCACTCGATAGAGCAAAGTGCTGCGTCAGCCTGCAGAGGCTGGGGGAGTGCCTGTAATTCAACATATGTGTTGCAGAGAGAGAGAGAGAGAGAGAGAGAGAGAGAGAGAGAGAGAGAGAGAGAGAGAGAGAGAGAGAGAGCGTGTTCAAGGAGCTGCTTCGCATGTGTCACTGTTCTCTCTTATCTCGTCTTTGGATGGAAAGAGGAAAAGGAACAATTGAGAGTGGAAAAAATATAACATCACATGGGAGTGAAATGAAACAGTTTTCAACAAGGTGCTTTACAAATATTAGAAACACCACTTTGTGAGCACTGATTGAGTGAGAGGGAGCAAGAGACGGATGACTTATAGGTTATCAAGAGTTAAAGGAATAGTTCACCCCAAAATGAAAATTCTGTCATTAATAACTCACCCTCATGTCATTCCAAACCCGTAAGACCTTCATTCATCTTCGTAGCACAAATGAAGATATTTTCGATGGAATCTGAGAGCTCTTTAACCCTGCATAGACAGCAACACAACTGAAATGTTCCCAGACCCAGAAACATATACAAGGACATCGGTGAAACAGTCCATGTGTCATCAGTGGCTCAACTTCAATTTTGCAAAGCTATGAGAATACTTTTTGTGAGAAAAGAAAACTAAAAAACAGTATTGTTTACGTTCAGGAGAAAGCACTCCCTGTGGTACTCGGGGAGAAGAATAGTTGAATAAATTGTTATTTTTGTTTTCTTTGCACACAAATTTTAGAAAAATCATGTTAAAATGTGAGTATGATACATCTTGATATATTATTGGGAGATAGATATATTTATATGTTCAACTGATATTTAGATGCAGTTTATTTAAGTAGTTTGCTATGCAGTTAGAAAGATTTTATCAGAATTTCAACAATAGCACCAAATTGCATATTTTCTCAGTTTGGGACTCATACAATATTTTGCCATTAAAGCTTAATTTATCAAAAATTATGCTCAACAAAACGCACTGTTTTTGTGGATATTATTTATTTATTTTTACTATAGATTAATAAATTGAGCCATTACAAAAAAACAAAAACAATGTGTATTCTGTATGTGTTATCCGGGAATTTGAAGTGAACTTCTTCTTTTTGGAATGTTCGGTCTGAACACACTATACTATAAAATGGGATAGGATAGTGTGCAAGTGCACAAATTGGGACACACCTCTTGTTTTAGACCGATTGTAAAGCAGAATCTCTTGTGTCCCTCACAGAGAAGACAATCCCAGTGTTCATCTGATTTGTATCTAAGCTGTGTTTTTATGATTATTAAAGAATTTCACTATGCAGCATGCAAACATCAAGCTACTGCAATTGATGGTGTGGCGAGCGTCCTGTGCTGTTTGCAGGGTGTGCACAATTGTTGACTGAGTAGAGCATTCTTAATCCATCACTTACTAGCTTCCATAACAGTTAGGATGCTCCTTTAGAAGGCAGCTGCCTATGTGTGCTAAATAGGAAGCAAGGTAGCTCACTAGTAGGTTTTGGAACAGAGCTTTTGTATTTAAATAGGCAAGTTTTGCACAAGCATGTCTATGTGCAAGTCTCTGCATATACAGTATCTCCACGACCTTGTCATTGCTTATTCCCTGTTTACCTGCAGCTTCTCTACACTGAGTGCTTTAATATCTGTAATGCTTCTCCTGCAGGGCAGGCACTCCTCTCTGCTCTGCACAGCTGCAGTGGGCAAAGAATAGCACAGGGTGCAGATCATTCATCTCAGAGCTGGTGAAGAGGGACAGACAATCTCTGCATCTCATATTTTACAAAGATAGATGGGGCTGGGTCACATTCAATCGATTACGGTAATTTATCTGCCGAATGTGAATCAGAATACTGCACTGGTGCTGGTGCTTTTGGGACAGTATGGAAGTGAGGCTAATAATAATTGTCCCCTTTGACTAGAGAATCAAGGCCACCCCCCCCACACACACACACACAAACACCTTCTTTGACCAGTCAAGGTCATTCTCGGTCAGCATGTCTTCCACTAGCGAGTCATATCTCAGGGAACAGATGTGCAGCTCTTCTCATGTATCAGCTGGAATAAAGGAATATTCACAGGATGTTTCCACCACACGCCATTTCCTTCAGAAGACTTTCATGATGGAGTTCATGGCTTGATGAATCCGGCTAATCAAAGGCTGAAAGATGACAGAGCAGGGGACTTTGAATCAGATGGGAATTGAAATCACTTGAGAATAAACTAGATGACTCATGCAGTTTTCTGTTATTTTCCTTGCCTTCTCTCTCCATCTCTCAATTTCTCTCTCTCTTTCCATCAAACTGATTATTTTTCTCACTGGCAGTTGCAGTGGTCAGAATACTAACAACCTCTGCCGTGTTAAGCAGTCTGACCCCTGCGGTCTCTTTGTGGTAGCTAAAGTTAATACCTCGTTAAGAAATACACACATTTTTAGAAGATAATTAAAATCAAACAAATTAAGCCTGACCCAATCGTTAACTGTATTCTAGAAAGAAAAGGCCACTTACTTAATTACTTACATTGTAAGATAAGACTTTATTTATGAACCATTCTTCCCTTTAAATACATGCCCAATGGTGGCTTTAAAGGACTGATAAAATATCAGAGGACATTTTTAACAGGATGTTGTCATTGTGGCAATGTAAGTGACCTTTTGCAGGGAGTTTGATTGACAGGCAGTCTGTCCAATTAAAATGCTGAATATGCCATTTTTTGTCTGACAAACAAACCAGACAGGAGAGCACATTAACGTCGGTGGACTTGAACTTGAAAAATACTGTGCATTGATGTCTTTCAAGAGACCATCTGATGTTCATTCGTGTTTATTCATGCTATAACAACTAAAGAGGAAGAGATGATTGTTTCACGTGCCGCTTGAACTGAGTGATCTGTCAAGACACATTAAAGAGACACAAAATTGAATTTATTGTTTGAATAGTTTTTTTTAAATGACTAAATTTGAAAGCTGAGACTTTGTTTCATACCTGAAGTAACCTGCTCTGTCTTGTCTGTTGGTGTGTTGTCAGTTTCCTCTTTGCTCCGCGATGTATTTTTCACTGCCTGAGAACATGAGAGCACCATGGCTTGTCAGACATAGCAACAGTAAAGGAGGGCGGGTCGTTGCGAAGGGTCAATTGTGTTTTTTTTGTCATATATTCGGACACTGACTGCATTTTCTTTGTGCTTTTGCCTTTATACACCACAACACTGGATTTGAAATAAAACAATCAAGATGAAGTTGAAGTGCAGACTTTAAGCTTTTAATTCAAGGGGTTGAACAAAAATATAACATAAAATGCTTAGGAATTACAAACATGTTTATACGCAGCCCCCCATTTTACCTGCTTAATTGATGTAGAATTAACGAAGGAATGGGCCACATCTGTCCATGAAATGGCTTTTGAGTCAACTGTCCAATTGCATGTGGTCCCTTGAAAAAGGAGGAGGTACATATTAAAGAGCTGTAATTCCTAAACCTTTCCTCAAATTTTGAATCCCCTCAAATTAAAGCTCAGAGTGTGCACTTTAAGCCCATGTTCATTATTTAACTGTAACTTAAATATGTTTAAATCAACAACTAAAATAATACAAATTGTGCCTGTGTCCATTATATTCAATATTTATTTCTCAAATGAACCCCATGAAAATACAACTCTACTGTCTGTATGCTGTTTGCTTGTGTTATTTCTATAACCTATGATATCATCTCCATATTTGTTATGTTGTACTTTACCTTCCCTGTTATTTATTTGGATAAAAGTTTCTGATACATGAATACATGTGAATGAATACAGTATTTTGGAGAACACAGTTTGACTTATGTTGTTCGTAGACCAATGCTATCACTGTGTCCATGAATAATTACAGGGCCTATATGTCTCTGTCCACATGTTTGTGTCTTTCCTCTTGGTTGTCTTTTCATCTGGATAGCATAGCTTGTCAGCAATCTCTCCTCGTGTCTCCCTCTCTTACTCCTGTTATTTTGTGCATCATCTGTTGTTAGAGAGGTGAGGTGGATGGGCTGTGAGATGCGATGCCATTTGGGCAGATGGCTTTATTAGAGCTCCGTTGAGAGGGTGAGATTGAGGTGGGTTTATCTGACTCTGCTGTTTAGATTAGGCTGAAATGTTGCCAGGTCTAATTGAAGCAGGGATTTAAAAAGGGACTGATGAAATGCCACGACAAGGCTTGCTAAAAGGGCCTTATTTATATCAGTGTGAGGACCATATTGGAATTGCTCAGTTTATTTATGTTCTATTATTATCTTACGTTCTATAAGTCCACTATTGTATGTTCCAACTGTAACGCCTGCTTCACACATGAGCCGTGTGCAGTGCACATGCTGTACCAATGTGGTGCAAAAGTATACCACAAATAATCTATTCGTTCTCCATTATTTTGATTTTAAATCTAAATGTTGTTAAAGTTACTGAAAAGGCTTTTTCAGCATTGTGAACAACACATATTTTTATAATATAAACATTCAGAAAAGGACCTGAAGGTGGAGGCTGCCAGGACTTGAAGTTAAGAGCAACACAGCACAATAACTCAATAAGTATACTGTAGAAAAAATATATATTCCATTCATTACTTCTTAGATTTGCATATTAATATGCTCAAGCAAGCAGCAAAATATTTAAACATGCTACTTCTTTGTCTGAGCTTACAGTAATTCTCTCTCAAAGATGAATATGTTTTGTTGTTTGCTTTGGCAGTGAATAGGGTTACATGGTCGATTAGATGCCATTTCCAGCACAATGTCAAATGGCATTGTTGTTCATTAGGCCTAGTAATAATCTCAGCTAGAACAGCCAATACATTACATCATGTTGACCACTAGATGTTCCAGTCAAATTTTCACTTTGGAGAAATGGATATTTGAAATCACACTTAGGTCTATTGTGGTTTTAATGCGTTTATGGTGGTGCTATGAATTGGATAACATGTATATCATATACTAGATTTTTTATTTATTTGAAAAACTACAACTTAAGTTGGAAATATTGTACACAACAGAAATTAAAAGTATTTATTGCAGGTAATTTATGTACATAACTTGACAGAGTTTCATTGTGTTCTTCTGTTTGCATTAAACTCCTATCTTGTGTCAGAAGTTTAAAAAAAATGCCTCATCTTGCTTTTATGATTATGTTTTCATAATTCATTCATACTGCTTTTATGAAATGCTGTTGTTGTTGAATATTCTCAGTCATTTTCTTTTTTCTCTCTTTATTCAGGGTCATGCTTAGATTCCCTGATCTCTCCTCTCTACTCGTCCTCTTTCCATGCTTCCTCCAGATATAACTTTTTTTACTCTGCACACTTTGCCAAACTGTATGGTAAGAGACTACACCACTAAAAGCATGGGTTGCAGAAAGAAGTTTGAATGGGTGTTATTGATAATAGTGAAGTGAAATAATATTAACATTCTCCTATGACTTTTAGAATTTGCAGATACATTGTAAGCCACTACAATTACTAGCAGACTGCTGGATTACAACTAGTAACTAGTAACTACAATTAGCTAGCTAATTAGTAGCTAGTATCTACTAGTAAAAACTAGTAGCTAGTCACGTCCATTGCAAGCAGACCGCTGGATGGGTTCCCTTTTGAATAAAAATATCTTGCTTTTTGTGAATAAAAGCGTTTGTAACTATATCTGACTGAAAGAGAAAATAATATACTGTATGAGAGAAAGTAAATGTCACAAAATTGCTCGAAACAGAGTTAAATGCTGCACTAAATGCTGACTACTTCAAGACTGAGCAAGTCGTATTGTCCTGTAATGTTATCAGCATGGTTATATTTTAGGCAACAGAACAGTCTGTATTTTATTTTATTTGTTTAGTTTTTTTTACCTGCCATTAAATATGTAACATAAGATCTTCTGTACACATACACATTTAAACGAGGGATTGTAGGCAAAAATTAAATTGGTTGGTGGAGAAAAAGAACAATTTGAACTTTTTGCTTTATTTGAAATGCCAAAAACACACAAGGGATATGGGACATTTCTCTTTATTTTTCCCCTAGAGGAGAACTCAAAAGTAATATAGATTATTGAATTTATGAGTGCCCAAACAGGGACTAAGGCCCTACCAACTACAATGATTCCTGCAGCCCATGACAAGAATGGCTCAAGAATGTTTTTTTATTAACTGAATTTCTGAAATGTTTGTGTGATGATGCATTTGTAAGTAACTTTGGATAAAAGCATCTGCTGAAGGAATGAATGTAAATGTGATGATGCAGGGAGCAGCGGCTGGTCTCCGTCCCCTCGGGACAGGCAGCCATGGATGCAGATTGACTTGGGGAGGAAGTATCGTATCATGGCCATTGCTACTCAGGGTACCTTCAACTCTTATGACTGGGTCACCAAATACATGCTGCTGTACGGGGACCGATTTGACGCATGGACTCCATATGTCATGACAGGAGGCAACATGGTAAGAATAATCTATATGTTATATAGATATATGAGTGTTTGGAAAAGAGTGTTTGTATGATTTGTGCTGATCAATGATCCTGATGTTTGGTGGTTCAGGACAGGTCAAGAGGTCATGCATTTGTATCGTTTATGACTCTATGTATAAGCCTCTAATATCAGCTTTTGTGTCTCTCAGACGTTGCCTGGTAACTGGAATTACTACCAGGTGAAGAGGAACGTCTTTCATTATGCGTTCACTGCCAAACATCTGCGCATCTATCCCATGGGCTGGAATACTGAGAGCGGAGGAAAGATCGGCCTTCGCGTAGAATTCTACGGCTGTCCTTACGGTAAACAGCACACTTAGTTACTGGCAACAGCGTTGGTTTTATCAGCAGCCAAGAACTTTATCTTAACATCAGACAGAAAATCTCCTCAGTGTTTTGTAATGTTAACTGGTCCTTTGAGCTGTACCACAGAAAATAATTATTTAATCAGTATTTTGGTCTTGTTTTCCAGTAAATATATCCTACATGTGCTTAAGCATAAGATCATTGTATGAAGTGAGGTTTCTGAAACATTTTAACCCTATAAATGAAATATTTTTTTCTTACTGCAAAACATACTAAATATTTTTTCCTCTCAAGTACTTTGTATCTTGTTTCAAGTATGTTTAAATATTATCATGAGATTTGTGTGTGTGTGTGTGTGTGTGTGTGTGTGCAGTGTGTCAAGCAGAGTATCATTTAAATGTTAATATCTTTGCACTGCAAAAAAATAACAATATGTTTTGCCACATACAATATCAAGCCCTCACACCTGCTTGTTAAGCTTATGGATTAATTGAATATTCATTTGTAAATTCAACATCTATAAACATTGTATTATGCTAATTAAAGCAAGCTAGAAGCTATTATTGGGGAGACACTGTTGGTCCTTAATGATCTGGGTTCCTGTCGCTCAACTAGTAGTGTGTGTGGTTCTTGTGTTTGGTTTTAAGATGAACATCTGCCGATACAGTTTTTGACAGTCCTCTTCACACTCTTGATATTTGATCCTAACAGACTCATATGTGATGCAATTTGAGGGGGATGACATGGTGGCGTATTCATTCCCACAAGGCAGGATGAGGACTCTTCAGGACCACTACGCTTTAAACTTTAAGACCTTGGAAAAGGACGGTATTCTCCTGCACAGTGAAGGTTTGCAGGGAGACTCCATCACTCTAGAGCTGAAGACTGGACGCCTCTACTTACATATCAGCCTGGGTAATGATGACAAATCTATCCATCCATCCGTCCATCTATCCGTCCATCTATCCGTCCATCCATCCATCCGTCTGTCTGTCTGTCTCTGTCTGTCTGTCTGTCTGTCTGTCGTCTGTCCGTCCGTCTATCTATCCATCTATCGTTCTATCGTTCTATCGTTCAATCGTTCTATCTATCATTCTATCTACAATCACAGGACATGTTTTTCTGCTCTTTTGTCAGGGAGTAGCACTGTCCATAACTCCAATGGGATGACCACAATGATGCTGGGAAACCTGCTGGACACTCAGCACTGGCACTACGTCACCATCAAGCGCTACGGACGAGAGGTTAACTTCACCTTGGACGGCCAGACTGAGACTTCTGTCCTCAATGGAGAGTTCCAGTACCTTGATCTGGACAAACAGGTGTTGTGTTGGATTAAACACATGAACTATTAATGCACTCTTCACTAAATTACTCACATTTGTTCAGAAGATTTAAATGAAGAATCAATCCGTATCATAGCAATTATTCATTTCTCTTTAGATTTATGTTGGCGGCGTGATTGAGAAAGACGTGCCCCATCTGCCCGGTAAGTTTAACTTCCGTGGCTGCCTGGAAAACGTCTTTATCAATGGAATCAATATCATCTACAAGACACAGTACCAGGAGCCTGAAATTCGACTAGCTCCTAAAAAGGTATGTAAAGTTTTCCTAAAATTCACACAATCAACAGCAAGAGCATAGTGTGGGGTGAATTATTAAGAGATGTAGAATCACATATGATGTCACATTTGGATGACTATTGTATTGCTTTTGCTAAATATTTGTAATATTAATTTGTATATATTTACGTCTTCTCATCTGCCTTTCTTCAGAAAAAGATGCATTATACTTGCCGTGATCTCCTCTGGAAGCCCATGACCTTTGCAGGACCCAACAACTACCTACAGCTGCCCGGCTTCTTCCGGAAGAACCGTCTGGCAGTGAAGTTTAAGTTTCGCTCATGGGACTACACAGGGTTACTGATGTTCACCAGGTTTGCAGATGAGTTGGGCTCTCTGGAGCTGGGCCTCAGCGAAGGACAAGTCAACGTCACTCTAATGCAGCCTGGAAACAAGAGATTACGTTTCGCTGCAGGTTTGATTGAGGATTGTGTCCATAGTATTCGTTATGACATTTTCAACTCTGTTTCTTTAAGAGAGGACTGAATGGAACCCCTGTAGACCAAGAGTTTAGCAGAACCAATGCCAGATGAAAGATTAAATATAGTACAGTAAATATTATCCTATTTTGTCTTGTCTCAGGTTACCGTCTCAATGATGGCTTCTGGCACACAGTAGACCTGACAGCCAAAGACAACTTATTAACTATCACTATAGATGAAGATGAAAGCTCACCACTGAAGATCACCAACCCCTTCATGGTTCGTACAGGAGACCGCTACTTCTTTGGGGGTAAGTAACAGAATATAAGGACGATTAGTCTGTTATGATTCAATGTCACATGACTAAAACCGTGTGACACTCTCCTCTAAAACTGCCTCAAAAATGACTGTGAAACAATATTAATGTTTGCAATAATATGCGTTTCATCTGTTATACATATGCACATGCCATAAATGCTACATTAATGTTATCATCTATAATAAATGTGAGTGTAGTCAGAGCCTTTCAGTTGCATAGCAGATAACTAGATTAATATTTCATATTTGATGTACTGCAGGTTGTCCTAAGAGCAATAACACGGCACGCTGTGTGACCAAGCTTTCTCGCTTCCATGGCTGCATGCAGCAGATCTTTATAGATGATGAGCCGGTGGATATAGATGTCATGCTGCAGAGGAAATGGGGCAGATATGCTGAAATCCTGCTGGGCACCTGTGGAATCACTGATAGGTGTGTGTTTGTGTGGGTGGGTTTTGCCAACACTGTCCTCCCAATTATAGAGGCCAAGCAAAGAGCCCATGCAAGGAAAAAAATGGCTTCTGTAGGAGTCAAGTATATTGGTAGGACATACCCTTAGCTCAGCTCTATAAAAACAATATATATCTATGGGAAGCCACCACCATGATCTGAAAACTAGCATGCATGTGTGGGATATATGTTCATGTCTTATGTCAAAGTCTAATGTCTTAAGGTCATTGCACACTGAGTCCGACATTTTTTGTGAAATTTCACATGTTAAAAAATAAATACGACCTCACATTGATTTCGAATTTCTGCGTTTTCTTGCATAGCATGCATTTTGATAGGAAAGTATGAGGAATTGGAAGCGGAAAAATGCATGCAAACATTTTGGACTCGGTGTGCAATTACTTTTAATCTGTAATAGGAAATCAGGATGAAAAACAATAAGAAAATTGTAACTCCAAAAAATTTACAAAAATTACCTACATTGATTCTGATACTATTTAACACCAGTACAAATATCGAAATATTCCTAAATCAAGATATATTTACTTTAGTAGCTGTAAATGACTTCATATCTTTAGTCTTGTTTTCTGAAAAACATATACAATTATCTGAAATAAGAAAAACATTATGTCTGTGGGGTTGGACATCTTGTTTTGCCTTCGAATTAACTTTATTTTTCTTTCCCTACTGACAGATTGTTCTTCTTGTTTTAAGCATAAACACTTCAAAGCTTCGCAAAGGAGAAAAACAAGATGGATTAATCACTGATAAATCATAAGATTAATTAAGTAAAACAACAGAAAATTAATTACTATTCTAGTTTTGATTTTAGAGTATAACTCTCATGTTGATTTATTTCATATTAGTGTCACCTGCAAATTATATTTTGTGCAATATGCAACAACAGTATTGACAAGAAAACATAGCATGCCCAATGTAATATCTTGAGACATGCATTATTAAAATGTCGACCGTCTCTTGTTTTTTCTCAGGTGCAGTCCAAACCCTTGTGAACATGAAGGCAGGTGTATTCAGTCCTGGAATGACTTCCTGTGTGTGTGTAACAACACCGGCTACAAGGGGGAAGTTTGTCATAACTGTGAGCGTCCCTCATTGAGGAGATTCCTCTGTATTGACTTTTTGTTGGTGAAACATGAGAATTAAGCCTCTCTCTGTCTCTCTCTCATCATCTCAGCGGTCTACAGGGAGTCATGTGAGGCCTACAGGCTGAATGGGAAGTACTGGTCAGGCAACTACACCATAGATCCAGATCTGAGCGGACCATTGAAGCCTTTCACAGTCTACTGCAATATGTGTATGTATGAAGTAGAACAGATTGACGTGTTGAAAGCAATTTAGAATGATTTTTAAAATAAGCTATCCTATAACTAATGTCCTATAACATTTTTAGTGCAAAAATCATGGACCGTTATTGAGCACAACCGCATGAAAAGCACCAAAGTGAGCGGGTCCACCATAGATCGACCGTTTATTGGGGACCTTCAGTATGTAAATGCATCGTGGGATGAAGTCACTGCCCTAGCAAACACCTCTTTATACTGCGAACAGTGGATTGAGTTCTCATGCTACAAGTCACGCCTCCTCAATACTCCACGTAAGTTACACATTTGTTAACAATGACGTGTGGAAATCAGTATGAGGAATATCCTTTGTCATTTATAGTCAATGATTGAAATAATAATAATTCACCCAAAAATGAAAATTCTGTCATAATTGATTTGCCCTCATGTTCCAAGCCTGTATGAATTTAATCAGTGCTTCTCAAAATGTGACTTGTATTTAAATATTGTGTTACATTGTACTATATAAGCAGCCATCACTATGTTGCTGAAATATAGCATTGTAGTAGAAGAAAAAGGAACTACAGTTGTGAGTTTTAGATGGCTGTTGAAGTATTGATCTTAGCTAGGATCTTATGTAATCCGTACAAAAACACTATATGGTCTGACTCAGCTGAACTGCCAAGAACTTGAACATAATTCGTGTCACTGACCTTCTCAGCTTTTTTCTTTGCTGAGTACTTATAGGAATCGTATCAGTCAGCCTTTACCATTCAAACGCAAAGATTTACGTAGTAGGGCCCAGTCGTCATGGTCCTCTTATTTGTGAGACTGGCTTGCCTACACTACCAATAGGTATGCACTGTTTCTTTAGTTTTATTTATTGTTGTAAACAGATGGACGGCCTAACACTTACTGGATTGGTCGGCATAATGAGAGTCATGAATACTGGGGAGGAGCTTTCCCTGAAAGTGGGAAATGTGGATGTGCTGTCAATCAAACTTGTACTGACTCCAAGTACTGGTGCAACTGTGACGCAGACTATCGGCAATGGTGAGAATGAATAAACAAGTGAAAACATGTTTTTATTATATAAGCATACCTTTTACAATGTGTCTGTATGGTGGTGTTTTATTATTTTAATATATAAAATAAATGGACGTTAGAGAAATGAACTATACATGTACTATTTACATGACTGTTCAAAAGTTTAGTGTCAGTAAGGATTATTATGTAATTTTTTGGGGGAAAGAATTTCAAATAAATGCTGTTCTTTTGAACTTTCTATTAAACAAAGAATCTTGAAAAAAATGTATCTCAGTTTCTATAAAATTAAGCAGTGCGGTGGAATAATAAGAAATGTTTCCAAAGCTCCAAATCAACAGATTAATATAATTTCTGAAGGAACATGTGACACTGAAGCCTGGAATAATGATTCTGAAAATTCAGCTTTGACATCGCAGGCACAAGTTACATTTTAATATATATTCAAACAGAAAACAGTTATTTTAAATGTACTAATATTTCACATTATTACGGTAATCTTAATCAAATAAATGCAGCCTTGGTGAGCATAAGATAATTCCTTCAAAAACCTGATCAACCCTTAACTTTTGAACAGTAGTGCATAAGTACAAACTAAATATGAATTGATTATTTTAATGGCTAATTTCCATTCACTAGGCACTCCGATAAGGGCTACCTGTCGTTCCGAGACCACCTGCCTGTCAGGAGGCTTGTCATAGGAGACACTAACCGCACCGGTTCAGAAGTGCGCTTCAGTGTTGGGGAACTGTCCTGCCATGGAGACCGTGAGTAATGAATGTAACAAAAATAAAACGGATGAAAAGTCTGTGTATATAATGAGATCATTTCTGACATGTGAGTAAAGGGAAATGTACAATCATCTGATTTATCTCAAAATAAACACAAAAAAACAGAATTAAATGGTTTATTTTGATGGTTGACTGAACATGATCCTCATTAACACTCACATAATTACCAAATAAATAAAGAAATTAGCATAAAGGTGGTTTCATTTTATGGTGGGTGATGGGATTAGAAACGTGACCCTGCACTCTCCTAAACATCTCAATGATAATGAATGGCACTACGTAGAAGCTGAAATCAATGTGAAATTGGCACGTCTCAAGGTTGATTTCCTGCCTCCGGCCATTCACAAGTTTCCGGGCCAAACCTACATCACTATGAAGTTCACACAACCCCTGCTCGTAGGTAAGAATTATAGAGCTGGAGTTTTAAGCAGAATTGATATGAAACATTGCTCACCATGCATCTGTATTCAGGAGCGGCCAATCACACATTAAGGCCTTTTCTGGGCTGTCTGCGTGGGCTGAGGATGAACGGGGTGCCTGTGGATTTGGAGGGAAGGGTTGACGAGAGGGCTGGCATACGTAGGAACTGCACCGGGGCGTGTCTGAATGTCTCCATACCGTGTCGCAATGGAGGCCAGTGCATTGATGGCTACGCTTCATACACCTGTGACTGCAATAACACAGCCTTCGACGGCTATTACTGTCATTTAGGTAAGTTAACACACATTTGCATATGCTTTCTCACACTTATGCTGGCACAAATTGACATGACGCAAAACAGGCTACAGGTGTTTCCTAATAAACTTATGCAAATTTGAAATTATATCTTTTCATCTTCATCTGGGTAAAGACTAGTTATTACAAATGCATTTTTATTTCATGAAACCGTGATTAGGAGATTTAAAAGATTAAAACTGATTCGAGAGAATGATAAAAAATTGGAGGAACAAGCAAAGTGGTGCCTCTGAGAATATGTTAAAGAGAGATTCACTGCCTGAAAAAGAGAGAGTGACAGACTTTGGCTTTTGTGTCCACTTTCCATTTTAAGCATCTAAATCCAGAGCTGATTTAGGCTAACAGAGAGGGTTTATCTGTTCCATGAAGTAACCTGCATTTTTGGATAATCTGTGTGGGAATATTTAAGATCTTTGTCTTTGAGCTGAATTATATATATATACTAATAAATCTTAATACGCTCACCAACAGGATTTATAATGTGCATATATATAAAATAATAATTGTGTATATATATATATATATATAAAACAATAAAACACAATTGAGCCTTCTTACTACAGGTATATCATTAAATAAATTAGTAGAGCTGTCAGAGTTAAACGAGTTAAGATGCAATTAAATAATTAAGCACCCATTTGTCAGTTAATAGAAAATGTGATTCTTTATGTGACAAATTGAATATCATCATCAATATAAATGTCATTGTGGAGACATTATTATTCAGAATAGTTTGAACAAATCAGTTGAGTTAAATGACAGTGACTCTTAAAACAGTGGCTGTATATAATATGCATACTTCCCTACAATGTGTTATTCATAAAACTGTAGCACAAATTACCCATTACTCAGATTACCAACTATTGTCCAATAGACACTTATCTATCCCATGAGGCCACAGTTGATGTTTTGTGACTGGCTATGTAGCAATACAACTGATGCTGGAAGGTCATATGACAAGAACAACATGTTGAATGAAGTAGATCCAAATTATATTCCCATATTTATACTATATAAGTTCAGTCACAAAGTAATTACTTATTCAGAAGTTGTACCTCCTGATAGATTATGTGATTTTGGATGCAGACAGTCACGTCTTTTGTTGCCAAATAAATCAGTGTTTTTGAACAAACTGGTTGAGTAAATGATTCAAAGCCTCAGGACTGAGTTTGAAACAGCATACTAACAAATCACTCTTACTATTTCAGTTCTGAATTCAGCCTGTCACTTCAGCGTTTTGAATAAATTGATGAATAAAGTGAATAATGTAAATGACTCACTCATACAGACATTCAGTTGTCTCCACCTACTGGTGTAACTATGTACCTCTCAGAAAGAGTCTCTGTAAAAGCTGGACCTGACAAACACAGATACAAATCCTAATATTTGTTTATTGCAATTCTTCTTGACCAGTCATATTCAAGGACTGGAATCTTTTTTTCTTAAGATTTTAGAATTATGGATATGTTTGTGATCGCATATATTTAATGTTTCTCTACTTTTCTCTTTAAGAGAAAGAACTGAAAAACATATATTTTGTATTAATTGCTATTACATCACTTGACAGCCATGATATTACGATTTAATCCCACACAGAATAATAACTTAATACTAACTTCTTGTACCAAAATATTATATAAACGGTCTAAAAGTCTATTCTTTTCGAGTCTAATGACATGTTATTATGATGATTTTTTTTTTCTAAAAACAAGTTCAAGCAGCATGTGGGAGGATTGCCCGTGAGACATGACCTGACATATACAACACTGTGATCTCTGCTTGTGTCACATCCTTTTAGATATTGGGGCATTCTTTGATGTGGGAGCGTGGTTGCGGTATGACATCCGCAAAGAGCCAATTTCCTTTGACGCATGGTGGGCGAACTTTTGGATAGAGCCTCACTGGCACAACTTCACCCTCGGCTACAACACGACAACTGATGACATAGAGTTCAGCTTCAGCACTCTACAGGCCCCAGCGGTGCTGCTTTACATCAGCTCCTTCAGCAATGATTACATCGCCGTCCTGCTCAAGAAAGATGGTGAACACACACACAATAACATCAGCAGAACAAAACATTAGCTTTAGCACTGATGTCACTACCTTTGCAGGCACTCTTTCGCTGAGATATCGGCTTGGGATAATAAGCTACAAATTTAAGTTGGCTGACAGAAACATGGCCGACGGCTTCCCTCATTTCGTCAACATCACCCGACACAACTACACCATATGGACACAGGTAGGATCTCAAACAAGATCAAACTAGATCTAGAGTTATTAGCATAACAAAAGTGCACTGTTTGCGTGTGTATTTGCACCTGGATCTAGGTGGATTACATGGATCCATGGATTGAGAACTTAATACCAGGAGAGATTCCCAGATTTGATTCACCAAAGTCTATATTCTTGGGTAGAGTCATGGGTAAGAGCAGCATATTTATCTTAACTTGTTGCCTGTGGATGAAAAGTTGCATTCAATAGATTGATCTGATTTATTTTCTTCTTCATAGAGGTGGGAGGTGTCGACTACGAAATTCAGAGGCACAACAGTCCAGGTTTTATGGGCTGTATATCAGGGGTCCGATATAATATTTTTGCTCCTCTGAAGGCTTACTTCCGACCCAATGTAACCAATCCACCGGTAACGACTCAAGGCTATGTGGTGGAGTCTAACTGTGGGGCGTTTCCCCTGTTTTAGGATATGTCCCCTGGGAGGATGACCCCTGGTTCACTGGCCTGTGTAAGTCTACATATCCTGACATTCACATGATTGTCTTCTAACATACACTACCGTTCAAATGTTTGTTTGTTTTGGAAATAAATTAATACTCATAAAATTGATCAAAAGTGACAGTAAAGTCTATGCTATGATTGTTGTACATTACACTGTGATTAAATGTTGTTTTTAACCCTCAATGTTTTGTTTTTAGTCTTTTACTACATTCATGATGATGTTACCCCACCTTGGATGACATGTAAGTTTACAGTCACTCATTTTATTATCTTTTTTAACGTGTATATATAGTGCTATTTTTTTATTCCTTTCAGATTTCCACCGTCCTCCTAATAAAGGGATAAAATCCACCCAAAAACTATTTTTAAATGTAATTTATACTAATGTATTCTGTTCTTCTTGCTATTTTTTGTCTTTTATTCCTATTCAGCATTTCAGCCAGTACTGCAAACCACGCTCTCTGTTTGTGATGCTAAACCCTGTTTTTAAAATCCTCTTAATTTGCAGAACACAGGATTAGGGAACAATCATGGAAATATAAGCTTCTGCATAAATACCATCTTCTGCACGTGACAGAAATTTGGTATAATCAGTTATGAAACGTCATATAAGGATAATATACTGTATGTGGAATAAATCAATAAGCGTCAGATTTTTACAAATGACCATATTTCAAAATATGTCAGTTCCATTAATCTGTAAAAAAAATATTGTAAATATTTTATAGAACTTCTATTATAATACTAATGAGATCATTTAAAATGTAAAGACTCGTCAAAACAATACAAGACCATTTTTCTAACTGAACACTTATATTTTTATAAAGAGATTTATCAGAATAAATCTCATCATTTGCAATTATCCATCATTGCTTCACTCAAATCCTCTTTTTTTCTAACTGTCTGATTGTCATCTCTTTTCCAGGATAAACAAGACACACACACACACACACGTACACACACAGACACACACTTAATCCTCCTTACAAGTGGAAACAGCTCTCACAGCAAAACAGAAAATCTACAAGATGTCAAGATGTTAAAAGAACAATTTGCCCAAAAATGAACACTCATTTGCTGACTCAAACTGTTATTTTGTGGAACACAATTTAATTTTGAAGAAATTTATGCTGGTCTTTTCCATAATAACAATAGTGACCACCACAAATTAACTTTAGACATCAGTTTGGTTGCATGAAAATTCTCCATTTGTGTTTCACATAAACATATGACAGTATACAGGTTTGAAACACCATGAGAGTAAGTAAATGCAGATGCAGAAAATATTCATTTGGTGTGAGCTATCCATTTAAAGCTTATGAGTATATTTGAGCTGACAGTCAGCAGTCTCTCCTGTCAATTCTGCAATATGATATAAATTACGTTTAAGCCATCATTTGCAGACAGCTCAACCAGACCACCGTAAGAGTATTAAGCTTAATGCTAACAACTGCTCTCTCTCTCTTTGTGTCATTTTCTCCACAGTAATCGTGACAGTGTCTCTGATGCTGCTCTTCCTGGTCCTGTACGGCCTCTACATTTACCTGTACAGGTATAAAGGCAGTTACCACACTAATGAACCGAAGCAGCTGGAGTCCCCCAGCTCCGCTCGGCCCCTCACTGATACTCTGCGCAAGGATAGAAAGAACCTGCCGGAAATACACGAGGAAAGTCCCAATGAATAACACAAACTGAAGGTTGTCTTGAGGAAAAGAGAGGAGTGCTGGTGATTATGAGGGAGGTAAATGGTGAAGACTGAGGAATGAGTTGCAAATGTGTTTTTATGTATGCTTTGCCTTTATGGTAAGTTAACTATATTTATTTTCCTGTCCCGTTATTTTTACAGTGTAATCTGATATTTGGTGCTTTTGGCAGGGTTCAAAATAAGCAGGCTAGAGACAATTTACCATCTGATCAATGAGCACTCGCAGTGCAGGCCGACTGAAGTGCCTCAGCAACATTACAAGAAACTGAGCGATCGATCCAGGGTTCCCACAGTCATAGACGGATCAGGAAATATCAGGGTATTTAAGAATTGTGATTTCCAGGCCTAGAAAACAGTATTGGAAATGATTACAATCATGGAAAAGTGTGTTGTAAATATACATTTACATAGTCATGCCCATCACAACGATATTTTATTGATTAGAAATGAGATTTTTGTGTGTAATCTCAGTAAAATTGTTTTTACAAAATCATTGTTTTTAAAACTCCCGAACGACTGGAAAAGTCGTGAAAATGAGTAAAATCTTAAAGTCGTGTTAATCTCTGTAGTCTGTAATATAACTCTGTGTAGTTATGGCCATCTCAAAAATATTTCATTGGTTACAAATTCACTATTTGTGAGTGCAATCACAATAAAATCTAAATTTGTATTAAACAAATAATAATCACAACTGGCTGGAAAACTGGAAATTGAAAAAAAAATCTTAAAAACTTGAAATTTGTGTAGTCATAATAAATATTTCTAGTTATGCTCATAAAATAAATAATATACTGTAAAAGATCTGTATTATAAAAAAAATCGTAAATTACTGGAAAATTGAAAATGAATTGGTGTAAGGGTGTGGGAACCCTGTATTATAGTGTACTGCAGAAGTCGTGTGTTTGATAGCCGTGTTGTTGTGTTCATGAGAGAATCTGCCCAAAATGCACAACAACCTTCAGAGTAGTGTTTTGAAAATGTAGATATGTTCACACATATCTGTTTTAACATCGCTAAAACTTCATTAATGTATATGGAGGACTTTGCTCAGACATAGCTAATGTTACATAAGTATTTAAATGTTTGTATTTTACTACTGTCTAAAATTGGATGCAGCGCTTATAAGAGATGAAGAGTCAATGGCATTGAATGGCTTCAGCTTCTTTAGAGCACAATGACATTAATGTGCTGAACAATAATGTGTCTGGGGAAATATTATTTCTGTGGCATATCAAAAACTGCAGAAAGGTATTTTTGTGATATTAGCCATATTACATCTTGCTTGCGAACAGCATTATGTGGTAAAAGATTCATACAGATTAGGAGATTTTTGTAAAAACGACACAGTAGGCCTCATGAAACAAGCAGAAGGAATTTTAGCCCCATGTTATAGAAATGTTTCTTGACTAAAGCCCAATGAGTGCTGTACTGAAGAGGGTGTGTTGAGCTGTTTGTCTCAGGGTTGGTAACGGTGGTCATGATGGCATGGCACAGAGAACTACATGTTCTTCTCACTGCTGCTACAGCAACACACACCAGCCTTGTCAAGATATTTTGACTTTCAGTTTATATTATACAAACCTAACAGTACACGAATGAGGGCAAAACTGTGTTGTGTTTGAGAGTGTGTCTGATTATAATGATGCCACAGATCAGTGATTGGAGTCCACGTCATATTTCCTGTCTTTTCTAGAGAGTTCTTCCTGTGGGCCAAAGCAAAACAATATAGTTTCTAATAACAGAGTATAATGATGTCATGCTTCTGTTCAGTCCACATCATATTCATGTCAGGTGATTGATGATGAAGCATTTTAGACCAGTGATTCCCAACAAGGAATATGTTGATATGAATGTCAAATATATTTAAAAAAAACGTATTGGAATTAATATAAATTTTTTTTTGTTATTCATTTAAGGGAAAAAAATGTTTTTGTAATGTAAGTTTTATATTTTTGTTTGATGTTTTTCGTCCATAATTCAGGTTTTTCTTTAAAAATGACATCATTCATTAATTTACAAGTGATGATGGGGTAATTTTGCCTTAGCCTATTGGCTACATCTGTTTGGGAAACACTGTTTTAAACACTCTGCACTTTTATAGTGTGAGATGAATGTGTTCACTGTGGCGCCTATAATCTACATGTTGATCAGAAAAAGGTGAACAAACGGTGTTAGCTTCGGATCAACAATAACTGAGTGACAGAAATGCTAAAATTGCATATTTTGAATATTAGAGGAACAGCAAACTTAATGTGCTATGTGGTTTGTTACAGATCTAATATCATAATTACAATCAGTTTGTCAAAGGTAGATTTTGAACAGAAATAATCACAAAGCAGCCGATATTTCCACATGAGGTCACACATGAAACACTGAGCAGTTCAGCACAAGTGTGATTATCGAGGTCAAGAGGCTTTCACACACCACAGGCGGTCTGTGGATGAAAGACTCCCATGTATAAAGTCATGGTTTTTATAACTTCATTCATGCGTTTGCTGTAGGATTATTGCTGCTGCTGCTGCTTCTTAGCTGTTTTGATGGCGGTCTTATCAAGAGCTTAGAGCACTTCCATCATCTTTCCAAATGTGAAATGAGCAATTAAAGTAAAAGAGCAAATAAGGTAGAACACTATTATCTTTAGAAGCTATGCATTATGCATGACAACTGCACTTTTCATCCAAATGCAATATGAAAAAGAAGAATCCGCTGCTTCCAGTGCCAGGCACATGTTCTTTAGTATGTTTCTTTAACAGAGCCATAAAATCTTCTATCAAAGAGATCACATAATATTCACCCATAGATTATGCTGTTCATGTATATGTACAAATAAAGTGTACTTCTCTTTTTATCATTCTAATTTGTATAAAAAAGGCAGGCACGTGAGAGTATTTTGAATAGATGAGTACTGAATGAATAATCCAGCTTTAACCTCATGATCTAGGCCAGGTTTTGTCTGTTTTGATTCCTTTCGTAATGTATCCCTCATTCTTTTACTTCTTCCCTTCTATTGTCCTCTAAACCAGTGGAATATGGACTTTCAATTCATTTTTACTTTGAAGAGTATCTTGAATGAAGAATGAAACGGTACTGTAAAGAAATATTAAATTTAACAGGGACAAACACCTCTCAGAGTCTCTTGACATTTTCTTTAAAAACGATATAGTCGGTATAAATGATTGAACACCAACACCAAAGTTTGGTATTTGTTGATGCTCAGATGTAACCCACATTCTGTTCCAGATGAATGTTAATGTGAAGCGAGCGGATAGTGTAAATGACTGGTATTCAGCACTAGCTCGTGTGATGCATGTTTGTATAAATGAGGTATTGTGGGTCGTCTGTGTCAATACTGCAGCTAATAGGAGAGTTACCTCATTGACATATATTTGACTGAATGTTTAAAAACATCACTTATCGGCACATGGAGGCCCATTTGTTTAATTTGAAGAAATGTATTACTTAATACGTGACCTTCACCAATATGTTTATATATATATATATATATATATACATATACAGTATATCACCAAAGTGAGTACACCCCTCACATTTCAGCAAAAATTTTAGTATAATTTCTCAAGGGACAATATTGCACAAATGAAACTTGGATATATTTTAGAGTAGTCAATGTGCAGCTTGTATAAAAGTACAAATGCCCTCTAAATATAACTCAACAAATAACCATTATTGTCCAAATAATTGGCAACAAAAATGAGTACACCCTAGTGAACATGTCAAAACTGTGTCCAAAGTGTCAATTTTGTATAGGGGCATCATTATTAGCACTGCCTTAATCTTCCAGGGCATGGAATTCACCAGAGCTGCACAGGTTGTTGCTGGCATCCTCATCCACTCCTCCATAATAACATCATGGAGCTGCTGGATGTTAGACACATGGTGCTTCTCCACCTTCTGCTTGAGGATGCCCCACATGTGCTCAATAAGGTTCAGGTCTGGAGACAGACTTGGCCACTCATCACCTTCAGCAGCAAGGCAGTTGTCATCTTGGTGGTGTGTTTAGGGTGTTATGTTGGAAAACAGTTTCTGAAGGGAGGGCATCATCTTCTGTTTCCGAATGTCACAGTACATGTTGGAATCCATGTTTCCCTTAATGAACCGCAGCTCCCCAGTACCAGTAGTAGTCATGCAGCCCCAGACCATGATGCTACCACCACCATACTTTACTGTAGGCAAGGCACAGTTTTCTTGGTACTCCTCACCAGGGCGTCGCCACACATGCTGGACACCATCTGAGCCAAACAAGTGTACTTTAGACTCATTAGATCACAGAACATGGTTCCAGTAATTCATGCTCTTGGCCAGGTTGTCTTCAGCAAACTGTTTGCAGGCTTTTTTGTGGGCCACCTTCAGAAGAGGTTTCCTTATAGGACGATGACCATGCAAACCTACTTGTTGCAGTGTGTGGCGTATGGTCTGAGCACTGACAAGCCGACCTTCTGCTTCTGCAACCTCTAAAGCAATGCTGGCGGTACTCATGCATCTGTTTTTTGAAGCCAGCTTCTACACCTGATGCACAGCAAAAGGGCTCAACATCTTTGATTGACCCTTGCGAGGCCTGTTCTGAGTGAAACCCGTCTTGGAAAACCTCTGTATGACCCTGGCCACTGTTCTGTAACTCAGTTCCAGGCTGTTACCGAACTTCTTATAGCCTCAGCCATCTTTGTGGAGAGCAACAATTCTAATTCTCAAATCCTCAGAGAGTTCTTTGCCATGAGGTGCCATGTTGGACATCCAGTGGTCAGTATGAGAGAATTGCACAAAAAACAAACAAATTTGAACTGCTCTAAAACAAGATACACAAATGTGTATGGTCCTGTCAAGCAGGCAAAAACATGAACATGATGAATAAGACATGTGGCTTTGCATGGTTAAAAGATGTATAGCTGTTATCACTTAGGGTGTACTCAGTTTTGTTGTCATTTTTTTGACAATAATGGCTGTTGAGTTATTTTCAGAGGACCGTAGATCTTTACTGCTATACAAGTTGCATATTGACTACTCTAAAATATATCAGTTTCATTTCTATAATATTGTCTCTTGAAAAGATATACTAAATTAACTGCCGTGTGAGGGGTGTACTCACTTTTGTGAGATACTGTATATATATATATATATATATATATATATTACACTCACACACACACACACACACATGGTAGGTAATAATATGTTAAGCGCTAATATGTATCTTTCAGATACTAATATGCATTGTTTAGGGGTAAGGTACAAAGATGAAAGACTTAATTTCAAAACATAAAATAATTGTACACCACAAACCTTTGAACGGTAAACGAGTAAACTGCATCTGCTGAGGGTAAATGAACACTGCGTACATCATTTGTTATCATTGTGATCACAATGATCTTTTATTACCACTGTGCTCTTGAGGTTGATTCAGGGAACTGTAGGTCCTGTGAATGCAAAGCATTTGCCAAAATAATTCCCATGAAAATCTCCATGGTTAAAGTTGAACTAGTTTCATGGAATCAGACAAAACCTTATAATGGTATCCTCTTACAAGCAGGTAATTTCATGTTTGTGGTCAGGTGTGACAAAGTGTTCATTTTGAGCTTTCCTAATTATTTAGTTCTAGTTTTGTTTGTGCCGTCCTCATTGTAAATGACCATGACTGTGTAGAATCAACACAAATCCCAAATGACACTTTAATAAAAGAAGCCTGAAGGAAAGACAAACTCTGAAGACTCTTTCTATAATGGATTCCATAAAGGTGCATATCTTGTTTTTGTAATTTGTAAAAATTCATGTCTGATAGAGTTAAGTGTGCCAACAGATATTCCTGCTTTTAAAGGCATCTGGAAATTCAATTGCAGTTTTCCTCAGTGGTTTGGGATAAACATAATGCAAAAACATATTTCAAACAAAAATTTAACTACTGTATTTTACAAAAAACTAGGAATTATTTTCTCAGTTTTGCAAAATTATTGCCCATATTTGTATTGAGTGGACATGTGAAATGCAGTTACAATTCTAGGGCATGTTAAACAAATATAATAATTTGGTTTAGTTCTTTATTTTACATCAAATGTAACGTGACAGTGAAATCCAAACCCTAACTCTTGTTAGGCCTATTTTGTACACTCTTTAAAAAAAAGCCAGCTAAACAATGTCCTTTAAGTCACACTTTAGCTCACAGTTCACATTCAGTCTGTCGGTTTATAAGGTTACTTGTTTTGTTTATTTCTACAGAACATTGACAATATTTGACCTCATACAGTTTAAGCAGACATGAAGATTAATAGCCTTAGTGCTATGTTAGCTAGAATGCTAATTTCCGACAACATGAGCCAGCTTTGTGCAACACAGCAAGCAGCTTACAGCAGATAGATAGATAGATAGATAGATAGATAGATAGATAGATAGATAGATAGATAGATAGATAGATAGATAGATAGATAGATAGATAGATAGATAGCAGAGGTTTGCACATTACAGTAACAGGCTAACATCAAATGACACCAGGTTGCAGACGAATTTACTGAAATTTGTTCTAAAATACTAGAAACTGACTTGACTGACTATAAGTGCAAATGTAACTATGAAATATTGCTTGATATTTTGCACAACAGAATATTTTGACCAGAAACAACAACGGCTACATTTGATGCATTCAGTTTGCAGTTACAGTATATATCGAGCATATAGAAGTTATAGCTATTTCAAAAGCTGTTTACAGAGCCTTATGAATGGAGAGATGGGATAAAAAAAAGAAAAACTTCATGACAGTTGTCTGAACTGTCCTTTTTCCTTCCATGACAGAAAAATTGTGCCGTCTATCAATATCCTGTGTTATTGGCCATATAGTGCAAATGTGGAGGAGTGGAGTTGAAAATCTGAGGACACCTTTTGGTTTCTTTAGGTCATCACAAACGTTATCTCAAAGAAGTAAACAAAAACGCTTGTTCAGACAAGTCAATTAAACCACAGGTTAAGGTAGAGACATCACCATGTGACTGCATCATCAAATCAATCTGTAATGTCAGTGAAGTGCAAAGCATTGTGGTTAGGCAAAAATGTTACCAGGTAAATGAGGACACACTCAAGGAAAGCGTGTCTACACAATGTCGATTTCCCTTTCAATGCCCACATACTTCACTGCATCCTCTTGAGTGTATCTAAGAAGCAGGAAAAATAAAATGACATCACAAAATGAAATGAAACTGTTTATATGAGTGTCTATTTGTGAAACAAACAAAATATACCTGTAGTCAAAAAAGAGCTCTTCTCCTTGCTCTATAGCTCGCTTGGCAAAGATTCCAATGCGGTGATCACCATTAACCATGACAACTGTAATAAAACCAACACCACAACCAACGTGCTTAATAGCTTCAACACAAAGTGCTTCGATATTTATGTGATGAAATAAAATACCTTTTGCGTAACAATTGGGGTTGACGGAGTGGTTGGCGAATCGTATTTTATTCCCTTTTCGAGTGGCATCCACTACAAAGTCTGGAGTGATATAAAACATTTTAAAACATTTTAAAAACACCAAATTGACATCTAAAAGACAACTTCAATAGAATAGAATAGAATGAGTGAAGCTGATACCATTGTTCAAGTTGAACAGAAAACTGGACATGCACTTGTCATAGATTCTGCCCCTCCTGTCTGCTTCATCCTGGGAAATAAGCTACACACACACACACACACACTGCATCAATCAGATCACTAAGAATGCAACTTTCAGAAAAATCACAACAGTTAGTGGGGTGGGAGTGATTTCCACACACCTCTCCACAGTACTCAGAGATGAACTCGTTCTTCTGGACTGGCTCTTTGATAAACGTACCCCACCCCGCAACATCAGAGGGGGCCAGGAGCAGGTGCTGGCAAACAGGTTAAACAACATTTATATCACTAAAGCATCCTCTGTATCAACTATTTCCCTTTGGAATAATAGCATGTTGGCATCAGGGTAGTGAGCGGAGCAGTGATTTTGAATGGAGGAGGAGTCGGAGCGTCATGGTTTTCACTCGCTCCATCACCAGTACAATTCATGCCAACGACCCGTAATATAACTGCATTTTTAGCAAGAATTCAAGTTACACATATTTTGCAAGCTTGATACAGAAGGATCATTCAAATCAGATAGAATGTAAGGATGACGGCAATGGACATGAGTGGGAAGTTATAGTTCTCAAGGAATTAGTTTCCTTCTAGATACTGAATATTTTCAGCTGAAAGCATGATTTAAACAATTACAACAACACTTGTTCACACGCAATCGCTCTCTCAATAATGCATTCAGACTAATGTAATCTTACAGTGCTACTTCATCTGTATCTGATTTCGAATGAGCAGAAATCTGTAAGAAATGCATTGATCCATAGGTAAAATAACGGAGGAAAACTTAGTTATTTTCATCACAAACTAAATTTGCACTGCAAAAGGCAGCAATTATACCTTTTAATGCTGACAACCATGTTATTAGCTTGTCATGTGGTAGGAATATAAGTTTGCACTATTGTTCCAATAAGCCACTTTGAAACTCTCCTGTTATTTTATGAGCAGAATGGTAATATCAAAAATACTGAAATACTTTAGACGTGGAGCGGTGTTTCTGATATCAGTGAGCGAGGACGAGGAGCAGAGCGGGAGCGGGTAATAGCGAACCCGGTGCGGAGCTCGAGCGGAGAGATTGTTAAATGCTTGGAGCGCGGAGGGGAAATAGGTGACACCCCACTCCGCTCACATACTCTGGTTGGCATTAGATATTGGATAGATACTAGATAGATAGACAGATAGAACTGCATAATGGTAGAAAAATGGAATGATAAATTGACAGATAGATAGATAGATAGATAGATGATGGAATGATAAATTGACAGATAGATAGATAGATAGATAGATAGAGATAGATAGATAGAGAGATAGATAGATAGATAGATAGATAGATAGATAGATAGATAGATAGATAGATAGATAGATAGATAGATAGATAGATAGATAGATAGATAGATAGATAGATAGATAGATAGAACTGCATAATGGTAGAAAGATGGAATGATAAATTGACAGATATAGATAGATAGATAGATAGATAGATAGATAGATAGATAGATAGATAGATAGATAGATAGATAGATAGATAGATAGATAGATAGATAGATAGATAGATAGATAGATGGAATGATAAATTGACAGATAGATAGATAGATAGATAGATAGATAGATAGATAGATAGATAGATAGATAGATAGATAGATAGATAGATAGATAGACAGATAGAACTAGCATAATAGATAGATAGATAGATGGAATGATAAATGGAATGATAAATTGACAGATAGATAGATAGATAGATAGATAGATAGATAGATAGATAGATAGATAGATAGATAGATAGATAGATAGATAGATAGATAGATAGATAGATAGATAGATAACAGTGTCACTGGAATGTACTTCATACCTTCTTGATTCCTCTCTGAATGCTGCAGTTCTTACAGGATACCTGTTTGCTGTCCCAGTGGTCAGCAGCCCCACAGGTCATGCAGAGGTCAGGGTCACACTCCCGTACCGCCAGGTAACACGGACACTGCTTGGTGTTACACTGAGTCTTACAGCGACAGCCAGGAAACCGGTTCTGACCTAGAACAAAAACCCAGAAAAAGTGAATGACCTGTGAATGTTTGAGGTGTTCTTATACCTAAAATAAAATGATGTTCTAAATCACGTAGTTTGAGTAAATGTCAAAATTATACAATGAGTTAAAGTGTGTCATTTCTTCACTGCACCACTAGTGGCCTGAGCCTTGTTTAGTTGGTGCCCCCTAGTGGTATATAGTCATAAAAACAGAATTGGAAAGAAATATATGTCTACAAAGTACAATTGTTTTTTATAGTGTAAGATAAGATAAAGTGAGAGAGAAATTAAAAAAACGTATTAGTACATACAGTAAGAACTCCAATAGCCTTTCCTCAAATTCTTATTAAATATAAAAAAGAAAGGTTTATTTGACTTATTAAATGTTCTTGAAACCAAATATAACCTTTATTTTAGAACGGTGTAATACTATATACTTGAATTAGAATACATGTCATGAGTGTGCATGTGTGTGTATATGTTCATTTGTGTTGAACTCACACTCCCGACTACACAGGCAGAATTTCTCACAAAAGTTTTGTGTCATCACACAGGAGCAGGAGCTATCACACGGGTGCTCAGGGTGGTCACACGGATGATAATTGTACACTTGATTGGAGGAGTTGTCTGTAAGACAAATAGAAAGGGAAATGAGAACAATTCGTTCTGAACAAAGACTATCCATTATGGTTCCAAAAATGTGTGGTTATTACATACATATTTTTGAATTACTTTTCAGAAGCTGCACTCACAAAGAGTAGTTTTGCAAACATTTTACAACAAGGTTAGATTAATATGTATTATTAACAAACACAATCACCTATCATCAACATATAATGTAGAATAATAAATGAGACTTACAGCATTAAAGGGGGCATTTATCTCCCCTTTAACTGTTATAAATTAACCTTATTGTAAAGCATTAAAGCAATTTGAATATTTTATCATAATATTTAATAGAAATGTTATATTTTAGAACTGAATTATCCTGACTATAATTACTGTGATGATAGATATGCCTTTTTTTTACAAATTAACCCCATTCCAATATTCTGACTACATTTCAAATACTTAAAAATACTGAAAATACTTGAAATGTTACATTAAGAACTGAAAACCTTAGAATATTATATTCTTGTTATTCTACCCCATATAATATTTGTTTACTAAGTTTTAAAATCTTTGTTTCTACACTAAAAGTGAATAAATTACTTCTAAAGGTACATGTGATTAAGCACATGCACATGAACAAACCATTAAACTGACTATTATTTATTTGTCCGACAACTAATGGCCAGCCAGAATAATCTCCCTAACAACAGACATCTCCATGACTTTTCCTTCTTTTTGTCCATTCCTGAACCTGCCAAACCACTGAAACCTTGTCTCAGTCTGTGGAGGGTCTTACCTTTCTTCAGTAGTATCTTTGCCCATAATCTATTAAACAAACAGAAACAAAGTTGAGCTCTAATGTTAGTATTTATCTTCCTGTGTAACATCCAGCTTATAACAGCATGAATCTGACAGCCAGGTAAGGGTGTTAACATCTTGCCTGTGCTTTCGTTTTTTCTTCTGAGGTGAGTTCCCACCATCCTCCAGCGGAGCACGGTGAATCAGTATCTCTTTCACTGCAAACTCGTAAACCTGACAGAAAGTCATACATAATCACATGAGACAGAGCATTGCAACATGTTACACTCACACACACACATACACACACACACACTGCATCACAATCCAGGGAACACTTAATGGGCGTTAGTCAGAACTATGAAACCCAGCTGAGACGTAACCGCTCATTATCATGCTGATCTTTGCCAGATGAGCTCTCACACACACACTAACACACAATCAAAACAACACTCTTCTAGAAAAAGATTTGGAACATTCCCTAAATGAAAGAGAAACACGTGATTTGAGGTAATAACATTTCCAGTTAGCAAAACCACAGTCTTTCTGGGAAAAACACACAGGCACACATGCACAGTCATAAATTTAAACGCACACATTTCTGTTGTCTCTGCTTTTGAGTAAATACTGTAGAACTTTCCACACATTTAATAAATTGTCAATTTAATTTAGATCTGCATTAATAAACGCCTTTACCAATGAGTTACCAGACAATACATTTACAAAAGATATATGTGTCATTAGCAAAAGACACATATATAACCTCCAGTTAATTTTCATTTGTGTGCGTACCTCTCTACATGTCTTGGTACCAATGATTCGTGCAATAGAGCAGAAGTTGTTGTAATATGTGCCGTGCAGGACTCTGAACAGAGACTCCTCTGCTCCGCTCCACTGAGGAGGTGAATCGGACTCCTCTGTTTCTTCCTCCCCTGTTCCTTCCTCCCCTGGACTCAGTTTGGCAGGACTGGGGCACAGAGAGTTACCCTCTGACACAAAAACATGCACAGAGCTAAAGGTTTTCATCTAAACACTCTTTACTAAAGAAAATCAGAATTGAATAGCAGTAGCTGATATTTGATATTAACTTATTAAATAGAAATTCTATACTACTTTGTCTAAATTCCTTACTGTTAAAATGTTAAGGGTCAGTAAGATTTTTTTTAAGTAATTACTACTTCTATTCAGCAAGTATGCGTTAAATTGATCCAAAGTAACAGTAAAGGCATTTAATATGTTATTAAAGATTTCTGTTTCAAATAAATGCTGTTATTTAAACTTTTTTCATAAAAGAATCCTAGAATTAAATGTCATTTTTTCCACACAAATACAGGTGCATCTAAAAAAACAACGTTCATTTTTTGTAACTTATTTAAAAAAGTGAAAGTGAAACTTTTATATATTCTAGATTCAATGCATGTCAATTCAAACATTTCAAACGTTTTTTTTTTTTGGTTTTAATTTTGATGATTAGAGTTTACAGTTCGGGAAAGTAAAAAAATCAGTATCTCAAAATATTAGATTATTTACATTTGAGTTTCAATAAATGACCATCCATACAGTATAAATTCTGAATATCTCTTGTTCTTTGAAAGCACAATAATGGGGAACACTGCTGACTTGGCAATGGTCCAAAAGACAATCATTGACAACCTCCACAAAGAGTGTAAGTCAAAGAGAGTCATTACTGAAAGGGGTGGCTGTTCAAGGAGTGCTGTATCAAAGCATATTAAATGCAAAGTTGACTGGAAGGAAGAAATTGGGTAGGAAAATGTGCACAAGCAACAGGGATGACCGCAAGCTTGAGAATACTGTCAAGCAAAGCTGACTCAAACTTTTGGGAGATCTTCACAAGGAGTGAACTGAAGCTGGAGTCAAGAGTAGCCACGCTCAGACATCTTCAGGAAAAGGGCTACCAAGCCACTTCTGAAACAGAAACATCCTCAGAAGCATCTTATCTGGGCTAAGGACTGTTGCTGAGTGGTCCAAAGTCCACTTTTCAGATAAAAGCAAATTTAGCATTTCATTTGGAAATCAAGGTCTGGAGTCTGGAGGAAGAATGGAGAGACACAGAATCCAAGCTGCTTAAAGTCCAGTGTGAAGTCTCTGAAGTCAGTGTTGATTTGGGCTGCCATGTCATCTGCTTGTGTTGGTCCACTGTGTTTTATCAAGTCCAAAGTCAATGCAGCCGTCTACCAGGAGATTTTAGAGCACTTTTATGCTTTCATCTGCTGACAAGCTTTATAGAGATGTTGATTTCCTTTTCCAGCAGGACTTTAGCACCTGCCCACACTGCCAAAACTAATTCTTAGTGGTTTGCCTACCATTATATTACTGTGCTTGATTGGCCAGCCAACATGCCTGACCTGAACCCCATTTGGAATCTATGGGATATTTTCAAGAGAAAGATGAGAAACAGTCGATCCAACAATCCAGAAGAGCTGAAGGCTCAATAGTGTCTCAGCAGTGCCACAGGCTGATCGCCCATGCCACACCTCACTGATGCTGGAATTTGTGCTAAAGTAGCCCCGACCAAGTATTCAGAGCATAAATGCAAATCCTTTTTTGATTGATCTTAGGAAATATTCTAATATTTTGAGATACTGGATTTTTGTACTGTAAACTCTAATCATCAAACGTAAAACAAAAAATGTTTTGAAAAGTTTTACTTTACATGTAATGAATCTAGAATGCATGAAAGTTTAAATTCAGACATCTTCAGGAAAAGGGGCTACCAAGCCACTTCTGAAACAGAAACATCCTCAGAAGCATCTTATCTGGGCTAAGGACTGTTGCTGAGTGGTCCAAAGTCCACTTTTCAGATAAAAGCAAATTTAGCATTTCATTTGGAAATCAAGGTCTGGAGTCTGGAGGAAGAATGGAGAGACACAGAATCCAAGCTGCTTAAAGTCCAGTGTGAAGTCTCTGAAGTCAGTGTTGATTTGGGCTGCCATGTCATCTGCTTGTGTTGGTCCACTGTGTTTTATCAAGTCCAAAGTCAATGCAGCCGTCTACCAGGAGATTTTAGAGCACTTTTATGCTTTCATCTGCTGACAAGCTTTATAGAGATGTTGATTTCCTTTTCCAGCAGGACTTTAGCACCTGCCCACACTGCCAAAACTAATTCTTAGTGGTTTGCCTACCATTATATTACTGTGCTTGATTGGCCAGCCAACATGCCTGACCTGAACCCCATTTGGAATCTATGGGATATTTTCAAGAGAAAGATGAGAAACAGTCGATCCAACAATCCAGAAGAGCTGAAGGCTCAATAGTGTCTCAGCAGTGCCACAGGCTGATCGCTTCCATGCCACACCTCACTGATGCTGGAATTTGTGCTAAAGTAGCCCCGACCAAGTATTCAGAGCATAAATGCAAATCCTTTTTTTGATTGATCTTAGGAAATATTCTAATATTTTGAGATACTGGATTTTTGTACTGTAAACTCTAATCATCAAACGTAAAACAAAAAAATGTTTTGAAAAGTTTTACTTTACATGTAATGAATCTAGAATGCATGAAAGTTTAAATTTTTGAAAAGTAAAAAAAAAGAAAAGAACTCACGATATTCTAATTTTTTAGATGCACCTGTATAATGTACAGTATGAAAATAAATAATCTTCAGATTTGCTAAAGATTATAATGTTATTCAATTATTTGTGTTTTTAAAGATTAACTTTAAGTAAGCATAAGATGATGGCAAAGGTAATCTATATGTAAAAATGAGAATGATAAACAATTAAATATGCAATACTAACCACTATGATACATTGTCAGCTGATGACCAGATAATGTATTTGTAATGGTACTGATACATTGTGTATGAGTTTTAGTTAGTTGTTGTTATTGCACTGCTATGTGGTTACAAGCATATTTTGCTGGTTGCTAGAATGTGATGTTTTATGGCTTGAATCACTCCTTTAAGAAGCCTGTACAATTGTTTTATCATCCGACAGGCTAAAATAATAATCATTACTTTAGCAAGCACCACTAATAATGTTCCAGTGTTTCTGAAAACATTTCCTGTGATGTCTCTGTTGCAATTTACACAAACAACTCGCCATGGGACAAGAGTTATTTTTGACAAAGGAAGGTTTGGCTGTGTGTTTCATCTGTGTTATTTTGGTCTGGATATACTATTAATTCTTAATCCAATGTACCTGAGGAGCTGGTGGTCTCATGATCGCTGTCTCCTTTTTCCTCCTCACCGGAGCCTGAGGGGGTGGCGCCACAGGAACTCGAGGGGCGGGGCTGTCGCCGGCGACGCCGGGGCCTTTGAGACCTCCGCATGTTTTGATCAGCATACTCTTTTGCCCCTTTCTGTGACCAAAGGGATAAAGAGAACTTAAATATTATAAATGTACTTAAATTATAAATGTAATCCAAGTTCATGAAATTATAAATTCACAACTAAGTAGAAAAAAGTATGAAATTGTTATATACTCAGAAAGCTGTACCTGCAGCAAAAAGCAGTCCAGTCCACAGGGCTCTGTCTCCATTCGGATCTCTTTATTCTTCCTCTTATACACATTAGGAGATGCATGGAAAGCTGAACACAAACAACATGTACAAATTTACATCCATTTTGGATGATATAATCCCAAGTGGTCACTGCTAAATATAGCATAATTATTATTACACTAAATATAGCATGATACTCAGCTGACCACTTGTGAGCAGATCACTTCAGACAAACTTTATTGCCAGGTTTAAAAAGGACATATCTGTATGCTTGATGCACTGGTGAAGATTGTACAACATGAAAGGTATTGCATTGTACATAATTCAGGAACATGTACTGAAGGACAGATTCCAGCATCACTATCTCCATTTAAATAAACCAGAAAAGTCAAAATACTAGAGAAGGACATTATAATTTCTTACGGTGCAAGAAGCAGTCGTATTTAAAGCAGCGGCGACAGAAAAGTGTGTGAAAAGAGTGCAGACTTTGCTCTCTCTGAACAGATTTGGCAAAGGGGCCGTCCATGTTGGGTGTGCAGAGAGGAGGCAACTTCACAGGGCATGATGGCTCCAGGAGATCCATATACCTGCAAGAGAGAGAGAGAAAATACACCTACATCATTATTTATAATAACAGCAAAACACACTCAACTGAAACTACGGTAAAACATTTTGGGGTTTAAGAAGTCTCTTATGCTCACCAAAGCTGCATTATTTGGTCAAAAACACTATAATCTATACTGTGAAATATTATAATCTATACTGTTTTCTATTTTAGTATATTTTGTAATTTATGTAATTTAAGTAATTTTCAGCATAATTACTCCAGTCTTCAGTGTCACATGATCCTTCAGAAATTATTATAAAATGCTGATTTGCTGATTATTCATATGTTTACTGTCACTGTTGATCAATTTAATGTGCCCTTGCTGAATTAAATTAATTTATTTTAGAAACAATCTGACCCCAAACATTGAATGGTACTGTATGTGCAATTCTGCCGTTATTTACTTTTAATCGTTTGCATATTAACAGCCATAGTCACAATGAGTGTATTTAAGTATTATTTCTGTGTATTTTTTAGTCCAAAAAGAAAACCTACGAAAAAAAGAAAGTCATACAGGTTTGGGGAGAATAAAACGATGACAGAATGTTCTGTTTTGGATGAACTATCCCTTTAAAGTGCTGAATTAGTTTGACACACATAACAGACCATTAAATACAACTCTCACCCACAGATTTCCCCCAGCCAGCGGAAAGAAAGAAAATGAGCACAGCTGGTGGAATGAACAATAATGAGATGAAACGGTACACTGTTGGATGATAAGGCAGACTGTGATGTGTTTTTGTTTCCACTGCTGCTGCGGGGGCTGCAGACAGCTGACAGCAGAGCCTGAGGAGCTTCCCATGAACCTTCATTTACCACAGCTTGAAGGTGGCATGACATATACTTTCCTAGTCATGTGAAGAATGTGCACGCATGTTAGGTTTGCCATTATGGATGCATATCCTGGTAAATAAAAGCTTTTGTTTGGGACAGCATCCTGTAAATTAATTAACTGGACTGAACTGAAACAAGCTAATCTGTTTGAATGACCACAGAATTTTGTATTTATAAAAATGGTTTGACTGTATACACAATTTAGCGTGCATTGAGAGAAGCCGGTTTGAATCTGGACTGCCTCATGTCCTGATCCCATTCATTTCTAAAAATGAAGGTTAAAAAAATCAACAGGGTGGCCTACTTGTCCTTCAGCTGCTCCATGGTGCCTTTGTATGGAAACATAGACGCAATAGCTGTGAAAATCTTGTCGCGAGGAATCTTCTTACTGGCGGAGAGCTCTCTTCCTAGTGAGGGAAAAGCGAGACTAAAATCAGCATCAGGCAATCTGTCCTGAATTGAACTTTTAAAGCAAAAGTAGAGTAGTGCATGGGCTTCTGTGTGTGTGCATGTGTAAGGGTCAGGGTGTACCGTAACTGTCCTAAAACAAACTGAATGAACAAACAGGTTTGCCCAGCCCTGGGAATAGAGGCGACACTCAGAGCAAACAATTGCACATAGATATAGAGACACAGAGGCTGATCTGATGGGCAATGCATGTGAGCTCTGGTCTATTTGTTGTTAAACCAGTGAAGTTCAACTAACTGCAAAGCTGAAAGCTGTACGGTGCTACACCACCGATTGTCTATTAAAAGCTCTAATTATATGCTAATTTGACCCAACATATGGTCATCAAAATGACTGATTTATTTAAAGGCCTTATTATGATTATTTTTAAAATTCAAATGCAATAATACATTTTTAGACAATAAACCTGTTTCCTTTAAAATAACTAAAATTTTAATAAAAAAATCGAATTAAACAAATAATAAATATTTTTTAAATATAATATATCATATATTTTACATGAAATATTATTATAATTATTAATTGTATTTATTCTGTTCAAAACTAACTCACCTTCAGCAGTTGACTCTTCTGGTCCTTCAGCTGTAGTTTTCTGCACCACTTTCTCCTCTTCCTCTTCCTCTTCCTCCTCCTTATTCTCAGTTCTCTCTGAGGGCTCTTCCTCATCCTCGTCCTCTGGGTCTGAGTATTGGCTCAGTGCCTCCACCAGCTCTTTAAAGATCTCATCATTTATGAAGCCTCCTTCTGTTGGTACAAAGACTTACATACTCACTGCCTGTCTAAGATTCGCATACACGTAATATATTTATTAACATGTTCTAGCAATGTATTTTTGGGGTCAGTGCTATTTAAAGAAATGAGTACTTTCAATGAGCAATGATGCATTCAATTGATCAAAAGTGACATTTATAATGTTACAAATGACTTCAGTATATGTTTCCACAAAAATATTAAGCAACACAACTGTATTCAACATTGAAAATAATAAGAAGTGATTATTTAGCATCAAATCAGCATCTTATAATTATTTCTGAAGGATCATGTAATGAGTAATAGCTGATGAAAATTTTACTTTGCCATCACAGGAATACATTTATTTTTAAATATATCCAAATAATAATACAAAAAGTTATTTTAAAAATTGTAATATTTCACAGTATTATTGTTTCATTTATTGTTTCATTAAAAATGACACTTACAATAAACAGCACCTTGAAAACATTTAGGGATTTCCAGAAGATTCAGCTCAGGACTAGCGACGCCTCTCGTAATGTGTATAAATTAGGGGTGGGCATAGATTAATTTTTTTAATCTAGATTAATCTAGAATTAATCTAGATTAAAATTAAAATGGCTCATTTGAATTCTGCGAAGGCATTCAGAATATATGTGTGCTACCCAAATAATGGCTAAAAGTAAGTCTTTGAGAGCGGGTTTCTCAAGCCAGGTGGCGCATTAGACCAGGGGCTCATCTCCTGTTTCAAAATGCATCACAAACTGCTTGGCTGTTCTACTATGATAATTGGTGATGAAAATAAACTATGTTCAATAAGATGTACTTGTGTTTACTAACTGTTTATTCAGTTAAACATGAATTTTTGAACTGTAGGCCTACATAAGAGGTCGTGATGAACTGTTTACAGTTTCCATTGGGAAGCTTCTTAAAAATAAATTTTCCTGAAGCAAACCCGGTGACTTCATAGTTGCATCCATGTTAACCGTCACGTCTGATGTAGTAATTTCACAGTAACGTTAGGCATACACACAGGTTCGAAGCAGAGGGTGACACGGAGTGAATTCTCAAGTTCACATGAGACCTAAAAGCGCATCCTGTTTGCTTAAAAGCATAGCGTTCGTTGTTATTCTGAGTGCACACAAATAAGCGTAGAGTCTTTACAGATTCGAAAGATATATTAGCTACTTTTATCTGTATGACCAAAAATGGCGGAGATTTTAAGAGCAAGTGGCGCACGGGCCTGTCCTGTAAGCGGCGCTTCCACTAAACACTTCAATAGCGCACATTTCTCTAGGTTAACATCATGATTGAGCAGCCATGTAAAGTTGCTACTACATACATCTTTCAGATGAAAAGCCATATTTGAGGTTGATGAATGATAGGTGAGTGTTTGGATGTCCTGCCCGATTGTATTACCACATAGACCAGCCGTTAACAATCTGTCCATCACGGACTGCGAGCCTCTAGTTCGAAGACTCGTTCGCCCCTACAGTGCAATTTCGGCTAGGTATACATCCGGCTAAAATATCAGGGTGAAAGTCATCATAGCTTGCGTAGTATAGACCCAGCTCCCAACCCAACTTTGAGAATAGATTAACGGCGATATTTTTTTTATCGCCGATAAGAGTCTCACGTTAACGCAGCACGTTAACGCCGATAACGGCCCACCACTAGTATAAATACATATTGTGATGCTCACCTCGGTCTCCATGCACCCCATCATAATTGTCAATAAGCTCTTCCAGGAAAGCTTCATCCTGTTCCAACACCTCGTCTCCCATGTAGGGGATATTATGCAGAAATGTCTCATCTTCCACCTCAGAAACAAAGAGAGGGAGGAAATACTTTGTTTGTGATTTTATTGACTTATATAAAGACATGTTTCATATGCATTCATGCATCATAGAGGTTCTTCTAATGAGAGATAAATGCATGATATTGTAAATTTGATTTGTGGGTGGTTGTTTTTGTGTATTCCTATATTTGTGCCTGTAAGTGAGTGAAGGCGTTTAAAGACGCACATCCTCCTCTACCTGAGATGATTTCAAAAGCACATGTTTGAGCTGTCAGAACATGTGAATCCGCTGCTGCAGGGTGACCTACTTTCAAAATGACCAGTGTCATAAATGATGCTTTTCTTCTATTTTCATCTCTCTCTCTCTCTCTCTCATTATTTGTCTGCAGACACAGGCTTCTAATGGTGATCATGATTGAGTGCTTTTTATGTGTGTTAATGTGTGTGTGCTTATTGTCCACATCCAGTACCATGAAATTCTGCTGCAAAGAGGACCAGGAGTTCATGAATGGTATCCCAGCAACAGTTGTCAAGGGACGCATGGCAACTGTCTGGTTCGGGAAAGACGGAAAGCCAGACTCCACCATGCACATCTGTGATTGGACAAGAAAGGGAAGACAGGAAAACAAAGACAAGTCAAAGTGTCACTCAAAACTATTAGACGACTGCTAAATTGCTTCAGTCCTGTTAATTAATATTAATGTTACATTGGCTGTATTTTTCTGACAGATTACTGAATTTAAATCTAAATAAAAATGTAATGTGATATAAAATGAAAAGCTGACCCAAAATTAAAATACTGTTATCATTTATACTGTTCCAAACCTGTATGACTTTGTTTCTTAATGGAAAAGGAGAGATTTCAAGAATTAAACTGGTCACTGCTTTCCATGCATTTTACAATAAATATTAACTGAGGCTTTCAAGTTTCAAAAAGGATGTAAATGTATCATGAAAGTAGTCCATACAATGCATGCACTGTGTTCCAAGTCTGAATGTCTTGAAGCCAAATGATATCTGTAAATCTCTAGAGTCAAACTGAACCTGAGAACCAGATGAGGCTGATTTGTGGCCAGATCATTCTCTAAACTGGATCAAACGATACAGTAAAAAACAAAAATGGAAATGTTTGAGATAACGATTTTATTAATAAACGTGTCTGTTAATCTCTCAAAGTTTAGCACATAGCGCACTATTTGTACAGACCTTATTTTTACAATGCTTTTGTGTCCTCTTTTAATCTTAAGAGCTTTAAGTCATGCTTAAAATGTAAAAAAGCGAACAGTATTCAGTCTCTCCTTTTGTTTCACAGGACAAAAAAAGTCTGTAAGACTAGGGAGCAATTCTCAATAATAACTAGTTGCTTGTTAGCATGCCCATTATTAACATATTGGTAGTTTATTAGTACTTATAAAGCACATATTCCGCATGACCATATTCTACATCCCTAATCCGACCCAACACCTAAACTTAACAACTATGTTACTAACTGTTAATAAGCAGAAAATTAGGAGTTTATTGAAGCAGAAGTCGTAGCTAATGGTTTGTTAATAGTGAGAGTTGGACCTTAAAATAAAGTGTGAACAAAGTCAAACTGGAACAACACGAGGGTGAATAAATAATACAAGAATTTCCAAACCAAATCGGTGATAGAAATGTCATAAGGTCAAGAAGAATATAACTGGGACCAAATGTGTGGCCAGGGAAATTGCAATATCATAATCCACTAATCAAAATATTTGGTTTGGTGTTATCTAAAGAACATCAAGTATGTATTGTTGCAAGCAGGATCCAGCTGTGCTGGTATGTTGAGCAGTCTCTCTGTATTCCACAGAGAGCTCAGCTCTGCTCTACCCGCTGGCTGCTTTTATTGTGGATATCACACACGTTTCAGATATTGAGCTCTGGCTGGGCAAACATACAAATACATTTTTGGCAACAGAGCAATTTCATGGAGAGAGAGAAAAAAACACTGCTGCATTTTACTGGCCTGCTGGTAATATTTGCCCTGACTAATTAATCAGAGGTTAACTGTGCCACAGTCAGTCAATTATTAACATCATTAGATTGATCTAAATGCTTGTCAGGTTAGGATATGATAAAGTAGGCAAACTGTGGAACCTGATCTTGAGTCGTTACTGGCATTTTGTTAGAATAAATGATGTTTGGAAATGGCGAGGCCATGTATTGATTCAGTTCCTAAATCAGCTAAGAGGGACAGTCTTGTGCTGAATTAGCAGGGGCAATTCACAGTAAAGCGATCTAGTGTCATTGAGCAGATGCAGGATGACTGACACTGGTTTGTGGTGGTCAAGGCCTCCAGCTGTGTCATTCTTGCCTTTTTGCTGGGCAGAGCGCCACTGGTTGTGGAAAGGGGAATGGACTGGATTCGGAACTTGGACCATTCCTCATTCAGCAGCTCAGTTCTTTCTTCAATCTTGCGGCGATTCGACTGGAAAAGAGCCTGTGAAAAACACGCCGCTTAATAGTTCAAAAGACTGAAATATATGAACTGAAAGCTACATTTCCTAATTAGAATGACAAAAAAACAAATCAAGGAAATAAAAGGTGGCAGAATAATGATAAATTCTAAAAGAAATACACTACCGTTCAGAAGTTTGGGGTTGGTAAGATTTTTTTTTATGTTTTTGAAAGAAGTCAGATATACTCATCAAAGCTGCATTTATTTGATGAAAAATAAGTAACACAGTAATGTTATGACATATAATTACAACTTAAAATAAGTGTTTTCTATTTTAATATATTTTAAAATAATAATTTATTCCTGCTGTATTTTCAGCATCATTATTCCAGTCTTCAGAGTCACATGAGCCTTCAGAAATTATTCTAATATGCTGATTTGATGCTCAAGAAACATGTCTTTGTCTTTATTTTTGGGGTGTTTTTAAAGCTAAATCTTGAATAGAACGGTCAAATAACAGAACTGATTTGAAACTGAATTATTTTGTAACTATTAATGCGTTTACTGCCACCTTGCATCTTTCAATACATCTTTGCATCTTTGATGAATAAAATTATTAACTGCTAAAAAAAACTTACTGACCCCAAACTAGTATAGAAATGCAGAATAAATGATATTGAAGGAGTAAAGGAAAGAAAAGTAATACTGCAAAAGACCTTCTACCTTGACCTCCTCAGCTTTACGGAAGCGTTTCAGCTGTCTTAACCTCATGTACTCAGACTTGACCCTCTTCTTCCATTCCAGCAGACTGCGGGGGGGCTTTGCAGCGCAGGTCTGGGGAGCTGACACCTCCTCCATCATCGCCTCACCTGGCTACAAGGCACATGAGCAATACTTAAATATGTGATAAATACACATCCAGCCGAGTTGAGCTCACATACAGACAACACTGGAACAAACAGTATGTTTAAGGATTTGATCAAATTCATATTTCAGACTGTGTGTGCACAATATATAATTTATATTAGACATAATAATTAGTATGTATAAATATACATGGTTGGGGAGTAACTAGTTGCATGTAATGGAATTAGGTTATTTTATTACAAAATAAATGTAACCATACTCTGTTACCGGTATTGAGAAAAATTTTGTAATTAAATACAGTTACTTCTTAAAATGTTAACGATTACAAAGGGGGTTATAGCTGAATATTTTCACACACACACACACACACACACACACACACACAGATTTGATTGATTTCTTTCCTAAATTGCATTGACAGCTCTAAATATGAGACACCAATATTTCAGAAGTTTATGACACATAATTGGAAACATGCCTATTCAATAATTCATTCATCTTATTCAATAGTTTTATTTCCTGTTTGGGTTTATGTTTTAGGATGAACCGTTTTTTTCCAAGGCATTGTTAGATGCCAGTGGTTCCTGTCATAGCTATGCAATGATTTGATTTCAGAAACAGTATCATAGCTATTAAACGGCTTATTGTTATTTTAGGCCAGTTTTCAACCTCAGAATGAACTCAAAGTAAAAAGAGGTGCTAACTTCTGATTTTGTGGTGGCTGTGCTTTAAAATTAAATGATTATAATCTTGATTCAGGTGATGAAGGATTGTGAAAGTCTGACAGTAATCAGTGTTGAGTGCAACTGTAAGGTTAACCCTGCCTGGTTAACATGTTTGAAAATGATGTGAAAACAAAAGTCATCAAATGTAATCAGTTAAATGGGTTACTTTTAATTTGTAACCAATTATATTTTCAAAGTAACCCTCCCTTATGTAAATATATTATGGTGCATGAAATCATCCGTATAGATAGATATTCTCGTGAATCTATAGATTAATTTCCATGGTAAACATATTATCTGGGACGTGATAAACAGCACCATCCATAAGGGTTCCCGTCAGATGTGACTCACTCTCTTTCTCACACACACACACACACACACACACACACACACACACACACACACACACACACACACACACACACACACACACACACACACACACACACACACACACACACACACACACACACACACACACAGATAGAGACAGACAGACACACACACACACACACACAAGGAACCTATAAATTGCATGACTCAAAATGTATCATCAGTAGTGACTCCATATAGGACTCACACACTGCCCCCTGCAGTTCACAAAGCACAACTAACATTCCGCATCACACACCATTTAAAGGTCTCTCATTCAGATTAGCACTGGTTACCCAAACAGCCATTTAATGGAAAATGACAAGAAGGAACGCGCTGGCTGCCACAGAAGAAAACAGGCTATACTAATCGCATCCAAGTGACACTGTGCGGTGAAAAACACGCGCTGGCTCCTCACACTGGAAGTGGGCGTGTCTCTCGCGAGCTCTTATCACTACGGTGCGGAAAAGTGCGTAGTACACTTTTCACCATTTATTAACCGCCCAATACTGCTTTCTCGAACTTGCGAGAATTGAGAACTGAAATAAAATGAAATAAAATGGTGTATGGGAACGAATAGCAAAAGGCTGCACGGGCCACAAACGAAAGCGTTAATGAAGGACGCTAAGCTTCAACAACGCCACACGTTAAAAATACGTGCAATAGAAACTACGAAGCAAACGATACACGCCGAGACGATTTATTAAACATATTGTGCACATGCTCTAGCTTTCTCGCGCATGCTGGAGATCGACACGGAGAATCGCCGTCGCAGTTTGAAATACCTTGAGAGTCCCTGCTCCTTCCTTTTAACCCTCTCGCGAATCAGCTTCAAATGCGCAGCAAAGAAGTCCGCGTGCCCAAAAACGTCCTGTAGAGAAAAACGCTGCAGATGTCGGTGCCAGACTGCTTGTGTTGAGGGATGCGAGGATTCCTCAGTCGGCCGTAAGCATGTCGAGATTGTAGTTGTACAGTTAAGAGCTGCGCACTTGGTTGGCACGGTCAAAGCACAGGGTGACGTCTTTATTATGAACATACTCCAGCTCTCTTTGGCTGGACCACAGGCTACGAGTGCGCCGAGGAGGAAAATAATAATGCAGCTCATTCTCTGAATAATGAATAGCCTCTGCATGCAAATATGTGCATGAGTTCTGACATTTAGCAAGCATTATTTAAAATGTGATTCGTCGATTAATAACGATTATCCGTCTATTATTATTATTGAATATCCCCATCGTAGCTTGTTTTATAATGTTAATTATAAATACAAATACACATGCAAAATATATATATATATATATAACTTATATAAAAATATATATAAATATTATATATATATATATATATATATATATATATATAAATAATGTGCTGATGACATAAAAACATGTGACTTATAAACCATTGAAGTAGTTGTATTTACTTTATAGCAAGATACCTAATCATAAACGTAAAATGTACACGTGGATGTTAATGTATGCAGAGACAGAAGACTCCGCGCAAAGGGGCTTGGCTTGAGGATCCAATGCTTGTTGTTTTTGGGCGGCTCCTTGAGATCTGCAGCGCTTGGCATGTGCTGTTTTCCTCCAGAGAGCGAGCGAGGGCAGCGTGACAGTCACAGAAGACACTGCCCTTCTCTGTGAACCACACGTGACCAACGAGAGGTCGCGACGCAGTTTAACTGTATGAATAGCAGTAAATGCTTTTTACATTCACCGCTTCCTGGCACAGATTATATCAGTTATTGGCTATTACTATTATATGAGCACCAATGACTGCTGTTAAGACTATTATTATTTTTTATATATATATTATAATTAATCAATAAAAATAATAGTAGGCATGGTATAGTAATGCTACAACTACAAATGCAATACTAATAAGTTATATTATGTTATATAATTTAAGAAAGCGCCTTATATAGCCTGATTTCGACAGATGTTTTGATATTTATGAATCCACTAGGTGGCGACATGCAGCCATTTATGCCTCAGTTCAATTTTTTTAAAGAGACAGATCACCCAAAAGTCAGAAGTCTTACTCAAGTTGCTCTAAACTTGTTTGGCTTTCTTTCTTCAGTTAAACACAGAATAATATATTAGTCAGAAGGACAATCTCAGACCCTATTCAGTTTTAGATTTTGTTTTGAAAAAATCTGCAAATGAAGTGAATGGCGACACTTTTTGTGTTTCACGTGCAAGGAAGTCATGTTTGGAACAACACAGGGATTTTCATTTTAGTTTTGGACATAAATATCCCGAAGTATTCATTGACATTCTCTGAATAGCATTAAGCTACATGTGAAAGAACAAACTTTTTTTGCCCTGTAAGAACATGGAAATAATATTTGGTTTGGTTTCACAGATTATTGACTTAAATAAAAATGAGGGAGTTGTTTTGTTGCATACTTGATACTTTAACATAGAAGTGACTCTTAAGCATAAAAAACAGTTCAACAAAAATGAAAACTGGCTCATCATTTACTCATGTCAGTCCAAACCTATATGACTTTATTTTATACTGTGGAACATAAAAGAAGATATTTTGAGAAACGTCTCAGTGTTTTTGTCCATACAATGGAAGTCGGTTGTAACCTAAACTGTTTGGTTGCCAACATTCTTCAGAGTAACTTCTATTGTGATCCACAGAGGAAAGTCATGCAGGTTTGGAACAGCATGAGGGTGAGTAAATGATCACACAATCCCTTTAACTAACAAGGAAAATATATTTTGTTAGATACTGATGTTTTATTTACTCTATCTGAATACTGACATTGCATGTGTTGGTTTGAGCTTATGTAGGCATGGGTAAAGATTGGACATGTGCTGGTGTTTTAGCTTCTTCTGTCTGTAGAATTGAGGTGGTGTTGCTCAGCACTTCAGTATGTGATAGATGGAGTGGTAATGCAATTTTTCTTCACACCCTTATCCCAGTAATGGCCCCATCCTAACAGGGTTTTCTTAGGCCAGTCCGGTGTTTATCTTGGACCTCACAACAGAAGCAAACACAGGCAGAAAGATAGACATAAGAGGAATCTTATCTGTGGAAAGTTTTTAATTATGTGCAGTGTAAACCCTGGATGTTGGTTTTGGCATGTCAAATGAAGATTAGTATCAGCCGGTGTGTGGGGTACTGAGGGATGGGCTCTGTGCTCTGAGGTCCGAAGATTAGATTAATTAAATGAAATATAGTAGAGACTGTGACATATGACATGCTGTTGAACAACTCCAGATACGGAGGCTTTAAAGAGACAGCTCCAGATACAGAGGCTCCTCTTCTGTAAGTACGTTTGGCTAAAAGCGTGTGCTAAATGTAAAGGATGTAAATGCAAATGTGTATACAAGCTTTCTGTTTTAGATTTATATTTTAATACAAAATGAATATCATTTACATATTTATTTACATACTTTTTATTATAATATGTCATCAGTGAACACACTAAAAGTTCCAAAAGGGGAATTTTGCAGAGATTTCATTTGGGTTCCACCAAAAAACTTTCAGTGAACAGTTCTTTAAAAAAACAGTTTCTATCTAGGTGTGAAGAAAATGTAAACAATAAAGAACATTTTCCGTTTGCAAAGAAACATTTGTACAGTGGAAAGTTTATAAAGATTCCAGTAAAGAACCTTTTTTTAAAGTTGAGGTCTCACTTAAAACTAGTATCAGAAGAAAATTACAACAAACAAGCAAACAAAGACTAAATTAATTTAAGACTGGAATATATATTTTTTTTAACAGAGAGATTCATTTACACGGAGGTTCAGTAAGATTCATAGCCACACTTATGGACTGAGTAAGTTCATTCTTTGTCTAAGGGATTCATTTTTCTGAGTGTTTTTGAAGAATTCATTAAAAGAACTGACTTATAAGAGTCATTTGTTTCATGACCCACAGTTTGAAAACCACTGACCTACATTGCATTCATGGACAATTTGAGCACACTGTCTGTTCTCAAATCTGAGCAGCATATGTGTTCCTATGAATACATTTTCTTTTTTACTTTACTAAACTTTATTTTAGTGAACCACAATATGAGTTTGACAATGTCATCCCTGTGTGATCCTAATTATAATCAGCTTTTCTGATGTTTATCAGTTGTAAAATACTGTAAAAGTTACACTTATTGTGCCATTTTCAACTCTAATTCTACGAAATTGAAATGTCCCAAACTGCTAAATAAACCCTGTGTTTTCTGTCCCTCTAACTTAATCTGCTTTATAAACAAAGCAAACCAATTAGGGGTGGAAAACAAGCCTCTCCTTACTAATGTGAATCAAATGTGGAAGTAATTTGGGTCCTCAGAACTTCACCAGGCACCAGACCAAGTCCAGCTGAGTGAGAGAGGGGGAATCGCCAGATGACGTTGACTTACACATCTGTGGCTGAGAGATTGTGTGGACAGAAACTCTAAGGGAATGATACTTTCTCCTCTTGCATCACTCCTGAGCTGAACTGAGTGCACGCCAGTGGTGGTCATAGTGTACATGCGTCAATGGCAGTGGTGTAGCTCTGTGTACGTCAATAGCAAGGGTAGACATTCCTCTGAGCCAATGCTCAGGGGGTAGATTTGTCATCAGGCTTTATCTCCCCTCCTCTCAGCAGCACAGTTCACTCTCCAAAGCACCTGGGGTAAGACCCCCTGTACGGCACGATGAGGTTAACAGAATCCCTGCCAGAAAGATTAAAAGAAACAGTCTGTTTGGAATGAGGCTGCTTACTCAACTCTATAATAATAAACACTGTGAGACCTACCACAGAAGCCAGTTCTTGTCTAAAATTTTAAGAAATGTCTTAGTTACAATGTAATTATTTTATATTATACATGTATTTGGTTGTCCATGCAGAAGAACATGCAAGTTTGGGATTTTGAACATACCCTATGTTGGGATTGTACATAATTTATAATAAATAATTGCTAATGCTATTAATAAGTGAAATATGGGTAAACAACAATGTGGAAAGCATCCTGAATAGCATATTTCTCCATTTCCGTTTCCTCGGTAAATACCAGCTGGTCTTACACCAAACCATCACACATCACGTCATATATTTACTGTACTCTATATGATAAACAAATGATCCAAACTCAGATCCACTCAGATTCTCCAACTCAAATTGACTGAGAGTAGTGTTAGAGGAAAAACATGAATGTACACAACACATATGCTGTTAAACCAAAGTGTGCAGTGACAAACATATTTTATATGAAAGACAAATAGAGAGAGAGAGAGAGAGAGAGAGAGAGAGAGAGAGAGAGAGAGAGAGAGAGAGAGAGAAACAGTGACAGTGAAGATACTGTGATTGAAATGTAGAGAGACAGATGATGGCAACATTGGGACATTATAGACCGCCCGCCCCTTCTGTAATGTCTCTCCATTTGTGAATCCACCACCCCTTTAAGGAAATGAGCACATCCTGTTGTTTTAATAGAGTCTTCCTGTTGAAGTTCATAAATATTATTTTTGCAAGCTGAGGTGGACAGACAGATAGAACCACCACAGGATTTAAGCGTAATGGCGAACATATCTATATCGAAACCAGCAGGGACTCTTCTGTTTTGGGGTGAGTTTCTGAACCTTCAGAATAAAAGCTTGGTTTAGTGTGCTTGAAACTTAAAATCAGAGGCAATCTCCAGAAGAAAATTATTGTCATTTTACAAAACCGAACAAAAACTTACTGTATTTCTATCTTCGATATTGTAGAAATTGTCCAAAAAAAATTATGTTTCTAATTGATAATTCAGATTATTAATTCTGGGTTAATTATATATAATAATATGTAGTGTGTGTGTATGTATGTATGCACACACACACACACACATAAATAAATGTCAATAATTCTGTTATAATCTATTAATGTTAATTCATTTCAAATAGTATAACTTTATTGCCCTCACGACCACAAAGAAAATATAATGGAATATCATGTAAATTATTCTGCTGACTTCTTTAAAATGATGCTTTAATTTACTGTGTGGTAGACATAGAAAAATTAGACAGCTTTTAAGGAAATGACTATCATGATCCAACTGGCCAGGACAAAGGGAGGATGTTCCATGCCTCTCTCTTCATCCACTCCCTTCCTGCTACTTTTTCCATGCCTGTCAATATTCCCCAAACTGCTGGAACTGGCGGTCTTACAATGACAAATATGTGTGTTTCTGAATATGAGTGAAAATCATGTAATCCAAAGGTTTTTGGGTATTTTTTTCCATGATAGTCTGTCTGTGTCTAATGGTCTCAACTCTGAAGACCCTGGTACCAAACGAACAGAAACAAACTGTGGTGAGTTGTGTTAAATGGTTAGTTCACCCAAAAATGACAATTATGCCATTAATTACTCACCCTCATGTCATTACAAACCTGTAAGATGTTCATTTTTTCGTTAATTTCCTTAATTTTTTCAATTAAGATATTTTTGATGAAAATAATAAATATCTCTGACCCTGCATAGACAGCAATGCAACTGACACGTTCAAGGACCAAAGGTAGTAAGGACATTGTTAAAATAGTCCATGTGACATTGGTGGTTCAACAGTAATGTTATGAAACTATGATAATACTTTTTGTGTGCATTTCTTTTCTTCCCTCTCACTGTCCGCTGCAATTCACATACTACAACCTGGTTGTAAACAAGGCTCAGTGTGTTCTACGTCAGCAACACCACACGCATGCATCGTGGTCCTCTTGTAAATTCCCTTAGTGACCTTGATCGTAGTAGTTCCCTTGCTGTTTATGGAGGGTCAGAAAGCTCTCAGATTTCATCAAAAATATTTTAATTTGTGTTCTGAAGATGAAGGAAAGTCTTGCGGCTTTGAAACGACATGAGGGTGAGTACTTAATGACAGAATTTTCATTTTGGGTGGATTATTCCTTTAAAATTGAATTCAATTTTCTCTAAAAAGTTATTTTTGTAAAATATCCTCTGTATCTCATGATCATTTATTTTTTTTCTGTGCTTTAGAGGCAGACTACATCAACCATGCCGACAGAAGTACAAACCACTGCATACACCAGAGCAGGTGAGTGATCCAGCTGTGTAAATATGATAGACACATCTGCTAATTTATTTGCTTTTCTGAGTTGTATATCCAAATAAACCCTACTGTGAGGTTGTTTTCAATGCATGGATTAAATTTAGTTCTTATTGAGCAGCTTAACAATGAATAGCAGACAATCGGCACTTTGAAAGGTTACAGCGAAAAAGTTGTTGATAAAAACTGGTGAAAATATATTGTGTTGCAATTCTTCACTGTGGTGAGAGATTTTGTTGTCACTTTCGATCACTTTTTTCTATGCATGCGAGAGTTTCTGGAACAAAGAATAAACTAACTGCTTCAGTTTGAGATTTTAATAAACACATGGGCACTGGGGAGATTCAGACTGGCATGTTGTTAGGATTTCACATTTAATTATATTATGTTTCGTATGTGGCGTTTGGCCAATCAACATACACTGCATCACTGATAGTTCCTATAGAACTGTTTTAAACCCTACTGAAGTAGGAGCTAATTTTCCCCAAATGGAGTACCTAGAACTCAAACCGTTCCTAATTCCTGTAGTGCGAAACACATCAAAGTGTGAACTTCCATCAATAGTTCTAGGAACTATGGAAAGTTCCTCCGGTTCAAAAGCACCTTAAACTGACTGAGGTCTATTAGGTTTTGAGGTCTGAAACTCATCTGTCTTTGCATAATTAAATAATCTATTGGTGCTGGTTGAAGACAGTCTCACATGGTCAACATGAGATCCACAAGCCCAAAAGTGTTACATAAACTGTTCCAGCCCTACCTCGGCCCTGGATTCGCTTCTTTCTCTTCCTTTGAAGTGATTGAGCTGAGAGTTTGTTTCAATCACAGCTGGGCTCAAACAAAACGTGCAGCCCTTCGAGCGCAGATGGCAAACTCTGATTATTTAGTTTCCCGAACTCGATCTGTTTAATATGACCCAGTTATTCTTGTCCGTTCCATCAAGCCGCCCTGCTCTGCCCCTAAATGTTCACTTATGTTTCCTGTTTGGAAACAGATGTGAAAAACTCAAATAAAGCAGAACCACTGAGCCGATGAGGAATCAACCTGAGAGAAATGGAGTGTTTTGTAAAGGGGAAGACCCGTTTGCAGATGTGCATCTGGCCTGGGTGTGCTCAGCCCACAACAGATCCGTGCCTCAGGGAAACAGCAATCTTTAAACACAACAGTGCTTTACAATATCAAGAGTCAGGACTGGAACTGAGAACTGGTTCTTATGCAGAAACAGTTCCATTTATACAAAATTACCAAAGGACTTTTGTGAAGCTTGTGAAACTTTTGAACATGCATTCTTTGTACTGCAAAAATAATCTGACATTTCCACTACTACTCATCACAACACCACTACTAAGGGTATGTTTACACGACAACAATGTACTAAAAACAGACACGTTTTTCCAAGGTTTTGCATGTAGATAGCAAATATCAAAATGGCAACCATTCACACAGATCTACGAAAAAACTTCTAAAAATGCTGTATTATGGTTTTAAAGTATTCGCATATGCATATAGACTTAACACGTAATATGCATGAACATGACATCACTGCAAATTTGCGTCCCTTAAGGGATGCCTACATAACATGAAAAGGCCTACATGACTTCCTTTGGGGAGTTTAAAACAATGCCATCGTCTCTGTGTAAACTGATAAATGTCTGAAAACAGCCATGTGCATGCATATTACATGTGCAATGGGTAGACTATGTGCTTCCTTGGTGTTTCTTCACAAAATTGCATCACTAACTATTGACCTGGCATGGATCCCTGCCAAAACAAAACAATAGAAGCCCAATAGAAACCATCACAGAAATTCCAATGGTTTACATTCAAATACCATTATAAACCATTAGCCTTTTCCAGTAAAACCATTACAAAATTCATTTTTGTTGTGTTTTGGGTATTTTTCCAATATAATTTAACATCCCTCCAATATAATCCATCACAGACCAGTAGACACATTATAGTTTCCATTAAAACCAATACAATTCCCATTATAACCATTAAACCCATTACATTTTCTACTGTGTTTTGGGCAGGGTTCTATCGGGTTTTTTTCAGCAGGGATAATGCAGTGTTTTAGTTATTTTCATTGATCATTTTGACAGTTGTCGTCTGTATGCGAAACCTTTCAAAAATGTTATGCTTTTAGTACACTGTTGTCTTGTAAATCGATAGTGCAAAACTTACAGTAACAGATCCGATTTCCGAACGATCGACTCTTATGAATCGGTTATTTAAAATTAATCAAATTGTAGGCTACGTTGAAAAAAACATAGCGCGCTACAATTGAGCTCGAACGAATGACTCATTCTGAACGTGGTTCTTTATCAGAAACACTTACGAATCAGTCGGAACGCAAGTTGATACTTTCATCACCTCTACATTAAACTTAAACAAGAGCAACGTTACATAAAATACAAATACATAAATAAACACATTTATCGCTGAATATACTTTTTTAAACACGTGGTTAAAAAAAACATTTAAGTCATTGAACGGTCCTAGTTTTTCTTCTTTTTTCAGTTGAAGCCTGACTGGAAAAGAGAGAGCGAGTGTGTGTGTGTGTGTGTGTGTGTGTGTGTGTGTGTGTGTTTGTGGGTGAGTGTGTGTGTGAGAGAGAGAGAGAGAGAGAGAGAGAGAGAGAGAGAGAGAGAGGTGGAGCATTATTACGTGGGAAAATTAAAGCTTTCTCGGTCAGCAGCTTTCTGAACATCTGGTGACCGTGATTGTACATGTGGTGACGGCGCATCACGCTTCCACCCGTCGCGTTTCCTGTTATGCCTCACGTTCTTCGGTGTAAAAGTTCAGACACCTTCAGCGGCGGGTTGAGACCAGCTCGCCAGCGCTCGTTTGCTCTGATATGAGGGTATCGTTCAGCTTCATATGCGTCTTTCTGTCTGTTGTCTGTGGTAAGTTCTGTGTGTGTGTGTGTGTGTGTGTGTGTGTGTGTGTGCGCGCGCGTCGATAGAAAAACGTCAGCGCTCATTTAACCTGAAATAGACATTGTATACAGTGCATGACAAATGCTTTGAAGGACGCAGATGACCAACATGGTCACAAACGATCTAATAGGATGAGTGCTATAAGTCGTCAATTGTGTCCTTTTTTTACTGAAGCAAGTTATGTTTGTTATTATTTTTAATAACCAAAGGGTTTCATTTCATTGCACCATGTTTGGACTGGACACATCATATGTACAGTTTGCCTACTTATATTTGCATATGTGTGTATATGTTTATGTTTGTATTTATTTACAGTACTTATATTTTTTTAGATCCTGGCTATGGAGATGGAGGAACATTTGGTATGTACATTTGCTATCTTAAGAAAGTTTATGTTAATGAACTAAGATAATTACTGTAGGTATCAGCTTGACTGTGACACTTAAGATAAACAGAAAACTCCATTATGCATGACAGAATGATTCACATCAACTTACATCAAAGTTCATTATTAATTTCATTTTGTTTACATCGTAGGCTGTGGTAACAAGAGCATCTGTGACGCATACTGTTCATTTTGTGTGGAACATTTCTCAACAATGCTAACTCAACAATGCTATGGTTTGCTGGTGCAATTGTGTCAATATCATTTTGATGTTGCTATGGGGTCCATGAACAGTACCGACTGGTGTTCACTGGAAAAAGTAAAAAGGTACATTCTAAGGATTCATTATCAAATGCCATGTAATACTGGATGTGTTTGATAGCAGTTGGTGACTCTCTTTCTCTGTCTGTCTCTCTGGCAGTGCATACGACAACTTCACTGTGTGTACTGAGACTGTTGCTGACTGTCTGCTGCTTCCCTGGCCGAATCAGTTGGTTGAACATACATTTGTAGAAATCCACACCACCTATTTTCAAGATTGCCCAACAGAGGCACTGAGAGACCCCCCTCCCAGCATTATCCTTGCCCTTGTCATGACCCCCATATGCCTCATCCCTGTTATGGTGGTCCTAGTTGTTTTCAAGACTAAAAATGGAGACAGGAGGTCCTAGACGTCCAGGTGCAAGAAGATTTTATTGTTAGTCATTCTTCTACTCTATTTCTTCTCCATCCGAGATGGTATCCCATCCCGGGATAATGTCTTGGCTCAACAGTCCCCAGTGAATGTGCACCTGGGCATCTCCAGGACCGGCTGAAACAGGATGGAGGATGAGCATTTGTTCTGGGGTTGATCTCTGACTGGAAAATGTTACTGTACTTAAGTGAAATAATTGTAGGTTAGAAATGTATATTTATCATTAACATACAGCTAATGTGCATTACAGATATTTCACAGCATTATTATCTCCAAATTGCACATATACGTTTTGTTGTCTTAAGGATGTAAATACATAATCCAATGAAATGTGAAATGGCAATGGAAAAATATTCATTTGAAGTATTCAGACAAATTGTGTACATAACCAGATGTACAAAACAACAATGCAGAACCACAGACTCATTTGAGTGTCCACTTTATGCACTGCAAGAAATCTTTAACCCATGTTTTAATGTAGAGTTTGATGTTAGTTAAGTGACAAGAGCTGTTTAGCCGACTCTTAGAAAAAGGTCTTTGTGATTTCATGTCTATTTGACACAAGTCATAATGATTGACTTTTTAAATTTATTATGACAGCTATTGAGTAATTAAGCATAAATGAATCAATCTGAATGCATGACAAAACAAAGCCGACTGAAAGCCACTAATTTCAATAGGCAGCTTATTAAATAACTGCTTATTTATGTAAGTTCATGACGTGCAGGTGTCTCTGAAAAGTAAACTTTTAAGAGGGAAGGGAATATCAGAAAATGGAGGTTTATATAGATTGTAATGTCCACTTAAATTGTTCATTTTATTGTAATGTGCCCCTCACACAGAACTGCATTGTACTTTGCTTACTATATAATTACTGTATCAATGTAGTCACATGAAAGAGACTGGCATTAGTTTGTGTTTTATAATTATTTCAGTAACTGATTATGAAGGATGAGTCTTATATATTGAGACAACATTTTTGCAAGATTATTCTCTCTTTTTTATAGACCAACCATTTGAAGAGCCTGTGAACTATTTTGTAATATTATATTTCACCTCCTACTTTGATTGGACATGTTTTTAAAATAATTAAACCACATCTTTTACCTAGAGTCTATCATTGTGATTTTAGTAAAAGTATCGTTTTGTGATTTTCTGTTTTAAGAATATATCATATTTTGTTGTGTCACTTAAAGGCCCGTACACACCGTCGTTTAACGCCTCATGACTAAACAAAGGGTGCCAATGTGAGTGTGCACACCGATGCGAAAAACGCCACGCGTAAAAGCGTATTTTTTTTTAAAACGCCTCGGGTTCGTTTTTTTGGTTTGACGCGCCGCGTCAAAAACTATCCGACCAATGAGATTGGCGCTTTTGCTCACGTGTCTGGAGCTACTGAAGTTACAGTAAAACACAACTTGGGGGCGCTCAAACACAAAACAGTCTTGCCGAGCACACATACGTGACGACGAAGAAGATATACGCCAAGTAGCATCTACACTGCCGGCGTCTTTCCTCATTCAACAGAACAATAATTTCTTCATCGCTGCAGCTGCTGGAGCTGGAGCTACTGGTGCTTGAAATATCCATGTTTTCTTTGTATGATTTTGACAAGCGCGTAAATACTTGCTTTCTTCTTCTGAGTGACAAGCGAGTGTCAGAAGCGTAAAGTTGCAGCGCCACCTTGTTTACCAGGGTATTTCTGTTTTACATTAAGCGCCATCTAATGCCAGGGAATTAATTTGCATGTTCACTCGGCTCATCGTCAGCAAAAATCGCTTGGGTGTGAACACAAAAAATGCGTTGAAAAACGCTGGCGAATAACGCCCGCCGATATTCGTCCCGGTGTGTACGGGCCTTAACATGTTCCAGTGAACTCTAAGTCAATTAAAAGTACAAGATCTTAGGACATGTGTTTATAGCATGAAACACAAATTCTGATGAAATCACTGCTAGGAAAAAAAACAGCGTAAACCATCCTAAACTGGTTTAATATGGTCTCCCAGGCAGGCAGCCTGGCCAGCATTACAAAACCTTAAACTTAAACCTAGTTTAAGATGTGTTTTTATACCACTGACTACCTAAACTCTACAACATTTGGTAGTTGTGAGACACTTCCACTGTTAAAAACACACTCGAAGTCTTCAGTGAAACATCGTGTTTGTGAGGACTCGGTTTGGCAGGGTGTGGTGGGAACGAGAGTACTTTGTCTCGTTGTTCGGCACTCCTTCGGCTCAGGTCAGCCCTTCCATACGGCCCTTCCTCCAGCAGCTCATCCAATCCGGCGACAGTCTCACAGGTCCCGCGGGAGAGGACACACCTCACATCTGAACCATTCAGCCATTCACAGCTGGCCAGATGCTGCAGGCCTTCAGTACTGCCAGATCTCACTGTCAGATCCCCGGCACTGATCCAAAACACAGATGCACATCTGTACCCTCCCCCCGCCAGCGGACTTATGCAGTTAAGAGCTTACAGTTGCATTGTACAACACTGCTCACGAGCTTCTGACAGACCCGTTTATTCCTTTAAAACTGTTACACACGGAATTCACATTACGGATCCATTAATCTATATAAAAAAATAACTTAATTTGAATGCGTTTCCACGGAAACGTTTAAATACGTGCTGACTTGAAGTTAAGGACTCTATTTTGATTATTCATGTTTCTATTTCAAACTTTTTTTATTTAATTTTTTATAAAAAGTTCTTCATTCAATGGACTGACAAAAAGAGAACGGATTGTTCAGGTTTTATGTGATATTGCTGCCACCCAGTGGTTAAGTAATTCAAACACTGGAGATCAATATTTGTTATTAAACAAACTAGTAAACTATTGCTCTTGTTGATTTTTGGGCATGTATTTCATGTCATCACTGGGGGAGTATTTTCTGCTGTTCTTTGCTGCTCTTAATTATGATCTTTGTCAATGATGGTATATGGTTCAACCAAAATAATAGATTGTTTGTCCAGTTTGATGTTCTTGAAATGCAAGACCATCTAAAAGACATTAAGTCTTGTAGAATGAGTCTTTATTGAGGTTCTTATAAAAAAAGAGATCAATGCATTTTCACTTACCATGCTGTCAGTACAAATAAATGCTACAGAATCTCCAGCCCTGGATTCCCGTGGAATCACTTCGGACCACTGGATGTGGAGATGCAATCTGTGGCTAAGTTAAGGACAAAGGATGTTGCATCTTTTGCAGTGTCATCGAACATTTCAACAAAGAAGCAATGTTCAAGGTGAGACATTTTCTTTGCTTGCGCAGATTAATGGAATTAAACAATTCTTGCCCAAAACATGCTCCTCCTTTAACTGAAACATAAAGACAATTTAGTCAAAGACACAGTAGAGCTGCCAAATGAACTTCAACTGAATCCTTAATGATGATCATTCCAAATCATAAATTCAATTATTTATTTTGGACAATTATGATTTTATGACTTACCAAAAGAAGAAACATTATTCAGTTTCTCTGAGGCAACATAACAAGCAGCTTGGGGGGCATATCAAACATGAGGGCTTAAATACATGGACATAGGGAAACACATGACAACAATAACCCTGACAAAGTGAAACTTAAAATAAGGTAAAAATTAATTAGTGAATTTGAAAGGTATGAAAACATGAACATAAACAAAACTTAGAATATGCATGTGAATAAATAAAACAATATTTAACAATGTATTTTTACATTCCAGAGGACTTTCTATTTACAAAGTGTCTTCTGCACTTATAGAGCAAATACAGAGCCACTTCCTACCTCCTAGTGATGCTCTAGACCAGGGTTCCTCAAATCTTTCCCTGGAGGTCCAATCTGCTGCAGAGGTTAGCTCCAACCCTGATCAAACTCACCTACCTGTGATTTTATAATGATTCTGAAGACTCTGATTAGCATGCTCAGGTGTTTTTAATTAGGGTTAGAGCTAAACTCTGCAGGAATGGGCCAGATTTGAGGACCCCTGCTCTAGACTTACTATGTTACATTTACTTCAGTAACTTTTTGGAAAGTATGTTTCTGTCTTGTTACCAAATGGACAGAAACACTGTGTTGAGTTGTGTTTAAATTTCCCTGATAATATGTAGATATATCTTTTATATGATATCATCACTGTATCATGGTACTGTGACAATATTTTAAAACTGCTGTTACAACAGAGTGCATTTGAATTTGTTTACTTTAAAAAAAAGAACAGCAAGATTCTGACACACAACACTATCTCTCATGTGTGGACATAATGGAAAGAACACATCTCTATTGTAATAAATATGCTTAATTTGCTTAGTCATTTTATCAGATGCATCTTACTTCTGCTTGCAGTTTTTGTTCTAGTACATTACTCACCTGTGGCACCATTTCCAACAGAAGAAGAAACGGGTCCAATCAAACTACATACTTATAAAAAAGAAAGAAAATTAGCACATAAAATACTTAAATCACATAATAATCTGAAAACAAAGCTTAGAGACACTTACTGGAGGAATTCTCATTCTTTTCCCCTTCTGTTCCCATGTTGGCAAAGCCTTGGAAAGACATGCTTGTATCAATAAAACATATTGCACCTGTAAAAGCATCTGCGTTAAATACTTATAAGAAAGGAAAGCAAAACCGAACTAAAGACTGGTTGTAAACCCTAAAAAATGCTGGGTTTAATTCAACCCAGCGCTGGGTAAAATATGGACGAACCCATCGATTGGGTTGTTTAGACCCAGCGGTTGGGTTAATGCCCAGAAGGCTGGGTTAAACATTCAACCCAACTCTTGGTTGAAAACAACCCGACAAGTGTTCTGTCCAATATTTACCCAGCACTGGGTTGTATTTAACCCAGCATCTTTTTTGAGTGTGCCAGAAACATAAACTTTCCTGCCTACTTATTTAGCCACTCTAATAAAGGAAAGAGTAAATGATTTATATAATTACAATAATGCAACAATAACAATCATGCAACAAATTTTTACCATTACAAAGTTTGCATTCATTCTAAAATAAAGACTAAAATAGTTATGAATTGTTTACTATTCTTCCAGCTGGAAGTCTCTTCAAACACAGAAGACTAAAACACATTTATATTAAAATAAATGCATGTGCTTCTTCAATTTGATTGGTTACACTCATACTGGCCGGACTGCAGCTGGACCATCCCTCCAAGTACACAGTCTGTATTCTCTTTCCAAAATCTATCAAAGCTCAAAGCAAATACAAATAATTCACTTAAGCATTAAAGACAACAAAACATATTTTATAATTATGAAAGCTCGTAAAACGCCTTATTAAATTATCCTATATAATGTAAAAGGGATGCATGTCTGGAGGGCCTGATTTGTCATTCAAATACACAATACGTAGCTATTGCTGTTTACACCAATAGATGGCAGCAATACTATTGAAATAATTTGTTTTCATGCAAATGTTTTGTTATAGCTGTATGCTATGTTTGCTTGTTTTTCATTTTTTAAATAATACAAAAATATGCAGCCAATTTATTTATTAATTTTATTTAAAAGAACAATCATATACTGCACCTCAACACGTCAACTGTCTGTCAGCAATGCACAATCAGCATTGGGATGCATTAAAAAGCTCAAGCATGCTGTTATTAAATGAAGCTCTGTATGTCAGACCAAGGTGTTTGAGGGAGCTCAGAGTTCAGTTTTTCACTGTGTCAAACTAGACTGTTGTTGATACAAGCCATTACCCATAGAGAGGGCCAGGGTGTTGTCAGTTCTGCTGCTGTGAAAGTTTGTCTGGCCGGAGGGGAGCAAGTGTATTTCATTTGGACAATGACCATGGCGTTGTGGTTTCAGACAGACAGCAGTGGTCAGAGGGGGAGGGTGGGATGCCACATGGTGAAAATGTCTTTCACCAATGCATGCTAGGAACTGTTTGTTGATCATCATAGTGTTACACAATATGTCTTCCCATTCTTGTGATAGCAGAGGCTATATTCACAAACCGTGAAAGTCTGCCCTTTTGAATGGTTAGATTCCTGCTCATGTATAAAGAGAAATTAAAATATCTGAATGTCTACAATTAACCATATTAAACACTTATTATTGTTCTTCTGCAGTTCTGCAAGTTGTTAAATAATAACTGGGAACTGCTGCCCTTTCTCTTGTAGTGAAGAGTTAAATCAAGATGCTCATGATGACGTTTATCACAGTTTCCTCTAGGAATGGTTGAATTTTACCTGCAAAACATGTAAATGCCTGCAGACATTTTGCTGTTGTAATTGTATATAATTATTATGCCACTGCAGCTAACGCAGCTGTCCTATGAATCACAATGAATATAGTTATAATACCAGCTCAAAAGCATATCTGAAAAAAAGGCAGTACACCATTCAAAAGTTTGGAGTCATTTTTTTAATGTTTTTGAAGCCTTTGGTTTTGAGCATTTATTTCATCACAAATAAAGTAAAAACAGCAATATTGTAAAATATAAATGTAATTTAAAACAACAGTTTTCTATTTTAATATATGTAAATGTAATTTATTCCGGTGACGCAAGCTGTATTTTCAGCATCATTACTCCAGTGTCACATGATCCTTCAGAAATCATGCCAATATGCTGATTTGCTGCTCAAGAAACATTGATTGTCAATGTTGAAAAATGTTGTAAGGCTTAATATTTTTGTAAAAACTTGATGCATTCTTTTCATGATTATTTGATGAATATACATTTCAAAAGCATTTATTTGAAATATTAATCTTTTGTAACACTGTAAAAGTTTGAATTGCCATTTTGATTAATTTAATGCATCCTTGCTCAATAAAATTCAAGTTAGATTCATTTAAACTTTTGAACAGACATTTTATTTTAGGGTGTATTTTATTTCAAATCATGACCAAATAAGTCAAACAAAAATGATTCTCATATGGAATCACTTTTGTTGTCCAGTCTGTTACTGGTATTGCCTTAACTTCAGGGAAATGCAGTCAGAACCTCTGACACCCTGAGAACAGAACATTGGCTAATCATCATGACTAAGTCTTTTGCCTTTGGGCCATCTGTGATGTTGGTGTAAACCATCAACATTCACAACAGTTACTTTTTGCTATTCTTTGAGAAGACAGGGTTATCATACATCAAGGGTAATGAAAGACAACGAAGTGTCAGGACCAGTGACTTAGCAAGATAATAATTTTCGACCTTTAGCAGGCAAAGCTCATCGTAAGAGACATGAAACGATGTAAAATGCACCTGAACATGAACTGTGAGACCTTTTACATATGTTTTACCTTCCCTCTTTGGTTAAAAATGTTTTATTTATTCAGTTTTTTTTTTTGTTAAAACTTCTATCTCAACAGTAAATCAATTGCTATTTCGTGGTCTACAACATGAAAGAATAAAAGTGTCGGCTAAATGAATAAATGTAAATGAAAGAATCCCATTATAACATGTACATGAAAAATGTAGAAACATTGGACTCAACTATGGGGCACCATTGTGCAGCAGCAAGCATCACGACAAAAAATGAACCTCAATTCCTATATTTGCCTGGGGCCCCCAATTCGCTAAATCCGCCCCTGTATATCATACTTATTATGTCAAGTGAGTTATTGGGTCAAAGCAACAAACAAAATCAACAAAACTAATTTTAATTACTGCTACAAAATCATCCGTACATTTTAGTGCAATTTTCATTGGTGGGTAAAAATATCCAAACTGGCCCAATTTTATCTGAACTTAATGCTTAATCCTTTCTTTATTGAACTGTCATTATGTCATTATGAACTGTTAATTTGCATATCGGCATGGCAAATTACATGCAGCCTAATCCTTAGCAGGAGAATGATATTGCTTCAGGAATGACTGCCTTCTATGGAGGCTCAAATGACCACATTGTTTTCCAACATAAGAATGTTTCCTGTTCATGAGAATATTTTTTTTGTCTTTATGGTTTGGTCTCCATCTGATGCGAGTATATTTACACGTCGTCTGAGAACTCAAGCAGAAACGTATGCTATTATTTTGACTAGACTGTGTTTGCTGCAGCGTGAGAAGCCAGAGGAAGTGTAGGTGATCTGCGTCTGGTTTACCACTGCATGCCTGCTGCTCTCAGCCGTCTGGAGGAGGCCGCTTTTTCGCGGCCAGCCAGAAGTGGCCCAGCCGAATGCTGTAATTGAGAGTGTGGAGGTGGCAGGGATCCAACTACAGGAAACAGTCTATCTCCTCACTGCATCCCTGCAGTCATGAGTCACCTCCCACAACATCTTATACAAACAGGCCACTTATGTTTTCCTCAGCGGAGCTTGCTGTCGAGGCCTCTGAGGAAGCTGTCTGAATGTTTCTGACACTCAGATGGGCCTTCCTTCCCTTCCTCTGTCTGCTCCTTCCTTCTGTTTTGGTTTGGGATGTGCTCATGCGTTACATTCCATTAAGGGCCTAATAACAGGACAGAAAAGCTTAAGGCTCATGGAGCTCATTTTACTGAAAATACAAATTTAGTTCAAGTTTAAGTGCATTAGACAGTATTCTTACTTAAGCTTATTACTGCAAATAATTTTGAATTGCCCCTCAGTTTGTAAAATAAATAAAAAAATAGGTACAGTCAAGTCATATGTATTTATATAGCATGTCATACAATAGAGCTTTGCAATCTTAAACAAAGCTAGTAACAGAATCAAATCAGGCTGATGGGTCGTTAACACAAACTGATGACATTCAGTGTTAAACTACTTCGCACAAGCTGATTGGTTGAAGTTGCATACTCAGCCAATAAGCTTACTGCTTTACATTTAAATGGCTGGTTAGCATTGACTAGAGCGTTTCACAGTGCACTTTCAGAGTTACTCTGAAACCCTCCACCTTCTCCAGCTCCACCTGCATAGATCTGCTACAGGTTATACGCTTTTTGTGCAGCAGCAGTATGTCTTAAATACTCACAGCACTGTATTGGCAAATGCATTGGCAGTAGCAAGTTCCTGTACTTGCTTTGCAACAACAGCAATAACCAACAGCAGCAGCAATGTATGATGTAATATAAGGTACTGGGAATGTGACTATTAATATGGCATTAAATACAGTGACGGTCCTCTGTCCTGTATAGGCATGTTCAGTGATGAGGTGTTCAAAGCAAGTATCCTGAGACCGCATGTTAAACCATTCAACTGACAAGCATACAACAGTCTCCAGATGTTTTAGGTTTACGGTAAGAAATATTTTAGTGAGGTTGTGCAACCTTGTAAATTATCCGTCTTCTCAATAGCAGTAGTCAAATTGTGTATTAGATTGTGCCAAAGACGTTTACAAGGAGTTTAAGTAAACTAGAAAACAAGAAAATAATAGTTGAGACTCAGCTGTTGTTGAATTTGTTTACCTATAAAAGTTGTCCAAAAGCACACTATTCCTGTTAACCTGTAAAACAGTCTCTTCTTGTAAACAATATCAGCAGGGGAAATTGCAGCTTACTTCAATACACAAAGCTATTTTCAGCTAAAGGTCACTGTTGTGCTCTTCATTTTCGATGGACAATTCCAAAAGCACAGGCGAGTGACTCTGAGCATACAATCATCTCCTTGAGTTTTGGAGAATGCTGGCTGTAAATGTATGTATGCATCTCTGAATATAAACATAATGTGGTATAGTTACCCTGCCATGCAATTAAATAATCAACACACAATAAATAATGAGGAAAATTACAGTGACTGTGAAAGTCACCATCTACGCATGATATGTACGATTCAGATATACATAAATATTTTGAGACTTTTGGAATAACGTTTCAGTAATAAAACAATAGCCTATAAATCCATTGCTTTATGAAAATGATTGCATTTCTTTTTGCAAAAATAGTTTGTCCATAAAAATTACACTGTCATCTGCAATGGCCATTCATTAAGTGTGGAAACAGGCTGGGACAGCGACCATTAATGAAGACCGAAATAGTGAGCAATGTGTCACTGTAAAAACACTTATAAGCTGTAAAGTTCCATTGCAAATGAAATGTTTTTGTGGTTGTTTGCTCCAAATCGCCACATATGGTTGAATATTAAATGTTACTACCAATCAAAAAGACCACTATTCTCGTTTCTTACAGAGGAGACATTTTCCGATGTTCCATTAACATCCTTGTGTTTGTTCTGATGACTGTCTCAGAGTTGATTGGAAAATAAAGAGAGAAGCTTATGTCATAATTCCACCATATCTACAGGAATGAGGGAATGGTTTGAAGTAGATGTGTGCCAGTCATGGTGCTTCATTAAAGCATAGTTCTCCCAAAAGAAAAATCCCTTTTAAAATTCTCTACTATGTCTTTCTGCCTCCAAAAAAAAGAAGACAGGAAATAAGAGGGAAAAGTGGGGTAATGGGATTGGGAAATGGGATTTAGTCACAAGTGGGATTCATTTTTTTACTTTTTAGAGCTTTTAAAAGTTTAAATGAATCTGAACAATAGCAAATGTATTACATCAGCACGGAGAAAGGCTTTAACTGCTGGACATGAACATTATGTAATCCCACAGAACAGCATGTTTGACATGCTAGCCCTTATCTACACACTCACATACACCTAAACACACGACACTTCTCGATTACGCTCACTGAGATGTTGCATTCCTCACACTGGTGTCAGTTGTTCTAATACCTGGTAAGCAGCATCAAGTTTAACCAGCTTCTGCACCTCAAAAGGCAGGGTTGGGATGCTTTTCAAGAGTCCATCTATCGATCTGACCCCAACAGAACCTCCAGACACATTCACCTCATTCTCAACTCGGTGCTGCAGCAGACACAGTAAGTGAAGGATAACAAGAGTTAAAAGGATTTTAAAGAGAAAAACAGGTCTGTTTCTGATTAATAAATAAATAAATAAAAATGAACCATTTGCATGGTAAAAGAAAGTATGACATGGACTGCATTAAATATATGTTTACCTTGCAACAAAAACACAGTGCAGTGAATATTTGGATAGCATGAAAAAATTCCTCTAGCTGGCTTTGTGTTTATATGATTTTTTTTAAACTTACTTAAACTATTTCTTTCGCACAAATTATGTTGCTCCATCAATGTTGAAGTCAACCCATCAACCCGAAGTCTCATATTTTGGGACGAACAAATAAATAACTTTCTGTCAAGAATTCCAGTAGCCCCGCTGAACCCCACACAAAATTCCATTAGAACCACCTGTAAACAGCGACTAGCAGGCCTTATTTGCCATAAAGCATTCTCCCTGTCCATTAAAAAGCAGCATGAAGGGTGGAAGGGTGGGTTTGTGGGAGTTTACAGAAGCAAGACCTGAAGGAGAGCGGTGTGTGACCACATCTGCAGCACTCTCCTCTCCTCCAGGGGAGTGTCTGTGGTACTGTGGCCTCGGCACACGTGGGCCGGAGCAACGAAAGAGAGCAGGGAAGATAGTTTTACAGAGTCCAAATCTTCCACCCACCTGGCAGGCCTGCACTCATAAACACAAACCTGGTGTCAGACTGTAGCTTTGACAAGACTCAAGTCAGGACACAGGAGGCTGGCCTACAAAAAGGGGCTGAAACACACACTCAGGCACAACTACTGTCAAACACACTTATATTGCCAACTGAAACTACATATACAGGAGACTGGGACACTGCTGAGTTCGGGGAGCAGGGATTTACTAAAGGACGTGAAGAAGAGAAGAACCTGGATGGACACCCTCTGCAGTCTCAGCGGTCTGGACCCTCTCTGGGTGAGTCTCAGATAACTGATGGGGAGGTGATATGTAGCTCTAATGAGATAAACTCAATCAATTTCAACAGATATGAAGGTTTTTAAAAAGAACTGCATGTTAGAGATAACACAAACTGTGCCTAGTCATCTCTTTCTGTTATTTATGCCCCTTTATTCTTGTAAGTGATCATGGTTTGTGACAGTAACAGTCTTTTGGGGAGAGTCGTGCATTTCTCATACTATGATTCATTGACTAAGATTGAATGCAGGACAGAATGGGAACCTTAAATGTTCAGTTTTAATGTTACTCTGTTTAATTCACACATAACCCGTGTCACATGTGTGAGAACATATTTTTCGATTGTGTAAAAAGATTATTTGTGTGCTTTAACTTCTCAGGGTGTTTACATTCAAACAGCTGTACGCTGGTATCCTTAAGAGCGCAGGGCATGTAACTGTACTTTAGTCCACATTTTGAACAATGATTACAGATCGGTTGATAACCAGTGTTGGAATTTAGGTTTATAATGAAATATTAATGCTCTCCTTCTCTTATTTTGCATAGTATAGTAGGTCATTTAAAATCAGATGTAATGATATTGGTGTGTGTGAAAGAGCCAAGCACATGTTGTTCCAGGCCCTGTGCCCACAAAGGTTCTTCATGGCACAACATACTCATTTAGCAATATTTACCATTTCACAATGACGGTGGAACAGATGATGCACGTTCAATAAGTAACTAACTGCATTCTGTGGATGCTTTCAAAATGCTGCATTTGCATCCCAGCAAATATGAAACCTTCTCAGGATATTCTCAAAATTTGTAACCTAAATGTTCTTGCAGTAATGTTAACAGAACAATATTTCAATGTTATCAAATATGCAATGTTAACATTAAAATGATTCATACATTATCAGTCATACAAGACAAGTTCACTATGTCTATTACTGTGAATGGGAGAAACTGCAACCGCCAACATGATGAAAGTCCCACCTTCTAAATAAAAGAGCCAAAGGCCAGCTGGCACACAATTCACATCACTGCAGCTGCTATTTCCATAGAAACAGACTGTGTCCATGACTGGCACTACACATTCTAAATGCCATTTCAGCATCACAATCAACATTCATTAAACAGTTCATGTTATATTTTTGTTGCAGTTATTTAAATCTGTGTTTTGAAAGCAGTTTTTGAGATCAGTTATTTTCTCATTCAGATTGTGTTGGTTTTGCGTCCCTGAAATAGCTGCCCGGAGTCATTGTAAATGTGGCCGTTGAGTGAACCTACTTTCCAAGAAAATGATTTCTGTTTAATCGTCTATGATGTTTCATTAGTTATAATTGCTTATTTAATCATTTTACTTTGTGTTTTACTCTTGTATTTTTGTCCAGTCCTGTGGAACCCAATGAAAGTTTTTCACAACGTTTGTATAATCACGGAAAATGTTCCAGAACTTATGAAGAAAACATTTTCATAACATAACGGAAACATAAGAACAACATTATTAGAATATTAAACCGTTCACTGGGAAAACATGTGGAATGAGATGAAGTCAAAGTCGTAAGCTAACGTCTATTAAAGCATGTCTGACATGAACATGCAGCAATCTGGATGAACCTTTTGAACCTTAAGTTAGACTAACTTATTATAGAGTGAGAGATTGTTATTAGCTTCCAACTGGCCTTTTCCAAAAGAAGTGACCAGAGATTTGTGAATTGCAAATCATCCTCATAAATGTCCTCCAAATAAATCCAAACACCAGCAGTGTAATTTTAAAACAGTTTTTAAAGGTTATTTGTGCTGACCGGCAGTCTGTACTCCTACACTTGCAGGAAGGGTACACACACCACTCTGAATCACTTCCTGAGACAGTGGTTGCCATTGGGTTTAGACCAGTGCAAACATAGTCTTGGAGGATGCAGGACGGGTAGAAGCTGGTGTCTTTGTGCTCCATTGAACTCCCTGTGGAAAACTGCGACTGTGACTAGGCTCTGCCACGGGAACGAGAATCTCTTTCCCTTCCTGGGCCCAGACCGCAGTACACCCCCTCATAGATGAGGACATATCCTGACCAAAACAACAACATAACGAACCGAGGGTCTCATCTTGAACCTGTAGTGTGTGTCTGGATTGCACTTGCAGGGATTTAGATACTGGTCTAAATAAAGGTACAATGCTAGAAGACACAAAACATTTTCACCATGTCAAGTTCTTTTGTGGAAGTTGGAACACAAAAGTAACATTTGTGAAACATATTTTGGCCTCAATGAATGAAATAAATATCATAAAAGTGGTCCATGTTACTTTTAAGCTAAATATTGAATATTAATTCAAATAATTTAAAAAAAAAGTCAATAATTACTGAAAGTCTTGACCGCTCACCTTGGTGCATTCATGAGAAAAGTAAAGACGTTTGATTTAAGATTGAATGAATCATTCTTTTGATTAAGGTTTTAAATTAATCAGTTCAGCCAGTTCACAAAACAATTCTGAATGATTTGTTCACAAATCAGACAAGTCCAGTGAGCCCTGTCTCATGAAAATGCGTATAAATAATACGCCAAAAAAAAAAAAAAACTCATGTTATTGATACGAAAAATCGGACTTTGGCGTATGTATGATACAAACGTGTTTGACGTGCATATAATATGCAGTTTTCGCGTGCATATTATGCGCAGTTTTCACGTACATATGATACACATCTACCCCACAACCCTAATCCTACACATCGCGTAGCATACACACAACAAAAGTCCATTTTTTTCGTATCAATACCACAAGTTTTCATTTTTATTTGATGTACTATTTATACGCACTTTCATGAGATCAGGTTAGTCCAGTCCTCGAAATTATATATGAATAACAAGCAAAATGTTGGTCTATTCCTCACACAAAGCTACTGTATGACTAGAAGACTTCACAGAGTAAATAGTGTATAGACTCTTTTTATGAATATATCCTGTTTTGAAGCATGAAAGCTTCAGTCCCAGTTTGTGGTATTTGACTCTTCACAAACACACACCCACATTCGTTGCTATGTCCGACAATCCATGCTACTCTCCAGCCACACGTTCTCAAGCAGTGGAAAATACATTGTGGAGCAAAGAGAAAACTGAAAAAGTGCCGACAGACAAGACAGAGCAGGTTACTTTTGGTATAAAACAAGAGTCAGCTTTCAAATTTTGTAATTTTTAATAAACTCAAACAATAAATACTGTTTATAACTCTTTAACCTGTCGTGACAGATCGCTGTAGCGCCTCAGTTCAAGCGGCACCTGAACTGATCATCTCTTCCTCTTTATTAGTTATAGCATGAAATAAACATGAATGAACATCAGACGGTAACTTGTTTCAACCATGGAAAGATGTCAATACACCATTTTTCCAAGTTCAAGTTCACCAATGTTAATCTACCCTCCTGTCTGGTTTGTTTGTCAACAAAAATGGCAGATTCGGCATTATGATTGGTTAGATCGCCTGTCAATCAAACTCCCAGCAAAGGGTCAAAACGAAAAGTAAACATTTATTCAGTGAAAAAACGTATATTGTGTTTAGTGAGAAAGAGGTTTGGAATGACGTAAAGCCAAGTAAACATGATCCTTTTTTTGTTTTTACTAAGACAATATATTGATAAAAATTAAAACCTAAATCTCAGGCAATGGCTGTACTGTTCTGCAAAGAAGCTTACACAGAGATGTGTTTGGTGCTCATGGTCCTTCTCATGGTGGGGTTTACATTTTAGCTTGCCAAAGGTGCACTTCTTATGTACTGCCATACCACAGAACTCCTTCCAACCAGCATGTAGTATTTATCAGAGCTGTGCCATTGCCGAAATAACCACAGCATAAAACACAGCCAAACAAGTTCTCATCAGTCCAGAGAAAGAAAAAACATAACAGCTCTACAGCTGCGTTTGGACACCAGCCGGTTTTCCAACAAAGGCCAGAAATAACTGAAGAGATAGTATGTGAATTACTGATGTCTGAATAGAACTAACTTGTGAAATTCAACTTGAGAGAGAAGTCTTGGCAATGATGCCAAACTGTGTTTTTGATTTAATCAAAATGCACAGAACAGTATTTTTTTCACAGAAGACAGCTTTGCTTTGCTTTACTTTAACTACATACACACAAACTCTGATATTAAACTATCACTCAGCAGAACCAATGTGCACAAGTAGTTACTCAACATCAATATTCGTACACACTATGTGCTAATTGTGGAGTTTTTGGAATTGTAAAAAAAAGAGTGCACCTTTAATATATAGAATGGTCTGTCAAGTACATTTGTGGAGGCAAAACATTATTTTGTATCTGTCATGTACTTTACATTTAGTCATTTAGCAGACGCTTTTATCCAAAGTGACTTACAAATGAGGACAATCAAAATCAACAAAAAACAATATGCAAGTGCTGTAACAAGTCTCAGCTTAACGCAGTACACGTAGCAAGTTTAAAATATATATATATAATACAAAGAAAACAGATTGAATAGAAAATAATAGAGCAAGCTTGTGTTAGAGGCATTTTTTGCTTTTGTTAATTGTAAAATAAATAAAAAGAAAACAAATATAATACAAAAAGATTAGAGAAGCTTGTGTTAGTTAGTTTTTCTGTTTTATTTTATATAATAGAATTAGAATAGAGAGTGCTATAGAGTTAGAGGGTCAAATAAAGAATAATAGCTACCAAGACAAATACAGCTATACTCATCATAAACTCACTTGGCAAACAAAATGATATTCCAAAGCACAGAAAACAGTGAAGATTTATTACAGGAGTTTTACATTTCACCTTTGTGTTACTTCACACAGTTTGTCTGTTCTCACTGCAAGAGAAATAATATAAATCTTACGCAGATATTATATACAGATATAAAACACACAGAGCCATTTGGACTGAACAAACACTGGGGAATGTCAATGGACATCAAGGAATCTGATTAATTATCTTTTTTGCACAAAGTCATTCACTGAGTGCAAAGAGTGAATACAATATAATAAGCTGTAAAATGTGCTTAAGTAGTAATTGTTGATACTTATACAATCCTGATGTAACACGTTAACATTACAGAGGACTAACGGTTTAACATTGTGTTTTCAGGACTGGAATGTCACATGGTACACAGCACACCCAGACCTGACCCAGTGCTTCCAGCACACAGTACTGGTGTGGTTCCCCTGCTTCTATCTCTGGGTTTGTGCACCTTTCTACTGCTTGTACCTCGGATTCTATGACAATGGACGCATATCTTTATCCAGTCTCTGCTGTGCCAAGACGGTGAGTCACAGGTCATATCAAGACTAGACTGAGTTCTAGTTACCATCTCTGCAGATTAGACTTAAATATAGCATCAATCAGCTGAAAACTCACAGGTTATTGCTATGTGCACGAAAATGATCAAATAGCATGTAAACGGAAAGAAAATGATTATATGAGATGAAAAACAGATCATATCGAGTTCAACAGAGTGATTACGTAAATCAATTCTATAAGAGCATACAGTACTTTAAAATTTTTCAGATAGATTTATTTTAAATTATTGCACAATGAAACCGTTTTTAATGTATTTTTAATCAAATAAATGCATCTAAAACATTTTAAAATGATATAACTCCAACCTTCTGAACAGTGGTGTGAGTAACCACTGGGGGTGGTCATGTCTGTGTGCTTGTGTTGTAGGGTTTGGGTCTCTGTCTGGCCTCCTTTGGTTTGCTGGAGATGGTCTATCTGCTGGTGGAAAAGAGCAGAGACATAGAGCATCACATGGTCTTTCTCCTGAGCCCAGTAATTCGCAGCCTTACTATGGTGAATCACACAATTACCATTCCCCTGAATCTCCACAATAAAAATGACTTTTATTGTGTAATAACTAGACAGTGATTATTTTACTATTCATGGCTATTGTGACAGTAACAACATGTGTATTACGAAATACAAGTTATGTTTTGAATTATGTATTTTTTCAGTGGGACTCTTTTGGAGGATAAGATTTAAGATCTGTTATATTTAAGCTTGAATAAACAACTCTCTTTGTGGCTAGACGTCTGGCTGAAGTTTCCTGAAGGGATCAGGATAAATAAGCCTCTTTTACCTCTGGTCACAGCAGAGAGCAGTGGTTGTAGCAAATTACTTTTTTTCAGATCTGACTAACAAGATAAGCCAGTTTTAAAGTCCTGACACAGACTAAACATTCATAGTAATCTTTGCAAACTAGTATATTTTGGTTGAGAGATTTTTGTATCAACATTTCTAAGCTGCCTAATGGTATTCTGTCCTGTTCTTAGTGTGTTTTGGATTTCTCAAATTGACCATGACTAGCATACTGACCGAAATACCCTCTTCAGGTACTGGCAGTGTTGGTGATCCACTTGGAACGGCTGAGGGGCTTTCGTTCCTCCATATTTCTCTTCCTGTTTTGGACGCTGGCAGTGATCTGCTCGCTGGTGCCTCTCAGAGCCAACATACAATCCATCATAGACGAGGTCTGTGTATCCCCAGTATATCCAACTACTGTATAAATGTAACATTTACACTTAAACTGAGGACAGTAGAAGCAATCAAATCAACAAAAGAGCAACAAAATATAAGTGTTGTGACCAGTCCTGGATTGTCTACCACAGTACAGGTAGCATTTAAAAAAAAAAAAAAAAAAGAATAAAAGTAGATACAAAATATATATAACTTTGTGTTTGTTTTTTGGTAAATAGAAAACAAGTATATAGAATAGAAATATACTTTTAATATAGAGATTGCTAGTGTTAGAGGGTCAATATTTTTTATAATAAAAAGAAAGCACGTATATAGAATATAAATAGAATTGTTAGAGAGTCAAGTGTAGATGGAAGAGGTGTCTTTAGCCATTTCTTGAAGCATAAAAATGCTGTTATGCTTTCTGATCTTTTTAAAACTGGAAATATAAACCCTAGTTTAAGCATAAAAAACATAATAAATAACATGAAGATTACACTTGTTCTATCTTGAGTGCTGCTCTCAATATAATGTGCAATTATAAAAAAATACTATATTAAATTGGAAAACTACAAAATAGAGGCATTTATTGCCATCACAGATATTTTGACCCCTATTTGTAAAGAGTTTCTATTATAACAGCCTTTAATGGTGCTTTGAGACTATAAAAGAAATAAGTGAATTTGACTTGTTGCCCTAAACTCTGAATCTCCGGCCCTATAAAATGGTGTGTTATTCTACATTCATGCACGCGTTACATGGGCCCTCTAAAATTTAGAGAGTGTTATTGAGTAACATTCGTTAAAAAAACTTGATACATTTAGAGTCTAAATGTATCTGTGTTGTATCTGAGAGTCTAACACAGCGGTGTGTAAACCGAGTGCTTACAGATGTTGCTGTTCTCAGCACTGACGTCTGGGAAGCCTGTCGGTTTTCCCTTTCCAGTTCCCTCAATGCCCTCTTTGTCTAGAGCTGAGGCTGTGCTGAGACCAGTCACAATCAGCACTGGAGCTTTTCCAGACAGATAGGAGAAGCCACATACGTCTGCGGATCCCCATACTTCTCCTTCAGTCTGTCTGTCTCTGGCCTGCTGTGATGCTCTCACTCCATAATCATTTTACTGCATCTTGTCACAGATGCAACAATCAGCATCTTTACTTAGGAGAAGGAAATGTAACTCACATGTAGAGACAGTTTGCACACATACTGAGCGTGGAATGTATAGCCTATAATCTTTAAGGCTATGCGCATATTTTGTTATATATTTACATTATGTAGCTAACAGAGCTGATGATAGTGTGGCAACAAAACAAACTCAACCACTGCAAAATAGTCTGCAAGTGACAAAATATCAACATTTAAAAAACACTTCTCCTTTTGTGTAAGACACACAACAAATGCACCAGATGCTTTAAAATATGTGGCTGCACTTTGCAATAAGGTTTAAGTCACTGATTTGCACTCCTATTACCTAAAGTAGCCATTCAAGCATTTCCTACAATCACCCTTTTACAGCACATTTAGTTCACAAACTTACAGTCATGGATAATCAAATAGGAGTTTTATATTTCATATTTAAGACTAAAATGCATGATCAGCTAATTCATTTTCAAGCAATCGATCTAATCCTTCAGACTCTAACGTTTTGGGAATCATATTAATCTTGGTTCTTCATTCATGTTAGTCATGATTCTTTTGTGAACCATTCATACAATCTGTGAACTGATTCAACTGATTCCCAAATCATTCACTGAACTTTGGGAACTGGTTCAACAGGAACTGGTTCAAATGATTTAATCACTTCAAAAGTGAATTCGTTCACAAGTTCGAGATCATTATTGTCTCATGGCGGCTCTGGACCTCTTCAGTTCAAAACGACAGGTTTAAGCTTAATGAAGAGGAGTTTAAAAAATATGGTTTTTAATATGAAGAGCTCTTTTCCAAAACGCGATAAACGCCAAATAAAAAAAAATGAGTTCGTCATGCCATTTTGCTGTGTACTGAACCTATCCACTGCTCCATCAATGTTTCATGCCAAATCGCTATATATCCTTGTTTAAAATGTACCTCACTCTCCTGACCTCACAAAGAGGCGCTCTAGCGACTGACGCTAAAAGCTGTAACCTTTGGCGTTCCTTGTTAGAGCGCCCGCCTCCCGCGCCGGAAACCCGGGTTCAAGACCCGCTCGGTGTGATGGTGCGGACCTGGGGGGGTTTAACAATCATTGTTTAACATGTTCAGACTGAGCCAACAGACCATTTTGACATGATAAATTGAATATTAACAAAATGTATGGGTCTAGGTAAAAAAATGTCATTTTCATGAAAACTATTAAAACGGATTTATAGCGTTCTGGTAAAGAGCTCTTCATATATTGATGTAAAAGTGAAAGTTTTAAAACATACAATTGAACTAAAATGTAGGCTCCTTAAGTACAGTAAGGAAGTAAAAATACAGTAAGGAAATATAAAAAACAACAATGAAGCCTTGTACAGCTCAGTGATGACAGTCCATATGTTGACATAGGAACTGAAGCTTGGTTTGTGGTGGGATCTCTTGACATAAATGAGCCCTCTGCCAATGGGCAGTGGGTGCAACAGCAACAGCAAAACAACTAGCGCTTGGTCCTCTCATACCACACAGTGGGAGGACATGTTCCCTGACCGATTTGAGTTTCTCCAAACTGTTTAAATGTCCAGTGTTGTGGACAAATAATAACAGTATCCAGCATTGTGGTGTCCAGAGTTTGGACTGTGACCATTTGAGTAAATGAAGCCTGTGTTTACATATTCTTAAAGAGGCCTGTGCTGCCACTTTCTCTCGGATCGTGGTCATTTGACACAGTTTCTGTAAGAAGCTCGCAAGCATGGATGCCCTCGGTGGCCCCTGTAAAACTTTCAATAGCAGTTGCAGGCTTCTGGCAGGCCAGCTGTTTCGAACCTAAAACCCTGACCTCAGCATATTTTCTCTCTAACAAATCTTGAACCTTGTATCGAGCACTACACAAACAGGTCAAACACAAATGGTGAAACTTTGTCCCGAACAACAACTGAGAATACTGTAAAACAATAATACAAACAGAAGCATTACTTATCAGTAGAATTATTTTAGAATTATATGAATAGAATTCTATAAATAGTCAAATTGCTTTTATTTGTCTGATTGAAAAACAGACGTGCTGCTTCGTAGATCATCTGCGAGTTTTGGTAGTTTTAGCTGAAGTTGTGATTGAATGCTTACTGAACACTATTATCAACCACTATTATACTCTTAGAAGCTGTGAATGAAGAGTTTGGGTTTGTTGGCATAAATGTGTCTGTGGTCTGTATTTTTTACCATGATTTAGAAGTGTTTATAAAAAGGTTTGTTGTGTCATTAATCCTGGTTTGATGGACCGTTTAGGTGATTATAAAAAGCTGAGGTCTTTGAAAGGAAGGGAGGGGAACAGCAGGCAACATCAGCCACCAGTCCCGCCTCCGCACACTGCGGTGAGACAAAGTGGCGGCTGATCTCAGATCAGTCCTGGTGCTCAGGCAGATGGAAGAGAAAATATGGATATGATCCCACAGGAAGCATGCAGCTTATGTGGTTATGACTCCTTGGGAAATCCCTGGCAAACATGTATACACCACTGATGTGTCACTTATGTATTTGGTCATCTCTACAAAAATTGGAGAATCAAAACATTGAGCATTATTTAATAATTTATTTGTCACATAATTCAATTTGTCCCCCAAAAAACAAGAGTTTATTACAGCTTAGGTCAATGTTTTTCAATATACATTGTGACAAAACCAGTCTTAAGTAGCACGGTATATTTTGAGCGAAAGCCAACAATACATCGTTTATGCCAAAAATCATTAGGATATTACGTAAAGATCATGTTTCATGAAGATATTTTGTATATTTCCTACCGTAAATATATCAAAACTTAATTTTTGATTAAAGGTAAAGGCAATTTTTTTCACCCTCAGATTCCAGATTTTCAAATAGTATTATCTCTGTCAAATATTGTCCTATTCTAACCATACATACATGGAAAGCTTATTTATTCAGCTTTCAGATTATGTATAAATCTCAATTTAAAAAATACCCTTATGACTGGTATTGTGGTCCAGGGTCACACACATATATATGTCCATTTGATTATGCAATATTTAAGATATCAAGTGTCAAAGAGTATGTTAGTTGTATTCTGTGGTGTGATGGGCCAAAATTGCAGTTTACAGAGGGACATAGACAATTAATTAATGTTATATACTAGTTTATCTAACATTATTACAATAAAACATTGAAAAAAGAAACATTTGTTCTTCTAATTGCTGTAAAATGAGTGTACCGTATTTGTGTGGTGTGCTCCACACTGCTGTCTACATTCGGCTGATAACCAGTCATGTGTGTTACAGGGTTTCTCTGCAGATGCGATGAGATTCGGGGCATTTTTCACATTCTTCTCTCTCCAGTTGGCTCAGCTCATCCTCAGCTGTTTCGCTGATCAGCGCCCAGCGACTCTTAAACCTGTATATGTAAAGGTACAGTGTCTTCCGTGTTATAACGGATTTCTTTGAATTAGTAAATCAATATTTGGAACACGGTGAAAAAATAATACTTACTGATTTTTCCACTAGAACCCATGTCCAGTTGAGGATGCTTCTTTCCTTTCAAAAGTACTGTTTTGGTGGTATGGCAGGTAGAGTTATATTAGAGTCTGCATTTAATTGATGTCTTGTAAAGGTCTGCAGAATAAAAACCCATGAGACACTGAAAACACATATTTGTGCTCCACAGATTGGTGGTGAAGGGCTACCGCTCACCTTTACAAGCTGAAGATCTCTGGTCTCTACGAGAAGAGGATACATCTGAAAAAATCATTTGTGATCTGGAGAAAGAGTGGGCCAAGCAATGGGCCAAAATTCAACAGTAAGACACCTGCTGTTTCCTTAACTGCATGTCTGCGCGAGTTGATGAAAATATGTGATGTCCGTAATTTGCCTGTTCATAACTACTGAACAATGCACAACGTCTTTATTTTGTTGCAACAATGCTTGCACAAAACTGTACCAGAGACTAAAGTCTGGATAAAAACGATGTGCTTTCTCCTTCAAACACAGGCAAGAGAGCGCTCTGAATGGAGAACAAGCTCTTGGTTATAAACTGAGTGAGCAGACGCAGCTGCTCAGAAAACTTCATAAAGAACAAAGCTCAGGTTTCTGTCTGCTCCGGACGCTAGCCAGAAACTTTGGCCCTTACTTTCTGACTGGAACTCTCTGTCTGGTCATTCAAGATGCTTTCATGTTCTCCATACCACAAGTGTTAAGGTGAGAGATGCATTAATGCTGTCATGGCATGTAAAATTAAACTGTATATAGCATATGGCATTTAGTATAAGATACACTACTGTTCAGAAATTTGATTTGAAGATTTAATATATTTCAAAGAAGCCTTTTATGCTCATCAAGGCTACATTTAAATAAAAATACATAAAACATGACTATTCCCTTTTATATATATATATATTTTTTAAAATGTAATTTATTCCTGTGATTGTAAAGCTGAATTTTAGCATCATTACTCCAGTCTTCAGTGTCACATTATCCTTCAGAAATCATTCTAATATGATGAACTGATGATCAAGAAACTTGAAAGTTGTGCAACCTAATATTTTTGTAGAAACCACAATTTTAATTTCTCTTTTATTGAAGAAGTAGTTGATTAAAAATTAACTCTGCACACCTGACGGCAATAGATTGGTACCAGCTAGGTCAAAAACTAAAACACATAAAAACAAGTCCCGCACACTATCTATGCAAAAAGTATCAAATATTTATTAACAACGACGTTTCGGTCGCATGACCTTCATCAGGATTTTTTCAAACATGAAGTAGTAGTTCAAATGAACAGCATTTATTTTAAATACATTTTTGTAACATTTACTTGTAACACTTTAATGTTATTTTGATCTATATAACATATCCTTGCTGAATAAAAGTAACAATCTTTAAAAAGAATATAGCCTAGGTGTAAACAATAACATTTTACTGTACTACAAATTCAAAAGTCATATATGCACAGTTAATGATTGTAAAAATGTCATACAATTTGAATATCATTTTTTTAAATATGATTTAAAACAAGTGTTTAAAAACAATTTCAAAATCATTTATTCGGTTAAGACTAAAACATATGTTTGCATCTGGGAAATATCTACATATCCAAGCGGCAGTGTTGAATATTATTTTATAGGAAAACACATGCCTGGGTGCAAATGTAGAGCAAGACCTTTAGCACACAGTTGTAAATTGAACTTGTTGCCCTTTCTCAGTTTTGAGTGTGAACTCCCGTCACAGACATGAATAACAACACATCCTGCTGTGGTGCAGCCGCACACTGTTAATTATGTCCCATGCGCCACGAGTCCACGACACTTAGGAGAGTCTGCTCACTGCAGCATCTATTCTTTGTGGCTGAGCTATAGCTCAGAAGAAACTGATTTGGATCATCAAATTAAGTCACTAATGTTTGCCAGTCAGACTAACAAAATAAAGCTAAACTCATGCTGTATTTACAAAACTGGTGTGCAATTGTTTGGGTCTCAATAAATGACAGTGTCTTTCTTGTTCTTCAGTCTACTGCTTAGTTTTGTGAGGGAGGAAGACGCCCCCTTGTGGAAGGGTTACCTCTTTGCCTTCTTGATGTTCCTGTTGTCTTGTCTGCAGTCGCTGTTCAACCATCAGTACATGTATATGTGCTTCACAGTAGGCATGAGGGTCAAAACTGCAGTTATGGGCCTAGTGTACAGGAAGGTAGGCCTTTGAAAGGTTTGCTAGCAAATGCAAAGACGCAAATAATGGTTCTCACCGACATTCTGGTCTCCACAGTCTCTGGTCATCAACAGCGCAGCTCGCAGAACGTGTACAGTTGGAGAGATAGTGAACTTGGTTTCGGCTGACACCCAGAAACTCATGGATTTCGTGGTCTACTTCAATGCAGTGTGGTTGGCCCCGATTGAAATCGCCTTGTGTCTTTTCTTCCTCTGGCAGGTGAGAACAGATGCTTGTTTATTCTTCTTCTACAGGGTTGTTATACTGTCAGGAAAAAACACATACAAATTTTATCTCTAGGGCAGGGGTCTCCAAATTCGGTCCTGGAGGGCCGGTGTCCTGCAGAGTTTAGCTCCAGTCCTACCTAAACACAACCTAACCAGCTAATCAAGGTCTTAAAATAAACTCTGCTGGACAACAGCCCTTCAGGACCGAGTTTGGAGACCCCTGCTTTAAGGGACCAGGGGCAACTTCAAGTACAACTATTAGGTACTAACCATGAACATTTTAGGGTTAAAAAAGATGTTAAGCTGTTATACCCCAATTTGTTGCACAATATTTCTGAGAGCACAAATCTAAAATTAATTAACTGAAATGTCTCACCCCTGTACAGCGCCTCGGCCCATCTGCGTTGGCTGGCATCGCCACTGTAATTCTCATCTTCCCTTTGAATGGGTTCATTGCCAAAATGAGAAGCAAGCTCCAGGTATAGTCTATATTGTTCCATTCAGTCAAATTTCCATGATGATATTCGTACTGTGGCGACTGAGGTTGTGTCGGTACACGTCTTCCCAAGAACTGCTTCATGCCTACAAATGATTTAAAACACGAGCATGTGGACAGTCTGTCCTTTGATTCTCTGATGTTATGAACATGGTAGAAACCACAGGATTTTGCTTTGTTGTGAAAATGAAATGTCTTTATTTGCCTCATCTCAAACATCTAAAGAATTGAAACTCTCCCATATTGGTTTCTGTCTGGTCTCGTAAACAAGTGTGCTTGCGTGATTCTCAATTCGCATCTGTTTGCTGCTCTCAGGAGGTCCAGATGGAATACATGGACCGACGCATTAAGCTTATGAACGAGATCTTGAGTGGAATAAAGATCCTGAAGTTTTACGCCTGGGAGAATGCCTTCAGAGAACGTGTTCTTGGCTATAGGGAAAAAGAGCTGAATGCTCTGAAGAAGTCTCAGATCCTTTACTCCATATCCATCGCCTCCTTCAACTCCTCCACTTTCTTGGTACATTTCTTAATCGTCTTCATATTAACACCGTAATACAGTCCTAACAACTGAAGAGTTTTATCATGTATGCCACTTTGCCTTCAGATTGCATTTGCCATGTTTGGGGTGTATGTGCTGATTGATGAGAAGCATGTTCTGGATGCTCAGAAGGTCTTTGTGTCCATGGCTCTCATCAACATTCTCAAAGCTCCACTCAGTCAACTGCCCTTTGCAATGAGCACTACCATGCAGGTGAGTAGCACATATTTGAATGCTTACGTATTTATATTTTTGAAGACATTTTTGAAACTTAACTTTGTTTCTTCTTATTTCTAAGTTTATGGTTTCTCTCAAACGCCTCGGGAAGTTTCTCTGTCAAGATGAGCTGGAACTGGATAGCGTGGAGAGTGCTCCCTACCATCCTGGTGAGTGCATTAGTTTGTCATTGTTTTCAGACTTTCCTCTGAAATACAACAGCTTACAAGCTGACCAAAATTATTATACATGTTGAGCAATCCAGAGATTTTTCCCTATTAATGTGAAGGTGGAGTTTTAATTCAAAATGCCATAAAATCTGGCATGCCAAAAACTAAAATAACGAGTTACTAATCTGCCAAAAAAGACCCACCTTGAAGAATATTTTTCCAGTTATTCTGCAAGACAAGCTTATTTGAATGTAAAAGCTGTAATTCAACAAACACTGCAAGGAAATTGTGTGGCTATGAGGTGGGTGTTGGTAGTGGCTGAAATGCGTATGATGACTTCATGCAGCGGTTAAAGGGGATTTTCAGCTTTGGAGCTGTAATTATATTTATATAACTTTTCCACAGTTTTGTGTGTTAAAGGCCTATTTTAAAACTGATTTATTTAAAATACAACTTTTTATTTTAAAGGTCAAAGAGAGTGTTAACATGAAAATGTTTCTGCTTCTGAATATGAATATCATTAATAACAGAGCCAGGTGAATAATAATATTGCGTAGATGATTTTGAAATCATAATGGAATTTTTTTAACCTAAATAATTATCTTCACCCTGTTGCCTCATTAACTCGTGGAATGGTTTTAGACGCCTCAAATGCAACACACACTTAAAAAGATCTGATTCAGTTCATTTCTTAAACAGATTTGTTTCAGTGAAAAGTTTTTTAGTCTGTTTGGCTATTATATGTCTTCACAATGTTTATTAAAATATACTGTAGTGTCCAAGAGTTGTATGGCCCACTTTTATGACATTGTTATGCTATCTCTGTCCTTTTTGAAGTTAATATTCATTACAACTGTACTGAATAGAGCATGAAAAAAAATCTTATATTCTAGTGTTGAGAAATGCATAGAGGTTTGAAATGCCATGAGTGCATAAACGATGAAAAGCTCACCTCTTCACTTCCTCCTTTTGTTAGATATTGATGGTGTTGTTATTGACAATGGTACTTTCAGCTGGTCTAAAGATAGCACACCATGTCTCAGGAGGTAGGTGCCTTTGAATATATTTATCACTTGCTGTAAATTGAAATACCTGCTGAAAGATCTCAGTAGGTCCACCATTCCTAAACATATGAAGATGATAATCTGGCAGTGGTTCATTTCTGCAGGATCAATGTCAAAGTGCAGCGGGGTTCACTGGTGGCTGTGGTAGGTCACGTGGGCAGTGGAAAATCCTCTCTTCTGTCTGCAATGTTGGGAGAAATAGAAAAGAACAGTGGCCATGTCACAGTATCGGTAAATCATTCAGAAAAATTACAAAAATATATTGTCATCATTCATATATTCCACATATAAATTTGCTAAATCTTTCTTTCAGGGCTCTGTGGCTTACGTGTCTCAGCAAGCATGGATCCAGAACGCCACTCTCAAAGACAACATTTTGTTTGGACATGAGAGAAAAGACAGCTGGTACCAGAAAGTGTTAGAGGCCTGTGCTCTCCTACCAGACTTGGAAATCTTACCTACAGGAGATAATACAGAGATAGGAGAGAAGGTAAACATAGACTAAGAATGATTCTTACAAAACAGACATGACAGAATAAAGTGAAAAGGTATTAAATATAATTTATTTTTTAAACACCAAATATGCAGGGTATCAACTCCCACTACATTTTACAATGTTCACAGGGTCTGAATTTGTCAGGAGGTCAGAAACAGAGAGTGAGTCTAGCACGTGCAGTCTACAGGAAGGCTGATATCTACCTGCTGGATGATCCTTTGTCAGCTGTGGATGCACATGTGGGTCAGCACATCTTTGACAAAGTCATCGGACCTAATGGCGTTCTTAAAAATAAGGTAAATATTAAAACATGAGTAAGATAAAAATGTGACCTTAAAGCGTTGATAATTGATAATTCTGTCATTACTCACCCGCATGTTGTTTCAAACCTTTAAGACCTTCGTTCATTTCCGGGATCTATGGAGACCCTATGGGTCTACGGGGTCATTTAGTCTATGGTCTAAAGCTCTCGGATTTCATAAAAAGTATCTTAATTTGTGTTCCAAAGATGAACAAATGTCTTACGGGTTTGGAACGACATGAGGGTGAGTAAATAATGATATTAAATTGGGAATTTTCATTTTTGGGTGAACTATACTTTTAAACTCTAATTATGTGAAATGCTACATACTAAATTGAAGTACCAAACGGATGCAGAATCGTAATTTGAATTTAAATGTAAGGAATCAGAATCACAATTGTTTTTGGAAAATCTTTCAAAAGCTTTGAAGGTTTATTGGCTAGACAGACAGATAGACTAGATAACTGCAATTTACACTCTTAAAAATAAAGGTGCTTAAAAGGTTCTTCACAGCGATCTCATAGAAGAACCATTTTTGGTTCCACAAAGAACCATTCAGTCAAAGGTTCTTTAAAGAACCATCTCTTTCTTACCTTTTATAATCTGAAGAACCTTCTTTTGCCACAGAGAACCTTTTGTGAAACAGAAAGGTTCTTCAGATGTTAAAGGTTCTTTATGGGGAAAAAAAGGTTCATTCTATGTAAAGCAGCTTTATTTTTAAGAGTGTAGCAAATTTCTCTTCCTGTCATTCCAATTCAAATTTCTATGGAAGTAGCCAATTTAATTCAATTTCCAGTTCTTGAATGGAAAGGGAACCTTTCAGGCTTAAAATAACAAGCTAAATAGCTTGCTAGATAATGCTTTCCAATGCTTGCTAAAACAGACACGTATTCTGGTGACCCACGGGCTGAGCTTCCTGCCCCAGGCTGATCTGATTCTGGTGATGGAGGATGGAGAAATCACAGAAATGGGCTCTTATGCCAAGCTTTTAAGTAGGAAGAATGCCTTTGCAGACTTTGTGGAAGCTTTTTCCGTTAGCGAACGCAAGGAAAGTGCCACCCATAGAGGTAAGATAAAAGAATGTTTGATGAGTTACTACAACAAAACTTTTTTATGTTGACAGTTAAAAATGCAAATTCATCTTGTTTTAGGGACCAGAAAATCAGTATCTCGACTCAGCATGACAGACTTCTCTATTGATCTTTCCCAGGAGCAACTCATCAGGTACAGTAAAAGTCACTCAGTTTTGATAATGAAAATGCAAATGTTATTGAGGAACACATTTGTACCTTTCTGTCAATTTTGTTTAATAAAGCGGAGACATGGGAAGTGCCAGTATACAAACCATGGAGGCCATATCTGACACAGAACAGGAGCAGGACCAGGAGGAAGTTGGGAGACTCACCCAGGCTGACAAAGCTCATACAGGCCGAGTACGTATTAGAGCCACATCCACAGACATTTAAACAATGGGTAGACACATTAAACTATACCTTCACATGTAACTCAATACCAAAGGCCAAAGATTTAGAGTGGCAGGTCCGTTTTAAAGTTCAGCTAGGGTCAGCAACAAGATTTCAGATGCTCTCATGTCACCACAGAGATCTAATTTTAACCCCTGATTACAGGTCTTTGAGCTTCATTGTTCCAAACACCATAATATAGCCTGAACGTGCACTTTATAATCCAGAGTGTTGCTCCTCACACGTTCTTCTCCATAATGGGTCACACATAGGTGAAACTGGAGATGTATGTGGAGTACTTCAGGACCATCGGCTTGGCCTTCATCATCCCCATCATCTTCCTCTACGCGTTCCAGCAAGCTGCCTCACTGGCCTACAACTACTGGCTAAGCCTGTGGGCAGATGACCCGGTTGTAAATGGAACCCAGGTCGACACGGATCTGAAGCTTGGTGTTTTTGGAGCTCTCGGCTTTGCACAAGGTTCGAAATCCTTCATGTTACTCAACCCTCATTGGTTATCTTTGAACTTTGTGTTGTTCTTAATCATTAGCTGTGTTGTTGTATTGCAGGAATTTCAATTTTTGGCACTACTGTGGCCATTTCACTTGGAGGAATAATTGCATCCCGGCATCTTCATTTGGAGCTTCTCAACAATGTTCTTCACTCTCCTATGTCATTCTTTGAGAGTACACCCAGTGGCAACCTTCTCAATCGTTTCTCTAAAGAGATAGACGCCATTGATTGTATGATCCCTGATGGGCTGAAGATGATGCTGGGATATTTGTTCAAACTTCTGGAGGTTTGCATTATCGTGCTGATGGCGACTCCTTTTGCAGGAGTGATCATGCTGCCAATGACTCTGCTCTATGCCTTTATTCAGGTATGCTACTAGAGATTGCTCAGCATGCAAAGGTATCATAACAAGGAGCACCAGTCTGACATCTATTATCCTGTGTTTTCAGAGCTTTTATGTGGCCACATCCTGCCAGTTGCGTAGACTAGAGTCGGTGAGTCGATCACCCATCTACACTCATTTCAATGAGACAGTCCAAGGAGCCAGTGTGATTCGGGCCTTTGGAGAACAGTCTAGGTTTATCCTACTGGCTAACAGCCGAGTGGACCACAATCAAACATCTTATTTCCCAAGATTTGTGGCAACCAGGTCAGATTCAGTCTTGGTTTATTCATTTTTGTTATTAGTAATCCATTCTAATGCTATACAATATCTTTAATGTTATTCCAAAAGGTGGCTGGCCGTAAATCTAGAGTTCCTGGGTAACTTGATGGTCCTTGCTGCAGCTATTCTCTCTGTTATGGGAAGGTCAACTTTAAGCCCTGGAATTGTGGGACTGGCTGTGTCGCACTCTCTCCAGGTAGGGAACTCATCAAAAAGTCTTTGAAAATCTTTGGACAACCACATATGTTAGGCAAGCCTATTAGACAATTTCTCAAGAAAAATTACATTGCAGGTAACTGGGATCTTGAGCTGGATTGTGCGGGCATGGACAGATGTAGAAAACAACATTGTGTCAGTTGAGCGAGTGAAGGAATATGCCGAAACAACAAAAGAGGTAAAGTTGGTCTGAAGGCTGTTTTTTTCCCATGAATTCCTTTATATAAAGGGATCAAAGTACATTTCTATGTTCATTCTTGAGGTTACTAAGTTATTCTTGGGTTGTCGCAGGCTCCATGGACAATCGAGGACAGTCCACTCCCATCAAACTGGCCCAAATCCGGATCCATTGGATTCCAGGAATATGGACTTCAGTACCGCAGGGGTCTTGACTGGGCCTTAAAAGAAATTTCTCTCAGTGTTAATGAGAGAGAGAAAGTAAATATACAATCTGAACACATTGTATCATATTTGTGCTTTATTTTTTATTACATTCCAAGCGATTCACTAAATCTATTCAGGTTGGAATTGTGGGAAGAACAGGGGCCGGAAAATCCTCTCTTGCTCTCGGAATCTTCCGGATCCTTGAGGCGGCAAAAGGAAAGATCTTCATAGATGGGATAAACATTGCAGAGATTGGACTGCATGAACTGAGGTCTCGTATCACCATTATCCCACAGGTACACCAGAAAATGGAAAAAGAAACTGAATACCTTGAAAAACTAAAAAAAAATACTTTGAGTATTTTATTTTCAACCTTTCCCCCCTAGGATCCAGTGCTGTTCTCTGGTTCCTTGCGTATGAACCTGGACCCCTTTGATGGCTACACTGATGAGGAGGTCTGGAGAGCTCTGGAACTCGCACATCTCAAGAACTTTGTGTCTGGCCTGCCTGAAAAACTCAACCATGAGTGTTCAGAAGGAGGAGAGAATCTCAGGTATAAACTCCTTCTCAACAATGATTATTCATTATTTGATTAACATATGATCTGACTGGATTTCTGGGCTTCAGTTTGGGTCAGCGGCAGCTGGTTTGCTTGGCTCGAGCTCTCCTGAGGAAGACCAAGATTCTGGTTTTGGATGAAGCCACTGCAGCTGTAGATCTGGAGACGGACAATTTGATACAGTCCACTATCAGAACTCAGTTTGAGGACTGCACCGTTCTGACCATCGCACACCGTCTCAACACCATCATGGACTACACTAGGTACAACAAAGGGCATGTGTTTATTTCTAAGAATATGATGATTGCTGACAATGTTCAAACTCAACCCTATTCAACTGTTCCCAACAGGGTGATTGTGATGGACAGAGGGTACATCACAGAAATGGACTCTCCAAGTAATCTGATCTCTCAGCGTGGTCAGTTCTATCGAATGTGCCGGGAGGCTGGGCTAGTGTGAACCTTCACTACCACAGGAACCATCAACGACAAAATCATCTCTTCACTCAGGAGAAACTATAAAAATGGTGCAGACATCTCATCAATGCACCTGCTCAGACTACCTGAAACGTTTCATTACAGAACTTACGAAAGGGCATATCTTGGCTTCTCAAACAAGAGAAGCGCAAAGCTCAGAATGAAGAGGTTTTGCCAGTAATAGCTGTTCAGGAGCCGGTTGCATGAACGGTTTAGACTAGTCTTAAAGTTAGTCATATTAATTTTTTTCTTCAAGACTGGTCATAACTTTTTAATTCAGTTATCAAAAGGTAGATTGGTCTTATTTGTATTGGAAAAGTAAGACTGATTTCCCCTTGGCAACTGCTAGTTGGCCAAACTAGTTCTTAAGTCACAGTCTTAACATGGTGGCTAAGGTTGTGCAACTGGCCCGAGGTGTCCACGTTTTCTCCAGTATTACAGAAGTGGTGTGCTTCAGCATTCTCCTGCTGATTCTTTAACTGAGGTCTGAGGCGCCAAAACAACAGACTGATTCTCATCTCAGAATACGAAGACTTGAGTAACATTATCTTACCATAGAGGTGTTCAGTAGGTTAATATAATGCACACTTCAGATGGCCAGACAGTGTGCACAGTCATGTTCACCACCTCTCACTGCTTTCATAGTGAAGATTTTTGGAAATGTGTAGTTTATTGTTGTAGATCCTGTGTGTATTAATACTAGTATTTTTTCCATTATCTAAAACTTTCAATCTGTATTTATGTATTTTGTACATATTTATAACATTTCCATGCACACTTCATGAGTGACTGTCAAACTTGAAAAGGCTCTTTTATTTTCTGGACAGCTTCAGTAAAATAATATTGTAGTAGTGATCAGAAATGGTTTTCCTTCTCACTCTGACAAAACCTTTTGAGAGAATGATTTCAGAAGCACAACATTGTTAAAACACTGACAAAAGGCTCTTTACACAAATTTATTCATATTTTCCCTGTACATATCAGCCTGATGTATGAAACCAAGCACACTTAAAACTAGTGCATGTATACAAATATCAAATAATAACTATGTTTACATACAAACCATATAAATGTAACAAATCTGTGTCTTTGTCAGTTCTTTAAAAAAAACTGATTGGCCTTTAAAAAAACTCAGAAGGCTTAAATGATCTAAAGTGGAGGTACTGATGAATGAAACAACGTGGCGCACTCAAGCATACATTCAACAGATATATGGTATACAGCACACAGAGTGAAGTACACAGCACACAGTTCAGTAGGTATCTACAAGACAACCTATCATTCAAGAACTACTAGAATTTAGGTATCTGACCTTAAAGCGGCATAGGATATTTCCTACTTGTTTATGAAACATCACTCCCAACAAACCTGAAAAATAAACCCTAGTTTGGGGTTTTTATAAAGAAAAATAAGTGCATTCATAATTTTTGGGTAAAATGATCACTGAGAAATAAGAGTAAACAAAGATCATAAATCAAATACACCAACTAAATATATTACCAATAAAAACAGAAGGTCATTGTAAACGATACTGCATGATATTGGTAAGATGAGGCTTGAGTCGCCATTAATAGAAGATGCCCAGTAATAAAATATGTATATGATAAATAATTTGATATAAAGAAATATTGTAACAGATTTTCTCAAACTATAAATAAAGATTAAATGAGAGAAAACAATGTCTCTCTGGAGATTAAACTAGAGTTTTCAAATGTGTCTTTTCTTTGATAATGAGACTAGGTTCAAATATTAACTTTGGCTTGTGATGAAGTTCCTCATGCTCATGGAGGGATTTCTCAGCAGCTGTTTGGTCAATAAACAATTGATCACTGCATCAATGGTACACAGCACAGATAAACTTTGTTATGTACTCTTTCTAGTGAAACAATGTTGCAAATATAATTGTTTTCATTACTAACAATCAACCACTAGCAGCAAAGTCTTCCAAATGAAAACTGACAACAAAAACTGCCATAGAAAAATCTAACTAGTTTCAAACCACCCAAATTTTGGCATCAAACAAACTTTAAAGTAGCATTTGCAGTGAAACCTTAAAAATGTGATTGAAAACGGAGGGCTACAATAGCTGAGGATGGAGTGGTGTCATGTTCACACTGTGTGTGTGAGCTCCAGGCCCACAGAAGAGGTACCTTCAGAGTCCATGTCTCGCAACGTCCACTCTGCAAGGGCTCTAGTCAGTGATATGTCCTGGATGAACAGAGGGCTCTTCAGCCCCTCTATTTTTCAGACCAAACCTGAGTCTTTGGCCATCTTGTAGAAAATTCCCTTCTTGGCAATTAAACTGGACGGAGAATCAAATTCTGCCATCTGGCCTTTATCGAGAATCAGGACCCTTTTAAGAAAACATTGAGGGAACATTTTTTTAAAGTATTATTATATAACAAGTATAATATAGTGTGAGTGTAGTCTTTCAATGTTATTATTATTTAATATTCTTGATGTTTCATTATTGATATTTTTTTTTTACCTAGTGTAGTCCATGATGGTGTTGAGACGGTGTGCGATGGTCAGAACGGTGCAGTCCTCAAACTGAGTTCTGATAGTGGACTGTATCAAATTGTCCGTCTCCAGATCTACAGCTGCAGTGGCTTCATCCAAAACCAGAATCTTGGTCTTCCTCAGGAGAGCTCGAGCCAAGCAAACCAGCTGCCGCTGACCCAAACTGAAGCCCAGAATATCCAGTCAGAAACGGTCAGATCATATGTTAGTCAAATCATAAATAAACATTGTTGAGAAGGAGTTTATACCTGAGATTCTCTCCTCCTCTGAACACTCATGGTTGAGTTTTTCAGGCAGGCCAGACACAAAGTTCTTGAGATGTGCGAGTTCCAGAGCTCTCCAGACCTCCTCATCAGTGTAGCCATCAAAGGGGTCCAGGTTCATACGCAAGGAACCGGAGAACAGCACTGGATCCTGAGACAGAGGAAAAGTGTTTAGAAATACAAAAAAAAACAAAAAAGTAGATTTTGCATTGACGAGTTAACTAAATTATTCTAAAAGTTTGAAAACTTTATTACTGATGTCCTCAAATGAGTGCCTTTAAATCAATATGTTTAGGTGTATTTAAGTGCGGTACCTGAGGAATGATTGTGATTCTGGATCGTAGCTCATGCAGACCCAGCTCTGCGATGTTGACTCCATCTATACAGATCTCCCCCTGAGATGCCTCAATGATGCGGAAGAGCCCTAATGTCAGTGAGGACTTTCCTGCTCCTGTCCTACCCACAATTCCCACCTAAGAAAATCACACAAATACATACATGTTTAACATTACATGTTTATAAGGAAATTTATGGTGAAAAAGACTGTTTATTGATGAAGTCAAAGCTTTAGCAGATTCTGAATATTGTAATGGCTCCAGGCACCTTTTCTCCTCCCTCAATGTTGACCGAGATATCAGAAATAGCCAGCTCTAGGTCCTCTCTGTATCTCAAACCAAAGTTGCGGATTTCAATATGACCAGTGGTTGGCCAGCCAGCAGGCAGAGTGGAGTGCTCCAACTTCCATTCAGCCTGTAAACAGAGACATTAATGCAGCATAGACCAACCAGATCTCAACAATCCATCTTTATCACTGACATCAGAAATACATGAAGTTAACTTGAAAAAGACATTGATATGTCTTGCAGTGTGACATATACTGCAGTGCAGTTCATCTAAAACTATTTGAATAAGCTGACTGCTTATTACACTACCGTTTAGAAGTCTGGGGTGGGTAGGATGTTTTAAACGTTTTTGGAAAAATATGTCTTCTGCTCAACCAGGCTGCATTTACGTGATCACAAATACAGTGAAAACAGCAATTTAGTTAAACATGTTTAACATTTTCAAATAACTGTTTTATATTTTGACAATTTAAAATGTAATTTATTCCTGTGATGCCAAGCTGAATTTTCATAAGCCATTACTCAACTCTTCAGTGTCACATGATCTTTAGATATCTTCTTGTGTGTGTGTGTGTGTGTGTGTGTGTGTGTGTGTGTGTGTGTGTTTGGAAACTGTCTTTACTGTCACTTTTGACCAATTTAATGCATCCTTGCTAAATAAAAGTTAACATTTTAATGTTAGTATAATTAATCAATTTTTTATAAAGTGTACATAATCATTTTAAGAATAATTAAAATCACTTGTAATTTGTCAAACTGCCAAGTCGAGAAAAAAAAAGTTCATTAGAAATAGTAAAAATAATAAAACCTTGACCAGTGGTAAGCATACTAAATGAGAGATTTCAGACAGACTTTTCTTTCATACATTAATACAAATTCTAGCCTAAAATCCTGATGTTGGCAAAGAAAAAGTCCATGGAGACGTCACATAAATTACCCAAAGCTAAAAAAACTAGTGCCACATGTTGTGGACACATATGACCCCTTCATGTGATCTAAATATCCTAATCTCTAGTACAGTGTGAGATAAGGGGGGAAACAGGGCTAATCACAGATTGAACTCTACACAAGAACAGAATAAACACACACACACACACAATCTCCCTGCTGGTGCACTGACCTCTTTCTCTGTGTCTCCATATTCCTTCACCCTCTCCACCGCCACTATGTTAGTCTCTAGCTCAGAGGACATCCGTACCAGCCAGTTCAAAGATGTTGTGACCTGTGAGAAATATGGAACTAGTAAGGACTTGGTGTACATTTGTTCTGCATCTCATCATTTTAGAAGTTAGACTGACCTGCAGTGCATAAGAGATGGACAGCCCCATGATACCAGGACTCAGACTGTCCCTGGCCATCACTGCAAAAAGCGCTGCAAATGTCACAATACAGTTGCCGACAAACTCTAACCTCACTGCCAACCATCTACAGGACACAGAGGCACAAAGACACAAACAAATCATTCACTTTCCACAAAACAAAACACTTATACAGTGGTCGGGAACAGCAATAATTTCTAGCCCATGCCCGTAGCCAGATTATTTTGATAGCGGCTGGTTCTGAAATAGATCTGTCATGACAGCAACAGTTACTCCCAATCAGAGTATGAGCGGTGTGATTCTGAATGGAGTGAGGAGCGGATTTTGTAAAAGTCGGAACGTCGTGGTTTTCACTCGCTTAAGAGCGCTCCATCACGAATAAAATTCAAGGCCAAAGATCCATAATATAATTGCATATGTAGAAAGAATTTACATGTTAATCAGATTTAGCTAGCTAGATAGAAAAGGATCACTCAAATCAGAAAGAATGTGAAGGCTATGATGATGACTGCAGTGGACATGAGCGGGAAGTTGTAGTTCTCAGGGAATTTATTTGTTCCTTCTGAATATTTTCAGCTGAAAGCATGATTTACTACAACACTTATTCACACGTAAATCGCTCTCTCAATAATGCATTCAAACAAATGTAATCTTACAGTGCTAATTCATCTGTATCTGATTTCGAATGAGCAGAAATCGGAAAGAAATGCATCGATCCGTTTGTAAAATAACTGAGGAAAATGTACTGTTATTTTCATCACAAACTAAATTTCCACTGCAAAATGCAGCTATTGTCAAGCTTGTCATGTGGTAGGAAAAAGGTTTGAACACTAGTGTTCCAATAAGCCACTTTGAAACTCTCCTGTTATTACATTTTTTATACATTATGAACAGAACTGTGATATTTCAAACATACTGAAATACTTCAGCTGCGGAGTGGTGTTTCTGATATCAGTGAGCGCGGAGTCAAATAACATCTAAAATTATCCTTTGACTATGTTCTGGCCCGCCATCTAGTGGTGAAATTAGTTTTTGGCCCGATACCAAACTTACTTGTAATTTATTTACTTACTTGGAGCCTGCACTAATACATCAAACTCAATGACACCTACTAGACCTAAAAAAAAACTGGTGATGTTCTGCGAATTCTCACCGGTTGGCTACAATGCTGGGGAAATAAGCTTTTTGGTTGTGGTCCACTCTGCCGTCACTTTCTCTGATGAAGCGTTGCTGCTCTCCAAATGCTCTGATCACACTGGTGCCCAGCAGCGTCTCGTTGAAGTGCGTGTAGACAGGAGAGCGGCTCACAGACTCCAGTCGTTTCAGTTGCCGAGAGGACGCCACGTAGAAACGCTAACAGAGACAAAAAAGGGCAAATGTTAGAGCAGCACCCACCATTACTACACTTACACTGAAGTTTTAGATTTTGAACTAGGGCAGCACGATAAATCGAATTAGACCGAAGCTGCGATTGCCATGCGATCTTTCAGTGAAGCACGGTTCTGTGATCAGTAGTAAATCTCCATCCGAAGGCCAGAGGGCGCTCTCGCGTGGAAACACCAAATACACCCCGCAGAAGAAACCAAGTAAATGCGGTAGCTGAATAAACAGATTTATATTCTTTCATTGATTCAACGTGATTATAAACACACGACTACAACAATACATGGTTTATCGGAGTTCTTCTTTGTATAATTTTCATTATAATAAAGTATATTTATAATGCAATGCCTTTATCATTGCTTAGAATACTATGAAATATGTTGCGTGCATTATTCTGTGTAAGAAGCCACATCATCTCACAGAAGGATTTATTTCAAACACTCTGCTGATGTTATGAAGTGAGTTGAGTAAAAACATGTTATTAAATGTGGAATTTACACGTGCTTTCAGATGGAGCAGCATTTACTACACAGAGCCGTAGTTCACTGAGGAGCTTTGTAAACAGCTGTCATTATTGCGAATGATTTCATAATCATACGATTTTATCTTCTGCGATTGTTTTTGCGTAGCTTGTCAGAGAACTACGGCTCTGTGTAATAAATGCTGCTCCATCTAAAAGCAGGTGATGGAGATTTACTACTAATCACAGAACCGGCTTTACTGACAAGATGTGTATGAATCGCTTTCGATTAATCGTGCCCTAACTTGAACCATTTCTATTTAAATGTTTTTTAGCCTAAATAATTACTAGCCTTTCCTAATAAGCAGCTGCATGGAAAAATAACTGACTGACCTGTACAAAGAAGTAGAGCAGGCCCAGAGGCGGGATGATGATGGCCACCAGCGGTGTGGCGATGAGGATGATGGTACATGAGCCCACCACATTAAACATAGAGCCCATGAACATTTTTATGATGCTAGGGATGACCGAGTCAATGGTGTCTGTATCTTTGGCAAAGCGGTTGACCAGATTACCACTGGGTGTGCGTTCAAAGAAAGACATGGGCGATCTCAGGACGTTGTAGAGCATTGTCTGGTGCAGGTAGCGGGAGGCTAAGATCCCACCAACAGACACGGTCACAGAATAGCAGAACACTGCAATGCCTGTCAGAGAGAAAATGAAAAATCTGGCTTTTCAGAATCAAACTGGTTACTGGACTAATATTCTAAATATTAATAAATAAAAATAACTACATGTAGGTATATTAATGACAAAATAATATAGAGGGATGCCAATTAGCATAAATATGATTTACATAAAATACAATTATTAAGGGGCAAATTAAATTTATTTTAAGTAAAAAACACCACAAACAATATTGATTATTACTCAATTTTACCTTAAAGTTTAAAAAATGAAAATACCATCATAATTAATTCGCAACTATATATCATATTCATTATATCACAATATTGTATTTAGAAAAAGAAAAACGTTGGCACACCAAGAAAGATTTGTACGTTTATTACAAGTTTTAACCAACAGTGAACATATGCCTTGAAACTTCACTGATGGTTTATGGAGCTTTGGTGCACCAACTCTTCCCTTTTTGTGATTTTTGTAGTTGCTCACTCTCACTGAGATTTCTGCCTGCACTTATAATTTTTGCCAAACTCTTGATTCCATTCAAAATATTTACTGTTAAATAATTAATGTTAAACTGCAGCCCCCAAAAAACAAGCCCTGTTAAGCCAAAGGCAATGCTTTTATTTTACAAATAAATGTGGTTTTTAATTTCATAGACTTTTTGTACATTGCATTACTATGGAATATGCATGTATCCATGCAACAACAAGCAAATCTAAAAGCTTAGTTGAGGAGGCTATGTAACATTGAATACAAGTTGTCATATTAAAGGAATTTAAAATGGGAATATATGCAATTATAAACAACAACATGAATGTCTCGTAAATCACCTTGTGTGATTCCGAGGGCTCCATACACCGATAAACGCATGTCTCTGTTGGGCTGTGTGTTGTTGATAACAGGGTCATCTGTCCAGAGACTGAGCCAGTAGTTTGAGCCCAGAGAGGACAGATGATGACAGAAGAACAGAAAGATACTGAAGATGGACAGGGGAAAGCCGATAGCCTTCATGTACTCCCAAAACACAGCAAGCTTCACCTGCACAACAAACAACATTCACCAAAAATACAAATCAGATGGAAATACCATAATCTCACATAGAGATGGCTGACTCATACCCTGCCAGTGTTGGCCTTGTCAGCCTCAGTCAGTCGAGCTGCTTCTGTGGATTTGATCTTCTTTGCGGCCACAACATCATTAGGTTCGGTTTTCTGTGGGGTTTACCTTTGCCTGCTGTATTAAGAGAGTTCTGACTCTGTCTACAGGACACAGAGATAGAGCAGGCTAGCAAATAATGTCAAAATATTATTAGTACATGACTTAAATGTTAAAGGGTTATTACATATCAGATAGGGTCTTTATCAACCATAACACAAGTCATTTTTAGTACCTAGCACAAATGAGTGGGTGATACAGTAGCTTTTGGAACATGGTTGTTTTGTTCTTGTTTTTTATCTTTCAAACTGATGCACGGCATGTGGAATGACTGATTCAACGAATCATGATTTGGTCACCATGTTTCTCAAGCTCACGAATGAAATTATCAGTGAATAACCAATTACATTATCACCTGTTTCTCACACAAATCTATCATGAGACATATACAGAAAGCAATGCACCAATTAAGACAAAATGTCTTGCAGCTAGTGATTCATCATGTTGCAAAACGTCTAGACACAGTGTTCATTCATAACAAATAAATGAATCAGAGGAGATATTAGGCATCTTTTACCCCAACATGGCAGCAGGACCTCCATTCTCAAGTCCTTTCCGTGGGACTGCTTCTGTGGATGAGAAAATACTAAATCAGACAGAATTACACACATCTTCCTGCATGCTTCATGCTTTTCCATGTCCATACTTATAGTAATGAACAATTCGAAGTTACAGAAGGCAAGCTTTCTCATTATTATCGATAAATCATGTCATTCTAAAGCACCTATGCAACAATCTTTTTGCAACAAATGTTGTAATCAAGCAGTGACTAAAACACCAAGCCGCACTTAAGCACAAACATGTGTTTATTTTATGTGGCAATAAAAGGCTATCATAATTTGCTTCTAAGCAACCACACCTCTCAGGCCAGCTGAAATGAAAGACAGTATATCAAAACTGTAGACACTAAATCAATGTTTTAGGCTCAGAGGTGTGAGTTAAGGTTAGAGGAATCACCAGCAGGCTGCCTAGCACCTCGGTCACATGAGGAACTGACACGGTGACAAGACTGGTGAAGGTCAAAGGTTGAAGCCATTCACAGTGCTCCATTCTAACAAACATTATGAATGTAAATGTCCTGCACAGATTACAAAGACCGTTCCCTGGATATCTTAAATTAAGTTATCTTATTTATAAATATCATGTAAATATAATTTCTATTTCAAATAAATGTTATTGTTTTGAACTTTCTATTCAAATCAGCATATTAGAACCGTTTCTGAAGGATGAAGTGAATTCAGCTTTGCCGTCGCAGAAACAAATTACAATTTAAAATATACAAAAATAGAAAAGAGCTATTTTAAATCGGAATAATTTTTCCACAATATTACAGTTTTTATTTTGGTAACACTTTACTTAAAGCCTTTATGTATAATGCATTATAAAAGTTTACTGAAGTGTATAATTCGTTATAATTATTCATAATGGCAATTGTAATACATTATATCTTGTCGTAAATAATTACAAATTTAAACTGCATAGCGTAACAATTAATTGATAAGTGTTATAATGTATTCACTGTGGTTACAATTATTTATGAGATTGTAAAACGCATTATAAGGTGCATTACAAGACAATGTATTATAACTACTTTTATAATGCTTCATGCATAAAGGCTTTTTTGGATCAAATAAATGCAGTCTTGGTGAGAATAAGAGACTTTCAACAGAAGTGTATTTCCTCGAAAAGTGTCGTACATTTACTACGTAGTAAAACTCACATCATTTCATGGCTCTCAAGTGAGTTGAGATGGGATCCAATTCTATTACTGTGTAAAGGGATACCATTTACTCCATCAAAATGAAGCACAGTTTAAGGATGTGTAAAAGGTAAATCTAAGGTTTGTACGATCTAGTCCAATAGTAATGAAGTGGGAAAGTACTAAAACAACTCTGTGTGCACCTCAAATATTTCAGGCCTCAGACCAGGATAATAAGCCCTATTCTAACATGCAGTACAGGCAGGTCTATTCAATTTATATAGCCCGGGCCAACATATTGCACCCTCAAACCTTCAGATTTCCCTTTTTCGTCCTCTGTCTCCCCTCCCTCCTCTGAAGAGCCAACAGAGGGGACACAACAAATAAGAAAACAATGGAGATGAAATCAAATACATACAGACCAAAAAAGACCACTAGACATGGATAAAAAAAAAAAAAAAGATTACACATATTGTGAGCAATGGTAATCATTTAGAGAAAATAGATATATGAAAGGACAGATGCATGAAAGCATGAAAGAAGTTCATATATGAGGAGGCCAGCCTCACCTCCCACTGACTCCTCCACCTCCTCATGCTCTGTGTTGGTGTAGGTATGCAGGAACTCAGCGAAAGCACCCTCTCTGCCCAGCAGCTCGGTGTAAGAGCCCATCTCTGTAATTTCCCCATCCACCATCACCAAGATCAGGTCAACCTGGGGCAGGAAGCTCAGCCCATGGGTCACAAGAACCCGAGTCTGAAAGAGTACCATGTGTAAAGTGAAATCTCTATAAGAGATGTACACATATTTGGATAATACACAGCTAAAATGGCCTTACTCTGCCCTGTAGCAACCCCTGAGGTCCGATGACCTTCTCAAAGATGTGTTTTCCCACATGAGCATCCACAGCGGAGAGTGGGTCATCCAAAAGATACACTGCACAGCTGCAGTACACAGCCCTGGCCACGCTCACCCGCTGTTTCTGACCTCCAGACAGATTGATGCCCTAAGATTACAATGTCACATGATTAACCCAAAAGAGTGCTATTTAAATCAAGTCAGATTGTTGCATTAAAAGCAGCCTGTGTGACACCATGCAGCATTAACCTTCAATCGATCGTGCCTGTATACGACAAAGTGTAAGAATCTTTCTAAAGTCTTTATTTACCTTCTCCCCAATCTCTGTCGAGTCTCCTCCAGGTAGGACCTCCAGGTCTGGTAGGAGAGCACAAGCCTCCACCACTTTCTGGTACCAGCTGTCTTTTGCCTCCCGTCCAAATAAAATGTTGTCTTTGAGAGTGGCGTTTTGGATCCAGGCCTGCTGAGGCACGTAAGCCACAGAGCCCTGAAAAACATCCGATACTCAATGCATTTCTTTATCATCCTATTATTAATGTTATCCAAATACACAGTGGGCCCAAAATTCTTGGACCGCTTTGAAAAACTGATATTTTCATTCGTTCAAAAAGAAAGGTTTTGGTATGTAAAGAACCGTTTCTAAATCAAATAAATACATTTTGGACACTGCTCATGTGACAGTCGGATGTTCTTGCTTTCACAGAAGCACAAGACGCTTATTGGATCATTTTCAAATCATGTGGAGTTGATGTCAATCAAGGGAACAAACCAAATACCAACTTTAATTCAAATTTTCATTACATCGTTATGCTACTAAGAAAAGCTAAAAGCGAAGAATATTTTATCAAAAATATGTAGTAAATTATATTTAATACATAATAAAATATGAAATTATAAATGAAAATGTAGTGGTCTGAAATGTTTGAGCCCCAGTGCAAACAGTACATAATCAATTTAACTTAAATACACCAAAGCACTTAAAGGGTCATTCCACCCCAAAATTAACATTTTGTCATTAATACTAGTAACACTTTAACTCAAAGAGCCACTGTTTCCACACAAAATCATTTCAGGCAACCTTGCTATACAGAAATACAACATCCAGCACATGCACATAGCTTGTGTCTGTACCTTGATCGAGACAGATCCTTCATGCTTCTGCATCTCTCCCAGCAAAGCTGAAAGCAGAGAGGACTTTCCTGAACCCACGTGCCCTACCACAGCAACAAGTGCCCCCTCAGGGATACACACATTAATCCTGAAGAGACAGAGAGACAAGAACAGATACAAACAACAGGAAAGAGTTCAAGCAACATGTGGACAGAGGTGGCACTGTCTCATGAAGGTATAAAAGAGTTCATTCATTCAGATTTCTTCATTGTCGATTGAAGATTTCAGGCAAATGCTTTAGAGTGTACTGATTGAATTGTACTCAGAGTGAACAATAATGCAAGTCAAATTACACAGTTCAATGCATGATTCGAAGTAAATGAGACGGAAATTATGCTAAGATTGAAAGCAATTCAGAAACCCAAATTTCATTATCCCTCTCATTAATATCAGTGGAGATTAACCAGATTACATGTCCTCTGGCGATTGATGCTCTCCTGTATCGGGGTTCATGCACATGTACTTGCCTGTAATGTCCTCAGTAGCCTGTTTCACTGGTTCTGCTCTATATAACCGCAATATTCATGTCAATGCTAAAAGTCATTTTGATGCCTTAAATATAATAACAACATTTGTGTAGAGTACATAGGGTTGGGAATTGATAACGGATATTAAGCACAAATATGTATAGATTTTCATGACATTCTGTTCCAATAATGGTTCCTGAATGTTTTCTAATGTGGGAAGAAACAGTACTGAAATACCGTAAACTGTGGTATTTATTGCCTAGTAAATAGACTTTTGCATTGCTACTGTTGCATACAACAATACAAACACTGTGTGTATAGTATGTATGTATGTATAGTCCTGTTCAAATGGCAAACAAATGACGAATCAGTCTTATGTTAGACTTGCCACTGACAGGTTGTTTACTAAGTTAAAGAAATGCATTCTGAAAATAGTTTTATTGTAACAAATTATACTTCAAATAAGAGTGTTAAAAGTTTTATCAAAAAAGTATTGTATTTGTTTAGTTTTGACTAATTTTTGAGGGAGATTGGTGCGTCTTTAATAGTAATAAAATAGTCGTACATGCAATCGTTAATCAGAATCGTGAAATTCCATACTATTCCCATCCCTAGTACTCTATAACACTGAACAAGATGCTATTTATTGGATCATGTAGTATTTCTTTAACACACAAAGAAAATGGTGTTACCTCTTCAAAGTAGGGGAGTCCTCTTTAGACCAGCTGAAAGCTCCATCCACAATCCTGATGCTGTCAGGAGCTGAATGAACAGGAAACAACAATAAAGTCTCTTCAGTGAACATCAAAACACACGGATGTCTTTAAACCCACAGATCTACTGAACAGCTGCTACTCTCTAAGACAATGCTGTTTTATGTCTGTCTGTGGAAACTGTTAGGGGACTGGAGTGCTTTGTGAGTCAAACATGCATAGCATACTAAAATATACATGCCACAGAATATGGCACATTTGTTTAATTCCAGATTTGAACTGCTTGTGAATCACTTGACTCACATGCAGTGATGGCTGGCCGCTCCACATTGTCTTCATCCAACTCCTCATGGGACAGAAACACACGCAGACGCTTCAGAGACACACTGGCCTGATGGAAGCAATACATTTCATAGTCATCTTTTTTTTTTTTTAATCAGACAACAAGTTCCTGGATTTCTGTGTTATCCTTCTTGATCCGCTCAAAAGTGGCTAAAAACTTTTAAGATAACAACTTATATCACATTCTAAGGTATTTCAAGATTCACATTCAATGTGTTTTTTTTAAAGAAAGAGGGAGAGAAAGAGTAATACCTGCACCATGCTGCTGATGACCATGGGCAACATATTTAAGAGGGAAGCGCAGGATGTTGAACAGGGCTAGAGAAACGAACGCCTTCTGTGCATCCAGAATATTATGTTCATCCACTAACACATATACTGCAAACGTGGAAAGAGCAACCTTTGTGAAAGAGACAAGACGACAAGAGCAAATGTCACAGCACAACCATAAGGTAGCATCAAAAAAGTGGGCATAATAATGAAAAAGCCCATGCAGGACTAGAACTCAAAGGCACCACCAACCAGAAATGGTGCGCAGACCCAAGTAAAGGTGGACACAGCCCCAAGGTAAGCAGTCTTCTTAAGCACAAGCAATTCACTCTCTCGAATGGCAGAAACTTTGTCTTTGAATGCCAGTTCCCATGCGTAGAGTTTAAGGACTTTAATGCCATTCAGCACCTCATTCATAAGCTTGATCCTATTGTCCTTGCTTTTCATTTGGGCAACCTGTGGGTGAGCGAGTCAGATTAACAAAGATTATCTAATTAATGAAATTGAGGAAAATAAATCTGCTGAGCAGATAAAAAGAGATACAAACCTGGTAGGTTTTAGTTTTCATGGCAATGACTGCATTTACAGGAACCATCAGCACCATCACAGCAACTCCGGCAAGCACAGAAGGACCCAGATTCTTATTACAAAAGAGCAAAAAATTAATAAAATAACTTTATTAGTGATGTGTAATGGAATGAGCATTAAAGCCAAGACACGGTGTAGGTACATACCTGCCACAGGAAGTAAAGGGCCAGGATAACCTGCAAAGGTGCTGACCAAATCATGTTGATATAGGTGATGAGGTCCATAAAACGCTGAGCATCTACAGACATCAGATTCACAATCTCTCCGACAGTGGATGTTCGTCGGGCAGCATTGGTAATGACCAAGGCCTTGACAAAAAGGAAAATATTACAAATTACTACACTACCATATTTATTTTTTAAAGAAATTCATTACTTCTTCAGCAAGGATGCATTAAATTGACCAAAAGTGACATAAAATACATTTATAGTGTACATCTTTGCCATCACATGCACAAAAAAACATTTTACAATATATTACACAACAATTTTTTTTTATATAGTTTTCTTGATCAAACAAATCTTGGTGATCATGATGTTCTTGCACCAACACAGTTTGGAAAAAAACATTTTAAAAAAATCTTACTGACCCCAAACTTTTGAATGGTACTGTATATGCACTTTAAAAGCCATATTTCTTAAAAATATTTTAATTAAATTGTGCTTTGAGAGATAAAGTATCTGAAAAATTCATATTTATTTTTAATATATATTTTTGCATTTATTGCCTTATTTATAAGGACAGGACAGTAATTGAAGTTGGAGAGAGAGAGAGAGGGACGGGGTTGGGAAAAGTCCACAAGCCGGGACTCGAACTCGGGACGCCCGAAGCGCAGCAGTGCTATATGTTGGCGCACTACCCACGAGACTATTAGCGCAGACCGATGGCATATTCACATTTGACATGCATTTCTGAGAGCTCTAAATATGAAAAAGTAACAAGTAACCTCCAAATATGCATGAACAATATATTAGTCCATGTTACAGACATTTAAGCAATCAGAAGTCCACTTACTTTCCTGTACACGGCACCAACAATGGCCGTACGCAACCTCATGCCTGTCACAAAGCAAACGTGGAAATACTTCTGCAGAATGAGAGTTTGCACACAGGTACAAACGAGCAACAGGGTGGTGTAGAAGTAGCCATGCCATGTGGGGGCACTTGAATCATTCACAAACTTGATCAGCAGCCTAAGATTAAAAAGACAAAACTCACGAGTATAAATGAATATGTCAATCACGCAGCAGAATGCAGTTCTTATTGATTCAAGTGCAAAAAAGTGGGCAAACTGGTTAAAGGCTCACTGCCGAGACTTAAGGTGTTTTTTCAAAGGATTAGAGAGGATTTAAACATGGTCCAGTGCACAATTTGATGGCACAACTTTTCAGCGTGCCAAAACTAACTCTTCACTGGAGCTCTTTTAAGAGGCACAGCTGTTGTTTTGACAGAGTAGCCTTCCCACAGATTTAAAGTCATTTCTAACCACATGACTGTGAAAAGGCACACTTGCACTTTCCCCTGCAGAGAACTACTGCTTCTGAACTCTGCACAGAAGGGAATGATCCTACGTGGAAAAAAATAAATAGATGATTCTGATGCTGTATATTCATACCTGAGAATCTCTGGCCCAACAAACATAAGGATGTCATGAATAAACTTATACAGAGAGCTGACAAGAAAGTATGGTCCAAAGGTTCGGCAGAGAGCGCAGAAGAGAGACGGCTCGCCAGTTTTCTGTAGGGATTTTGAAAGCAAAATCTCAGACTCTTCTATTGGTTTTCCATCCATCTTTTCTCCACTTGCTGCTCTTTTTGGTGAGTAGAGTGTCTTATCTACGGGCCTAATACAAAAGCACAACCCAATCAGAGGATTAGTCATGTTTTTAGCAAGTTATATACTTGAAAAAATAAAAAGGGGCCTCTCGCTTCTGACCTTTTGACTTTGTTGCACTCTTGGTCCCAGCGGCGCACCAGCTGTGGCACGACTCTTTGAGACTTATCCTCCGTGTTGAGCGACCACAGATCCTTCTCTTCCAGAGGCCTTTTAAAACCTGTACTCATCAATCTATGAGGAAACAAAAGGAACATACATCAAGCAAAACAACCAGTCTGAATACAAGCTTATACACAAGCAAAAAATGAAGGCGTCTTCAAAAAGGATACTTTTACCTGATACAGACAGTAGAAAGAGGACATAAATTGATTGGATGTATGGGATCAAGAAATTACATGAGCCAGAATACACCTTCTAGGTTTTTGTTGAGCAAAATCTTTTTTTTTTTTTGAAAGAGTGATAAAGAAGCAGTCATTTATTTTGCTCACCCAGTGATCCACCAGAAAGTGATTCTGGACAGGAATGAAGCTCCCAACTCTGGACATGGATTCTGTACAAAACCATTCAAACACTGGCCATCAATTCAACATTCATATAATAAGACATTCCTCTACCTTCTTTTAATAAAGTTCACAAACCGAGTCTTTGACAGCCTGTGAAAAGAGCGGAGGCTGGTCGGACAAGCAGGCCAGGATCAAGGAGATGAGCAGCATGGTGTAATACATGTAGAAGGTGGTATATCTGAACACATTCACACTGGCAGGCTGAAAGGAAAGAACAAAAAACACTTTAAGAGTTTCCTCACATTTCAAACTAACCTGATTTGTTTTTTTCATCTGTGCTTTAGAACTGACTGTCCTTTTGTAATTGATGAAATATGATCTGTTTACCCCGGTTTGTTCAATATCCTGTATATAAATGATTATGTATTGGTTGCTATATTAATGACAAAGGGACAAAAACCTTTTTGGTGAATTGCCCCCCCAAAAAAATTTTGTTTTTTGAATCACATATGAATGTGGATGTGTTTGACTACAAAAAACTAATGAAATTTTCAAAATGGCTCAAGATACATGTTAATCATACTGGATAAAAATTAGTGCTGTCAAACGATTCATTGCATCCAAAATAAAGTTTTTTCTATACATAATATATGTTTGTGCATGGTGTATATTTATATATATATATACATACAAAGCGTATATTTTGAAAATATTTACATGTCTATATTTACATTCATATAATTTATATTATAAATAAATACATTTAATATATAAAAATAACATTTCTCTGAAATATATATATGCATGTGTGCGTAATTATATATACATAAATATACACAGTACACATGCATATTATGTAAACAAACACTTATTTTGGATACCATTCATTTTTGGAAGGCGATTAATCATTTGACAGCACTAATATATTTATTATACTACATGAACTACAAAAACTGTCAGTTTGAATGAAATGGTCATATTTACCTCATTCAATGCATGCAGGATTTTGGAGCGAAAGGTGACTGTAGCGCACACTATGGCAATCAGCCAAAAATTAAGCATCACCCCTGAGGACTGGACCCCCTTCTTCCGCTCATACTGGATCAAGAACGTAGCCAGCAACTAAAACATCCAATTACAAAACACTTCAATTTTGTAAACATTAAGCTAAGAAAAAAAAATGACTAGAAAACCTTTTAAACTATAAACAATATGATATATGGGAACATTTGTTTGACTTGTTTCCCTTTGCTCGAGGCAAGGAAACAGGAAACTTTCATGCCATTTGAATATGAAATCGTTGCAGAACGAAGAGTAATTGACAAGCAAAGTAGTTAAATTTAGCACTTCCTTTTGTGAAAAACAGGTCTCACCATTGTAACGCCAAGCATTGTGGGGTTGACTAGGTAGACTGGAGCTATTGTAGCACCATGGCTGCTTTCCCAGAAAGAGTAGAAAACATCTGCCCAGCAGATAAGCCATAGGGTAAACCCAATAACCTGTTGGAGGAGAATCCCATGACCTTGAAACAGCTGTTGACCTTGACAGAGTTATCAGGAAACACACTCGCAGAGCACACGGCTACATAAAAAGCATTGTACCGGAAATACTGTTCGTTAATACTCACTGTTTTGGCTCTGTTGAGGTAGGTCATGCATATGTATCCACGGTCATTTCTTTTGAGGTATAGGATGTAGAATGGTGCAAACAGCCAGAGGTAGAGGCAGGGTATCAAAACCAGAACTGTGTTCTGGAAACATGGTGTCAGGTCTGGATTGTGTGTTTGCCATGTCCGGTTCCAATCCTGAAAACATGAGGACAAAAGACATGAGAAAAAAGGTTTCTTCATTTCATCTCCCATCTCCGGAGATTCTTTGGACAAAACCTAGAAACAAAGTAACAACTGGAGTAGACACAGCGCTCTAGGCCACCCAGCAAAGCACACAAAGATCTAACGATGTGTGACAGGAATAAACACCCTTGAGTGGATATTTTAAGAGAACCAAAGTCAAGGATCTTTTCTGCACAACAGAGCAGAGCAGAGAGTCTTCAGCATCTTGACAAAAACAAGTCTCCTTTAAGAAGTGACATTCAAAACATGTCTAAAATATTAACTGAACCATTTCTTTCAAAGAAAATCTAATCTTTTTCTCTGTAGGGAGTATCTCTTCCCATAATCCTGTCTCGGAGGGGGAATAATAATAATAGATCAATAAATAAAAGGAAAAAACAATCAATAAATAAGACTTGTTTTTGTCAAAAAGCTGAAGACTCTCTGCTCTGTTGTGCAGAAACGATCCTTGACTTTGGTTCTCCTAAAAGATCCACTCAAGAGTGTTTGTTCCTGTCACACATCGTTAGATCTTTGTGTGCTTTGAAAAATGTGAAAAAAAGCCTTTCAAAAATACAATGACCCTAAACGCACACAATGCAAAAGTAGATTTGAGAGACCCAATCAAACATCTCTGGAGAATTCTGAAATATAACGCTCCCAAACTAATGTGAAAGAGCATCTGCACAGAGGAATGGCAGAAAATGTTTTGCATTGTGAAAATGTAAGAAAACGGAACACATTTTCCCCTTAATTTCTCGTTATTGTAACAAGGAAAAACATGAGAAAAATAAAATATGATAAAAGCAAATAATACATTATTCTGATTGTAAATTATTGATGGCAGTATCTGCTTTACCGTTGAATTACTGTAATACAAAAAAAAGGTTGTTTGAACAAAAAGCTACACTTCACACATTTTTATGAGAAAATAAAACATTTGTGACATTTTTTAAGTATACGTTGCACTAACTTTATGGAGTGATTGCAAGTAATTAAAAAAAGAGATTGATGAATTAAAAAAAAAAAAAAAAAAACAAAGTTTAAATTACTTCATTAAATAACCGTCATTATTATTATTATTATGGGACCTGTTTTTTTTTGTCATCCTATGCCTCCAAACCTTTCATTGATAATCTTTCATTGCATTGCAGCCTTGGATAAAGGACTAACAATGTAAACATAAAATATGTGAGCATTTCATGAAAAGTTAAATTTTCTTGGCATGCAGTCATCTGTCAAAGTGTTTCATAATTTAATGTTTTGGCCTTCTGATCCTGAAGGGCAAATTGACTGCCTAAACCTGTTAGATTACAACTAATACTGATAATCCACTGACCTGTCAGACCTTGCACAGACTGGAACACAAATAAACAAGACTTAATTCTTTGTAAATATGAAAAATAATTACATAAGTTCTCTAGTTAAGAGGAAACTACCTATCATTAGAGGAATTAGCTAACCAAAAACAAGTCAGAGCAGTGATAAGTCAACTCTTCAGCTTCACAATGTTATAACGATACACACTGAGCAGGTGATCGTGTTATAAATCACTCTTACATAAGACGGTTAGACTGCCATAGAGACATATCAACACTATAGTATTTAAGTCCACAGAGAGTTAACGTTATATACATATGGTTGTTGCTGTGTCGCTAACCGGTTAGCTTAGCAACAGTGGCTGCGTCTCAAACCTACTAAGTTAAGCTGTCTACATAGGTAGCAAAATTCGGCGTTATAGGCACATTCAACCCAAACTAATCTCTTCGGACGAGCATTTGATGACTGAAAATGCTCTGACCCCCACAACGAGCGTCAAACTCGCATGTGACGCCTCGAGACGATGCCTAGGTAACGTTAGCTGCTCGCTGTGTTTTGAGACACGACCAAGTGTGTCCATGCTGCGGAACACAACCCGGTAAACCTGGGCAATCTGTTGAAAACAAAATATAGTCGTAAAAATACAGTTCACGACAGTAGAACTGTTTATTTACTCACCCAAAATGGATCAGAACCGTCCAAACTGCAGAAACTGTCAATACCCATTCGCAGCAGTAAGGATCTATTATAGTGTGCTCGGTTTACACTGCCTCCGTTTCATAACCACTGCTCTGTGTGTTATGATGTTGGGGACCAGCATAGAGGTGGGATGCATGAGCTGAAATATAGGGGGCGCTGTCACTTCATCAATTTAACAAGTGACGTAACAGCAGTTACATACATGACAGTATGGCAGGCCGTTTTAACATTTTTGGTCACTGTTGGGTAGTTTTTGTGTTACCAAGTTTTTGAGTTAGTGGATCGGAAAAACTCACTTACAGATAAAACCCAGCTGTGAGGGGGTTTTATGTCATCCACAGGAGAGAGCAGTTAGGTCAATTAAAGGTTTGTGTATATTTTATTTTATTGGAAAAGTAATAACTCTACTTTAGGCTTTGTTCCCGTGGCTCAGGGGTAGAGCATTGCGTAAGCAGCACAAAGGCTGTGGGTTCAATTCCCAGGGAACACACATACTGATAAAAAAAATGTATAGCCTGAATCGCTTTGGATAAAAGCGTCTGCTAAATGCATAAATGTAAAAAGTTATTTTATTTTTTAGAATGTAATAAATAGGGACAAGATGACAGTTAAAAGCACGTCGCAATGGTTGTTTCACGTGATGGAGATGTCTGATGCAGTGCATTAATTTAATTACTTTGAATGTTAAAATGTATTCTTAGAACTGTGCACTGTTTATGTATAGGTGTGTTATAAGCAGTCAAACGAGGCATTTTTCTACTATTGGAGGTCTAATTCTTCACTTGGAAGTTAATACTTGCAGATTCATTTGGAGCATTTCAATTGTTGTTTTTGACCCAGTATTTGCATTTTCATTTTTAAATACTATTATTTATTCTTTAGATACTACTACCTTTTTAAATATACAGGTGCATCTCAATAAATTAGAATGTCATGAAAAAGTTAATTTATTTCAGTAATTCAACTCACATTGTGAAATTGTATATTAAATAAATTAAATGCACAAAGACTGGAGTAGTTTAAGTCTTTGGTTCTTTTAATTGTGATGATTTTGGCTCACATTTAACAAAAACCCACCAAATTCACTATCTCAACAAATTAGAATACTTCATAAGACCAATAAAAAAAACATTTTTAGTGAATTGTTGGCCTTCTGGAAAGTATGTTAATTTACTGTATATGTACAATACTTGGTAGGGGCTCCTTTTGCTTTAATTACTGCCTCAATTCGGCGTGGCATGGAGGTTATCAGTTTGTGGCACTGCTGAGCTGGTATGGAAGCCCAGGTTTCTTTGACAGTGGCCTTCAGCTCATCTGATTAATAGATTCTCTATGGGGTTCAGGTCTGGTGAGTTTGCTGGCCAGTCAAGCACACCAACACCATGGTCATTTAACCAACTTTTGGTGCTTTTGGCAGTGTGGGCAGGTGCCAAATCCTGCTGGAAAATCAGCATCTTTAAAAAGCTGGTCAGCAGAAGGAAGTAAGAAGTGCTCCAAAATTTATTGGTAAACGGGTTCAGTGACATTGGTTTTCAAAAAACACAGTGGACTAACTCCAGCAGATGACATTGCACCCAAAATCATCACAGACTGTGGAAACTTAACACTGGGCTTCAAGCAACTTGGGCTATGAGCTTCTCCACCCTTCCTCCAGACTCTAGGACCTTGGTTTTCAAATGAAATACAAAACTTGCTCTCATCTGAAAAGAGGACTTTGGACCACTGGGCAACAGTCCAGTTCTTCTACTTAGTCCAGATAAGACGCCTCTGACGACAACTGTAGCCAAATTCCTTGATACGTCTGTGTGTGGTGGCTCTTGATGCCTTGACCCCAGCCTCAGTCCATTCCTTGTGAAGGTCACCCAAATTCTTGAATCGATTTGCTTGACAATCCTCATAAGGCTGCGGTTCTCTCGGTTGGTTGTGCATCTTTTTCTTCCACACTTTTTCCTTCCACTCAACTTTCTGTTAACATGCTTGGATACTGCACTCTGTGAACAGCCAGCTTCTTTGGCAATGAATGTTTGTGGCTTACCCTCCTTGTGAAGGGTGTCAATGATTGTCTTCTGGACAACTGTCAGATCAGCAGTCTTTCCCATGATTGTGTAGCCTACTGAACCAAACTGAGAGACCATTTTGAAGGCTCAGGATACCTTTGCAGGTGTTTTGAGTTGATTAGCTGATTGGCATGTCACCATATTATAATGTGTTGATATAGTGAATTGGTGGGTTTTTGTTAAATGTGAGCCAAAATCATCACAATTAAAAGAACCAAAGACTTAAACTACTTCAGTCTGTGTGCATTTAATTTATTAAATACATGAGTTTCACAATTTGAGTTGAATTACTGAAATAAATGAAATTTTCCCCGACATTCTAATTTATTGAGATGCACCTGTATACTAGAACATATTTGTTAGATACTAGATACTTTACTAATAAAAAAACAGTAGATTTTAGTTACTAGTAACCTTTAGACCAAAGATATTCTGCATCTAGTAGGTACAAGTACTACTGAACGAATGGATAATGGGAGTTAAATAAAAAGTACTAGTCGAAGGAAAATAGATACTAGTACATTTTATGGATTAAATGTTAAAATGGCTTGCCATTCTAGATACGCATCAATCTGCTTGTGAAAACCATGAAATAAAATCATAATGAGCTAATATAATGAGCATCAACCTAAGCTTGATGACTTTTTACAAAAGTTTATAGCTGACAATAACTTGGTTATGAGCTGTATCTGGTATACTGGCCAGGTTAAACAGAAATAATAAATATTGACTTCAGTCAAGGCACTTTGACAGATAGCTACAGATAGTCATTTAGTGTTTAATTACCTTTACAAAACTGTCTTTCAGTAGAAAAGCCTCATCATTTGCATAGGCTGTAGGATATATTCTGATGAATTTGGCTGTAGGATGGTCCAAATGACTTGCTCCACCCACCAAAGTCTGTCCATAAATTAAGGCTTAAAAATTAATAAAGATCATTCAAGGCACTCATTTTTGGATAGCGCTTACAGACACTGCAAAAAGAAGAGGTTGTCACAGCATGTAAGTATTAGATTTATGCTTTGCTATATATAGTATATACATTATACATGTAATTAAAACTAATTAGATATATATTTTATAAATAATATATATTTTGTAGCATTGTGTCATATTACGGTTTCTTGAAAAAAAATTAAAAAAGCAAACTTTTGATAACTAAAGTTTCTTTTATTTGCAAAGTATTATTATACTTTTTTTTTGTAAAATGTTAATTGACCAGTGTTTGCTTTCCTCACATTTGCCATATTTTATAGTGGCAGGTTGGAACTCATGAAATATTTTGTAAGGATTACCTGTTTATGCACTGCATGGTTATTTAAACATTGCAAAGACCATTATAACATCTGTAATTCCATTATATTTAACAGTAAAAATTATTTCTAAGCATATCAATGTCTAGGACAAGCTGACTGTAAAATGTCCTGGAAATTTGACATGCAAATCCAGTACTTAAACACAAAACGGGCAATATAAATTGGCACCAATATGTCAGTGGTGTGTGAGAAAGCTTTTACTGGACACACTATAAAAGGAATGATCATGGAGACTTTATTATCACCTTTCAACAGGTTTACAGCTGTAGAGAATAAGTGGCCCATGAGTGGCAAAGATATGGCTGTGGTTTGCCTGATTAGAATATAAAACAAGGCTACATGTTTGCACATCCATCGGTAGTGTAAAAAGAAAAGCTATAACACAGACAGATGATAAAACACATTTCTTATTACATCTTAGAACAACTCTCAGAAATACTTCAAGATGACCAAGCAACCAGAAAACGAAGACAGCAGCCAGTTACTTTTCCTTGACAATGACTTCAAAAACAGCGGGGTGGCCCAGGCTGATTGGTCGACCAAAAAGATGGTGTGGATACCTTCAGAAAGGGAAGGTTTTCAGTCAGCCAGCATCAAAGAAGAGACAGGGAATGACGTGGTGGTTGAGCTCGGCAATGGACAGAAGATGACCGTCAGCAAAGATGAAATCCAGAAAATGAACCCACCCAAGTTTAACAAGGTGGAAGACATGGCTGCACTGACCTGTCTGAATGAGGCCTCAGTGCTGCATAACCTCAAGGAGAGGTATTTCTCAAGTCTCATTTATGTAAGTTCATTCAAACTTCACCTTACACCGTTTGTTAAACTACAAGTATTTATTTACGATCATAGCTCAGTCATAGGGGTTTTCAAAACGGTGTACACAGACTCCCATTTCTTTTTTAGAATTAATGTCAAAAACAGTTGCTGCTTATTTGCATTTATGGAAACTGTGATACTTTTTTTTAGGATTCTTTGATGAAAAGACAGTTCAGAAGAGCAATGTATTTGATCTAGACATTTTTGACACTTGAAAATGTTTACAGTTATGTTTGATCAAATTTATGTATCCTTGCTGACTAAAAGTATTACTTTTTTCAAAAAGAAAACTTACTGACCCAAAACTTTTTATGAGTCTTCTTTATACATTAAACATTATGCAGTATACTTGTTTTACTTAAAATATATGCATTTATACTTTAGAATGGGGGTCACTTCCCAAGGCATCATCGTATCCGGGAGCCTTTGTATCTAAAAAGTTGAAAATGCCGTATAGTGTGAAATAAATTAAGCATATTTGTACCAATATATATGTATGTAAAATGCATAATAATACAGTTTCCTGGCATAGGTTTTGAATAAATATATTTGATATGTATTCCAATCCAGACTTACTCCGGTCTCTTCTGCGTGGTGGTGAACCCCTATAAGCTGTTGTCCATCTACTCTGAGAAGATCATTGAGATGTACAAGGGGAAGAAGCGTCATGAGGTTCCTCCCCACATCTATGCCGTTGCTGATAATGCCTATAGGAACATGCTGCAAGGTGACCACCAGTCTTAACTGAATGCACCATATAAAAACTATTCGTAAATTCACAGGCTTACTGTGGTTGTTATAGAAACTAGAAAAGACACAAAAATCATGTATTTCTTCCCAATAGTAATTCAATGTTTAATTGTGCAACGCAAATATAGAATAATAAGGAAACTGTAAAAATTAAGATTATTCATAGTTGTTCAGTCATGCAGCTGTGTATCGGACAGTGTGTGTGTGTGTGTGTGTGTGTGTGTGTGTGTGTGTGTGTGTGTGTGTGTGTGTATGTGTGTGTGTGTGTCAGGGACTGGATTTTACAGGCTATGGATTAAAGGCATCAAAATTGCCATACAAGGGGCCTTTCGCTTTCTCACTGATTTTTTTTACAGCTATTTTTGGAAGGATGAACTGAAGTTAATCTCACCTTGTACTCAATTTAGAATATGTAAGAATTTGGAGGTAGGATCTCCAATGAACAATAGTGGAGTTTGTGTTTAGACAGCCGGGCCCCTTGTTAATCTCTTTCAGGTTCATTATTGTGACAATTCATGCATTTCTTGTCCTGTCCTTGAGTCCAAATGTTTCTGTTTCTTTCTCCACAGAGCGTGAAGACCAGTCTATTCTCTGCACGTGAGTTCTAAATGCCCTTATGTATTGTTTGCTCCATATACTCTTAAAATATATTTCTAATGAAACTAGTCCTTTAATAGTAAAGCTTTCAGCTCAAGGTTGATCCAGGAAAGAAGTATCCACTGTGTCTGTGAGGCACCATTCAATAAAGATGTAATCAGCTGATACATTTGCAAGAATTACCAGAGCTTGTGTTTGACTGGACAAATATCACATGGGCAATAAAATAATTCACATTTATATGCACTATATCATCAAATTTTCTAAGCAGCCTGATATGTAAATGTTTATGCAAATGACTATGTGACAGCATTATTTTATGTATGTTTAATAGTGGTGAGTCGGGTGCAGGAAAAACTGAAAACACCAAAAAAGTCATCCAGTACCTTGCAGTTATGGCATCATCACACAAAGGGAAGAGAGATGCGGGATCTGTGAGTTCAGTTTTTATCATTAAACTGACTAACATGTCATACAGTATCTCTTATAATAACAGTTTTTGCATGCCCTCATTACTGTTAAGGTTTTGATAACAGTGTAGTGTTTGATTAGAATAATAGTCATGTCTTTATAATAAAATGTAAATGCTTCAGCAATAAAGATATATTTAATTATTACATGCAAGGTGCTGTGCATTACTACTGCGGTGGGTCTTTTACAATTTTGTCCATACAGATATGCTTCTGCATGTGCTTTATGATTTTGGAAGGCTGTCCATGAAACAAAAAACAACTGGTGGATTGATTATTGCTAATTATGTTTTTCAATAATTAACAGAATATACAGATCTTAAATAAACAATCAGTGGACATCAAATACACAACTTTTCAATTTTAACTCAATTCTTTATTTACTCCCATTTAGCAACAAAAAGGACCCCTGTTAGCTTTTGTGAGTACCTCAGCTTCTTTTCATACACCTTTGGATATTATGAATTAAACATGGATAAAACCTGAATGGCCTTTTACTTTAATATATACTAAACTATACCATGTAAAGCACACTAGAATAGCTTTAAGTTTATAGTTTGACTCGACTGAATCACAATGAATAACATTTGCTTTGTCCGTTTGTTTAGGGTGAGCTAGAGAAGCAGCTCCTGCAGGCCAATCCTATTCTGGAGGCATTTGGCAATGCAAAGACCATCAAAAATGATAATTCCTCCAGATTTGTGGGTTAACAGTTCATTGTTTTGGTATTGATTATTTTCTCATTATCATTATAATCAACATTAGTGTAAACAGTTTTGCCGTTTCTTCCTTCTCAGGGTAAATTTATTAAAATCAACTTTGACAACACTGGCTACATCGTTGGAGCAAACATTGAAACCTGTATCCTAATAAACCTTTCCGCTGAATCTGAACAGTTTGACATCCAAATCAGTTAGAACAATCATTTCCAAAAAATATTTAGACGTACTGTACCTCATAAAGTCAAGCACATTCTTTTTCACCTTAATGACTTAATGAATCCAGACCTCCTGGAAAAGTCTCGATGTATCCGACAGGCCAAAATCGAGAGATCCTTCCACATCTTCTACTACATGGTGGCTGGAACCAAAGACAACATGAGAGGTGGGTGCGGACCGAGAATTTCTATTACAGCACCTTTGTATTGAGTCTTACATAATTACATTCACAAATACTTATATTAAAAAATATTAGTTTTAGTAGACAGTTTTAGATATCATTTCAGACATACCACTAGCAGTCATTCTCTTCCACAGATGAGCTCTTGCTGGAGGACTTTGGGAACTACCGTTTCCTGGTGGCTGGGCATGTGCAGGTACAAAACCAGCAAGATGATGAGATGTTTGAAGAGACTCTGGAAGCCATGGAGGTCCTGGGCTTCAATGAGGAGGAAAGAGTTGGTACATAAAGCAATGACTAGTTTAATGACTAACTTAATCTCCTATCTTTTCATACTGTTTTACATGAAGTGTTGTTTTTCTTTTAGGCATGTTGAAATTATGTTCTACTGTGCTGCAACTGGGGAACATTGAGTTCAAAGCAGAGAAAAACCAGGAGCAAGCCAGCATGCCAGACAACACAGGTAAACAATCAGTCCAGAAGGATTAATCTGTGATGTTGCTCTTATCCTGAACTATCCCGACTAAACCAAAATGTTCATATATTGTGGTAAATTCATCCACCAGCTGCACAGAAAGTGTGCCATCTGCAGGGGATTAATGTGACTGACTTCACCAAAGCTATTCTCACTCCTCGCATCAAAGTAGGCCGAGAGCTGGTACAGAAGGCACAGACCAAAGAACAGGTGCAATACCACACTATACAGCTATAATGCATTATTTTTAAGAGTTTTTTTTATTTATACAGTAGTCAACATTTGAAGTGGACGTTCATCAAAGTTGTCCTAAGACAAGAACGGGTATTGTTTTGGTTTTAGGACAACTGTAATGAAAGGTTTTGATCCACTTCAAATGTTAACTACTGTATTCATCAATTGACATAATTTAATATGTCTATTTATCAGGCTGATTTTGCAATTGAAGCCTTGGCCAAGGCTATGTATGACCGTCTGTTTCGCTGGATCTTGGCACGTGTCAACAAGGCTCTAGATAAGACAAAGCGTCAGGGAGCCTCTTTTCTGGGCATCTTAGACATCGCTGGGTTTGAGATTTTTGAAGTGAGTCCGAAAGTCTTCATTAACAGATTACAAAATCCAAATGTGAATTTTCAAACTCAAGGCTTTCATTTTTTGCCTTTCTCACAGGATAACTCATTTGAGCAGCTGTGCATCAACTACACCAATGAGAAACTGCAACAGCTCTTCAATCACACTATGTTCATCATGGAGCAGGAGGAGTACAAGAAAGAAGGAATTGAGTGGAACTTTATTGACTTTGGTCTGGACCTCCTACCCTGCATTGAGCTCATTGAGAGACCAGTCAGTTTATAGACAACACCAATCATACATATTAAGTGTAGTAATCTTTGATTATCTTTAAAAGTCACCCAGTCATGACATTACTCCTGGTTTTCCCTTACAGAACAATCCTCCAGGTATCCTAGCTCTGCTAGATGAGGAGTGCTGGTTTCCAAAGGCAACGGATGTTTCCTTTGTCGAAAAACTCACAAACACTCACTCAAGCCACTGCAAATTCTCTAAACCTAAGAATCTAAAGGAGAAGACTTTCTTCACCGTGCAACACTATGCTGGCAAGGTATTCAAAAGTCTGGGGTCAGAAAAGATATATAGTTAAAATATTAATACAGTTATTCAATAAAAATGCATTAAATTGACTGATTGAGCAGTTGTAAAGCAAAGTACTTAACAAGAGATCATTATGAGAAAATATATATATATGGTTGCTATAATAATAATGTTTTAATTTGATTTAGGTGGATTATAATGCCACATCTTGGTTGACTAAAAACATGGACCCACTCAATGACAATGTCACAGCCCTGCTGTGTAACTCTTCCAGTGCTTTTGTTCAGGACATCTGGAAAGATGGTTAGTTTTTGTCAGGATTATTGTCAAAGTGTACTTAAGTCTGAGCAGAAAGACAGTAATGTATTCTCTATAAAGAAAGCTTTTATTTTTCTCAAATAATTGATTTTAAATGCATCTGGTCTAAAATAAACCCCTGTGTTCCCACAGTGGACCGTGTGGTGGGTTTGGAAACCATGGCTAAAATGGCTAAGTCTGATAGCGTAGCTCCTACTGCTTCCAAGTCCAAGAAAGGCATGTTCCGCACCGTAGGACAGCTGTACAAAGAGTCTCTTGGCAAGCTCATGACGACTCTCCATAACACTCAACCAAACTTTGTACGCTGTATCATTCCCAACCATGAAAAAAAGGTATGCCACAGCAAATATCAAAATATAGTGATTCATATTTGTATTTAGTGGTATATCTAGATGCAGCAGGTTTCACATGATTTGTGTTATATGGAATTTAAACACGAATTATACTCTTTACCCCCAAGAGTATGCATACAGTTAAAAAAAATCTAAATATTAATATATATAATATATACACTGAACAAAATGATAAATTCAACACTTTTGTTTATGCCCCCATTTTTCATGAGCTAAACTCAAAGATCTAAGACTTTTTCTATGTACACAAAAGGCCTATTTCTCTCAAATATTGTGGGGAGGAAAAATAGTAGTAAAATATAGTAAAAGTTCACTGCTTTTGTCCTTAGTCTGGCAAGATAACTGCCCACCTGGTTCTCGAGCAGCTGCGCTGTAATGGTGTACTGGAAGGGATTCGCATCTGTCGCCAGGGCTTCCCCAATCGCATCGTCTTTCATGAGTTCCGCCAGCGGTGAGTCATTTCTGAAACACTCACTTGGTCATTTCAAATACAGAGTTTGTAGATTTGGATGTTTCTAATTGGCCAGAATACTGATTGCAATCTTTGATTATTTCCAAGCTATGAGATCCTTGCTGCTGGAGCTATTCCTAAAGGCTTCATGGATGGAAAACAAGCCTGCACACTTTTGGTGAGTTGAGCAAAAAAACAAATACATATACTTACACTGTACTGACATTGCAATTTTTATTTTATTTTTACATTTTATCATTGATGATAATTCCTCCCTGCTTTTTAACCATCAGATCAAACATCTAGACTTGGACCCCAACCTGTACCGGATTGGCCTGAGCAAGATATTTTTCCGTACAGGAGTGTTGGCACAGCTGGAGGAAGAACGTGACCTGAAACTGACTGATATCATAATTGCCTTCCAGGCCAAGACCCGTGGCTTTCTTGGCAGAAAGTGAGTTCTTATTAAATAAATGCAAATATACTGTATACCAGGGGTAAAGTTCAGTCCTGGAGGGCCGGTGTCCTGCAGAGTTTAGCTCTAACCCTAATTAAACACACCTAAAGCAACTAATCAAGGTCTTTCTAGGTATACTTGAAACTTACAGGCAGGTGTGTTGAGGGAAGTTGGAGCTAAACTTTGCAGGACACCAGCCCTCCAGGATCAAGTTTGATGACCCCTGCTGTATACCATCTACCTTTAAAGCTTCTTGCTGTTATTGTAGTTTCATTGTGGCTAAAGACAAAAAGTAAGCCACATCTAAAAATCTTGAAATTTACAGGGCCTTCAGCAATAAACAAAAGCAGCTGACAGCCATGAAAGTGATTCAGAGGAACTGCGCTATTTATCTGACACTCAGGAACTGGCAGTGGTGGAGACTTTTCACTAAAGTAAGTCAAACATAAATCTAAACACAAATCCAGAGCTCTTGCATGAAACTCTAGATGGCACAGTCCGATAGGTCAAACTCAATCTGACAATGACATTATTACATGGTGCAGCTGATTGGTTCTTTACACATCAGCAGCCAGTGAGCACGGTGCTCAACATTCAAATACTTGACTAGTGCTTGCTATGGCAGCCGCAGCACGCTTCAGAAACCCTCCACCTTCCCCAGCTCCACCTGTATAGATCTGCTACGAGGTGATTCATGTATGCTATATGGGGGTTATTTCATATGTTATATGTGAAGCAACAGTATTTCTTACATGCTCACAGCAGCATGTTGTGGATGTATTGGCAGTAGCAAGTCTCGGTACTTGGTCTGCTCCAGCAGCAGCGTAGCAGATATATTCCGCCAAGACCAAACACATTCACATTGTCATGTACATTGCCATGCCAAACCCTCTGAGAGTTGTCATGACAGAACTACACATATCAATGGAAATTTAAATACCAATGTGGTCATTTTGTGGTCAATTTATGTTTCTGTTTAGGTAAAACCCCTACTTCAGGTGACTCGGCAAGAAGAGGAGATGACTGAAAAAGAGGAGGAGCTTCAAAAAGCCAAAGAAATTGCCCAGAAGTCTGAAGCTGAACTTAAGGAGATCACACAGAAACACAACCAGGTACAAGGGCAGAACAATAAGTGATCTAAACGCAACTACAATGGAGCGTTCATTCATGCTGATTCACTATCAATACATCCATATTGGATGGAGTGCAGGTGGTAGAGGAGAGAAACCAGCTACAAGCCAAACTACTGGAGGAGGCAGAGTTGTATGCAGAGTCTGAGGAGGTGAGGATACGGCTGGAGGCCAAGAAGCAAGAGCTGGAGGAAGTGCTGCATGAGATGGAGGCTCGACTCGAGGAGGAGGAGGAGCAAAGCCAGGTCTTTCAGCAAGAGAAGGCGAATCTGCAACAACAACTCAAGGTTGAGCGATGATCAGTTATCACAGACTAAGTGGAACAATAATGAGACTTTAATTTGCTAATTGTAATTTTACAGTATTTTTTTCTTTGTCAAAGCATAAGATTTGGAAAAGAAAATGGAAAAAGTAAATAAGAAAATTTTACTCATCCATTGTTTTCTGCAGGATTTAGAGAAACATTTAGTAGAAGAAGAAAATGCCAGACAAAAGCTTCAACTGGAAAGTGGGGCTGCAGATGGGAATATTAAGAAACTTGAGGAAGATCTTTTCATCGTGGAAGATAAAAACTGCAAGTTGCAGAAGGTTTGTATTGAGTTTCACCAGGCGGAAGTTTTATCTGGATCATCATTATTCTTTCTGTGAAAAATGAATATCAGGTCTGAGTAATATGCATGCTGCTTCTGTGTGTTTAGGAGAAGCAACAGTTGGAGGAGCGGTTAACTGACTTTTGCTCTAACCTTGCTGAGGAGGAAGAGAAATCCAAAAACTTAACTAAACTGAAGGCTAAACATGAATCTATGATTTCAGATCTTGAAGGTTTTTCATTGTGACTTTTGGTTTTATAATATGGAATTGTCTGTAGTTGAAAATAATTTGAATCCTAACCAAATTAATTGATGTATCAAATAATAATTAAATACCTCAAGTAAATACCGTGAAGCCTTTCCCATTTCTGTGTGTGTGTGCAGTTCGAATGAAGAAGGAAGAGAAAAGTCGGCAGGATGTAGAGAAAGCTAAACGTAAACTGGAGACTGAGTATAATGATGTACAGGAACAACTAAAGGACACGCAGACCCAGATGGCAGAACTCAAGACACAACAAGCCAGAAGTGAAGTGGAAATTCAGGAGCTTCAGACATGGTACATTGTTACTCACACAACAGTTCAAAGACATTGATTCACTGCTCATTGTAAATTGTAACCGGATCATCTGTATATTGACCAGCATAGAGAAAGAATCAGCTCAGAAGAGCAATGCTCTGAAAAAGATACAGGAAATGGACAGGCTTGTCTCAGAACTTCAAGATGAGCTCGAAGCTGAGCGGGAAACTTGTAGAAAGTCAGAAAAGTCCAGAAAGGAGCTGGAAGAAGAGTTGTCGGCCCTGAGGACAGAACTGGAGGATTCCTTAGACACCACAGCAGCACAACAAGAGCTACGGTGATTATATAAATCTGTAACTTTCAAAGTGTCATTAATGACTTTTTATCATTTACATGGAACATGGTATAGTAGATGTAAGCCTTACCCTCTTTTTTTCACAGGGCTAAGAGAGAGCAGGAGGTGGCAATGATGAAGAAATTTATAGAAGATGAAGGCCGAAGCCACGACGCTCAAGTGAATGAGATGAAACAAAAACATGCTCAGTCTGTAAATGAACTTGGTGAACAGCTAGAACAAACAAAACGGGTAAGAAAACTGCTTAGCATTGGTATATAATGAAAAATTACAGTGATAAAACATCATTAACCATTCAATTAGATAATTCAGTACGTATAATCTCGTGAGTAATATCCTGCGAAATGATTAAAATGAAAAACATTTTACTTTTCTAAATTGAACCTGAAACACAGGCCATGACCAATCTGGAGAAGGCGAAACAGGCCTTAGAAAAGGAGATTGTAGGCTTGAATGGAGACAATCGCTCATTGAGTAATGCCAAGCAGGATGTGGAACAGAAGAAGAAAAAGGTGGAGACCCAGCTTGCTGACCTTCAGACTCGCTTCAGTGAGAGCGAAAAGAAGAGGGAAGAGCTTGGAGATGCAGTATCTAAACTGAATGTGAGTTTTACATTCAGACAGGTGCTCTGAATAAAGCCGTATAAATTATTACTATAGATTCAATGCAGGGTTTCTAAATAGAAACACATGATTTATGAATGTCTTTTGTAAAAACACTCAGATGGAGTATAACAATGTGAATAGCATCCTCAATGAAGCAGAGAGTAAGAACATCAAGCTGAGTAAAGATGTTGCAAGTCTCAACTCACAGCTCAAGGATACACAGGTATTGTATAATCTAAAGCAGGGGTTTTCAAACCGGAGTCATTAGAAAAGTTCAGAAAAAAAGAAACATATCATTGTATTGTCAGATTAAAAAATATGATATACAGATAATATTTTACACAAATATATGTTGTTGTTTTCTTTTATATTTTAGGAATCATAAAGGTTAAAAAATAGTTGTGACAAAATTATGATTTTGAGAAGCACTTGGCTCATGATGTTTTGCCTATTTAGGAGTTACTTGTTGAGGAGACCCGTCAAAAACTCAATTTTTCCACTCGGCTACGTCAAATGGAGGATGAACGAAACAGTCTGCTGGAACAAATAGAAGAAGAGGCAGAAGCCCGAGGGAACATGGAGAGACAGGCCTCCAGCCTTACCACACAGGCCAGTCACTCGCATTTGCAAAGAACACCCTCAAAAATTTTATTAAGCATCTCAGTACATGACAATTAGTTATGCCATTTAGTCATTTTACAAATGAGGCTAATTTCATTTACAATAAGTTTGCTTCTACTATAGTTGTCAGATGCAAAGAAGAAGCTGGATGAGTACTCCAGCAATTTCCAAATGCTTGAAGAAAGCAAGAGACGGCTTCAGAGGGATCTGGAAGCCACAATTGCAGAGTTTGAGGAGAAAGCTGCAGCCTATGACAAGCTAGAGAAGACCAAGAATCATCTTCAGCAAGAGTTGGAGGATGTGCTGATGGACCTGGACAACCAGAGACAGCTGATTTCAAATCTGGAGAAGAAACAACGGAAATTTGATCAGGTTGGATTTCTGCTTGCTTTAGTTAATTTAAGGTATCCTAATTTTGTCAGTACAATTAATTCAATTTCATTTTTTAAGTTTATTTGTATAGTGCTTTTCACGATGCAAATTTTTGCAAAGCAGCTTTACAGAAATTTTAAGTTTCTAGTACATTATATTTATTAATAACTTATCAGTGGGGACTATCTTAAGCTGATGTCCATATGGCAGAAATGTATGTGTTAAAAGCAGTTCGTTAATGTCATGTAATGCAAAATTAGGTAGTTTTGTATGTTTTCTGGGGTTGGCATCATCTTTTCTCAGGTGTTTGGTCATCTCAGATCTTTGTAAGTTCTGGATACAGACTGAAGCTTGTGTAATTCTTATTTACCATGGGATGCCACAGGAACTAAACCATTTAGGGCCTTAAAAGGAAGTATTGATATTTTGTAACCCATACAGAACTTAAAAGGTAGCTAGTGCAGATACTGTAAAATTGGGGTAATATGATCATATTTTCTTGACCTGGTAAAGACTCTAGCAGCTGCATTTTTTATTGAAGACTGTCTAAAGGTCACAAATGCATGAACTAGATTTTCTGCATCAGAAAGCGGTAACATGTTTCGAAGATTGGCAATGTTTTTAAGATGGAAGGATGCTGTTTTTGTAACATGGGAAATATGATTTTCAAAAGACAAGTTGCTGTCTAATATAACACCCACATTTTGACTGTAGAGGAAGTAACAGTACATCAGTCTAGAATCAAATTGTAATCTACAAGATTCTGTGTTCTGTTTTTTTGGTCCAATTATGAAATATCTGAGTCTTATCTGAATTTAATAGGAGAAAATGACTGGTCATCCAGTATTTTACATTTTTAACACACTCTGTTAGCTTAGATAATTTAGATTTTTCATCAGGTCTTGATGAAATTACTGTTAAGTGATTTTATCATCTCATTAAGATGCTTGCTGATGAGAAGACCATCTCCAGCAAGTATGCTCAGGAGCGTGACTGCGCAGAGGCAGAAGCACGGGAGAAGGAGACCAAATGTTTGGCCCTCACCAGAGCGCTCGAAGAATCCCAGGGTTCCTTTCGAGAGTTAGAGAAACTCAATAAGACACTTCGCACTGAGATGGAAGATCTGATCAGTTCAAAGAATGACGTGGGCAGAAATGTAAGTTGTGTTTTACAGTAGTGTGAATCTTGGACAGTAGTTCATAGTCAACTTCGATACACAGTTGTCTGAAATTAGATTACTAAATGTTGTGTATTAAAACTACGAAAGGTCCATGAGATGGAGAAGGCAAAACGTGGATTGGAGGCTCAAGTAGAAGAGATGACAATTCAAATAGAGGAACTTGAGGATGAATTACAGACTGCAGAGGATGCTAAACTTCATTTAGAAGTCAATATGCAGGCCCTCAAAGTCCAGTTTCAAAGAGACCTGCAGGTCAGAGAGGCGCAAAATGAAGATAAGAGGAAACAACTGCTCAAGCAGGTGAATATTGATTTCTTTGATTTGATTTTTGTTGCTCAATGGGTAAGCAATATCTGATTTTGTAGGTCAAGCAATTCAGGAAGACACTTCTTGTATGCTCCTTACCCTCCTCTAGTCAGCAATTGAGGGGAAAAAGTGTTATTCTGTTGTTTTCCCACTTGGTACACAGGTACATGAGCTTGAGACTGAGCTAGAAGATGAGCAGAAAATGAGAACTTCATTGGCAGCTGCCAAGAAGAAACTTGAGGGGGATTTGCAGGACATTGAAGACCAAGTTGATGCAATCGGTAGGGCGAGGGATGAGGCCATTAAACAGCTCCGCAAGACTCAGGTCAGAGGCTCAAACCTTCAAATTCTTTTCCAGTTTCCCAAGCCTTTATCAAACTTCATCTGTGTTAGCTTTCTTCCCCATGACAGACGCAGATGAAAGATTCCCAGAGGGAGCTGGAAGATGCGAGAGCATCCCTCAAGGAGGTTCTTTCCGAAGCTAGAGAGTCTGAGAGAAAGGCCAGAGCCATGGAGGCAGAAATCTTACACCTACAGGAGGTAGACATGATACCAAATGGCTGATTGCAATAGGCTTAAATATCTTGCCATACAATTGTCAATTTCTTTGTAGGAGCTGGCTACAGCAGAGAGAGGCCGCAAACAGGTTGAGCGAGAGAGAGATGAGATAGCAGGGGAGATGACAAGTGGCTCATTTGGAAAGTATGTTGGGAATTGATAATTGCAAAATGGAAAAATTAAATTACAATACTTTGAATTTTAAAACTGTAAAATACAATATGCAATGACTGTCCGCTGATAGATCTGGCACATCTGATGAGAGGCGTCGTATGGAAGCCAAAATTCAACAGCTGGAAGAGGAACTTGATGAGGAACAGACAAACACTGAGACGCTCAATGAGAGACTGCGGAGAAGTGTGCAGGAGGTGATTGGGTTAATGTGCCGTTCATCCACTTGTATGCTGAAGTGAAGGTGTTCTTTTGAGGTGATAACGCAGATTGTTTTCATCTATAACTAGGTGGATCAGCTGACCAGCGAGCTGCATGTTGAACGCTCCAATGCTCAGAGGATGGAGAGTGGCTGGCAGCAAATGGAGAGGCAGAACAAAGAGCTGAGGTCCAAACTGCTGGAGATGGAGGGACAGGTCAAGTCCAAGCAACGGGCTTCTGTAGCTGCACTAGAGACTAAGGTACAACAAATGGAGGACCAAGTGGACCATGAGAGCAGGTAAGATCACCAGTGTTAAGATGGATTTGGCTGTAAAGACAAAGGGATTCCAACTAGTCATTTTTTGTAACAGGGAGAGACAAACTATTGCCAAGGCCATGCGTCAGAAAGACAAGAAACTAAAAGAACTGATGATCCAGATAGAGGATGAACGAAAACAGACTGAGCAATTTAAGGACCAGGTGACGTATTCTTGTTCAGTATTTGAGTTTTTGAGGTTCCGTGTTTTCTCATAAATTCGACAACTGGCTGTCACCCTTGTTGTAGGGTGAAAAAGCAAATCTGCGAGCAAGGCAGCTTAAGCTGCAGGTGGAAGAGAGTGACGAGGAGTCTCAGCGTGCCACTGCTGCCCGTCGTAAACTTCAGAAAGAGCTGAACGAGGCCACTGAGGCCAATGATGCCCTGATCCGAGAAGTGTCTTCACTCAGGAGCAAACTCAGGTTATTCTGCAGTAACCCCTTTCTGTAATGTATGTGAAACCAGAATCCCATTCATTGACATCCTGCTTATTGCATTCTACAGTAACGTATATTAAGACATATGTTCGCATGGGGTTTGTTTGGAAATGTGTGGTTTCTTAATTCTTTGTATGTTCCTCAGGCGTGGCAGTGACTCATCTTTCAGCAGTCCATTAAGGCGTAGTGGAGGTGGGAGCTTTAGAAGAACACGCAGGAGCATGGTGGAAACATCTGAGGTCCCAGAAGATGAAGGTCCTGCTACTCCTGTGCATCTATCTGAGGAAACTCAAATCAAGCCAATCAATGGAACCAAGGATGACAACTAAAGAATTAATTCCCAAAGCATTTCACTCTCTGCTTTTGCCATTTCTGAATGATAATTGATGCTTATTTAATCTTGACCAACTCCTAAAAAAGGGGTTGGTATTATTTCTGTTCTTCGCTGATTCCAACAGCTGACCAATTCTAAAGGGGTTTTTACACTCAGAAAGTACCATGGTACCTCCATGGTTTTTAACATGTACCATAGCAATACCACGTTCTATCAACTGTGGCATAGTATATATAAAAGTACTACAAAGTGATACTACACTGTACCATGGTATGTATTTGTATTATTACTGTACTGTAATCATTATATATTGTTATGCATTAAGGGGGTAATTCGCTGTTTTCAAGTTGAGGCTTTAATAAAACTTGGCTGTCAAGGGAGTAGAAATTGAGGGTAGATCTACATAACTAGAGAAAACACAAAAAATACCTAAACACCAATAATGCATTTTTAATCCACTGTCAATGGGCAGGACCACAAAGATTAAGTTCAATCTGTATTTTTAACAAAATCCCTGGAACTGTCTGTAGTCTGCCAGATGATGCAAAATAACAACTAAAACTACAGATCAAACTTCTGCATTCCTGCTGCCAAATTAACTGGGATATCTGGGTGCGGGTAACATGGAGAAAGAGTGCACATTAATTTACATATAATACTGACACTGCAACAATGCAAAGCTGGATGAAATCTGCAAACTTATCCTTTAAAAATGTGTTTTGAAAAAAAATAATGAAGTTTGTCAAAGTTCTTAATTCAAAGTGTATGTGTTGACCTAAATTGTATTTTCTGCTTCTAGATAGATCGATAGCTGTGCCTTGCATGTGATACATTTAGGACCATAACCAAGAGAGTCCTATCATTTCTCTAACAATACTATTTCTGGAGGGAAATAAAAGTCAAATAATCAGTCCTGTTAACTATACATTTATTTTGAAGGTTATGGATTAACCAACAATGAAATGGTTTTACAGACAGGACAAACTAAGCATTGCCTTTGCTAAGGACAATGCGGATGTTTCGGTTCATTAATAACGAAGAAAACCCATGATGACAGTAATTGGCAATTGTGCATGTCTTATGCATACAAAGACAAATACTTGACAGAATTTGAACTGTAATGACTTCTTTAGTGAGGTTATTGCTTATGAAGCCCTGAGATGGTGCAATCAAGTGTGCTAAATTTTCCTATCAACCATCATACTCAAGTTCTATCATTTTTCATTAGTACCTCTAGGCAAAAATGGATAATATAAATGTATCAATTCCTTCTTACATTTCTATTTTTAACATAAAAATATCTGTACCCTTCACTGAAGTATTCATATTGCTTGTTACTTAAATCTACAACTCAAAGAGAAATGTGAAAACTAAGAGATTAAACTCCACTCAGAATTCAATTTCTCCTCTTCTCATGGAATCCCTGACATATCAGAGAATTAATACATTGGGAAGAATAGCGAGAGAAGCTGCAGCTCCCTTCCGGCTTGGAAATTCCCCAATCTGCAAACTAACTTTGAGGCAAAGCTTATTATGGCCACAAAATTAAGGCACATTAAATTCATGTTCAGCGCATGATATGACAGCAACTACTCTCCAGTACTGTAATCTGAAAACAAAGATGGCACTGAGTTCACTAGCTATTACTAGAAACATAAAGGCATGCATAAACATCTCGGCTACTGTTGGTTACTTACGTCAGCCCCTACAGGGCAACATATGAACAACAGCTTAAACTGATAACATCTCACCAACCTCCTTAGAATTGTCAAACCGAAACACATGACATTCAGTTAGTAAACTCATATATCATTAAAATGCTAGTTTCTAAAAAATAAACTCTGGTATTTCTGAATTATAAATGAACCTGCTATATTCCTTGCTCCAATCCTGTGACAAACAATACGCATGTGCAGTTGACGTTTCATTGGACATTGATCAGTAGTTTAGTGCCAAATATAATGGGACTGCAGGGGTAAATCTGCCAGTCACTTGCAACAGTCTCCCAATGTATGGTCCCAAAAACAGCAAATAAAAATGACAGTGCAGATACATTTATAAACCCCTATAAATCACCAGATATCTAACAACAACACAAACAAAAATAAGAAACAAACAGTGTGATTTAAGAGAGAGTACATCTGCAAAACACAATGCAAATCTCCAACAAAATAGTAAAACAATAGGTAGCAGTTTCAGTCCACAGACACAATAACAGGGTTGATATACATGTAAAAGCAGACCCCTTCTCAGATAGTGGAAGACTTGGGGGCATAAGATATGATTCAGCTCCTGAAAATAAAGCATTTTCATATTTATGGTTTAGGAATACTTGTTTTGTTTCCCAATGATATGAGAGCAAAATACATGCTAGTGCACTGGTAGTGAATAGTACTTTATTCACAGCATTATCTTGTGTCCAGTTCCAAAGTCCAACCGTTTCACCATCCTGTAACACAAAACAGAGAAAGTTTGGAGAAGAATGATAAGGAACAAGTCATATATGATACAATCTACATAATTTCGGTCAATTACAGAGATGTACTGAAATTAATAGTGAGACTAACCCCTTATCATACAATCCATTTGTGTTGGATGGGATTTCCGAGGTTTCCCGTGAAATGCTCGGTGTACCCTGGCTTATCGCTGCACGGCTGGGTGTTTTCTCAGGGATGTGTAACTCTCTGCATGACGCCAGCTTTGATTCAAGGTTCTGAAAAGTGAACAATGGGACATAGAACATTGTTATCAAAATGACAGACCAACCTCAGTTGAAAGAGTGTGTATTTTGGGGTAATATCAACAGTTACAGCTGGACTCACCCCAACTTTCCTCAACAGTTCTCCAACGATGTTGAGGGCAGATATCCTTGCAGATGTGGTGAGAGGAGTTCCAGTCAGACCTTCAACTGGACATGACAGAAAAAAAAAAGTTAATAAATCAAAACTCTTAAGTGTTAGAAATCGAAGGCTGGAAAGATGCGGACATGTTTTTTTCATCCTCTCCTTCCTTCAAATTTGTTCTTTCTCCCCATTCTTTCCTTTACCAATTGTTCCCTTCATTTAATTGACTCAAAATGATTGTACGCAAAATACAATGTTGTATATGAAAGTAAATGAATTAGTATCATTAAACTGAAATAACTCAAGTATAATGCACAGCATGCAAAAGACATGAACAGGAAACTTTGAGTCACACCATTGGATACTGTCCTTGGCTAAGTTAGGGGGCCCTTACAGACATTAGTGGCCATGCTGTGTTTGTGCTCACTTCTGCTGTAGGAGGCGGAGGGGGTGTTGAATGCAGTCCCTGATCCTGGAGGTCTGGAGGGTGTGGCGTGGAGAGCGGAGGAAAGAACAGACGAGCGTCTTGCGGGTGTGGCCTCTGGCTTCTCAACATCTTTAGGAAGGGTGATCGATGACTTGTACTCCTGTTTCTGCTGAACATCCAGTTCTTGTCTTAAATCTGCCCAGAGGAGAAAGGAGACCGCAAACACAATCAGCACACAAACAGAGTCTGTTAAAACATCTGAGACTGGCAAATCATGTGATTATTCTACTGATTATCGATGAAAATTGAAGTTTTTCAGTTAGATATGAGTGAATGGTGTATATGCAAAGAGGTTTCCCTTGAGATTACCTCTGGCTTCGTCTTTTAATCTCTGCACCGATTCTAGAAGATTCTCTTTTTCATCAAGCTCACTCTCAAGGAAGGCATTTCTCTCAATAACATGATTCATTCTCTGCTCAAAGTCCTCAAGTGACATTATAGTTGCCCTATAAGAACATGATAGACAGGTATTAGCAATAAATAAAAACATAGAATATATGACATATTCCTGGCAAAAGCACTAAACGCACCTCTTAGCTCTTTCCAGGTCATCGTTGGCTTGCTCTAACTCCCGGATATATTTGTGCAGTTGGTCTTTGATGGCTGTGGTCTCTGCCAGGTCTCCTTCTAGAGTCGAGATCTGCCTGACTGCCTCAGAATGTTGCGTTTCATACTTCTCCTGTTAGCAAACAAGACAAAAGACCACACAAATAGAGGGAAAACAGATATTTGATGAGATAAAGAAAAACGCATATGAGAAACTACACTTAAACTTACTTTATTCCTAGTATTGTACTTGGGGTTGGGTACCGAAACCCGGTACCAATATGGCACCGGTACATAATGTAACCGGTATGTACTAGAATAGAATCAGAACGCAGATTACGGTGTCTCCTTTCGGTACCGTGCCTAAGCGATCGGTTTAAATATGTCCTTTGTTTCTCCGAAACGGACGTAAGAAGCATCATCACCGGCACTACACGTGCAAAATAATTTCCCGACTGAGAAAATGCACTTTGTGAACTCAATTCGGAAATCTCTAATAATACAAGTCCAACAAATCTTTGTAGTAACCCGAGTGTGCAGTTTTCACATTCCGACTTAAAAGCACAACTCGGGAGATGAGAGCATCCGAGGAGTGCGTGAATGCAGTAATTACACTTGCTCTGACGGCAGCAGGTAGCCTTCAATTAACTAGCTAAGCTACTACTACATCGATTACAATGGATAATTAAGTAAATATACTTAATTATGAAAATACCAGAGATGGGCTTGAATAACAGATAAAATATACATAGGTCATAGTCGAGTGTTTATTGTATTTATTTTATCATTCAAAACGTTTATATCTTCTGTTGACTTATCCCTATCCCTGGAGCATCATGAGTTCTGCTACTTCTATGACTGGATATGTGGATTTTCTGTGCGAGGGCGCCCAGTATGAATGAAAATCATCCCTGGTTTCACAGACAAGGCTTGAACCTAGTCCTAGACTAAAATACAACTCTTAACTGTTTTAACTGAAATAAACTTGCACTGACAGATCCTAAAATATATCAGTACCTTTGTTTTGTCTTAAGATTCACCGCAGTAATGTATTTTTTTCTAAGCATGTTAATAAAAATTACTTAAATTTCCTAATTGAACTATGATCTAATCCTGGTTTAGTCTAAGCCCTGTATATGAAACCGGGCCCATGTGTTTATTGATAATGGCCAATCCAATTAATAATTTTACATTTTTATAAGTATCGGTTCAGGCACAGGTACCATTTTAAAAGTAACGATTTTTCACCGGTATCGAAAAAACGATACCCAACCCTAATTGTACTGCATTCATTTTTTTTCTATGTATTGTACATATACAAAATGTATTGTACTTCTGTAGATATACAAATATCAAACAAAATAATAAACCACCATTCAAAAAGGTGATCATATTATTTAAAAGGTTTTTGAAAGATATCACATGCTCACCAAAGCTGTATTTATGTAATCAAAACGGTAATCTTGTAAAAAAAACTTATATTTTTCACCATTTTAAACTGTCATTTATTTCTGTAATGGAAAAGCTGGATTTTCAGTAGCCATTACTCCAGTCTTTAGACAGATGACCCAACAGAAATCATTCTAATATGCTCTTATTATTAATGTTGAATGGTATATATAAATATGATATATTTTATGTTTTTTATTGCATTCATCCGCAACAATAAAGTAATGTCTTTGAATTATCAACATTTGGGGGCTCTCTCAACAAATAATGATACAGGCAATTAATTGTGATTAATCAGCTGGTATGTAATTAGGGTTGCACGATATATACAGTATCTCACAAGGTGAGTACTCCCCTCACATTTTTGTAAATATTTTATTATATCTTTTCATGTGACAACACTGAAGAAATGACACTTTGCTACAATGTAAAGTACTGAGTGTACAGCTTGTATAACGTCATGTGACTCGTTAGTGTTACAAGATCACCGGTGTGAATGGGGAGAAGGCTTGTTAAATTTGATGTTATCACTCTCACTCTCTCATACTGGTCACTGGAAGTTCAATATGGCATCTCATGGCAAAAACTCTGAGGATCTGAAAAAATGAATTGTTGCTCTACATAAAGATGGTGTAGGCTATAAGAAGATTGTCAAGACCCTGAAACTGAGGTGCAGCACGGTGGCCAAGAACATACAGAGGTTTAACAGGACAGGTTCCACTCAAAACAGGCCTCACCATGGTCGACCAAAGAAGTTGAGTGCCCGTGCTCGTTGGTGTACAGGGAGAAGACAAGTGGGGAGTTTTGTTTGCTAGATGGATGCTAGGCAATGGCGTTCTAAGTCCACGCTGACATAGCTTCACGAGCATGCCGGCTCACTACACCCATCTGCGCGTCTTGTAGCATTTGGCCAGCGCTACTGCTCCCCCGACTACAATCTCAGCAAAACGTCTGAATAATCAAAATCCAGTAAAAGATTTTGTGGCGTGTTCTGCCGAATGTTCAGCAGTTCATCCCTGGTAAAACTGATCGTGTTTGAGAAACAAAAAACTAACAAAAACAAAACAACCAATGAAGAACCAAGCACTGTAGCTGCCATCTGCAGCACCATCTTACATTTAAAAGTTTGTGCAACAAATGCCAAATAATAACATGAGTGAGCCTCCATACCCTCCAGACACTGTTGCATAAATAAGCATCAGCTGATTTCCTCATCCTGAATTGGATCTCTGTTTGTCTGTGAATGAGTGATTGTGTTCTCAGTAAGCACTGACAAAACCAGACACAGACATTCTGGATGTACACATTCAGCCAAAGAAGATTCAAATGGCTTTTATCTGTGGTTATATGCTTACAAATGAACGTCAGTTAGAGAAAAAATTGTATTCAAATATTACAGATAAAGTGCTTTATGAGACATCAGTGTCACAGCTATTCACAGTACATTTATTCAGTTTACAGCCTATCAATATGTTGTTCACACAGGGCTCTAGACTAACTTTTTGCACTGGGTGCACTGGTGCGCCTAACTTTTTTTCTTAGGTGCACCAGCACAAAAGTTAGGTGCACCCAAATTTTTATATAGGCAATATTGACTAGTAAAACGACTAACTAACAATCTGGTCAACATAAAGTTCTTTATTTGAAGCACAATTCTACAAGAAAGGTAACTTACTGAAATAGTGTTGGTGCTTAAAGTGCTTCACTGAGGACAGATTTAAACTTAAAACATCTCAAGATAAATAAAATCTAAATTAAGTGTTTTAAGGGCGTCAAACTGAACATCTCATGGCTCAATGTATTATGGACTATCCTCCATTGCAGTCACATGCCCCTCGGATGGCCAACTCCTGTAGTTTAGCTTTCTTGATCTTTGTCCTTGGCTAAACCAGCTGGCCACACTCTCTCTAGCATCAACATCTTCCAGACTTGGCCCTTCTACACTGAGTCTTATCAGATCTTCCACTGTGTCTGAACGAAGGGATGCTCTAGTGCAGTGCTTCTCAAACCCCCTTAAACCCATAAAACAATCCTGCGCCCATCCCACCACAGACTACCAAATAATTGCACTAAACATAATAAAAAAAAGTATTTACAGTTTTTATAACCAATTCTTACTATGCAAAGAAGTATACTTAGGCCTTTAGTGTTATGTTAGAAGCATTTTATACTCATACCTTTTCTTGATTTAATATTTTGATTTTTTTTTAGCTTTATTGTCATTTAAATGTTTAGTTTTGAAATGTTGTATGCATTTGTCATGTTTTATTTCATGTCTTTATCTTCTTAAATGTGTGTATATATTATGTATAGTTTTAACTTTTAATTTTAGTTACTTCTTATTTGTAAGCCGCTTTGGATAAAAGCGTCTGCTAAATGACAAAGTAAAGTAAAGAAAAAAATAACTGTTCTGTTCTGTCAAATCGTCTCTCTGTACTCATACTGTATTTTAATGCAGTAATATTTGACTGTTTATGTTGTCAGTCAACAGGATAAATATGAAATAATGACTGAAACACGTCCCTTTAAGAATTCATAACCAGCTCTCCCTTCCAAGAAGCTAGTCTGCACAAAAATACTAATTTATAATTGTATTGAGCCGTTGTCTGATGAAATCAAATAAGACAATATAAGACAAGACAATTCCAGTGCTGTGATTTCTTCTATATTTGCATGTACATTTAGAGAAGCAATAATATCTGTTTTAACTGAACGGGCTCCTCGCTGAACAGAGCAGATGCAGAGAAAGCGCGCTGATCTCGCGCCGTTGCGGCGATCACAGAGACACTCTGAGAGACTCGATTTGTCACTAGTTGCTTTTTGGAAAACAAAAGTTGCTATGGGGGTCTACAAAGGTGCTAAATGTCGCTAAGTTGGCAACACTGCATCTCTACTACTCACCTCTTTCTCTCTGTCTGACTGCAGCAGCACACGTGACGCATTTGTCAACGCGCACACACACATACAGGAATATCTGGACCACGGCCAATCAGAGGGGGGGTCCGCCCTTCACTATCTCTGATTGGTTTAGACCACGATATAAGCCTAACGGGAGTGTCTTTTGTTGAGTTTCTGAGTCGCGGATACTTTTTTTTTTTTCTCGAATGGCTGGACGCACCAGTGCGCCCTGGGATTTTTGTTAGTCGCACCCGTGAGAAATTAGGTCGCACTCTAGAGCCCTGTCACATATGGTTTGAGCTAATAGATCAAATTGATGCATTAAAAAAAATAAGCGCAACAATAGTACATTTTTTCATGTAATATTTTACTGTGCCACCTTTTGCAGCAATGACAGGCAAGAAACATCAAGTAAACATGTATAAACATAAAAACCCCTGGCAAAGCTGTATTATCAGCGAATAGATGCAGAGCATAGCAGGAAGCAGATAAGTGAAGGAGATTTGACCAGCGTTGCACAGATCAGCTGTAACGTTACCACAGCATGTCACAGCACAGCAGCGCTACTGCAAACAGGAACAAGTATACTAACATTACATAGACATTTCTTGTCAGCGCGTTATTTGAGCGGACTTAGCTTTTCCGGTGAGCATGAGCGGTAACTGAACAGAATGATAGAGCGGAATATTGAATGGAGCGTCACACAGCACAGTTATTACTTTTATATACAAGATTAACAATGCACATACAACAAAGTAGTATTAACAGGAGTAAAAAAAAGGGGGAGGGGGTATTAAACATATACATATCAGATTTATGCTACACCGTATATATATATATAGATAGATAGATAATAGACCTATACATACATAACAGTGCATAGCAAAAAAAAAAAAAAACAGTACTAAAAACTTTATACATATGTATATGTACCCACTCCCCATTTGGAGAAAGAAAAACAAAAAGGAAAACACATTATACAACAAAGCCAAACAGATGAGGTTACCATTTCTATAACATTCACGCTTTACTTAGCTGAGGATGTTTTATACATCAACCATTTTTCCCAGTCCATTCTGAAAGCACTTTTTTTCATCTTTAGTGTATATGTAAGTTCTTCCATCACCAGGATTTCTTCAATGATCTCAAACCACTGTTTACAATTCAAAGTGCTGTCTTTAAGCCAATTCCTAATTATAGTCTTTTTACATGCCACAAGAAGAATCTTACATAAAAATCGGTCGCTTTTAAATACTATGCCTTTAATATTTCCCATAAGCAAAAATAAAGAGGTTTGGGGTATTCTATATCCAAGTACTTCAGACATAATTACCTGCACCTCATCCCAAAAAGATTGGATTTTCTCACAACTCCAAAAGATATGTGCGTGATCTGCTTCTAATGGTCCACGCGGTCTCCAGCAAACCTGTTGACTGGAGACTTGGTTGCTTTTGATCTTAGGTGTTATAAAGAAGCGAATAAGGCACTTCCAGGAAAACTCCCTCCAAATTTGTGAGCTAGTGGTACTTTATGTACCATTTTTCAAGTTTAAGTCCACCACGGTTAATCTACTCTCCTGTCTGGTTTGTTTGTCGGACAAAATGGCAAATTCGGCACTGTGATTGGTCCGATCAAACTCCCAGTTAACTAGCACCTTAGGTCAGCATTAGGTCAATGCTTCATGGGCTCTCCGTGTATCAGATAAATCTAGTTTCCTAAACGACTACACAGCCAAGTAAATCAAAATCTAAAATCCACTAGCATAGATCAGTTTATTAACCATGTGTCTATGGTGCACCACAGTACCTTGTAATTTTCTAGTTCCATGCGGAGTCTGTTGCTGGTCGTAAGAAGCTCGCGATAACGGGCATCACACTGCTTCAGCTCTGTCTCCAGCTCTGCCTCATAGTCTCGACTCATCTGCTGAAACTCCTGCATCTCCTCCTGTGTCTCCTCAGCCCTGAACAAGCAATGATTCAATAAGATGACTGAATGTGGGCTGTAACGCAAGATCTTCGTTCTATCCCAAGTGTTTAAGACCAAACATGGGCCCTGCAAAACTGTCTTACTTTCCCTTAGATTCCTTTATATCAAATGTTGATCAAATGTCACAATGAATGAAAAACAACACTGAAGTACCTTTGCTGGTATATGGCTGCCTGTTCCTTCCAGTAGTCCCTCTCGTGTTCAACTGATGAAAATGTTGCAGGCTCGGGGTCACTCATTGCTGTTCAGTCAGGTTTACTGGCAAAATAATGTTCATCAATACATTACAAAACGTAGTAATACAAATTATTTGATGGCTAAAATATATAAATTATATTTATATAATATATATTTTATATATAAAATATATAACAACTGAAAACTCATCTCTTTCAACTCTACTTGACTACTTAAAAAATTAAAAAATTATCTTTCACTTTTTCAAAATCTTCATCTTTCTCTCCTTCCCTTGTTAGCTTGTACTTATTTGAACAATGCCTGAGACGTGGTGTTATGGGCACTTCCTCTGTCTGTTTGCCTCTTCAAGATGAATCGCTTTATGTACTCACCAATTGTAAGTCGCTTTGGATAAAAGCGTCTGCTAAATGACTAAATGTAAATATAAATAATATTATATTACATAAAAACATTCTCAGCCAAAAGCATTCATAATGATAATGATGATAATACCGGAGTAAAATCTGCTAAACTTACTAGAATATTCTGTTACTTAAATGGTTTCTTCTTGAAAGAATACACAGCTTTTTTGTAAAGTAGGGGAAAAAACAGAAGAGGAAGGGCGTGACTTGTGATGATTTTAAAACCTAAAGATATTTCCCTCAGGCGTACAACTCACTATTAGACTACAATATTAACAGTAACAATGTAAGTATTGGGTTAAGGACTGTGTGACTTATTAAACCATCTGAAGACTTCTTAAGGATTTATAAACCAAACTAATATAACACCAAAATAATTGATATATTTAAAAACTGCAATAAAGCGGTATGCAGTTGTGTTTCGGATAAAATAAGCAAGAAGGCCCGATAATGTAAACATTTTTATAACACATCAGCTTTCTATCATCATCATCACATGTAAAGACACCAGTCTTAAATTTGCTAACTTAACGTTAGCTAGCTAAAAACAAACCGGCCACTTAAAGTTATTAACAGTCAGCGGATTCAGGCTGCGACGGAAATCACTCTAATTACGAATGAACAAGACGTTGACATGTAACTTCAATTGTTTTATATTTAAATATCGATATAATGAACAGTTTGTTGTGCAGCGTTTTAGAGAACTAGCACATCTCATTACTCAACCGAACTGATAAAACTACCCCCACTAACGTTACTCTCAAGAGCCATCACGCTAACGTTAGCTAGCAACTTACCTCAGGCTAACGCTCAAAGTTGATTTCTTCCAAATATGTATTTAGTTCCCGTGAAAAATATGTTGAACTAAATAGAATGATTACGATACTGAGGATAAACTAACAACACTATACAAACAGTTTTCTGGCACGTTACACTCCTGGCAACGGGACTCTTCCTTCTGTTGTGTAAAACTCTCAGCTCGTGGTTTGTTTCATGCTTGCTTCTGATTGGCCAATTTGTAATGATGCCATCATTTTGCAAGCCATCGGTTGGTTGTTTGGATACGTTTGTTTCAAGCGATCCTCCTTTATCTATCTCGGACACTAGAAGGCGCTGAAAACACTGCTCGGCACCTCTATTATTATTTTTTTTTATTAAGGTCAAATATAAACTTCAACGGCACATTTCAACTACTAAACACAAGTTATTAGTGTTGATACAGTCATTTGAAAAAGAAAAACAATATTTTTTAAGACAATAAAATAGGAACAAAAATAAAAAAGGATGTGGGTCTTATTCTATCAACAAATACAAGTGGTACCTCTAAAATAGTAATGATTCGCTGTAGCGATTAAAAGTTTCGTTGCATCGTTTATTTTTTCTCGAACGGCTCGATTCAGTTGTGATTATTTTACGTCATGGCGTGATATACGTCATGACGTTGAACCTTAAATTCCTTCCACAAGGTGGCAGGGTAACGTTATATCTCTAAATTCAGCATTTTCCCAATTAACTTACTTTTTTTTATAATGTTTACTGTAATTCCATGTTTCACATTTGAGTTAGAGGCAGTCATGATTCAGCTCTTAAAACAGTAATTTAGTAAATAATTGCATTACATTGAACAATACTAATGTATACAATACTGGCAATACTCATTTACATCTCACAGCTGAACAATCGTGTGTGTGTGTGTGTGTGTGTGTGTGTGAGCGCGCGCGCGCGTGGAGGACCAGACATGCAGAAGGAAGGAAGGAATGAACAAATGAAGGAATAAATCTACAAATAGAAAAGGTCGCAGCGCCAAACACTCGTCCGAAGGTACAGTAGACCAATAATAAACTGTGCGTAGATCAATGAATACATCTAAAAATAATAAAATAATGTAAAAAATAGACAATTATTTATAAAAGAAAAACGTCACACACACAAAAAAAATATATGTAGAATTAAATTCAATTTTAAAAGAGTACTATTGGTTTTATCAAGTCATTTATTCATTTATTTCCCCATAACTACATTGATTGTACTGAAGGTTTGGTCAACGTGTGTTTTTATGTCTGTGTTATAATTATCCTTTGAAACTATTTTTCTCATGTGTGTTGACTAAACTGCCATACAATCATGAGCATTTTTATTAACTTAATTTTAAATCAATTTTTTTATGAATTTGCTGCTGTTCGGAATAACTTACTCAAATTCTCGGTTGCTCTTACACTGGCGGTGTAGTCGATTGCAGACCATTCAGTCTAATTCATACACGAGTCGTTTTGTGCATGTAACTAGATTCAATGAGGAGATCCATTCAAAGCCGATTCGTTCCCGATTAAGGTGTACTTATTGCTACTGCTTCTTAAAATGAAGCGAGAACATGAACACCTTTTCTGGAGAAATATATAAGACAGTGTGCAAATAGCCACAATGAACACACTCATCAGTATGTTTTAACAATAATTGATAAATAATCGAATTAATTCAATTAGAATCAATAAACATTGATTTAATGGCAAGCAAACACAATGCTTTTTAGCTTCAATATAAAGCCCAGCAAACCCAGAATGTTTCCCTAACGTTAGTTTTTGGTTCCCGTTTGGTAATTGTTTGGGGAACCAAATATGAACGTTAGGGAAACGTTCTTTTTGGGTATTTTTTTTTGTAATCATAAAATAACGTCCACAGAACGTTGCATGGTGGTTATTATATAACCTAAAAAGTACTTACAGAGAACGTTCCCTAATGGATAGTTTTAGTTTTTTTGCAACCATAAAATAACGTCCCCAGAACGTTGCAGGGTGGGTATTTTTAATACAACCGAAAAAAAAATCCTTTCTATAAACGAGAACTTTTTTCACAGAGCTGACCTACATATTTGTGCTTTTCATTATTCTGCATATCTCTGCTATTCAGTTTGGTCTGAATTAATTCTGACCTCTGATGACATCAGCGGTGAGCATTTAAAGCCATTTTAATCCAGTTGTAGGGATTTGCTGGGAACAAAACTACAAAAAACACTTACAGCAGGAGACACGTCTATAGACCACACAAACAAAAAATATAACCTCTCACTTCATAGGATAAAAGAAGCTTTATATGAATAAAACAAACATTCAACTCAGAGTTCCTATGAAATGGTAACACAGGACTGTGTATGAATTCCTTGCTCAGGTAGCAGAGATCTGCCATGGCTCATTTGGGTCATTGCTGTATGGACCATCTTCTGCTTGATGACGGGCACCCAGACAAGTCCAGTGACCAGGAACATCAGCCCCACAGACAAGAATAAAGGTCCTACTAAATAGGGCACATTGCCCACCTGGGTGAAGTACAACAAGGACAGTGCGGTGCCGGTACCAAAGAGAAGACCACCAATGAAGATGGCCAGGGCTGGCTTTTTAAAGTGGCTCCAGCCACATTTCACTCCTTTGTGGGAAGTCTTTCCAGGACATGAACCAGTTTCATCTGTCTCCATTCGCATAGTAGATATGTTGGAACGCACCTTGATCTACTGAAATGCAAGACCACCAATATAAACTCAGCCTTGGAGAATTCAAAACAAAGTATTGCTAGAAAAATCATCACAACTACATAGATCAAAAATATGAAATATACTTACTCAGAAAGCTCAGAGCTGATAAATGGTTACACAGCAGCTCTTGTTCCACTTCTGCCTGCCAGTTACTGTATTTATCCACAAAATACAGTGGAGAGAAAGCCACTCCCTGTGGGTGTGTCAGTATGAACATCTGGAGCTGGACCACACTGCCCTATTTGTGTCTCAGCACTCATAAATACAAAAATAACATTTTAACCAGTTAAAGCAAAGGGCTAAAATTAACATTTTACAGGACAAGGGATTTATACCATCTATAAACACTCAAAATATCATTGCAGTTTGCCCATGCAATGTTTTCAGTTATAATGCATCATACTTTGGATTTCTGCCTTTGACTAAACATGAAATTCCAAGTTAGAGAATATATCAACTCAGATCAAATATTTTTTTTAAAAGGGCTTACCACGACATCCTTATAATAAATGACACACATATAGGTTTAAATTGATCAAATTTGTTGTAAGAGGAAACGGTCATATAGTACAAAAGAATTCAACTCAATTTTTTCCCCCAATTTTATATTTTATTGTCATAGAAGATGCTTTAATAACTATGCACTTTGCAAGAACATTGTGAACAGAAACCAAAATGGGAATAAACAATGGGAGACATGTACAACCAAGATATTAACATTTTGGTTTCAATTGGTTAATCGTTCAAACTTTACTGCTCATAAATCACTTTATGCTAACAAGCAAATATTGGTCCACGTATGTTTAACTGTATCTGCTGCCATTATATTTATCTGATGGAAGCAAAAAGAAAATTATAAAAATAAAAAAGTTCGGAAAAGAGCTAGATCTCTTGCCATTTAACGTGTGCAGATCGATGAAGAACAGGTCATGGGGGAGAACCCAAAACAATGGCATCGCTGAGCTCTCAATATGAGAAAGCTGACACATGTGGACTTGATTTCATTTTCATTTGCTTAAAAACAGATTTCTTGAAGAGAAGTTTTTTAAGCTGGTCTTCGGGAGGTGGAGAGGAGAACGGACAGGAGGGCTATAAAGTGTGCTGCGGCTGAAGCAGCATCTACCTCCGCCTCGGTCAGTCGTTTCAGAACCACCAATCATTCTTTTCAGTCCTTCTCGGCAACAAGTTTCAACACTTTTCCAATGGCAATGGTTTTCCCTAAAAGACAAGACATTCACAAAACACAAATATAATGAAACATCCAAGTTAAAGACAAGTTAGAGAGCTGCTTTTGCCAGTAATGTCCCCTCACCTTCATCTCGTAAGGTGAAGCGTCCCATTTGAGGGAAATCTTTGAAGGTCTCAAGGCAGATGGTCCCAGATGTTCTCAGGCGAGCAATGCACACCTGGTCCTGTTTGACGAAGCGAGGTCGTGTTTTGCTCTTGTCCCCCGTCTTTTTGTCTACCATACAGATTAAGGCCTGTAAAGGATACAGAACTAGCTGTAAATGAGGGCACTCACCCGAGCTAAAGTCTGCAGGCTTAGATTTACACCATTACAGTATTTCTGCACAAATACTAAATGTAAAAAAAAAAAAAAAAAAACTTTGCAGCCATTACCGTAATTTGCACTTCTTCAATGCAGGTGTGGATATGAAGAACTGCATTGTAACCCGGGCAGATGATTGACTTGTGTTCAATGATGACTATCTGAAATGGCAGAGACAAAAGCACAATTAATATATAGTAGTGCAAAACAAAAACCTGAGTAATCATATATACACTGCTGATAGAGCTGAACTATTGAAGCTGGATCATTCTTTTCTTACAGTGGAATAGGGCTGCAACTAACGATTATTTTGAAAAACGATTAGTTGGCCAATTATTATTTTGATTAATAGAAAAAATGATTGACAAGAAGAAACACTATTCCACATCCTGCCCAATGTCCTTCAAACAAACTGAATACTATGAAAATATACAGTGATTAATTTATTAAACCACCTGTTATAGAGAAAACTAATATTTTAAAATCACCAATGCTGTTAGTTTAGAGTAGCCGTGGCTACTTAATTGTCTCCCTCTCTGTGTTCAGTCTGTCTGCGCGTGTAGGCGCCCAATGCTTATTCGGTGTTTTAAAATTGAACACAGACTGTCAGGACAGACCTTTATACAAAAATAGAAATGCTTGCGTGAATTTGTGACATTTATAGATAAGGATATGACTGTAAACTAAACGTTTTTGCACTGAGGACGCACACGCATGTGTCAAAGCGCCTAACAGTTAAAGCCATTACGCTAATGCATTAACTTGAAGCTTAAAATAAAGATATTCTCATGTTGTGGGCAGCTTGGATCACATACTTCTCCCACATAATCTCTTCTGTTTCCTCCACTATTTGTAGATGCATTTTGTCCATAGAAATGTGTTATTCAGTGCTATAATTTGAGCAACTGACTGAAGTTGGACATGCACTGTGGGCAGACCCGACTAATCGATAATGAGAATCATCAATTAGTTATTGCAGCCCTACAGTGGAGGTCACTGACCTGGGCATCGAAGGTACGCCCAGTGTGACAAAGGTTCTCAGCATTGCAGAGGATGAAGCCTGGCAAGATCTCCTCCTCTTCAATGCCTTTGAGTCGCAACTTCAAGTTCTCTCCAGGGCTAGCATCATCAGTTTCAACATCGTCGGAGAGCAAACTCAGCAGTTCCACAGTGTGCTGCACACAGATGAGACAGGCACAGATACGTCAGCCAATTCCTGCCACAAAACCTGATGTTTTAAGGGGTTACATTAAAATAATCTAACCCTGTTGGGCATCATCACAAGTTGCTGAGCTTTGCTGATTGATCCAGACTCCAATTTTCCCAATACCACAGTACCCATGTCCTGCAAAAATACACCAGAAGCATTTTATTTAAACATAACCATGTGAAGGGACAAAAGATTTTCTAAATAAAGGAAAGTCATGCATGACATATGATGAACTATTCATGAAGTATTCAGACAGTTCAAGATAACGGGGGTTATATTTTCTCTCTCTCCACTCTACATACCTTATATTTGTCTACTATGGGTAACCTGACTGGTCCATCACTTGATCTGCTGAAGCTTGGCAAACTGTCCAGATGTGGAATGAATGGTAACCCTCTGTCCATAATACACAATAGCGAGACACATTATTCATGTACTTTTATGTTTTAAGCATTGCTTCTCAACCAGGGCCCCGGACAATCAGGACATCTGAACTAACTTCTAGGTGGGCCCTATTACGTACAATAAAGCCTATGGTAATATAACTGCATTTAAATATTTCATAGGAGAAAGTACAATATACTGACATCATATATTTGATCTTATTAATCGTTATTACAGAAGCACCAGATATATATTTCAGCTTAGAAGGGATGGCTTGGAGTCAAAAAGTTTGAACACCACTGATTTATTTTTATACTTGTCAAAAAAGCATTCAAGCAAAAACTACATAACCGCAAATCAGCATACTTACGTATACCAAGGGCAGTACTCCGCTGGCTCCTTTAGATTGGCCCCAGTGAGTCCCGAACACGGCATGAAATGAATATCTTTCCTAGGGTTGAACCCGACTTTCTTCAAAAACGGAACAAGTTTCTCCTTGCATTCTTCGTACCTATGTGCAAACAGTGTAAAAATATTAACACTCAATACCATTTTTTAATAAAACCAAGTAAAATACGATAACAATAGTCTTGTATACAAATGGACATCATCTGACCTCTCCAGACTCCAGTTCACTGTTGGATCATCCATTTTGTTTACTAGTACAATCAAATGCTTGACTCCAGCAGTTTTGGCCAACATGGCATGCTCCCGCGTCTGGCCTCCTTTCTCAAAGCCCGTTTCAAACTCTCCTTTCCTTGCAGAGATTACCTTCAGATAGAAATAATGAAAATGAATTCAGAGACTGAAGTGAATGAACAGACAGTAGTTTCGGGACTGTGAGTGAAAGTCAAGCCTTTTGAGACAGACATTTGTATTCAAATAGCGCCCTCTACTGTGTCATTATCACATTCAACCTGCTCTCAGCTCAGCAGTGGAGAGGGTTTTTTCCCAGAAGATTTTCTGAATTGCAGGTAGCATGAGTGGATATTTCTCACGGTTGTTTTTGAGTGCCTTCTCAATAATATGACTCACCAGCACTGCCAAATCAGCCTGTGAGGCTCCACCAATCATGTTGGGCACAAAGCTTTTGTGGCCTGGTGCGTCCAGAATGGTAAAGTGCTTTTTCTCGGTCTCAAAGTATGCACGTCCGACTTCCACAGTCTTTCCTTTGTCTCTTTCCTCCTGGTTTGTGTCAAGGGCCCAAGAGAGGTACCTGAGAAAAACCATTAACTATGAAAAACTGCTCCACTTTAGACAAAAACAAAAGTACTGAAAGTGTTATGAGTTTCAGCTGTGTTTGCAGGGAATCTGTTGGACTGACCAACTGATGTTCTGGTAAATCAACTTATTAACTAAGCTAATTACCAAGTTTCCCTGTTCTTCTCCTTGGCTTCTTTCTCATACTTCTCCAGAGTTCGTTTATCCACCATTCCTGTTAAATACCTGTGGAGGAGGGGAGGCTATCAGAAACGAGGGATGGAAAAACCAACAATATCTGCTAAAAACACTGCAGCAAAATCAACAGCTCACATGATTTGTCCTCCAATAGTTGACTTGCCAGCATCTGGAGGAAAATGAGATAAGAGAGAGACAGGGTGAGGCCAGGACAGATAAAGACGGTACAATTCTGTTCTCTAAAGACATTTTAAAAGTGTTCCCATGATGCTCTTGAGATCTATATGAACTGAGATACCTTGATAGTAACTGATTAATAATAAAGTGGTTATATAACAAATCCAAGCAAATTAGAGCCAAGTGCAAAAGATGAGATGAATGAAACTGGAACTGTTATTTTATGAAACTGAAATGGAAGCTAAAGATAAATAATTAAAACTGTAAATAAATTAAATGAAGATCTTGCCAAGATATATATTATAATTCAGCAGCTATATATTAAGGAATCAAAAACAAGTGAATAATAAAAAATAAATATATATTTATTTAAAGTCTAAATCTGGCCTTAAAGGCACAATGTAAGTTTTTTATTAAAATATCAAAATCACTAAAACGGTTTTATGTATTTTGCTGACCTGTGTACCTGCATTATCCCAAATGTTTCAAAGAATGTTTAAATCCAGAGAAATAGACATTTGAAAAATCACCTGCCAATGACGTCATACACCCTGATTGCCGGTTTTGTTTCAAGAAAACATGGAAACACCAAAGACGCTTTAATATGTCATGTGTTTTATTAAACAGGTGACGACCGCACAGAGTAGCATTATAACATAACTTTCCAATATATCTAGTTTTATAAAACAGCGCTGTTTTACCCCACATACACACAACAAGAAGCAGAAGCGGTCGACTGTAGCATAACATGAGCTCCGCTTCTTTCGAGCCGTGTGTCACGCTCATTAAAATCTTTGCGTTCGTTCAACAGTCTCGTTTCGCTTCGACAGCTTTCAGGGCTCTCACCCTGCTTCATACTACAACATTAATCTTTACATTAGCTCATCCATGAACATGATTTCTGCCCGAGTCCCGTCAGATTGCATCGGCTGAGGGAATGAAGATGACAACTCCCATTCACACTCAGTCATCAAACTACGCCTTTGTTTCTTTTGAATACGAAAACTTACATATTGTGCCTTTAACATTAAAACTCTTTTCATGAGATTCAACCCAAAAGTAAAAATCTCCTCGAGGAGTTTAAACTGGACACTGGCATCAATTATATCTTGTAAATGCAGTATGCAAACACTAACCGACATGACCAATGAAGACCACGTTAACATGTTCCTTCTTGGGGGCATTTGGCTGTGTGGGGACTACTTTAGGTGTTGGCACTAGTTCCTCTTCCTCCTCCATTCCTTCCTCTTGAGGGGAGTCTTCTTCAGGCTGACCCTCGTCTCCTTCAGGGCTGCCTCCTGGCTCTGCCTCAGCCTCGCTAGGCTCACTCCCTTTCTGCTCCCAGGCATCATCCGTTACCATCTCTGCATCACCGTTCACCATGGGCGGAGCTGATGTCAAAGGCAACATTACCATTTTACACTCTTTATCCAATCACTGTTGGTCATGTGTCAATAAGTTTAGTCGTTTCCTTTCTGACTAATACTGCTGTGTTTGGTGTCAACATAATTGTGCCTAAAAGCTATTTTGAACCACAACAAAATGTACAATCAAGACGACATGCAAAAATAATTTATACTACAAAGTTCAACGAACAAAATGGCTCTTCTCTTACAATAATCAATCCATGTGTCTATAAGCAAGGTGAAGGCCTGTTCTCACCAACATGAATGTTTAGCATGAAAAATCAATCTAATGTGTAAAAAATGGCAAGCGTGCTGAATGAAAAGGCTAATTTACTCTGACAGTTGGTGGCACTGGAGTAGAAACTAAGACACACCCCAGTTCACAAATCACTATGAAGGTTTCCTTTTCTGATGTAATGTAAAACAATATTTATGCTTCAAACAGCCGTTAAGATTTTTCCCTTCACTGTAGTGTTAATCAAATTTCACCCAAATACACCATAATTTGGCTAAATACTCTGCTCACGAATGCCACCAAGCCATGGTTTTATGTAACAGCGGCAGCTCTGAGCTTATGACCAAGAGCACGGTTTGTATTGGCTGAACAGGTTTTTTGAACAAGTTCTTCTGTTGAAGTTCTGAAGCATTTAAATGTTTATCATTGAATTATTCACACAAAACATCCATGTCGGTGTGAACAAGACTTTGTAAGATCGTTGAAAACTGGAATGTGAGCAAGCACAAGTTATGTGTGTGTTTATTATCATTATTACAGGGATGTGAAACAAACTGTGGTTGTGTCTCAGATTTTACTTACCCTCAGGCGCTGATACCTCCACATTGGCATCTGCATCGGGACCTGCAGGAATATAAAATGCTTATTTTAACAGCTGTAATTACACAGGACAGTCTAAGTTACTAAGAATAATCATCTTAAAAGGGAGATTGCAAGTCAACACTCAACACATTTACAGACAACAACCGGCACTATGTAATAGAACGTGAATGACATATCTTCCACTTGTGGCAAGACAAAAACAGTTAAAGGTCTTCCAACAAACTCCCATGTTTTTGTCCAAATGACCGGTTTTTATCGCGTATTGAAATAAATACATAGTCGGAGTACAATACATCTCAATACAAAAACTACCTCTCTTTAGAGTTTTTTTTCCGCAGAAAAGCTTGGGAAAGTTTAATAAGCAGATCAGATCACTGCGTTTACCTCCATTACACGCTACATTGATCTTTCTCAGAAGACCTCCAAGTGTGTACTCTATAAACACTTTGTATTCAAATACAACAAAGGCTTCAGGCAACAGTTTAGAAACTTCGCTGTAGTGAAAACATTTAGCTGACTTGACATCCGGCTAATTCTGGTGGTAAATACTTCTGTATGTGTACAGATGATGGTGAACATTTCCAGTTTTCTAGTGTCCTGATTGAAAAGAACTGACTTTCATTGTTACACTATAACAGCAAAACACAATGGTAACGTTACATCACGTTTGCAGTAAGACGGCATGGGGGCCAAATCCCACTCTTAAAAAACCAACCAGATGAGGCCCCTCAAACAAAGCAGTCAAGCAAGGGGAGAAAGTGTTGATTATGAAGCGCCAGGCCTCTGATCGTCAGTACTGATGATATTGTCATGAAAGCAGGAGTTGTTCCTGTGGCTCAGTGGTAGAGCATTGCGTTAGCAGCGCAAAAGGTTGTGGGTTCAATTCCCAGAGAACACACATACTGACAAAAAAACGTATAGCCTGAATAGCCCAAGTCGCTTTGGATAAAAGCGTCTGCTAAAAGCATAAATGTAAAACAAACGCGAGCACCTTTTGTGCAAGTTCGCGTGTGTTAATAAAAAAGGCGATAACATATCTAAAGCTGTCCGGGTAATCATAAAATTAACCGAATACACTTAATTCTTTATCACCAGCCAATCATATATTGTTATAAGTCTAAAATTAAGTTACTTTACAAGCACCTAACGTTACACACTAAGTTTCCACCAAACTGAATCACTTTCTAGCATCAACAGCTGTTAAGGCGCTATTGCGGCGTTAATGAACACTTCTTATTCACGTCTAGAAAGTTTTTCAGCTTGTTAAATCGCAAATTATACATTGGCCCCGTTTCCGCTTCGAGCCGCTGACAGCAACTCTGATTTAGGTTAGCATCCATGCTAAGCTCATGCGAACAAGCGTGTGTGCGGCTAACAGCTAACGCGGCTAACAGTCGTTAAATAACCGGGAACTCACCCGCTGACTCCACCGTTTCCGTGGAGCTCTTCTGTCGGAAGCACGGGACGAATTCCGCGGCGTGTATGTTGGGGACAAACGGCTTGGCGTCCGCGTTTAAGGCAGCATTAAAAGCCTTGGAAAGTTGCTCGTCGACCTGGGCCTCGCCATCGTCCTCCTGATCCCAGGAATCAGGGGCAGTGTCTATCGCGTCCATCGCCACACAAGCAGCTCCACACACACGCTTTCAAGCCGCGGACTCGATCACTTTCGTGTCCTGCCTTAGCCGCTGTTAAGGTCACCCCGTGCGTCGTGAAGACGGTCTGTTAGCAGACTGTGGCCTTCCCTCCCGTTTGGTGTAAATCCAACTGCCGGTGTCTCTCAGCGAGGGGCAAGAGAAAAGAGAGGTTTGACTAAGCACTCGGAATGAGTCCTCGTGTGTGCTGACGACACCCTTGACCTCGCGGAGCAACAGCGAAGGGGATTCTGGGAAAAGTAGTGGTTTTGCTTCTGTAAGAACGCGAAAGGCCCTTGAGCGTTGTCGATAATAAACTACATTTCCGCATTACGGATGAACCCGATCGGTATTTTAATTTTACTTTTTTAAATTTTACAAATAACATTTGAAATTTAAAAACATACAGTTAAGGTACAGTGATACTTGGATTTTAACAGTGAGTAAGAACACGCAACCTGTTGCGAGGGATTGAGAGCACTAACAAGTTAAACATTAGATAAATAAATCAAAAAGATAAAATAAATGAAAATAACCAACAATTCCAATATATAAAAACTAAATACATGGATAATAGTAAAAAAAAAAAATCTAATTTGTTTACTTTTCGTTCTGACTCAAGTAGGGGGTAGGAAACCTCATCTAAACTCGAACCCGGTCGCTTGCTGGCCTCATTTTATACTAAAGAGCACATTTCCGTTCACTGCAACTAAATAGTGTAAAAATGTATTCGAAGTGTTTAAATGTGCTTTTAAAATGTATGTGATGCTTAACTTTAAAGGCTTTTAATGATGTGGTAAAGGACCAGTTTTTAACCAACTGCTTAAATTATAAATTCAGAAAAAGAAAAAAATATATTTTTGTTTTAGTATCATTTTATTTATTGTCATTTACATAACTGCTAATTTTAAAATTATAATTATAAAAATCACAAATCTTACTTTTGACAACATTTCAAGTCTGCACTTTTCTCCCCAAAGAAAAAACCCAAATGATTTATTGCACCAGTTAAGACGGAATCAGTTTGAAAAGATGAGCAGACCTAAAATTACATTGAGTTAGGAAGCACAGTTACGAAAAGAGCACTTTGTTGTGCCCCAAAATATATGGCTGGATGTGTTCTAGCTGTAGTGAATTTACTTCTCGTGAATAATTCACATGCTAAATTAAACTACATCATTTCTCCAATAGCAAAGTTTTTTTGTGTGTGTTCAAACAATTAACATCAGTGTAAACAACAAATAAGGATCTTCAATCAGTACATTATGTTTAGCCTTCATACACATCCAAAAATGTAACAATTACTCAAAAGAGACATCTCTGAAACATTCTTCACAGTGAGAACAGTATATAATAATCATTTCACTATTGGTAAAGCCAAAAGTGCTGGATGGATATCTGTTTGATTTAAACTTATTTTAGACATGTTACTTATCTCTAAATAGCCTAATGCCCTCCAAGATAATTTTTATAGAATAAATAAATATTCTGCTGTTCTGATTAAAGTGTGACATTCTGTACATAAAAGTGCAATAAGACTATCATTAGATTAGAAACCGCAGCATGAGTCTTCAATCATCAACCTTCTCTCTCACACGTCTGCCTGTGGAGAGTACATGAAGCAAGACCAGCTTTTGGCAAACAAGACATTTTGACATTAACGTACATGACGGCAAGGCCCCAATAGCCCTTTCGTTGTGTAAATAATGTGTGGAAATGGATCGGAAAAACCTGTCAGACAGGTCTATATATGACAAAGATAAGCGTCCAAAACCAAAACGTAACGGCTGTCACCCATTATGGAAGGATATACTGTACAGTGCACATAAAGAACTGTGAGGAGACCCTATAATATATGATTAACCAAACCTTAAAAATGTGCAACTGATTACGTAAGAAGAAGGGACGTATATTCAGACATCATTTTCATGAAATTCCAGTGTTGTGTTATTTGCATTTAAAGCTGCTTCTTTCCTTAATTTCAAGAGTGGTTTGCTCAAGACATCAAGGTCACGGACGTATATTCCTCCGTGAGACAAAGCCAACCTCTGGGACATCCCTTTAGGAGTGGTCTTATCTAAGGGGGTCTACACTCTCGGTCTCTTGTCCCTCTGGTACACGCTGGTCTGACGAAGCCGTTTCCTCTACTCTGTGGACATGGTGCTCCTGAGGGACCTCTGCCTCCTCCACATCACTGGCCTGCACGGGTGCCGTTTCCCGGAACGATTCTTCCAGCTGGCTGACAGAGCTGGTATCACTGACAGAGTCTGAGCCCGCTCCGTGCCGCCGGAAGAGTTTTTGGCCTGTGAATCACATGGTTTGATTAACCTGAGAGTTCGGCAAACATCAATGAAAGACCAAATGTGATTTCATTATTTTGTGGACACAAAGTAATTAGGGTCACACTGATCTTAGATCAAGATGTTACCGTTACCTGGAAACCGTTTGGTGACAGACTTGGGGGAATCGAGGGAAGCTTCTTGATGCATCTGGGCTTTTATAGAATAAACAGGCTCGGTGCTGTCCAGACAACCTATGGAGGCAAAATAGATGCTATAAAAACCTGAAAACTACAATTGAACTGATATTTGTTTGATATTTTTGTGCATTACAAACTGTAAAAATCTATACCTTCAGCTAGGTTGAATGTTTTTCCTTTTACAGAGGCCTGAACTGGGGAGAACCAGTTAATCATAGAGCCCACCAGAGGGATCTGTCGAAGTACACCCTGAAAAGTACATTTTTCATCAGAAAATTGTTTATTTAAATTATATAACCAGCTTTGTTGAAATGAAAAATACATTTCTGAATGTTTTAGTATTTGGTTTGTCTTAATCCCACATGAATCACATGCAAAATATCACATATTACAAAATTTGACCTAGAAATCAAGTGAAAGAAAATCAAACCTGAAGGGGTCATGAACTGAGAAACCTTTTGATATATAAGAGGTCATTGTACTATAAAAATATCAGTTTCAGAACTAAAATCTTCGCATTAGTCCAAAAACAGATTCTATTGAAGCTAATCTGCCAAAACGACAGCTTGTGTTCTGTACAAATCTATGATGTAATAGTGTCTCTAAACCCCTCCTTCAGAAGATCAACACCTGTTTCTACATCGCTGCCTGATTACCCGCGCCAACCAATTCACAGATGTGGTTTTTATGAGAGAGGCAAACTCAGGTCTCCACAGAAACCGATAAAGATGTCTCTGAAGCAGTGGCGGAACTTGAGTTTTTACATGGGGTAGCCGGGGGTTAGCTAATTCAGGGGGTCCATAGACCATGACAGAAAATCAGTGTGTAATGTCAACCTGGCATAATAAAAAGCATAAATAAATCATACAATTGCTGATTACTTCACATTAGCTAACATTCCTACCGTAACTTCTAATGTTAGTATATTGAAACTTATTTCTATCACCTCATTAATCAGTGGTTGGAGCAAAAGATCTAACATTAACTTGTAGGCTACAGTGAATTTTGTAAATGTTGTTCAGGGAAACTAAAACATCAACTTACTTCAAACAGAGCTGCCAACGTTTGAGTTCAGCCTGAGTGAGTATTATTCAGGAATAATGAACAAGCCTGTGATTAAGTACACTACCAGTCAAAGTTTAGATCAGATTATTTATGTTTTTAAAGAATACTCTTCTGCTCACCAAGCCCGCTTTTATTTGATCCAAAATATAGCAAAAGCTGTAATTTTATGAAATAGGCCCAGCTTTATTTATATTATTTTTTATTTAAAATAACTGCTTTCTATTTGAATATATTTTAAAATGGAATTTATTCCTGTGATTTCAAAGCAGATTTTGTAGCATCATTAGTGTCCTACGATCCTTCAGAAATTATTATAATAATCTGATTTGCTGCTCAAAAAAAAACATTTATTATTATTATTATTATTGTTGAAAACAGTGTTGTAGAATTGTTCAGGTTTCTTTGATGAATACAGTTCAGAAAAACTTTATCACTTTTGATCAATTTAAAGCATCCTTGCTAAATAAAAGTATTAATTGATATAATTTATTTCCCAAAAGAAAAAAATACCAACTCAACTGTTTTAAATATTTATAATAATAATGATAAAATGTTTCTTGAGCAGCAAATCAGCATATAAGAATGATTTCTGCAGAATCACATGGCACTGAAGACTGAAGTAATGATGCTGACGATACAGCTTTGATCACAGAAATAAATTACATTTTAAAATATATTCAAATAGAAAGCAGTTATTTTAAATAGTAAAAATATGTCACAATATTACTGTATTTTGGATCAAATGAATGCAGGTTTGGTGAGCAGAAGACAATTCTTTAAAAAACGTATATGTTTTTGACTGGTAATGTATGTTATGTGTAAATATATCAAAGTAATTTTTACAAAACTCTCTAGTGTACATTTTTCTCACTAGTTTATAGACACTGAATGGATTTTCTGCTGTTGATGTTTTCTAGCTGCTGTCTGTCCGCGGTTGAAACACTCATCGAGTGATTACATGATACATTCAGTAAGTTGTAGTGTATCATTCAGCATGGATCAGATATTCATTCAATGTTTACTTCATGCTAATAAGAATGCACTCCTGCTTCGCTTGAACTGAGGCAAAGCGAGAGCGCACATGATCCGTCACGCCACTGAAGAGCAAACTGTATTTATTGTTTGAAATTCTTCATTAAACTAATTTGAATGCTGGGACTTTGTTTCCTGCTCTGTCATGTCCGTCAGCTCATTGCACATGTGGCGTGATAGCACTTGACAGGCATGTGATGCGGGACACCAGACGCGTCGCATGACTCGCATCCTTGAGTTTGGGGCTAAAATAAACACTTCTTTCAGTACAATTAAACAAAGAAAATTAAATAGTGGCATATTCATTTTTGGACACCCCTCTGGCTCCACCACTGCTCTGAAGACAACAAGACGCTGTGCAGTGCCACGCTGTGGAAAAACAGTCCTTGCATTGCCTTCCTTCTGATCCCAACATTAGGAAAAACTGGATTCATTTGATTTTTAATGAAGATCCAGACCGCGACAGTAAGAACTTGGTCCTTTGTTCACTTCATTTTACACCCGATCATAGCAGTGGTCTACAATATGTCAGAATATGTCCAAATCTACAGTCCACTAGGGCTGTGCAAATAATCGAATGCGATGATCATGTGCATCTTGTCAGTAAAGCCGGTTCTGTGATTAGTAGTAATTCTCCATCACCTGTTTTCAGATGGAGCAGCATTTACAACACAGAAATGTGGTTCACTTACAACCTATGCAATATCGCGTTCATTATCGGCGATGTATCACCTGCGGTAATGAACACAATATCACATGATATTACAGTGAACTACGGCTCTGTGCAGTAAATGCTGCTCTGTCTGAAAGCAGGTGATGGAGACGCGCATGATCATCGCATTCGATTATTTGCACAGCCCTACAATCCACCACACCTATTCAGATGGAGAAATCTGATGAGGGGAGTTAAGAACGAGAAAGAAAATATTACTGCTCAATTATGGGTTTTTCTTATCTTTATAACATTATAAATCCACCTCAGAGTACAAAATAAAAAACAATGGCAGTTCATGACCCCTTTAAATTTTTCTCAACCATTTTATGCCATAAAGTTTCTTTGGTTTATTTTACAGGTTTAAATGAGATCTTGTTATCTCTCTCAGACTTTTGGACCCTACGGTCCACCTAAACATATACACTCACCTCCTCCATAAGTTTCTCTTCATTTGCTTTCTGAAGCTGCTGCTCAGCTTCCTGTATGCCTCTTCTCACAACCTCCGTCATGTTCTCAAGCAACTAGTCACAAACATACACAGATGCATTATATCTTCTTGTGTTTCTGATTTTATATTTCTGCTTCAATTATTAAACACCTGTCCAAAACAAAAGTCATCGCAAACCTTTCCACTTTCCTCAATGTCTCTTCCAATAGATACTATGGTTTCCACCAACTCTGCCACATCCAGGTCTTCTGTTGCCATACCAATGAATATGCAGTTTTTCTCCTCACTAAACTCAGGACCTGCACACAAGACAGAAGTTTTGAGGTCATAGAGTTCATGTGAACTACACCAATTCTACAACAGTCAATCATAAGACCGTCAGGATTTTACCATCAGAGAAGTAGAGGTCAGTATCCAGCTCCATCAGCTTCCTAAGCAAGTCACTGTTGATCTTCTCCACCCATTGATGTCTCTTTTCTTCATCCAGGTCTGTGGTTCTGGGATCATACCTTTTAAAAACAAACAAAAAGAACCTATTTAACAATGTGGACACTTACAACAATGCAAGTTTCCTATTCTTGAGGAATAGAGGATATTAGGGTCACTGTTTCCCTTTGGTTCAGCTGGCAGAATAGGTCAAGTTTTCGATTTCCAAAGAGTACAAAGCTGACAAAATGTATACCTCAAATGCACTTTGGATAAAAGCATCCATCAAATGCATGAATGTAATGTAAAATGTGCTGTAAATTGAAGCAGGTTTGACTCCAGAGTCTTACCTCACACCTCCGAGACCAGGCCAGCTCTGGTCCTCAATGTACGATAGTGAAGCTTGTTGTAGAACCTCATCCTTGAAGTCCTGTCTGAAGCGTAGGGTGCAGCTCAGCACTGGAATCATCTCTCCCAGCTTCTCCACCAGTGCGGCCACGTCATTCTCCTGAGTGCCAAGACCTACACACATATACAGCACCGTTAGCATAAACTTTTTTTAAAACCAATTTAATATAGACGTATTAAAATGTCTAGAGCAGAGGTGTCAAACTCAGTTCCTGGAAGGCCGCAGCCCTGCAGAGTTTAGTTCCAACCCTGCTCCAACACACAAACCATGTATTTATCAAATAACCCTGAAGGACGTGATTAGCTGGATCAAGTGTGTTTAATAAGGGTGGGAGCTAAGCTCTGCAGGGCTGTGGCCCTCCAGGAATTGAGTTTGACACCCCTGGTCTAGAGCTTGCACATAAATTCCTAAATGTATAATGAGCTCCATCATGTATGCCTCCAGTTCTTAAGTCAGTATGGCTTGGGCCTGAACATCGTGTTAGCATTCCAGATTTTAATTATCTTCCAAATGTCTTACCTGCAGCAGTCATGAGGGGGCTGAAGCGAACACATGTGCCCTCATCTTCCAGTTCGACCACATCCACACCACTAAGGGGAACCTGATGCGCCAACTGCTCACCCAACTGTCAAATCAGATCAAAGCGGTTAGGTCACTAGTTTGAAAGAAAATGATCTCGGCACTATTATAAATGCTCAGCCTACTTATTTCTCATAATACATTGAGTGTAAGAGTATTTACCCATCTGTTAAGGGCATCAAGGATATCTCTTTCCCCTGCAAGATAGCCTTCTACTGAGCCACCACTTGAGGCTGAAAATTAAAGAGAAAATATTTCTTAGCATATACATGCATATTTTTTTGTAGAAACCCATTTTTTCAGAATTCTTTGATGAATAGAAGGTTAAAAAGAACAGCATTAAAAATATTTTGTGACAAATGTCTTTACAGCCACTTTAAAGCTGCATCTTTGTAAGTAAGTTTTTCCTCTTTGTCACCACTGTTTGAAACCTACAATTACAATTATTTGCGGAGTTATTTTCTAAACGTGGGTCATGCACTGGCATGGCTCCTCGGCACGGATGAATCTAATGTTTAATGTGTATGTGTAGAGTGACCAGATGTCTCGTTTTTCCCGGGAAAGTCCCATATTTCAGCTCTATTTTTAGTGTCCCGACTTACAACAGAATCACCATTCCAATCACAATTCATTATCGATTAACTTGCAGTAAGCGAAGTGGGATAGACAAAATGATGCTGAATGACACACAAAAGAAGCGTTCTCTCTGTCACATGCCGAGAAGTGTATAACTGCAGCCTGGAGATGTTCAAATGGGGGCGGGATCTCCAAAACAGGGTGGGAGCTGCAAAATAGAGTGTGGCTTCTTCCCATTGACAGACGGGCACATGACACGCATGCGCAATTCTGTAACTCCCCAAGTTCTGTATTAAGTTCCGTAACTCCCCAACCTGACCTCACCGGACAATGGCACCTTTTTAGTTACACCCAGCATCACTGCCCCATCCTATCCTGCGACTTTCGAGCCCCGGGACGCCCCCATTACTTAAAACAACTCTGCTCTCACGGAGAATATTGATTTATATAGCAGATTTTATTTGTGATCTACTAGAAACAATGTTTAATATTTGTTATTTTGAAATGTAACTCAATAACAATTAGTTGAAGCCAGAGCCAATGGTGAAATTCTTTGCACAAATTTTTGGAGCAAATAAACGCAAATTTATTATGCACAGTAGTATAACTGACTTTGAAACGGAGTATATTTTCTGTAAAGATAAAAGGCTTGTATTAATAGTGGAATGTTTATTTGCAAAGGCTAACGCTGCTAATGGAGGAGCTTGAGCTCTTGAAGCTCCGCCCTCTTCATCCGGGAGCAACAGCTCATTTGCATTTCAAGCAATACTCAAATTCAGCGTGTTTTGGCTCATACCCTAAAAGTAGCTATTTTACCAATCTATCAGTGGGGTATTTTGAGCTAAAACTTCATATATACGCTCTGGGGACATCAGAGACTTATTTTACATCTTGTAAAAAGTGGCATGGGTCCCCTTTAACAATGAATTGCGCTACCAACGGTGATTAAATATAATGATCACTTAGCTCATATCATATCAAACCGTGTAAATTATTATCACTGTTATACTTTGTTCTCAAACTGTTAATGTTAACAACATCAGCATTGCATGACTATATGTAGAGTGTATTAGCATTACATGCAGATTTCATTTTCTGTACAGTCTAATCTCTAATTGTCATATCTTTCGAATTTCATATAGAAATTCTTTAAACCCAAAAAGATAATTATTCCTCCTTAGAACCGGTTCTCTTTAAAATACAAAACTTGTGTAATCCCACGTGGGCTTTCTGTAATCAGATGCGCATTTAAAACAATATAATCTAATTTCAGTCACTTATGTTTCATAAACTAACCTTTTTGGATTACAATCCGCCCTCAAAATATTAAGTTTAAGGTCCCTTATTGTACACCTTTCTGGAGTTTTGTGTCCTTAAGGATATTTATCTGCGGTAGAAGTACCAAAAAACATGTCAATATATTTTTACAGCTCTTTTCCCAGGAGCTCTGCGGAAAAGATCGATTTGTCCGGTCTAATTAATATTCATGAGCCTCTCTTCTGATTGGCCTGTTGTTTTCTGAGTGATGCACAGGTAGGCCAACCACAGGTAACTAGGGTCATGTAGGGCCGACGTCACAATTATGTCACAGAGCTAGCTGCAAAACAAAGGGACTGTATCCGAAATCGCCCCCTATAACCTCAAATAGTGCACTATTTGAAGGGACAGACATTTTAAGTGGTGTTCGAAACCATAGTGGATGTTCTCGAGTGCACTCATTCAATCCCACAATGCACTGAAAAAACTAGTGTACAACCGATGTACACTCAACGGCTAGAGAATCCCCATAATGCACTGTGAGAGTCGCGCGCCTAATTAATTCCCGCGTCTCGCCAGAAGATGGCGCCCGCAGCTGAATCATCCATTCATTTATTTTAGAAGCATTCGACCGTGACGTAATACAATACAGGTACAAATTAATTGTAAATTGACTTTTATGGTTTATACATAATTTCCATGACAGAGTTCAAGATAAATCCTTTAATCTTACTACAGGAGCGGCCCGTTTAAAATTATTATTAAACAGCAAGCAAACTATGCAAAAGTGGCAGTCCTTCCGGTGCACTTAGTGTCCAAATTCACTCATTCATTCACTCCTTCAAGTGAACTGTATGAGTGGACTAATGTAAGGAATAGTGAATGAGGGTATAGGGGGCGATTTCAGATACAGCCACGGAGAACTGGAGGCGGCCCATTCAAACCAGCCCAGATTCGGCTAAGTTACATAAGGAGCTTAAAATATCATCTTGTTGTGATGTTGGGTGCCAGAATCGACGTAATACAGCCTCAAATTAGAATTTTTTCTCAAAAAAACAGACGACAGCTGTGGTTAAACGCAATAAAACGAGCTGACTGGACAGAAACCATCGTCAAACATGATCGCGTTTGCAAAGCAAACTTCTTATCAGAAAAGGTTCAAAAAAAGTATTGTCTTTTGTTGTTATGGGCGCGTCTGAAGATTTCTTGCATCTCCCGAATATATCGTGCATGTGTAAAACACACTGACACTTTATAATTGTATATACAGTGTTGTGATTAATTGTGGCTGTAATAATGTAGCTGTAAAAATAGTTGCCTGCTGAAATTGAAATGTATTTACATCTTCATCATGACTAGATACACGGTGAGTTTGTCTTTACTTTACATGTTAGATGTGATCCACCTCATAGTAACCTGTCAGATCGCCCATTATTTGAGTGAGAGTGTAACGTTACAGGTCGACCGATATTGTTTCGTCCGTTAAAGTTAACCTTTTGACATGTTTTCGTGTTGTTGTTGTTCAGCAATGGCATGGACGCAATGCTGTCTGAGGGTTTGGCAAAAGGATGGTGGGCGGTGTTCGGGATGAACATCACATCTTTACGGAAGTCACAAGGACTCGTGAAACACACAGCAACTATATGCAGGCTGTCTGCACTTTACTGTGGATTGACTGTTTTGAAACTTATATGGTAGTTACATAGCCCCTAGACCACTGTTATCATGAAAAAAGCCAGGAAATTTCAGTTTTAACAATATGGGACCTTTAAGTTGAATTATTCCAGCTGCTGTGAGAAAAGACTATAAATGATCTTCCACCTGTCCTGCAGCATCCACACACATGATAGCCTAGTTGGGACAACTTTGTTTACAGACATGACAAAATGACACAGTGGCATGCTTTTCTCGCAAATTCCTACCAGTACCACTCAAATGAGAAAACATTATTACAAACTTACCATTGTGAATAGGGCGAAGGTAAGGAGATAGTTTTGAACACTGAATTTTTATGTATTTATTCAAGATGTTCATGTCTTTCTTTTATCAGTGGAAAAGAAATTAAGATTTAAGGGAAAACAATCCAGGATTTTTTCTCCATATAGTGGACTTCAACAGCGGCCAGTTGGTTGAACATCCAAATTGGCATTTGACTTTCTTTGCATGATCGCTTTGTAAACACTGGGTCGGTACTTCCACCTATATCACGTGTGACTTTTCCAACATAATTACATAATACTTGAGGTTGAGCTAGTGCAAGATGAGCATTTGTGGCATTGTGTATTTTTTTTTTTTAAAGAAAATGACAAATGTTTTCGCTAGACAATGCCTTTGTTTCCTCAGCTGGGATTGTGTAGAGCCCTTTGAAGCTCCACTATATGGAGAAAAATCCTGGAATGTTTTCCTCAAATTTAGTTTCTTTTTAACTGAAGAAAGAAAGTTATGATAATCTTGAATGACAATGTAACCTTGCTAAATAAGTGTTTTTAAAAAAAATGACAAAAATTTGAATGGTTTACATAAACACACACACACACATACCACCAAGAAAAGAACACTTACGAGCGCTGTTGTCTTGTGAAAACCTGAACACCACCACAGGAGAATTCAGTTCATCTTCCACCTACAAACATCAGAGACACAGAGGGTGGGGACGGGGTCTCAAAACACCTGTTACACATATGAGCATTCACTACAGGAGGCCTTAATGTCATGCTGTGAGCACTACCATGTCATTGTGAAATTGGTTTAGTATTTAAATGTTGTGATGCAATGTCATGAGAGGCTTTTTGTTTGCAAGCTGCTGGTTTGACAGGTCAATCTGGACAATGCGTCACATGACCTAAAGTCATGCGTTAGTGCTGCTGGAATGTCTATGATGCTGGAACCTGTGTTATAACTAAGAAAAGCTTATGTCGCTAAATTGCAGGACAAATGCCCATTATTATAATTATCAAACAATGCTTCCTTCATGACTAATGGACATTTTCATTAACAAATGTCTAACCACCATTGAGATAAATTAAGGAAATGAAGCCTTATAAATATCACCAAGTGTCTCTACTTTTTGAATATCTTAAAAAAACATTAAATAAATGTTGTAATGTGGTTCCTGTTATAATTATGTAGTTGTAGCTATCATATAAATAACTTTATTTTGAACAAACATGTGTTAGCATTACACACAGGAACAGCATCACTTAATTATGCTCCATCTCTCACAAGGGCCATTTTAATAAATTCTGCTCAATTCCCATGAAGCTGCATCATTGCTCCAAAGCGAGGTCCAGCATTGATGCCCACCGAGTCATCAAGCTCTGTGAAGTGACATTTCTCAAATGTTTTTGCACATGCCTGTGGCACTAGCAGGCCTTTACATGAATAAAAGCCTTCAAACTGAGCACCAGCACTTATGGGTGGACATGGTGAGGGAGGGCACAGGGGATAAACAGCGCAAGTGAAAGGGAGAAGGAGTGGAGTGGGATCAAGCAGGCAGAGGGTTGGTCCCACCTACAATAGAGAGGATAAGAGAGCCCAGCACGTCCCGCAGCGAGCCCCCGGAGATGGGAGGGACCCGGGAATGAGACACCACATCCTGAAACCAAGGCACCCACGCTCACTACCACACTATGTATAAAGTATAAGAGCTACAGACAGTGCTGACGGTCACAAACCACACCGCCAACATACATATGACGAACACTCTGCTCTTTACCATGCGCAAAGCCTCGATGAGAGACACCTCACTGTCAAGGATATCCTAATAGTGGTGACACAGAACAGAGGTATTTGCTTTTAAGGTTTTAGCCCAGATGCTCTGAGTGACAGGAAAAAGTGGGCCACTGACAGATAGAAAAGAATACAATTTCAAGAAGCTGCCAGATAAAGTGCAAAGAGTTGTGTCATTCAGCTACCAAATGCTTATTATTATTTTCAGCTGACATATTTTAACACGGTGATACTGTCTGTTTGTAAACGGCAGAAATGCCTGCCAGGTGCTGATGATGTCATAGAGATCTTAAAGGGATAGTTAACCTAAAAAGGTAAAGTTGGTCATTGTCATTATTTATCTGCCTTCTCGTAACTCCAAACCATTATTTTTTTCTTCTTCTGTGGAACACAATAGGTGATATTTTTTTTTTAGATATATATTGTGTCTGTTCTTTCCCATGTAAAGCGAATGAAAACTGGGGCTGTCGAAATCCAAAATAAAAATACAACACAATAAAATAAATCTTAAAAGTAGCCAACTTGTGTTATTTTGTCTTCAAAGATCATACAGCAGTGATATTTTAGTATTATTTACAAATCTATTACATATTAGTGTTTTGAATTAGCTTTTATTTGGATAGTTTTTTAGTTGTAGTAATTGTGTCACATGCATCTTTTATTCATTTTCTATATTTCTATTTAACTTTCAATTCATTTACATTTATTTCAGTTTTAGTAATGTTAGCATTTATATTTAAGCATATTTTATTTCAGTTACTGCTGAGGCAACATTTCAAGTTTTTAAGTTGAATTATACTTTTTATATATTTTATTTCAGTAAATGAAAAATAAATGAATAGTTGTTGTTTTAGTTAACTCATACCAAACCTTTTTGTGGTGCCATTTGAGGAAAGGTGATTGAATAATGTCTTATATTGCCATCTGTTCCTCACACAAAACTATCGTATGGCTTGGAATATAGGTCCCAAATCACGTGGACCATTCTTATGCTACTTTTAAGGACCCTCTCTTTCCAGTCACTATTTATGTTTATTATATGCAAGTAAGAAAAGTGTTTTTGAAAAAATTGTGTGTGTTTGTGTTCCTTGGAAGAAAGTAAGTGTTTGGAACAACATGGGATACATAAAGACATTTTTGGGTGAACTATCCATTGAAGGAAGCAACACCATCTCAGGACAGAGGAAATATTGATATGCAGAAGCTTCGAAATCCTTTGGATTCACATTCATTTTTTGTGGTGATTATGATGTAACACGAAAAGACTCTGTACCAACATACAGCTAAATGGACGAAGACAAGTTGACCTACCGAGGTTTTTATTGAAGTCAGTGTCTTCAAATGCTCCAACAGCTGTTGACTCTACAGGGAAACAGATCAATTCCCAACAAGGTCAGAGTAATTCTTGTTTAAAGTACAATGTGTTGGATTATATAAATGAAGTTGGCAGGGTACTCACTAGCAGCGAGGCATGCTTAATCCTCTGTACAATCCCATCATGCCCGAGGTACTGAAGGGACAGCCAGAGAGGCAAAGCCCGAAGCTTCTCCACTGGTTGGCTAGAGGTCAGACCTGCTGCGAGAGACTGCCCCAGTCGCCAGGGAGGATAATTAGCATCAGGTTTTTGCACACAGCAGTCATATCTTTGGACTGCATTTCCATACGAAGTGCTATAAAATGATGATGGTGTTTAAAATAACAGTCCAATTTACCAGTGCCGGATCCTCATTTCTGTAAAGGGTGACAGCAGGCACAGCCGGCAGGCCCAACCACGGGCCTGGAGTTAAAGTCATACTGTCACACTTGGTGGCCGCCTTGATATAGAGGGAGGAAGAAAATAATAGCACATACTTTACGAAAGGAAACAAATGCGGGCATATCTGTGCCCCCAAAGAAAAACCACAACATACCGTGACAGTAGAAGAGACCTGACCAAGAACAAGTGTTGCCAAGTTCACCCTGAAAGAATGGCACAGAAAATCAGTTTATACTATGATGAATATTAACTATGAACATCAAATCAGTTTTTTTAAATGTATAACAGTAAATCAAGTAAAAGAGGTACTACAACAAAAAGAGGACCAGCTAACACCAACCCCTCCACATGGAGCCACATATTGTGCTGAACACAGAGCTCTTTCAGACGACTGAGTTTGTCTGTGTGACCTGCACCTGGTGTTCCTGAGAGATCAAATTTATATTAATGATTGCATGCAAAGCTGACAACCAACAAATGCTTGCAAAAACTATACTGCTTGAATAAATAAGGTCTAACAGCGAACTGACCAGCATTAGCTATCAACATCAATGGAAGCTTCCCTGTTTCCTGATCATCTCTGATGAGCTTGTCAAGCAATGCAACATCCTGTGAAAAGACAAGTTAGTGAGAACCACACATTTTCTATTAACTGTATCAATACTGTCTTGTTCCTTGCACTTTTCTGAACAAAGAATTTCAGTTTCATTTGTATTTCAATGTAATGTGTTACACGTGTCTGTCTGTGGTGTTTTTTATATGCACTCAGGAAACTCCTTGTTTATATTTTACTTGATTTAATATAATGTTGGGGGTCAGTAACATAAAAAAAAATAAAGTAATGTTTTTATTCAGCAAGGACTCATCAAATGGATCAAAAGTGACAGTAAAGACATTTATAATGTTAAAAATTATTTCGATTTCCAATAAATGCAGTTCTTTTGTACTTTCGATTCATCAAAAAATTCTAAAAATAATTATCATGGCTTTAATAAAAATATTACATACAACAGTTTTTTAATTTTGATAATTTTTGAGCAGCAACCAAGCCTATTTATTTATTTATTCAATTTTGTAATGCCATGTCAGCAGCAAGGCTATCTTCATGGTGAAAACACATTAAATAACAAAAGTCATACAATAAACAAGACACTATATAAGATATTTAAGGTTAATACTAGACAAATTCTAAGATACCATTAGATTATACTTTTTTTAATAGATCAGTCAGGCTAAACCAATTTTCTAAATACAGCTGTTGTCTATTTATCTTAAATACAGTCAAATAAGCGTATTAGAATGATTTATGAAGGTTCGTGTGACACTGAAGACTAAAGTAATGGCTGCTGAAAAATCAGCGTTGCAATCAATTTAAATTGCGAAATATATTTACCAATATCACAGTGTTTTTGGACAAATAAATGCAGCCTTGGTGAGCCCAAGAAACATCCCTTTTAAAACATAAATAAATTCTAAACTTATCAACCAAAACACAACTTCCTACCATTTGGTGCAAGGAGCCAAACATGGTGTTACATGGAACAACACAAAGACTTGACAGAGGCAGTCCCAGCTGAAAAGCAAACGCAAAAAGGTGTCTAATAAAAGCAAGCAGTATCCACTACACATAAACACAATCTTTTTGATATAGTGAGGTAAAGTGAAACATTTCAGATCCTGCAGCATTGACATGTGACGTGGAGGTGACATTGTACCTGGCTGCAGAGATGTTGTCCCAGGCCAGGTCTGCATGCAGCACTTTGGTAAATCACAGGATGTTTAGAGCTGAGCAATGTAAAGCCCTCTGAAGCGTAGTCCTCATAATGAGTGTTAATAGCCAACCGACACACCTTCACCAGACCCTCACAGTCATCTTCATGATAATATGCGGAGCCATTTTCATATCTGTGAAAAAGAATTAAGGTTGAAATATCTTAAATACAATCTTTAGCAAATCTCAAAATGGATTTTCAGTTTCATTCTGTTCACTATAACATTATGATCTAAATGAAGCAACATTTTAAATGATTGGATTTAGTGTGTTTTATTTTTACAAACTGTGACAAAACTGAATTTCAATATTGACCATTATATGAATGCAATTATTTACTTATTGGTATCAGCCAAGATTGTAAAATCAGTGGATCCTTAAACAAAATACTTGTTAACAAAAATTTTAACCATATAATAATTGAATTCAAAAATCATCTTATAAAACTGGAAAAGCACCCATTTAAAAAAATGACCTATCTGTGTGATAATAGGTGCACACTGAAAAAAACAGACTGAGACACAGATTACACTCTTATTCGGCATTAAATCTGTCATTGTTCTAATGAAAAGCTCAATGTTTTGCCGCCTAAGCTTTTCAAGTGAAGACACTGCCAATACAATGTGCTGAGGTGAACCAAAGGTGGAGCCTATTATTAACACACATCTCTATAAATAGTTTTAAATCACTAAAAAGTGATTGTATGACAGGGAGAAGAGAAACCCCCGAAACCACACGAGATCACGGAGAAAACTTGAGCATACCTGAAAAGCCTGCAGAGCCAGAGTGTGGTATCTGACAGGATGCGTGTGGTCAGCTTTCTCAACCGTTCTCGTTCCAGGACAGAAATATATGCAGCCAGACTGTGTCCCAATAGAGCCATGTGTCCCTGCTCTCCGACATACTGCATCCTGTTAAACAGACATTCGTAGTTTTATGAGGGGTTTACACATGCTCCGAGTGCAATATAATGAAGCTGTTCGGTCTTGATGTCAATTTGTAGACTATCACTAAAGACTATTCAGCATATGTTTGGTTAATCAGTAAAATAAAGTCCACGGTATTACACAAAGAGACTTTTATTCAGGAGATTTTTCCAATTTATTCTACAAGTATTTTTAATAGACCTTATGATACTAAAGTATTCTACGTATACCACCATTCAAAGGTTTAGGTCTGTAAGCTTTTTTTGTATGATTTTCTTGAAAGAAGTCTCTTATGCTTCTTGATTGTATTTTGATCAAAAATAGAGCAAAGCAGTAATACTGTGAAATATTACTACGATTTAAAACAACAGTTTTCTACTGTACTATGTTTTAAAATGTAATTTATTCCTATGATGTCAAAGCTGAATTTTCAGCATTATCTTCAGTGTCACGTGATCCTTCACAAATCATGCTAATATGCTGCTTTGCTGCTCAATAAATATTTCTTAACATTATCAATGTTGAAAACAGATTAAAATTGTGTGGAAACTGTGATCAAAAGAACAGCATTTGCTTCAAATAGACATCTTTGATAACACTACAAAAGTCTTTACCATCACTTTTGATTAATTGAACGCATCTTGACCTTTTTGAATAGAAGTATTAATATTTTGTATTACTATAAACCTGTTACTAATTCTCAAGGGATTTGATTCTTGGCTTTAGGATGACAAACCGAGTGTGCGGTGACCTACCGATGGCCCTGCTTGTCATCATCTCCATGCATCAGGTTCTGGACAAGCTGGAGTATGCTGACAACATCCTGTCCACTGTCAGAGAGATACGGAAAAAGGAAAAGGATAAGAAAGGCCTTCAAGTTTTTTATAGTTAATATGCGCTGACTTTAAACAAAATGCCTTAGAATATAAACAGGGTAGAGTTACAGAGCAAGATAAGAAACGGTGTACATGTAAACTGTGATTTACAGTATTGGAGTCTCACTCACTCTCCTTGCAAGGGTCCTGGAATGTCTTTCCAACTCAACTTTCTTCTTTCTTTGCCCTGTTCAGATTCCCTAAAACATTCAAAACAACATTACATGATGTGAAACTAAACTATGGACATACCGTCTACATAAAGATTGCTTAGTGCTGGCATTAAATGCGATTTCTTAAAGTATTGTAATATAAAAGGTGAAGTCTCACAATTTTCCACTTTCCAAAATCTGCATGGCATCAGAGAGATGGTTTCCCATCTCAGCAAGTGTAGGCTCCATCATCTATAAATACACAGTTCATATATATGGTTATCCTTGAAGTGCACAGCACTGAAACACTGGAGAACTGGCAAACTTACTGACAATGACTGTATATCATACTACTCGTCACATCAAATAAAATGATTCCTCAGGCTTTAACAGAACTCATATTTCACCTGTAGGGCACTTTCACTGACAATGAGAGACAAGGAAACATTTAGGCCTCTGTCCTTTTGTGATAATTATACGTTCAATCACAAAATATAAAACACAAACACTATTTCTATTTGTAAACTGTGCTAATTTGTGTAAAATAAGCCTGCAGTGCAGTGTCTTAATTCTTGATTTATCAGTTCTACACCTATTATTCCTGATTTTCAGGATGTGTGGCGTGTTAAAGACTAAAACCAGTCGGATGACAAGGCTCATTTCGATACACTAGCACTCATCTGGTACGTCCAGACATGGGGAGATTTAATGTCATGTCCTCGCGCGCATCCTGCTCTAACACAACACTTCATTTTACAACACACACATGACCACTGAGAGTGGTCATGAGAGTGGTTTCTGGTTTGCAGACCACCATCTATTAACACTTCAATTTTCACCGGCATTTTCACGTTTAAAGAAGACGGCGAGTATCAAGCTCTACGTACTAACAGCAAATACTCGATACAAATGAATCCGGTTTAGCTCCGCATCTTCTTACCCGTGGCATTGACGGTGAATAAGCTTCCTGCACTTTAATCAAACGAGCGAGTCCTTCAGGGAATGATACGCGCTGTTCTACATTACGTTACCTTCACAGGCGGCTTATCCGTGCAACGTTGAAAACCCAGTCGCAGGGACTCTGTGTGTCCCCCGTGCGTCGTCGCGTGCTGGGTATTTTAGGGAAGCAAATCCAAAAGCACAAAAATCCACCTCGGGTATCCTCTGTCTTCGATATTTGTATAGTCAATTGAATTGTGTTAACGTTACTTCCTGGTGTCATGCCGCTCCACGCTGGCAGCGCTGACGTAGCCTTAACATACGCCCCCTTTACAGTCTCGTGAGCTCCTCGCTTTAATGATTCAGTGAAGTGACGTCGAATCGGTTCTTTCGAACAGTTAGTTACAAACTTTTTTTTTTATAAATAAAATAAAATTGGTTCGAAAGGCCATTTATGTCGTCACGTTGTTTTGCATTGTAATTTTTTTATTAATAAAACCAAATTTCTCAGTTACCTAGATATTTTGTATTTCTTGCAGAGATTTAGCTTATTGTTAACTCTCTTAAACATATTGATAACAATAAGAATAACACGTTTATTAAGGCTTATGATTATATTTTTCTTACTGGTTGATTGTTTTTGTTTTTTTATGTTATTTTTCTCATTTGTTATTGTATGTCAATGCAGTGCTGTTTCGTGGTGTTTTCTTTTTGTCTCGCAATAATTATTAAATAAAAATAAAACGCAGCAATCACATGCTTTTTATGATTAAATAAAAGAAACGTGTCCATGTTCAGTTTGTTGTTGCCGTGACTGAGCTCATAAAAACATAGTAGCATAAATAAGATTTAAAAATAATAATAATATATACAAAAATAACAAATTTATAATAATAATCTAGCTCTACGTGAGCGAGTCATTTTTGCATAAAAAAGTGTTTGCATAAAACAACAAATGGTGTTATTCACCAAAACAAATCTGATTCGTGTGCTGATGAACCTGGGGGTGGGGGGTTCTCCAAAACGCAGGTTATGTGACATACCCGGGATTGTTTGAGGATAAATGAGCGGATAACCTCAACTTTCGGTTCCAAAATCAAGGTTACTTTCAGGGTATATCAGTAACCATAGCAACTTGCTCTCTGAAGACCACCTCCTCGGAAGCAGGTTATGTTCCAGGGTTAGTTACACTTCAGAGCCATCAGTGCATGCGTGATCTACTGACAAGCCTTCAGTGGGTGTGAATATAAACAAAAATATACAGGTACATCTCAAAACATTTGAATATCATGAAAAAGGTCAATATTTTTTTTTGACTCATTTCAGAAAGTGAAACCCATATATTATATAGATTCATTACACATAGAGTGAAATATGCCAAGCCTTTATTTCTTGAAATTTGGATGATTATGGCTTACAGATAATACAAACCCAAAATTCAGTGTCTCAGAAACTAAAACAACTAAACAACTAAAACAATATTTTGGGAAGTTTACGAATATTAAATGTACGTATTTGCCCATATGTTTTCTCAATTCCAAACAAACAAGTCACATACCATTAGCATATAAAGATGAAATATGTTAAAATTGTGTAAGCATTAAAAGTCTCAGTTAATGTTGATCGCACGAACATAACAGCTCGTGCCTGGTCTTACTGAGCACGTGGTCGATCTTTATTACATAGAGATCAGATTTAAGCGCGCCACCCATGAAGGCGCAGGAGCGCGCGCGCGGATTAATGTGGGATTTGAGCACCTGACTTTAAGTAACGAGAAACTGCTGATCACTAGATGTACGCGCGCTGGAACCTTTTCATTGAATTGTTAATGGATTAATGAAGCGTAATTCTTACTTCTGCCTTGCTGTCTCTTTTAAAGTCAGAGGAGATGGACTGGACCCAAGTACTCTATCTATTGATTTGTGTTTTATGCTTTGTGATGATCTTCTAAGGTTTAGAAACTGAAGGATGTTCACCAAGACTCACAACGAGCTGTCAAAATATTAATCTGTAATGTATAGTGCCTTTTAAAAATATCTAACAAGACTGACTAGAAATAATAGAGTTTAACTGAACATTTAACTTGAAGAGCAAAAGGTCATATTATTGTATGAGCTTAGCTACGGCCGTCTGTCAATGTCAGGTCACTGCAGTTTGGTTTCCTGTCCGTCGACATCATTTCCAAAGGTTACGAAGTAGGCCTACAGCCATTTCTGTTTGGTTGAACATGAGAAAATCCTTTTTCAAACGAGCAAAGGTGTTGCCTTGGATAAGCAATGTGACTCTGTACGGATGCTTGTTCGCCGGGGGATTTCGTGCACCAGTGCATCGCGCAGAGAGAAGAAATGGACTGGAAGCACACGAGAAACGTGGCGATCGTGGCGCTGAGCTTTCATGGAAACTTCAATTACTTCTGGCTGCGAGCCTTAGAACATCGTTTCCCGGGAAGATCGGCCAGTATGATCTTCCGCAAACTGCTTTTGGACCAAACGTTTGCTTCACCTTTGGCGACCAGTGTCTTCTACACAGGTGACGTAGCCTAATGTCAGTCACAGTCTCATATATTATTACTCTTGGTCGTGTAATAACTCCGTGCATTGTCCTCACAGGTGTGAGTTTCATGGAGGGCAAAGAGGACATATCTGCAGACTGGCGAGAAAAGTTTTTTAATACATACAAGGTAGGCCCTTGAAGAACAACAGAAAAATAATTAATCTTTTACCATGAACAACCTCCTACAGCTTAAGTTGCTGAAGTTTAAATCAAATATTTAGTAATGTAAAATCCTTCAAAAGTTTTGTATGTGTGTTTGTGTGTATACTGTGTATATTTATTATCAATACACACACACTTATGTATATATTTAAGAAAAATATGTTAAGTTCATATATTTAAAATATTAATATATAATATCAATATAAATATATACATGGAAATTGTCACGGTATGGGCGAGGGGCACCGAGGAAAAACAGAGGTCTGGGTTCAAGTGCAGGTAAGCGTATATTTTAATAAACAAAAAGCCCAGCAAGGCAAAAAACTAAACAGGTAAACAACTGGCACACAGTGCATGTCTTCAGCGTGTGAAAACACAGTGACTGACACAAACATACACAATACAACCAGGCAGACGGGCGGGAGTGAGGTGTATGAATAGTCCATGATGATGGAGAACGGCTGGAGTGTGTGTGGTGATTGACAGGTGTGTGGAGTCCGGGTGATGGGGAACTCAGGTGGTGAATAGAGGAAATGCAGAGCCCTGGACTCATGACAGAAATATTTTCAAAATATATACTGCATGTGTGTGTGTGTGTGTGTGTGTATTTATATATACATACTAAATATACACTCATATATTATGTAAACAAATACTTTTATTTTGGATGCGATTTATATATACATGTATATGTAACGGGTCTCCACTCGCCCGCTTCCGAGCGGGTCTCGAATCCCTGATTTCCTGCATAGGAGGATGCTAGATGACTGTAAACATCACAAGATCTGTCCTTGAGATCAGGGGAGTGAACAGAGCCGATCCTCGCTATACGCAGAACACGCAAGCTGCCCCCTTGCTCTCAAAGATGTTTTCATTTTAGTTTCGTTTATGAATTTGGCCAGCAGTTATAAAAACATGAATGATCATTTCTTTTAATATGGTACTGTCACCCTCTCTTCGTAAAATCAGTCAAATCATGTAACGTGAATGTCGTACAGTCTCTTGACGAAGGCTCGAGCCAAAAAAAAGAATTGGAAGAGCACCGAGCCGTGGAAGAGATACTGTTTCTCGAGTGCCTTCCGCAAGCGCTATTCAAGACCGAGTGAAACACAGACAAATGAAATAAAGGATTTATAACATATACAAGATGATGTACAAAATCCACAGATAAAATGTAATTGTCATTTATTTGGTTATATATGTTTATAAATGTTATACATTTATTATAAAATGATATTGAGAACATCTATCTTTTATGGCTGACAGTCTAAATATATTTTTATATTTTAGACTGGACTGATGTACTGGCCATTCATGCAGGTAAGAACCACATTCTGTCATCACTTAATATATATATATATATATATATATAGAGAGAGAGAGAGAGAGACTAATAAGCATGCCATAAGCAAGTCTTCATGCTTTGCTTTGTCAATATTCTTAAACTGCATTGTTTATTTTTCATATCTAATCGCTATTTATGTTGCTTAACCTGTATTTTCTTTCAGTTTCTGAATTTTGTTCTGATGCCTCTCTACCTGAGGACAGCATTCATGGGCTGTTCAGCGTTCCTGTGGGCCACGTTCTTATGTTTCTCAAGACAGAGTGGGGACGGCACGGCAGCAGTGGCCTTCGCTTGGATCATGGCCCCCAAAAAACGTCTTCTACCTCGCAGTACGGACGAGGAGGAGAAATAGAGAACAACATTGTGCCTTTGCGGATGGACAGTTCTGTCCCACAATGGTACTGCATTGAGTCTGTGTTGCATTTATAAACCTTGTCGCTCATGATCTTATTAAGAGTGATATTAAATTAACTTATGTGTACTTTATATTTATGTTGAACAAGCCCATTTTACTTTATATAGTTTTATGTGATCCAATTTATTTATTACTGAAGTGGGTTGGAGGGGCCTTGTGACATCTGTGCCCCAGGTTAGATTGCCATTTCAACCAGATACCTTATTCATTTATTAAAATATAAAATATGGGACATACTGTGCAGTGTTTTATCCAAACGTAACTGTCTTTCTAAAGAGAAACAAAGACTCATTCACTCAAGGTTTACGTAACATGCACATGTATTCATAAGGGATGCAATATTAAAAATATTTGTATCTTATTAAACTTGTTATAGAACATTATATTTATTGTGATATTGCAGAGTTTACACTATTTTAGATTAAGCAGTGTTCACTTTGTTTGTAGGTGAGTTGTACAGTTTCTTGTGGTGCTATTTTTATGAAACTGTATGTAAAAGGTGATTTGTTTAATCACGCAGAATTGTGAAACGTGACAGCTTAACGTAGATTTGATGAGATATTGAGGGTGATGCTGGGTAACAGATAAACAGCTTTTCTGGTACTGATTGTCTGTGTTGGATTAGGCAGGATCACACGCTTGCTAATCTTAGAAGGGCAAAAATGTCTGGTGTGCGCTCACTGCATGCAATGACCTGATAGCAGGACAGAATAAAACTCTTAGTTTTGCAGTCATTTATATCATGACTTTAGCATAATAGTGTCAAAATGCCTTTTTATTTTGGTTTAGACAAAAAGAATAATGAGAATAAACATCAGAACGTGCTTCTTTTAAAGCTGCCATAGAGCACATATTTGCCATTTCTTTAATTTGCATGACACGCACAACTTGCATCAAGTTATTTTTATTTAATGTATGGGTCCTTTAAAACACTCGGGACTTTAAAGGTCACTGCAATTATTTGAATGTATTTTCAAAAAGCACTAAACTAGAACTCAAGGATTTCAGAAAATGATCTCTAAATGTGTTAATTGTGCGGTGGTTCTCAACCAGGGGGCTGAGCAAAACTCCAAGAGGCCTCAAGATGATTTAAAATAAAATAAGATAAAACTCAAAATTAAGATGAAAACCAACCTTCATTTTTATTTGTTCAGTCAATAACTGTCATTTTATTTAAGAAGAAACCTGAATATACAAAATACATGTTCTAAGTGTAAATGGAAGACCTGGAAAATCATGGAAATTAATCAAATCTTTAAAAGTCAAGGAAATGTATTTTATATATATGTATATAGATAGATAGTTATGTCAAGCTCTAAAATATTTTATTGAGTTGAAACTATGAAGAAATCGCAATTGAGTTAAATATAATTTAATATATATTAAATATAATATAAAACCTTCAAATTGGAAATCACAAATTGGAAATCACAAATTGGAAAAGTCATAAACATATATATTAACAATTTTAAAATAATGATTTTAGTTCAAACAAAGTTCAATTGTAGAGAGTGTGTCTCGGGTCCTGCTGTAAGGTCAAGCTACTCTCTAGGCTTTATCACAGTCCCTCAAAAAATACTGTGATAAACAGAGTACCTTTCTATCTTTCAAAATGTCACGTTCAGTGCAGAGGTGCGTTTCCCAAAAACATATGGTCGCAAGTTCCGTCGTTACCAGTCCAGTGCGTTACTGTGCCCATTCTTTGTATAATATAAATTATGAAATTGACTAAAGCAATTTTTGAGCGAAATGTTTCAGTAGCCTGTGTTTTAACAAAAACGTCAAGATAATTCAAGATACACTGCAAGATATACTGCACTGCCTGCAGCAGCGGGGGTTGTTGGATGTTCAAAAACAGTATACCGTCGCTCAGCCTTTTCGAACTATACCTGGGCCTTTAGTGTTTATGTTCAGCACACCTGAAGTGCTAGTGTTGCGTGTCTAACACTTGGGGCAGCACAGCTCAGCTCAGGTGTACAGTATCTAGGTGAGTCTGTAGTTAAGACGCACCCACCGCTCTATGCCACTCCCTTACAGGTGAAGTGCTAACGAAGAGAGAGCTCCTTCCTTCGCGCCGCTAACCTATGAAACTTTCAAATCCTTCCAAACTCCATCTTTAGACGGCTGGTTTTTTTCAAAGAAGCAATTCAACTGTCCCAAACGACCAAGCATAGCAGTTAAAGCAGCGTGAAGATGGAGGCAGCGCCGGGCGGTCTCGGGCGCTGTTCTTGCGCGTTCTGGCTCGCGGTGGCTTTCGACGCGCTTGGACTCATCATATTATTACTTGGCGTGTTTGGAGACTTCTTTTTCTACGACTTCTTGATATATGCGGGAGCCATCATCATTTTCATGAGTCTGGTTTGGTGGGTTTTCTGGTACACGGGTAATATTGAAGTGCCCCCAGAGGAGCTGGAGGACGATGTGGGTTTGCTGAAGAAGGGCAGAGGTTTGGCAGGGGTTGTGAGGAGGTTCTCCAGCCGCCTCTCGAGCGGAATCAGAAGCTCTCTCAGGAGAAATGGGGGGCCCCGAGGCCGAGGCCGAGGCGCGGAGCCCGGTCAAACACCGCTCAGGAGAGATGGCAGTCAAGCACCGGTGGCTTTTGCGATGAGCACCGTGTCTGCGACAGTGAGCGGAGGAGACGCTCTCAGAACAGAAACACAGGCCATATGAACCATCACGTACAGGTTAATTTCATTACGTCTAATTACGTATTACATCACTAATTAAGAAAATAAAAATGCCAGCTTCACCAGTTTAGTAATTAATGTTTGATGAAAAGTTTCAAGCAAGTAAAAAAAATGAGTTTTTTTATGAGGCTCATTTTTTATGAGGTTCTCTATCTGTTCTTGATTCAATAATTGGCATGATATTAAAGTTGGTCATATAAATGAAACATGCCAATAAAATGACTTTGAGGAAGCATTTGTATCTTAAGTAAGGGCAGATCACTCTGTTAAACATCAACCACGAAACCAACTATATCTTATATAAACAATGGAGACTTTCAGTGTGAAGTATACCAGATTTTTAAGAAGATTCACCCTACTAATGTACTATATGAAGATCGTTTACCACCTGATATAGGCCTAGCTCATAATTTACACATCACATAATGCATTTTTGTGTTTTCATACACTGTTTTTAAATACTAAGTTTTGTGACTTAATTTAGCTTAATAGCTTTCCATATATATATATATATATATAGAACAAATAGACTCTAGAGAGAGAAATCCACCTTTTAAATGACAAAAATAAAATGTTTAAACATTTTCTTGTTTTATTTTAACAGGTTACAGAAGAGGATATTCAACCATATGGCATTGCCTATCATGCCTAAGCGGACTTTTGATTTTCTCTCCTGTTGAAGCATTCATTTTTTAAATGGTGTTTTATCGAAAACGTTTACAATTGAATGACATTTTGTACATTTTGTTGACTTGAATGATTTTGTGTTTTGTGCTTTTGTACTATACACTATTTTGAGATTATGCACTGACAAGAATGGCCAGACAAAATAAATGCAATAATGTATTTTCATACATTTAATTGTCTGTTTTATATCTGAGTTTCGAACAACGTGATTGTTACCCAGACATGTTCTAGTGTGCTTTTATTGAATCTGGTACATGCTGTACAACCTTTGGACACTGAGAAGTGTTATTAGGTTTGCTTCCCCTTATCTGTGTTTGCTCATACTAATTTAGAAGCAGCAGGTGTAAATGAACCAGATGGGCGGCAGGCGGTTTGATAGTTAATGCAACAACAGTGTTCTTTTATTCAAAACAGTTTTATATATATATATATATATATACATACATATATACATACATATATCACACATACGCAGCTTTCATGTGGATTTACAGCTTTATTTCTACCATACATGCCTTTAATGTAATTTCAAATGTATTCATGCCTGTTTGAAACTTTTGCACAATTAAGCACACCAAAGATAATTTACTGGGAAAGACCGTTTCACGTAAGACTGTCCTATATTCAACAGGGCGAATCTTATGAGAGATCATAAGTATTGTGGCATTCTTTTCATGACAAAACCAAAACTAAATTCTCAAATCCTATGTGCCAATGGTCTTCAATAAGGGGTCCACCAATTATAGTTTGATTTCTCATACATTTTACAAAAATATCGTAGCTTATTAAACATAAAATATTAAAGTTCATGATTCTGTCATCATTTACTCACCTTAATAGAAGTTCAAACCTGTAGAATATCTTCTGTTAAACATGAAAGAAGATACAAGGATTTAAAAAAACTAAGTTGAATGAAAATACGGATTAATATTTCACATCCCACTTTAAGTTATTATAGAAGTAATGTAAGAGCATATAATTATTTTATATTATTATCTGAATTCACAATGTATGCATTAAGCATTGTAAAGGATGTATGTACATGTTATTATAGACCAGGCTTAAAATTCAACACTCAAATCTGTAAGGTCAAGGTTTCTTTATTCGTCACATAATAAATTATACAGGGAAATATATCAGAAGTGAAATGTAGATCAAATCAGGTCCGCTCAGTGGACAGTGCAAAAGAATAAAATAAAAAATTATATAAAAGTAACACAACACAAGAGCATATATATGGTAAAAAAAGAGAAATAAGAGTAAAAATGTGCAATAGAATAAAAAGTGCAAAACAATAAGATGTGCAAAAACAGTATACTGGGACTTGTATAGGCTAATACATACCTGTTTCATCTCTCTAAAGGGGGTAAGGCTGGAATGCTGAGCATGCACACATCAATACAGTGCAATTTTTTTTTCACACTGTACAACAATAATTACTATTTTTAATTCTTGTAAGGGGTAGGTTTAGGGTTGGGGTAGGTGTAGATGTTAATAAAACACATATCTAATAGGTAAAATATGAATTTAATTGTTCATACCCGGTCAGAGCTGTATGACAAATGTTTATTAACGTCTACACCTACCCTAAATATCTCTAGGGCAGTGTTTTCAATCCTGGTCCTGGGGACCCACGCTATGCACATCTTCTCTGACACACACAGTGCAGTTCATGGATCTCTCTCCTGATGAGCTGATGATCTGAATCAGGTGTGTTAAATAAAGGAGGCATGCTGAACGGTGGGTCCCCAGGACCAGGATTGAAAACCACTGCTCTAGGGGCCCTTGGCCTGATAAACATCATTGCATGCAAAACAAGCACTGATTGAGTCATCACACTTCAAACCACTAGGTGGCAGAACTTTCATTTCTTGAGCATAACTGAGCTAAACACACTACTTCCGTAACAACAATACAGCACTTCCGGTTGTGCGGAGCTCGGCATGGTTACGCATGTGACTATTCCTATAACTCACTTATAATGCCTGATATAATTATATACTTTTTTGAATAAATATTATTTGGTAAGTTGTAATCTGTTAACTCTCGTGTGATATAGTCCGTTTAATATCTACGCGCTACGCGATATGTGTTCATGTTATCTTCATACAGCCTTTATGTTTTAACTGTTAATCTTTTCTTGTGTGTGGATGCAGCGGATATCGGGTACATAGTGGGTTTAGTTGACGTTAGCTAGGTTTCACTTAACTTTAACGTCGTTTTGTTTTGTGTTCGCAGAGTAAATTTATTTGTGATAAATAATGGAAATTGAGGGCAGAGATTTTCTCAATACGCCTCCGAGGAAAACTGTGCGTTTTGGAGGCACAGTGGCCAGTACCTTAGCGAAGCTACAGAAGGTGAGATTGTAAATAACGTTACAGTGTAAAGCCAATGAACTGTCGCTGTCTGTAAAACATGCCCTGACATGTCTGATGTGACTTCTACAGGGCGACGCCGGGGATTATGAACTGATAAAAAACCAACTCTCAGATCCTGATATTAAGGCAAGTGTTCCCTGCTGAAAGAAACCGTAGAACCCTGCCCAAAACACAATAGAAAATATAATGGTTATAATGGGAATTGTATTGGTTTTAATGGAAACTATAATGGTGTCTACTGGTCTGTGATGGATTCTATTGGTGGGATTTTAAATTCTATTGGAAAAATGCCCAAAACACACAACAAAAATGAATTTTGTAGTGTTTATACTGGAAAAAGCTAATGGTTTATAATGGCATTTTAATGGCAACCATTGGAATTTCTGTGATGGTTTCTATTGGGCTTCTATTGATTTTTATCGGCGTTTCCACGCTTAAAATTGTCAAATTGTTAGGACCTGTAAAAATCATGGAACATATAAAAACATTGATAATAATAATACCATATGGTGAATAAATATATTTTTATTTATGTGCCTGGCAAGTTATTTGTGTCACTTTTCATTGAATTGTTCAAAACGGTTTTACGAATCAGTCTAAATGATTCATTAGCGAAATGATCTGAATTAAAATGATGTTTGAAAATGCTTTTCATTACTCTCAATTGATAGGTGAGGGAATCCTGAAATGTGTGGTTTCTTTCTCACGTATGTGTCTCATTGTAGGACGCTCAAATCATCAGCTGGTTGCAGGAATTCAGGACCTGTGTCACTCAACTTGGCAAAGATCATGAGCAGTTAATATATGTTGTTTTGGTGAGTGAAGCACTATGTCAAATGATAAACAAAAGCAGTCCGGTCATATTCACTGTGTGTTAATGCAAGTGTTTCCCCATGCAGAAGCTGCCATGGCTCGGCCGCAGTCAGGCGGTGGTGGAAGAATATCTGGCTTTTCTGAGTAACCTGGTGTCGGCTCAGACTGTTTATCTCAGAGCCTGTCTCAAAATGGTCGTCACTAATTTTGCACCAAGTAAGATTTATGATAATTCTTCACTCCATTCACATTGTTTAGATGACTTAAAATAACGTTTTATGTTCTTTTTCTTCCAGAGAGAATACGAGTCCAAGAAGGAAATGTGGATATTTCAGATTCTGATGACGAAGATGAAAGTTGGTGTACTTTTTTTATATCAACTGCTTGTGTTTTGTGATTTTAATTTGTATTACTGACTATTGTTTTTGTTGATAATTATACGTGAAGTCATATACTGGGTTTTATGATCCACCCTGGATGGACCTTAGTCAGGATAGACTTGTTGGATAAACAAACATACAGAAAGAAAAACAGACTGATTTTTATCCCTCACAGCGTTATGTTGTTAATTTGGGAAAAATCTAGCATGGTGTTTACCCTGTCAAAAGAGTATAGACCAGTATAGCAGCCGGACAGACCAACTAATCTGTCGTTTAGACTAATCTAATTGGCCAATTTGTTTAGATATTGTTACATAAGTCTGTGTTTTATCTCAATGTTGTATACACTACCATTTAAAACTTTGGGGTTGGATTTTTTAAAATAAATTATTCAGCATGGCACTCAATAAATTGATCCAATTTGACAGTAAAGACATTGATAATGTTACCAATGTTTTCTATTTCAAATTAATACTGTTCTTTTAAACTTTCTATTCATCAAAAATCCTGAAAAAACATGCGTCACGGTTTCCACAAACATAATAAGCAGCACGACAGATATTAAATATAAAATGTTTCTTGATCAGACAATCAGTATATTAGAATGATTTCTGAAGGATCATGTGACTCTGAAGACTGGAGTAATGGCAGCCGTGGCACCACAGGAATACATGTTTTGTGATAGAAAATAGTTATTCAAAATTATAATAATATTTCACAATATAATGGGTTTACTGTTTTGATTAAATAAATGTGGCTTTGGTGAGAATAAAAGATAAAATAAAAGTTAACTTCTAAATGGTTTGCATGTTTTATTTTGCTGTTATTGATGTATAGAAGCCATTGACCATTCCTCATCATCAATCAATTAAATCATATCTGTATGCCATTAATATACCTTCTACTTTGCATCATAACTGTATTTTGTATTTTTATTCACACAGATCTGCCGAGGACGTTTGAACATTGTCATCAAGCCTTACAGCTGATTGCAAGATATGTCCCATCGTAAGTGTCTTTTTCTAAACCTCCAAAAGTATAGCAGTTTACTGATTTAGTTTAGCAGTGACTAATAAACCCTCTCCTTGTTCTTTCAGAACCAGTCGATTCCTGATGACAATCCTTTCCGATAAGTTCCCTTTTGTGCAGAAATCCTCCAGAACACTTGTGAGTTATGTAGAAAGTTCTGAAGTAAATTAATCTCATGCCATGCATGAATGTGATTGCACTGAGGCCGTGTTGTCTGTCCACACAGGAGTGTTACGTGCACAACCTGTTGAGAGTTTCAGTCTACATCCCTGACCTGAGGAGAGACATCTTAGAGCTCATCATCAGCAAGATGCTCATGCTAGATGTGAGGGACTTGTGTTCAGTCACTGCACTGATATATTTGCAACTGTGCTGCTGTTTGACAGCTGTTTTGGACATTTAGGTTAGTGCACCACGGAGTGAGATTGAAGAAGTGGAAAGTGGAGCTCAGCAAGATGCTTATGGAGCATCACAGGATGACTGCCTCTTTGACATGGTGAGTCCAAAACACTGACACATGTATGCAAAACATACTCAGTGGGTCATGTTAAAGTGATAGTTCAGTCATCATAGATTCTGCCTCATGTCACTATCGTGAAATCTTGAAGAATGTGCTGTAGTCACTCTTTTACATGCAATGAATCAGGACTGGGAATTTCAAGCTTCAAAAAAGATGCAAAAGCATCATAAAAGTAGTCGATACAACCTAAATTTGAGAGCGACATAGCAGGTTTGTAAGAGGAACCAAATGAAGCCCTAATTCAGGGGTAACTCATTTGTATCATAGTCTTTCCTTTAATGTTTGAGCAGTCATAGATCTTACTCATTTTAATTCCATATTTTGTATTCAGGATGAGGAAGAGGACTCTCCACCGGATTCATCGAGACCTGTAGCAGCTGTGATGGTCCATCCTGTGGCAGAGAGACTGGACACAATGATGACTGTCCTGCTGGCTTATATTAAGGATATTTGCCATGCCAATGGTCAGGAAATGACCATTTTATGAACCATAGAAGTTGTTTTTAGGGCTGGGCGATATATCTCATGCTAAATGCATGCGCATCTTGTCTGTAAAGCCGGTTCCTTGATTAGCGGTAAATCTCCTTCAGCTGTTTTCAAATGGAGCGGTGTTTACCACACAGAGCCGTAGTTCACTGACAAGCTAGGCAATCTCACGTTCACTATCGAAAGCGATTCTGAGCGCAAATTGCGTAGCTTTTCAGTGAACTACGGCTCTGTGTGGTAAATGCTGCTTCATGTGAAATCACGCACGTGATGGAAATTACTGCTGATTACAGGACCGGCTTTGTTGACAAGATGCGGATTAATCATCACATGCGATATATCGTGCAGCCCTACTAGATATGTTTACACATACAAGGAATTTGTTTTGTGACCGCAGTGCAACAGAATGACAGTGACAGAACAAAAACACAGATAATAAAAATAATAATTAAAAATAACTAGTAAATAAGGAATAATAATATACAAATTGACCATTGTATATAACATTAGACAGTTTTGGCCATTGTTATATACCTGTACTTACAATTGTCAATTGAGCCTAATGAGATTGTAGTGAGCATATAAGACTTAAAGATCTTTGAACTGCAGTCTCTGTGTAATTGTTGTGTGTTAGCCAGTTTGTTTATACCTACATGTAAATAAGTGCATTAAAATGCACAGGCATTAAACATATTTCATAAATGGCATTCACACGTGCATTTTTTAATAATCTTTTTTTTTTTTTTTATTGTTTGAATCTCATTAGGCTCTTTAGATATTGAGAAAACCAAAGCTCTCTACAGAGACCTGGTGTCCTGTGTTTGATAAGGTGGTGCTTCCCACTCACGCTTCCTGTCATGTGCAGTACTACGTGTTCTACCTGTGCAGCTTCCGCCTGGTAGGTTCCCACTTCTCTCGCATTCTCAAATAAATGCATAAAACAAAAACAGAACTTGAATCTCTTTTTGTAGGGTTTGGCGGAAGCTTTTTTGGATCACTTATGGAAGATGTATCAAGCCCCCAACCAGCCCCCCGTCCTGAGACAGGCCGCTGCTGGATACATGGGCAGCTTCATGGCAAGAGCCAAGTTTTTGCCAGTATCGTACGTGACCTTATCAAGCAGTTTTATCTTCTATAATGCAGCGGAGATAAATATTTAATCATCTTTTTTGGCAGTGGTTTGTTTCCTCGATTAAGCAATTAAACATAAATGCCTCTTTGTTGTTATCTGGAAAATAAAAGGGTTGATTGGATGCAGATACCTACATGTGAAAACTGGTGCGGTAGAGTTTCCTCTCTTCCACAGGACAGTCAAGGCCTGTCTGGACCTGTTGGTTCCCTGGTTGCACCTTTACATTGACAGTCAGGACTCAGGATCCAAAGCATTCTGTGACGTCAATCTGCACGGCCCATTTTATACAGCCTGCCAGGCGGTGTTTTACACACTCATCTTCAGACACAATGCCATTCTGGAGGGCAATATGAAGAAAGGTCAGTACATGTGGAATTTAGCTGTTTATACACTCCTGAACAAAATCTTAAGACCAGGGGAAACGCAAGTATTCACATTTTTCACTGGTGGATTGTAACCAGGTTGTTGCAAGTACTGCTTCAAAATACCAAAGCAAGGAGACAAAAAATAGAGAATAGGCAATTTATTGAAAACTGTATTTAGACTCAAACAGGCTGTTCATCAGCTGATCAAATGTTAAGACCATAGCCTTAACAATTTCAAATCTGTGCAAAACTCTAGCTTTCACGTCATTGTCCTTCAGGCAGTCACACTGTCATGACCTCCTGATGGCAAAGGCACAAAGTATTTCTGTCTTTGAACGTGGCAGGATTGTTAGCCGCACAAGCAAGTGCACGCACAACGCACCATCGCTGCTGGATGATGGACGCAATAAGACAGTCATTTTACATTTCTTAAAAGATCCTGAGATTTATGGGACAAAAAAAAGTCAAAAACTTTGTTTTTTTTTGTAAATGTTTCTTAGAAAAGTTATTAAAAAAACAAAAAATTCACTGCTTAATATTTGAAAAACCTTTGTCTTCCAAATCAATGAACAAGAGGGTGATTAACCACACGCTGATCCACTCAAGACTGGAAAAGTCTACAAATAATTTTTATTTTTTATTATTGCATCTTGCAAAAAGTGCAAAGTGGATGTGAATTAAAAACAAATGGACACGACTGTTTTTGAGTGGATCAGTGTGTGGTTATCCACCCTCTTGTTCATTTTTAAGTATCATACCGGCTCTACGCACCCGCAGTACAAGGACTTAATGTTTCCTGTTTGGAACGCTACAATTTTCTAAAGTCTTCCAAATCAGTGTCTTATGTTCTGACTCCAACCAACATACACAAAATAACTAGTGGTGGGCTGTTATCGGCGTTAACGTGCTGCGTTAACGTGAGACTCTTATCGGCGATAAAAAAAATATCGCCGTTAATCTATTCTCAAAGTTGGGTTGGGAGCTGGGTCTATACTAAAGCTATGATGACTTTCACCCTGATATTTTAGCCGGATGTATACCTAAATTGCACTGTAGGGGCGAGAACGAGTCTTCCAACTAGAGGCTCTCAGTCCGTGATGGACAGATTGTTAACGGCTGGTCTGTGTGGTAATACAATCGGGCAGGACATCCAAACACTCACCTATCATTCATCAACCTCAAATATGGCTTTTCATCTGAAAGATGTATGTAGTAACAACTTTACATGGCCGCTCAATATGATGTTAACCTAGAGAAATGTGCGCTATTGAAGTGTTTGTGTGGAAGCGTTTGCTGCAGGACAGGCTGCGCTCACTTGCTCTTAAAATCTCCGTCATTCTTGGTCATACAGATAAAAGTAGCCTAATACATCTTTCGAATCTGTAAAGACTCTACGTTTATTTGTGTGCACTATACTGCACTATACTGTTTTTATAATTTTTAAAATTATATTGTGTGTAATAACAACGAAACGTTGCGCTTTTAAGCAAACAGGATGCGCTTTAGGTCTCATGTGAACTTGAGCGAGAAACTTCGAAACTCGAATATATCTAAAAATACAGTACATAGAAAAATATATCTATAGAGAGTGAAATGTCTAAAAAAATAAAAATAGAATACGTGTGTGTTAGCATGGATGATTTACATGAAATTTAATCTGTGCAACACTGTGCATAAGATGACTTTCAGTTCAATATAATAACAAAAAACGACATTTTGGGTTTTTATTCAACTAATAAGGTGGGCACGCTGTGATCTGTACTATATTTTTACTGTAATTGACAGTTATCGGCAAAAACAAAAAACAACACGGGAGTGGGAGGGAATGGGAGTCATTCTTCCGGGAGTGGAACGGGACGGGATTTTCCTCCAGTTTTTTCGTGGGATTGGGACGGGAAGAGATTAAAGTTTGTGATGCATTTTGGAAACAGGAGATGAGCCCCTGGTCTAATGCGCCACCTGGCTTGAGAAACCCGTTCTCAAAGACTTACTTTTAGTCATTATTTGGGTAGCACACATATTCTGAATGCCTTCGGCAGAATTCAAATGAGCCATTTTAATCTAGATTAATCTAGATTAAAAAAATTAATCTATGCCCACCACTAAAAAAAACGTATACTTTTTACAGCAAGGAAGGTTCAGGGTGGAAAATGTTGTGCGATGTCCCACAACATTTATTTTATATTTTTTTTATAAAAATTAATATTAACCCTTTCTAGTGTCCATGTTACATGTAATTACAGTAAAGTATAAATAATTACATGGAACTCACCTTAAACGAAACCCCTAATAACAAACTGAACACTGTAGTAAGCACACATTACTAATTTTACTCAGTATTTAAATGTACAATTAAACTAACAAAGGCATCTTAAATCAATAATTAATGATGTTTAAAACAATGCATGTTCATTTCTAGAGTCATAAAACAAATTTCTTTACAAAAACTTTTAATTTCATGAAAACTAACTACAAAAGCATTTGACAAGAACTTCACAAATATGTTTCAAACTGTATCCTTTGTCCTCGACCCTTCTGCAGGGTTGGCGTATCTTCAGGGTTTGAATCTCGAGCGTATAGTGATGTGCCAGCTCAACCCGCTGAGGGTCTGTCTACCTGCCGTCACCAACATGTTTGCAGCCATCACCAGGTACAGCACAAGAGATCGATCTTCATATTACAAAACCTCACAAAATAAAAGCATGATAAATGAGGGAAATTTCCCCCAACCGTTGGCAGGAAGTACCAGCTTGTCTTCTGTTACACCATCATTGAGCGAAACAACCGGAACCTGTTGCCAGTGGTGAGCTGTTCAATGGGCGGCAGCTCGGTGTCCACTAACACAAACCCTCTGGATTCCTTCTTCCCTTTTGATCCGTATCTCCTCAAAAGGTAACAAATTCATGCTCATTCCTGTCAAACTCGGCCCTGGAATGCTAGTTCATTAAAAAAATAATTTATTTGTTTTATTATTATTATTTTTACAACAGCTCTGGAAAACTCATTGAGCCAATCTACCAGGTGTGGGAGGAGCCGTCCGATTGTATGATAGAGGTGCCCAAGAAGGGAGTGAGAAAGGTGATACACATTAACAGTGGCCGCAAAGAGGATTTAGATATTTCAAGTATTTTTGCACATTCAGTCAATTTGAAGTGTCCATCCATATACTTTTTTGAAGCCACCATAAGAAAACTGACTCTTTTTGGCTGATCTCAGTAGTTTAGTCTCTTCAGAGAATATCCAATGACACGTTGATCTTGTCTCTCAGGGGACTATGGAGGAGGAAGATGACTTTCTGCATGGAGAGGCGCCTCATGGAGACTCAGTAGTGGGCATGACTCCGGGCTCTTATGACTCCCATCTGCACAGTCCGCGGAGCGTTGGCTCTCCCCCTGTCTCTTTCCTGCAGCGGCCTTTCTGATCCACTGTTGTAGCACTCCGCTGGTCTCAGATGGGCTGCTCGGCCCAACATCCCTCCAGGAGGGGGCGCTCAAGGACTGCTTGTGTTAGCACAGATCTGTCTGGAGCCCATCACACACCAGCATTACTGACCCCAGAGTTTGGCAGTAGTTTACTAAACCCTCTACTTCACTTTAAGACTGCATCATAAAATACAGATGTGTTTATCACACTTGTGCTATATTAATAGTAAAATGAAAGAAACCTTAGTGGTTTCTCAAGGAGACAGTCTGATGTATTTTCTGTTCAGCACAGATGTAGTGACCGTTTTAATTAAATTTTCACGGTTTACTCACTTTGAGTAAATGTGAGATTTTCTTTGTAATATTTTCAGTTTATTCTGAAATGATTCGAGGGATTAGAATTGGCTCGCGGTGTTTCAATGATAAATGGGTGTCACTTCCCATGTTATGAGTTTGAGCTCGGACTATACCAGGGTCTGTTTGCACAAAATATTCTGTAGAAAATACCTAGAATACCTAGAATATAAAGATGGTTTTCAGAGTTATTTGTTGAAATTTTAACTGTTGTCATCCTTGGCTTATCCTGTAGAAATATCAAACCTTCACATTGAATTGTACTTTTGCGCTACAGTTTTGAATTCAACTTTTGAAATGAACATGAACGTAATAAAATGGTCTAGCTGTTTTATTACAATGTGGAAAATATTATCTAATTGTTGACTTTTCCAAAAGATGTGTTACTCTTAAAATATTTATTTTCTTCCACCAGAAATGTAACATTTAAATTATAATTTACAGTAATAATAATAAAATAAATGTAATTGCAGATTAACAAAATGGTCCACACCCTAATTTTTCCTGTTGTATGCTCACTAGTAAATAAGTGATATATTCAAGTAAACAAAGTCATTTTAAACTAATGATATTTCACAGTATTGCTGTTTTCACTCTGTATTTTTGATCACCAAATAAAGCTTTGGTCAGAAATAGAGACCAATGAAAAAGACTGCAACAGCTTGCATGAGCTTTTTATGTGGGGTTATATATGACTACGCACATCTGTACAGTTTATATTAAGGATGCATCACTGAATTTGACCTTCCAGTGTATATATAGAGAGAGAGAGAGTATACACATATGTGTGAGTGTGCATAATATGTATATACTAACAAAGTGATGAACCTATGACTATGCATGTTCCATAAAAAGTTACTTCAAGGTCAAATGCAGTGATACATCCTTACTATAAACTGTGTAGTCATATATAACTGGGGAAAAATACCCAGATTACACAAGCATTAAAACGGTGTCAGCATGCAACTTTGTATTGTATTGTACCACACGCCAGCTTTGGCTCAACGATGCAGACTGGCACACATGCACTACTATTCCTGCACACATGTAAGCATGAGCATGTCTGATGACCACTGTGGATTTGAAAATGACAGACAAATCCTCTAGTATTTCTTTTTATCTCAGCACTGTTGTATTTAATCCTACTGCATACAAAAACCACATCACACATTTGTTTATTTAAAACAACTTTAATTAAAAACGTTAAAAGAAAAAAATTTAGGCCACACATATGACGCAATCTAATTAAATCACAGGACTACATGTCAGCGTTTCCAAAGCATGTGTTGTTATTAATATCAACAAACAGTCTGCATAACCGTACACCTCTATCCTCAGGAAATGAATGACACCAGCTTATTACACATTGATATAAGTGACTGAAGATCCTATACGGCAAGACAAAACAGCCGAATACAGTGTGCTTATGAAAACAGTAACCCGAACCATGCGCATTGTCCAGCTGAATGGATGTCTTCAGGGTGGAACACTGCAATATGACTCCCAGTACTCGACACCAGTGCCATGACGAGAAAAATCCCCCCAGAACAATCAGTATAGTCCTGAGGACACCGAGATGGAGCAATCAACGTCCATCAACGAAACATACCACGAAAGATCCCCCCAAAGCACTTAACAGACCATAACTGATCATAATGCAGTGGATGCTGGGTGACATTGGACTGACCTGCACCGCAAACGCATCCCAGCGTAGACTGACATGATCGGCAAAGACATGAAGAGGACATCGAAGGGTTCGATGGCAACCGCACACATATTTAGAAGCGAGCTTGTCTACATGTCTCTGAATAATAAAATATTCGGACCGAAAATATAAAATCTTTAAAACATCATAGAACGTCTCAGAACAGATACAAATAAGCATCATATCAAATGAAGAGTAGGAACTGTCCCGAAGATCCCTAAGTGAAATATAGTACATGTAAATATAGTCAGCTGCACAGCCACATGTGTTTTCATTACAGTTGTTGAAATAAGGAAATAAACCGTCTGAATGAGCTCATCTTCATAACTGAATGTGGTAACCGCTTTTATCTGCTATAAGTGTTATAAGACACGGTTGAAATCACATTTGAGCATCTCAAAGTCACCTCTGCTGTTAACAGTGACACCTGTGTTTCACATTTCAATCCCCTCGGTTGGGTTCTGCCTTTATGTTATGACACTCAGTACTGCTGCATGTTAAATAAGTACACGGACTGCTTTAAAAAGTGAGTATGAGTTTGATCAGTAGAGCTCAGGCCTCTGATAACTGCTTGAAAGAGTACAAACCACACTACAAATCTTCACAGTCTCTTCTTTTCCACAGTATATTTGCAGTTCGACCTTGGTGTTGTGAATGAGCCCGGTGTGTCTGTCCATCCCAGATGCTCTACTGACCTCTCCGCTCTACTGCAGGAGCCCCGAGGACAGGAGGCTGTGGCCACGGAACGAGGCTACAGGGAACAAAAGAGAAGTATTGCAGGTTAAGTGTGGCATTATGCAAGTCTATAATCTTCTAATGTAAATATGATGAAGAAACTAATAAGCATGTTTGTGATTGTGTTCCATGCTTTTGACATATTCCCTTTAGAGTATACATTTTCCACAGTGAGAACTTAGGAAGTTAAATAGGGGTCAAAATAAGAGTCAATATTACCAACACACAATGGCTGACACTAATGGACATCCGTTGTATCTTTTCTCATTAATAACACTCTTAATAAAACTTTTTGGATGCAATTAATAGTGATTAATTATTTGACAGCACTAATATATATATATATATATATATATATATATATATATATATGTATATATGTGTGTGTGTGTGTATAAAGCATATTTTTTCTTCAGTAAATATATAGTTAAATGAAAATACAGAAAATATGCTCCATACATTAAATTAATTATTATTTTAATAATAAATAAATACATGCATACCAGTAAAAAAAATGTACAGAGCATAAAGAAATTATACAAAAACAATTCAGTTCAAATTTCAGAATGATAATAAAAGACTAATAAAACCGGTTTTGTTTCAAAGGATCTTCTGAAATGCACCCTTGAGCACTTCTGTTAGGATTGACCCTACAAGCCTGCCTTTGATTCTTATTTCAAAATGGCATGAATAATACCATTTAAACCTCTACATCTAAAATATGAGCCACATGACACCTACTTTGGTGCTTTTCAAAACTCCTTGTCAAACTGGATAACGGAGAGACTTTGCAAGGTCAGCAGTTACAGTGAAATGAACATTTGGCCTGAGCTAAACTCAGCTGACAGCAGCAGTTGAAGGCAAAAATGCTGATTGCTTCATAACAACAAAACCGGCCACTCACTCTGAATCTTCAGCCTTCACGTCTCCCTCTACGCACTGCACTAATGCTGCAAAACAACCAAACACTTCATGAATAATAATAAAACACAAGTCCAAATGAGTTAAAAGTCCAGAAATGGTCCTAATGTCCCAGAATATGTAACGGACTGAAGCAGCTTCATACAATCAGACTAAAGGAGAGAGCTGTAAACCACCAGAGCTGTTAATCTAGTGCACATTTCTCACTCACTGTGATCCTCAGTGCAAAGTGAGCAGACACCATCTACGAGCTGTTTGGCCTCAGCTGCGAGCTGGCAGGCGGTGTCAGGGATCGGGGAGGGTGTGTCGGGTCTGTCGGTCACTGGAGACGCTCCAGCGCACCTGTGGGATGAGGAAGGTAGGTCATGATCTCTGACGGGAGACACACTGCGACTTTCAGTGTTTGTCTTGAGAAACTTACCCACTTTCAACCCCAAACAAACTGGTATTAGTGAGAACTTTGTGGACATTCTGTAAAAACAGAGCACCAATTTCAATGTTTTTGTGTGTTTTTGAAGCACCACTGATACCTAGATACACCAGTGAACTTTAAAGGGATAGATCGCCCAAAAATGCAAATTCTGTCATCATTTACTCACCTCGTATCATTCCAGTTCTTTAAGAAATTAGTTTCTTCTGTTTCTATTCTATTCTCTTTCTTCTTTTAAGATATTTTGAGCAATTTTGGTACACAGTTTGACGGTAGCCATTGACTTACAAAGTATGGAAAAAACACTGGAAGTTTATGGCAACCGTTTACTGTTTGGTTGCCAAAATTCCTTAAGAGGATTTTTATCCTCTTTCAAGTTCAACAGAAGAAAGAAACTTATACAGGTTTCGAATGACATAAGGGTGGGTAAATGACCTAATTTGTATTTTTGGGTGAACTAAAGGGTTAAGTCAAAAATGTGGTTAGTGTTTACCTGTGCAAAGCCAAGTAGCTTCTTGTTGGATATCTCCAGGTGTTTCCGTGTGAGTTCAGACCTTCTTAACTGGCTGTCAATGACGGTGAGCCTCCTCCTGTTCAGCCCCATCACATCCTCCTGTCAAGAAAAAGGCCAATGTATTTATCATTTACTAAAACTATTAAAAATCATTTCCCCTAACTTTCAAAGTTCAGCCGCTAGAATCCTGACAAGGACCAAGACAAGCGAGCATATCTCTCCAGTTTTAGAGTCATTGCACTGGCTCCCTATCAGATTTCAGATTGATTTTAAAATGATCTTGCTAACCTATAAGGCTTTGCATGGTGTGGCACCACATTATTTGTCTCAACTGTAAACTGTTTATCCTCCAATTCGCGAACTCTGTTCCTCTGATTCTAATTACGAAAACCAAAAGTTAAATAAAAGTAGAGCTAAATAGACAAAAAAATGTATTCAAACTAGAATCAAAATGTAAAAGCACTCATTCATAATACTATACAAATACCAAAATAACACTGTTTAAAACTCTTTCATCACAAACAGGGCTGTGTTATACAGGATAACAGTTACCTGCCAACGACTTCCAGTCTACAACGTTTTCAGTCATTGCATCATCTTGTAAATCTTCTTAAAAATAATATAAATCATTTTTCATCAAACAGAGAGATGTGATGAGGACGTTTACCGTAGTAGCCTCCACGCCTCTCTGTTTCTTTCCAGCTAGCTGGTTCTTCAGATCTTGTATTTCAGCCTCCAGGAGCTGAATGACCTCCTCGTAGTCTTGCTCGGCACTGTTAGTCTGTCTCTGGACAGCCTCTGCTACATGCAGCTTACTCTTCAGACACTTATTCTCCTCCACTGTGGCTGTGGCCTTCTGTTTCATCCATATACATGAAGATAAGGCAATGCACAAACTGACGAGTGGAGAAATATCTTGAGGACATGCCTCTTAATAAGTGAATGGCATATTTTGAGGCATTTAAGTCACATCAAACAAACTGTTCATTTGAGATGCTGCAGGCTTTACCTCAGCCGTCTTCTGCAGCTCCTCCTCCAGAGTCTTCTTGCTGTCTTCTGTGTCTTTCAGTAACCCCTGAGATCATTACAATAAATATTCGTGTCACAAAGGCTTGCTGCACAGATGATCAGCTCTGTCTCGCAAAATTGAATAGAAAGTTAAGCAGGGTTCAAACTTAAAATGACCATGAAATGCAAATTCTGTTCTCGTATGATATTGATCTTATAGACTGCTTCATCCATGCATATATTCTTTTTTTATCCAATTTATATAACTCAATTTCCAGTGAAATTATATAGTGACGCATACTAAACGTCAATCATTTATAACTCTGCCGCGTTCAGCCTCATACTCAGATTTAAATCAACATCTAATGAATAGATCCAAGTTCACCCTGCGGTTTTATTTTTCAATAATCAATTCAATCATTCAATCTTTCAATCAATATACATCACACTACAAAAAAGCAAAACCGTCACTACTTGTACTTGACAGATAAAGAAAAAAGTTATAAAAAATGTTATAATCAGTTTAAGTTGTGTTTCTTACGATGATTTGTATGTCTTTGATCAGTCAGACTAACATTTTAATAATTTGAGTTATTATGAAACTGTTTATTAAGTCAGTCTTGACTTGCATTTGGCACTTAAAGAGTGTTCATTGTGGACCCTGCAGCAAAGACGCAACACAATCCAGCGAATATTTCGCTGCTCACCTTAAGTTGTTTCATTTGCAGCTGGAGTCGTTTGACTTCAGTCTGAAACTCCTCGAGTTCCTCACTGCTGTAGCTGCACTCTGACTCATAGGTCTGAAAGAGAGAGTGACACTCCTAAAACAACTCTTTCATAAGTGTGTGACCCTGCCTCTGAGATCTGAAAAGAACATTAAAACCATACATCGATGTGAGACATTTCCAAAGGCGCAGGGTACAGAACAGGCAAACTCTGACAATTGAAGCGTTTAAGAGCTTAAAAGACAGCTTTGATAACTTTCCTGAGCAGCAGAAAAGCTCCTTTAAGAACCCGGAGTAAATCTCCCGACATGCTCAACTTCAGGAGAAAGTGAAGTCTCAATGTGAGGAGGTGCTCTGAGGATTGCGCTGAAGTTTAGCCCCAATCAAAGTCACTGCTAAATCCTGCGGGTCTACTTACTGGAGAATGAAAGGCAGATGTGTCCATCAAACTAGCTGCTTCCTGATAGGAGAACATGAAGGGACCCTGTCCCAGTCCCGCCTCCTCCAGCTTCTCCTGATAAACGCTGCGGGTAGCTTCCACAAAGTCTTATTAAGAAAACAGAGGCATAGTTAGAAATAGCCAAGAATAGCACTACAAACATAAAAGCATATAGCATCAAGCATCAAGACTTCTGTAATGTTGATTTGAAAATATGTGATTTCAGGTCAACATTTGCTTGCTACACAGAAAATGGGTGCAATATATTCTCTTCTCCTGTCACTCAGTGAAATATATCCAGAATATTCCAGGAGAAAGAGTGTCTAGAGGGAATATTTATGTTCAGGTGCCCTTGCTCTAAGTGTTTGCACAGCTGAAATACAAGAAAACAGGCAGAACTCTTGCTCCACTGCAAGCACTTTGATCAGGATTTGCCGCGGTGGCATGTTCCTGCTGAGGAGCGTAACTCCCTGTCGTGAGCAGCCTGGAAATATACTTAGCTGTCTAAGTTTGTACTGAACCCAAATATCCCCCCCCCCCGACAGACACTCTGTCTCTAAAAACTCATTCTAAGTGTTTTGAAGTGTAAACTCAAGCTCAATATCCAAATAAGGATTGTGATTCCCTTTTCAGAATAGGTATTTCCGTCCACGTCAAAATGGGATTATTTCCTCAGATTATTTCCTCTGCTTGGGAACCTTAGGCACGCAAGCTGCACCAGTAATCACTGACATCAGAGCAATGAGTGATAGAGAGATTAGTATTACATTTATTGTTTTGTTATTTCAGTAATGTTAAATTCTGCCACATTTGCATGCTAAACTACAACTTCTGTTTTTGCTCAACTGCAGTTACATTTTTTCTTTGTCATGCAGCCTGTTTTGTATAGGTTTCTTTTTTTGGGGGGATGAAAGCTATAAAATTAAATTAAATGAAAATAAAACCAAATGAAAGCTATAAAATTAAGCTTTACCTGCAAATATAAAGATACATTTCTATTAATATTAAATTGTAATTTCGTATTTCTAATCATAATCATAACTTTAAATCGAAAAATGGCAACCCCAGAAATTAATTAACATTACCTAAGCAGTTAAATTAAATGTGCTATAAAACCACACTCATTCAAGGATGTTTGCACAGGATCTGCTTTTCTTGCATGGGTGGTGCAAATACATAATGTAAGTGTGTGCATGCTGGTAATTTGAAAAAGAAGTGAAAATTATTAATCAGATCAAAATGGCCCCTGTTTTAGACTCCTTCCAACACTGAAATGATTGAAAATGACTGTGGAAATAGTGATTATTTCCTTCATCTAGTTGACTGGCTTAGGATCATGTTGTGCAGGTGCAGCATAAAGGTGTGAAGGATGTGTCTATACCTCCATACGAGACCGTTCCCTGAGGGTCTGTAGTGAGACTCTCTCTGAGCTCCCGCCCCTTCTCATCAGTTACATCCAGACCCAGGTACAACAGAGCCTGCAAAATGACCAAACTGTCAAAAACCTTCATCATTATAGTGCTTCAGGCATACTCAACCACATCCTGCACCTTTGAAATTCTGAGAGTGTTACAGCCATGTACACAAGAGGGCAGTGTGGTAACAGAGGTCAAGTCAGTGGCGAACAATAAATCCAGGCTTAAGGTCCACAAGAGTTCAAAAGGCATTAATAAAGCTAATCAGATTAAGTTCAAACCTACAATCTGATACTTCCACAAAAGTAAGATATACTGTTCAAACACCAATGGCAAGAAAACTGTCCTATTCCAGATAAAACATCTACTTAAAGATGAGACAAACAGCAGAATAAACAGCATTAAGTTTGGACCATGTCAAATACCTGTTTGTGCAACACTTAGTATCGTGTGCATTGTGCCTTTAGTCCACATTTAAGTGCTCTCGTCCATTGAGACCTAATCCTATTAATGGGCCGGTAGATTAGGGTCAGTCTCTGGATCAACAGGATTAAATAAAATCTCTGCTAAACAACTGCACCATAACAAAGAGCAGAGACAGAGATCTATGACAGGTATGATAGGTTATCTTCATAAGTGCTCTGTCAGTTACTTAACATTGAGATACAGGCTCCTCTTGAAGTCACTGGTTCAGATTTTGATGGGGATTAACCCTTTAAATTCCCCTTGTATTCTGAACTGCTGGGTCCAATCCTGTCATGACTAAAAATACAGGTACAAGCACAAGGCACATGCCACTGCAATCATAAGCTATATAGAGAATTAAAGTTTTCTCAATAAAATATTTTACACACAAATTAACTGTATTTATTTTACTTAAATGTTTAAAGGAAAGTCCACTCATATGAGTTGAAGACGAGCCACCAGGTTAAAGGGATAGTTCACCTAAAAATGAGAATTCTGTCATGAATTACTCGCCCTCATGTCACCTTCATGTCAGTCCAAACCTTCATTGATCTTCAGAACACAAATGTTTTGCTTTTTCAAGCTTTCTGACTCTGCATGGACAGCAATGCAACTGACATATTCAAGGCCCAGGAAGGTAGTAAGAACATCATTAAAATAGTCCATGTGATTTTTTGAAGCTACGAGAATACTTTGTTGTGACTTCTGTGTCATTCAAGCAGAGAAATGCACGCATGTGTCATGGTACTCTCGTAAATGGCAGCGGACTGACCCAGAAGAGAAACAAATATTGAATAAAGTCATTATTTTTGTTTTCTTTGGGCACAAAAAGTATTTTCATAGCTTCAGAAAATTAATGTTGAACCCCTGATGTCACATGGACTGTTTTAACAATGTTCTTGCTACCTTTCTGGGCCTTGACCGGTTCAGTTGCCTTGCTGTCTATGGAGGGTCAGAAAGCTCACAGATTTCATCAAAATTATCTTAAAGGTGCAATAGGTGATTGTCTTCAGAGTTCAGAAATGTTTTGTTTGTTAAGCTGGTTGAAAGTCTCTTCACATCCCGATAGCAATCATTATGCTAAGTGGTCTAAATGTATTTACCTGAATTTATATATTTGTGGAATGCGTAGGACCAAGAAATGTTTGTCCAATCAAAACACTCGGTCCGAAGACTCCAAACATTATGAGAGGCTTTCCTACCTGCCTGTCAACGTATGTATTTGCATACCTCTGCGCACCCTGTTCGCGCAGACAGGATACGTCATCAGCGCGTTCATGCATGCTGTGCAGAGTAGACAGAGCGAGAATGGCAAGCGAACATCAACAACCCGATCTTCCTTCCTGGTATTTTAGTACTTTTACTAACTGTACTATAACGTTTTCTCACTGGTGAATGACACATAATGTAGCCCAGCGGTTCCCAATTCCAGACCTCGTGCCCCCCCGATCTGCATATTTTGCATGTCTCGCTTAGTTAACACATCTGAATATGATAACCAACTTGTTAGAAGTGAGCTACGTGCATGAACTGTGTTCCGATTGATATGATCCCTTCACAGCGTGAGGACTGGAATTGGGAACCGAATGTTATCTCTGGTATTCTGGTCTATGAGCGTATGTGCGTTCAGGGGGCGTGGCTTTTGACGGCGATTGCAGGGAGGGTGGGGCGTTTGCTTTCAGTGCTATCAGGCTAAAGTTAGCATTTTCCAAGATCTCCAACTGCACCTTTGATTTGAGTTCTGAAGATGAACGAAGGTCTTGCGGGTTTGGAATGACATGAGGGAGAGTAATTAATGACAGAAATGACATTTTTGGGTGAACTATCCCTTTAGGGTCACATGACTAGTATACTACTCATTTTATGTCACACGTTTACTCATGGAAATAAACTGCTGATGTGAATTGTAGTCATATTTTGTAATGTTATCTAACTCAGTGGTTCTCAGGGGACTGGGGACCATTAGGGGGCTTCAACATAACTAAAAAAGTACTGTTTTTATAATCAAATTCTAATTGAAATTAAAATGCTAAAATAAACATAAAATCATGTTGTAAGCGGAAATTTACAATAAATAAATATACATTTTTATAAATACAAATCATATTTATTTCTTCCCACTAAATAACTGTTGGCTTTAATTGAAGAACATTTAGAGAGTGAGAATGTTTCATAAAGCATCACTCTTTGTACACATGCAAATGTGTTTGTGTAAACCAGGCTTACCAGATCGAGCTTCTCTGATTTGAGCCGTATGTGGGGGTCCAGCGAGATCTTGGGTTTGGAAACAGTGGCTTGTCTCTGCGCGGTGGAGGCTGAGGGGGAAAGTGGGACAGTAATTCACCTACTTTAAGAGTCATACTTACATTAGAGCATATAGTGGTGAGCAGTGGTGGACAAATTACACAGATCAAGTACTTGAGTAAAAGTACAGATACGTATAATAAAATATTACTCCAGTAAAAGTAAAAGTGCTGCTTTTTAAATTTTACTCGAGTGAAAGTACAAAAGTACTCAATTTTTTATGTACTTAAGTAAAAAAGTACTGATAGACAGATTTATTTTGCAATTTTATATAGACTACTTTATTTAATTTTATATTAGCACATATTTTTATAATCCTACTGCCCAAAATACCTGGGTTTTTCCCAAAATAACCACTATATAGAGTCAAGATATATATTTTGTTGATATGGACTACATTGATGAGAGTGATGTAGTAATGTTCACTGTGAAGCTTACACTGCCATGTACCTGAGAGAAAACAGATTTTAGAACTTGTTGTTTTGCAGAACGTCAGTTATATATGACATGAGAATTAGGCCTGAAATTAGGAAGAACATTTTAAGGAAAATCTAATTGTATTTACATAATGATTTTTTCTTCTCAAACCTTGTCTGTGGTGTAAAAACACCCCTGGCCCAATGCCCCCAGAGGGCATCACTTCCCACTCTGATAATTACTGTAGTTACTGTGTTCTGAACATCACATCCTTTCTTTTTCCCTCAGATGGAATCTATCTAGGTGGCTGAATAAAGATATTTGCACCTCAACTTAGCACCAGCAAGCTTGTTAGCTAGACAGTTAGCATCAGCTAACAATATTTACTTATTTTCAGTATGGTTATGAATAAACATTCATATCTGTCTACTCGGCTAGTTGATCTAAACAATATAAAAATGTATACTGTTGATAAACAATATAAAAACAGACGTCACATAGGTCTAAATGCGTAGCATTTTAATAAAACTGCTAATGTTACAGCAGCGGGGAATCACCCTTTTCAGCAGATTTAGTTCACAAACAACTGACAGTTTTGACCTAAATATTATTTTCAGTTACAATAATTAATCCTAAAATTCGACATTAGTAACTTACTTTTCACAGCATCAGTAGCGCGCGCTCACAAGATCTCCCGGTTCTTTACTTGTGAGTTCAGTTCACTGAAGAAGACTCGCTCTAAACGGATCATTTGAATCAGTGAGGTTTCGACTCGAGAACAGCTGCAATCGGATCATTGCAATTCGTGAATGAATCGTTTGTTGCGATTTGCGAACCGATTGAACAGGTTCATTGAAAATAATCAGTTTGTTCATGAATCAGACACCGCTTCTGCGTCTCGGAGCATGTGATGTATTATAAGGAGTAACGATATGTTTTTGAAATGTAGTGAAGTAAAAAGTACGATCTTATGCTTTGGAATGTAGTGAAGTAAAAGTAAAAGTTACTCAAAATAAAACTACTCCAGTAAAGTACAGATACTTGAAAAATGTACTTAAGTACAGTAACGAAGAAGTTTTACTTCGTTACTGACCACCACTGGTGGTGAGTGAATGAATGAATGATGAATTTTTATATAGCGCTTTATTGTGTATAGCTGTACACCCAAAGCGCTTTACATTCATGTGGGGGGGGGGGGGTCTCTCCTCAACCACCACCAGTGTGCAGCATCCACTTGGATGATGTGATGGCTGCCACAGGACAACGGCGCCAGTGCGCTCACCACACACCAGCTACAGGTGGAGAGGAGAGAGAGATAGAGCCAATCAAGTGGATGGGGATTATTGGGAGACCATGATAGACAAGGGCCAGTGGTGGGAATTTAACCAGGACACCGGGGTAACACCCCTACTCTGTACGAGAAGTGCCATGGGATCTTTAATGACCACAGAGAGTCAGGACCTCGGTTTAACGTCTCATCCGAAGGACGGATGAGTGCTAGTTGAACTCGCTGGCTTGGATACTGTGGCCTTAATGTTTTTTCATTGTCTGGGAGCTCAAATGAATGGGTATTATATTAATACAATAAAGATTATGAACTGTGTGAGGGATTTAAATCAAGGGGTGGCGAGAGATAGCGATAGAGAAAGTCAGATATTAACACCGGTGCTTTCAGTGTTATTGTTAAGCAACGCTGGCTATAAGATCTATGAGATGATCACCCCGCCCGGGACACCCTCCTGCAGGGGATGTATCTGCCTTCTGACGCTCATGATCGACAGCTTGAGCTCAGACACATCAGACTCACGCAGACTGAGACAGGTCCCATGCCGGTAATTCAGGACCAACACGCACAGCAGGAGCTCACTCAGGGGAGTGGATTTAACAGGTGGTACTGATGGTTCACAATCCAGGACAACTACAACAATCCAGATTAATGGTGCTTCTATGAATGTTGCAACAGAATTGCAAAAATGTCAAAAGCCAGCATATCTAGTTCACATACATTTTGTAATAATTTACTCGCCTTCATGTTGTAGAAACATGTATAAATTCCTTTTCTTCTATGAAACACAAAACGTGAATTTTTGAAGAAACTCCTGGCTACTGTTTTCCTTATAATGAAAGTGAATGGGGACTCAATCTATCAAGCTCCAACATCACAAAAAAATACATTAAAATTGTCTATATAGCTTAAGGGGATAGTTCACCCAACAATGAAAATGTTGTCATCATTCACTCAGCCTCGAGTCATTCCAAACCTGTATAAGTTTCTTTCTTATGTTGAACACAAAAGAGGATATCTTGAAGAATCCTGGTAATCAAACATGTCGCCTATACATAATACTTTTAAAGCTCTTTTTTTTCAATCTTGGTTTACATACATTTCTACATATGCCATGTCATAGCTTCATTAAACTAGCTTCTAACAATCGACAAAAGTTTTGTTTTCCTCTAACCTAGTGGTTCTCAAACTTTTTACACCAAGTACCACCTCAGAAAAGATTTGGCTTTCCAAGTACCACCATTATGACCAACATTAAAATGCAGTATAAATGGCTGCCCACTGCTCCGGGTGTGTGTTCACGGTGTGTGTGTGTGTGTGTGTGCACTTTGGATGGGTTAAATGCAGAGCACAAATTCCGAGTATGTCACGTCACTTTCACTTTCAGTAGCACTATACACAGTAAAAAAAAAAAAACGAGTCAGTTTTAATCCTTATAAGGATATTTATTATTGTCAGCCTCTTAAAATATAGTAAATACACAGTTTGAACATGAACACTGCACCGTGCTTACTTAAAAAACGTAATTATTAAATAAAAATATATTGTACCTAAAAGTGAAATAAAAACTGTACTGTACTTAAATGTTAAAAAAACTGTACTTAAATAAAGATTAAATGAAAATGTATCATACTTACTTAAAATTTAAGTACAGTAACTTAGTTTTTATTTAACTTTAAGTAGCTACAATACATTTTCATTTAATCTTTAAGCACAGTACAGTTTTTATTTCACTTTTAAATAAAAAAGTACTTGATTTAAAAAAAAAACACTGTATATGTAGCTGCAAGTAACAGCAATCAGGCCACGTGTCCACCAAAGCCAGCTGAAAACACCCTGGTGTGAGCGCTTGAGAGCGCAGCGTATTTTCGAGACGCTGCGGTTGCTATGATATGGAATATCCGCTGAAGTAATATGGCAGACGCATCGAGAATGAAATGTTTCTCCAAGCATTATTTTTCATAACAATATTATTGTACTCCGGCAATTCCATCTGGTAAAGACATAAATACCCAGAGACAAGCAATATTAACTTCTCCATTGGTGTTCAGTCGTAGTACAAGCAGGGTGTGACGGTATTAGTCCCGCCCCTCCTCCACTGTGATTGGTTAGCTGACTAAAAAGTGACAGTGATGAGTGCTAACATTCTTAAATTCTCGGTGCCAAGAAAAAAACGCCCGAGTGCTCAGCATGAAAAAGACGCTCCCATTTAAAACAATTAAAAAAAATCGCTTTGGTGGACACGCGGCTTGATTTATATTTAATTCTGAGATTCCTCTGCGTACCACTAGACGAAGCTCACGTACCACTAGTGGTACGCGTACCACACTTTGAGAACCACTGGTCTAACCTATGGTAACCATACATACTGCTGTGTAATTTGCCCTCTGACTAAACATTTAAAGAATTTAGGGGAAGCATTTAAATAATCCTGTGAATGAACTTAAAGAATGCAGAATCGAATCGTTAATGGAATTGAATCGTTCTGAATTTGCAAAAATTTTCTTGTATCGAATCGATTCGCTGTCTACCCAAAGATTCACAGCCCTAATTAGAATGGCTTTTTGTCATGATGAAGTCTATTTCAGAGCATCATGGAGGGGTGCTACAAAAGATTATTCGTGAAAAATGATTTCGTTTTCAGTCTGTTTCTTACAAAAAGCTATTATATGTCTTCAGAAGACTTGTAATACAGCACATTATTTATATAAACCACTATTATAATGCTTTAATGGTGCTTTTTGTCATGTTTAGTGCTTGATAGCCTCAGTCCCCATTCAATTTTATTATATGGAAAAGAGCAGCCTAGATATTCTTCAAAAGTTCTATTTTAGGTTTCTGTCTGATGGTCATGGGGTTAGTATATGATGTATATGATATATATAGTATATATATATTATACTATGGGGCCGATGAATGCTTGAATCTGATTGGCTGATGAACGTTCTGAGGTGTGCAATTATTTTCAGGGAAACGAACAGCGAACGTAGATCCAGGCCGCTCTCTTGACCGCATTACAGTTCTGTATCACTTCACCAAATTATTTCTGTTATTTCAAAGGTCTTCCAACAGCAAAATAACCAAAACCCACAACTACACTGGCCAAACAAATAAATACAATATACAAAAGGATAAATTCGACAGATCTTGTCCATGTTTTTGCCACAAAATTAAGTTTTATGTATGGAAGCACAAGCCTACTCTCTCTCTCTCTCTCTCTCTCTCTCTCTCTCTGTATTAACTGTATCAGTCTGCTATCAATGGCTCAAGCCTCCGTTATGGTTTAAAATGAAATTTTGGAATTATCAAGGGAGGCGTTGGATGAGATGCGGAAGAAGTAATCCTTCTCACAATAGCGATTGAAGTATAAAAACCGGACGAATGCCTTGAAATATATCATCTGATCGATGTCTTGATGTGTGGCAATCGTAGTATAAGCAGAATAATTGACTCCAAGCTGTTGAATTATTAGAAAAATAATGCACACCCGAGATGTAACGGCCACGATGCGAACACCTTGGGTGTGCATTATTTTTCTACTAATTCAGCGGCCCGTCGTCAATTATTCCTTACGCGTATGATGACTAAATGTTTATTTCTGTCTGATCCATCTCTTTAAAAACAATAAGAGATCAAAAATTCTCAAATTCAAAGACCAAGCTCAAATTCTGACACATAAGCACATTCAAACTTAACATAAGTTTATATTAGTTTAATTAAAAGTGTCATGCTTAACCTACACTCTCAGAAAAAAAGGTACAAAACTAACTGGGGTAGTACCCTTTCAAAAGGTACTAACATGAACACATTAGGTAATAATATGCACTAATATGTACCATTTAGAGGTTAATAAGTATACAAATAAATGTAGCTTTTAGCTTTTGCACTCAGTGCACTCAGCATTTAACCTTTTCTTCTGAGAGAGTATTGTAATAACATGAATTGAACTGAAAAAGGGTGCAAACCAGTTGTAAACATCACTCTTTCATGGTGAGCAGAATTCTACAAAATCTCTATATCTCTACAAATCACAATGATTAAAAATGACAACGAACAAAGATAAGTATGTCTCCGAGTCTGAGCGCATCTAGTCTACCTTTCTAGGAAGGACACCCAAAAGGGCTTTTGCAGGATTACAGCACCTATTTAATTCAGATAAGACCGATCTTTCTTATTCTTATAAGATTTAATCAGCTAGTCTGGATAAATGCATAATTAAGTACTATACACTTTCTGGAAACTTTCAGTGTATTACCCTATTCACTGATTAGAATGCTTTGCGTGTAAACACAACACCATCCAGAGTTCAAGGGCAAGCCAGGCATGCTTGCATCCAGTCTAGATTAACCTTAAACTCTAGGCCAGGGGTAGCCTGATGGACAGGTGCATGATGGTACACATCTAATATAGACATTGAACATTAAAGCAATACTTCAAAATATCTGAATGTCATTGCATTAAATAACAATGTTACAAATGTTAGAAAAAGTTTCTTAACCAATATTGTTGTATTTTTTATTCCAGTAACAATATCATCTTACCTTAAATATCCTTACAACAAGTTCCATTTACTTGAGAAGAAGAAATTGTGTATTATAATAAGAATTGCTTTCAGGGAATATTTTTTGAGGGTTTTAGAATTTATAATTAAATTAATATTAATAATTAGTTTTTTTTAACATTATCCACTGTCAATTTGTTATTTTAATTAGGAATATTTATATAAAAAATATATATTTTTACTTTATTCACTGGCAATTTCTTCTTGTTTTAAGCATAAATCTCAATAAGTAATGTTAGATTTGCACCCCAAAATACAAACTAATGGTATAAGAAAAATGTCAAAAAACAGTAAACATAAATATATTTAAAAATATTACTAGAATTGAACATAATTTCTATATAGTTTTCTATTTTAATTTCTTTGATAGCTCACTTTTTAAAACGTTTATTAGGTTAAAACAATACAACAAAATCAATATATTGTTAAAATAAATCAATATATTGGTAAAACACATTGGGGTAATTGGGGTAAAAATGAACTTGGTCAAAATAGTTAATTGTCAGAAATTTTGTATTCTGAAAAAATGTCTAACATAATTTTTTCATATTCCACTTTGATTGATAAATCTTTATTTATCGATTGATTTATAGATTTTTTAACCCCATGCAGCATCAAGGCTATTTTCATGGCGATCTCAGAATAAATTACACAAGGTATACAATTAACAAAAGGTTATTAAAGACATTTCTACACTAGACAAAAATGATCAAATACATTCAGGTGATAGATGTTTACATAAATCAGTTAAAGACACATCTGAATAATCAGATTTACATTAAAAACAGAACAACTTAAAATCTCTGAATGTCATTGCATATAAATAACAATGTTACAAAAGTTTCTTAAAATATTGTGTATTTTTTCAATAATAATGAATAAATCTTGCAAAATATCTATAAAATTATTTACTTAAAAAAAGATCTGAATTATGAATAAGAAAACTACAAATTATTTTTCTATGGTTTCTACAATTTGATTAAAGAATATTACACACTTTTTCTGAGAGATTAACAACTATATATTTTTCTAGAATATTTCTTTAATATATATTTTTCTTATTTATTCACTGAATTTCTTCTTGTTTTATTGTTAATTTTAAAACTGTAATGTTACTGATTTTATAATTTAGAAATTGGTAACTTTAAATGTAAATAATGTAAAATACATATTAAAAATACTTATAAAATAACTTACATTTATATGAATTTCAGTAATTTCTTATTATTCAACTTTATACTCACTTTTTAAAAATATTTATTAAAAATGAAATTTTAAAATGTAATTATAATGTTAATTTGACAATTAATTTTAAATCCTTCAAAATATTTCAATATGAATTAATTTAAAATATTACATTTCTGAAAGAATTCATAATAATTTTCATATTACTATTGATTGATAAACTTTATTTATTTTGATTAAAAGAAATCATATTTATATTGAAAAATTGTTGTAATTTTGAACATTTCAATGATCAAAAACATTTGATCTGATCTCATGTTAATAAATCAGTTAAAGAGTTAAATAATTTGGGGGATTTTCTTTGAAAAGAAATCAAAAAAAAATCTTTTGTAATATTATCAATGTTACATTAAAATTTAATGCAATGCTATTTATGAATATTAAAATTGTTTCTTAAAAATGTTTGTTTTAAATGTTTAAAATGTCTGCAAAAAAAATAATGTAGTTTTACAGAAAGATCTTGTGATTATTTTGCACAAAATGCACTCGTTTTGAAAGGTTAAGAAATTAGAGCACTCCTTTCAAAAGGGAAATATGAGCCTTATAAATAACAATATCTGCACTGTTCATGTGGGTGATGAGAATGGGAGGAAACTAGCTGTAAAGCTTATTAAGATCGAGTTAAGGGGGTTAGACATATGAGTCCACCTTCGTGGCGTACCTGAAACCTGTATGTCTGGAGGGCAGATATCCAGGGAGGATGAAAGCACTGGAGCTGTTTCCTCGCGTCGCATCTACAAGAAGAAAAATATGAAGCATTGCATGCTTAGCAGAAAGACCATGACAAGTGAGTGTATTATGTAAGCCACAAGACTCTCTTGTTGTCGAAATGACAAAGACATGATATGAACTGTACACAAGTAAACACTGACCTCGGGAGATTGGACAAGAACCTTTAACCGGCTGGAGTTGTATCCGTTCCCAGCCCCCCTCTGAACTCCATTATGCAATGATGGGCTGTTGGAAAAAGGTCCTTTTCCTGGGATGAAGGCAATATCCACCACTGGTTCCTGACTTCAAGGGCAAAGAATAGAGATAAAAGATACATTTTGTGAAATAAAGAAGTAGAAAGAAACTGATTAATTATTAAACATTGATCAAAAGACATAAAGCTACTCTGAACAGAGTGAATACCTGAATTTGACTTTACTGAGCACATTTTTGGCCTCCTCATACGTGACTCCTATCAATGACTCCTTGTTAATGGCGATAAGCTGATCTCCGGGTCTGAGCCGTCCATCCTATAAGGCCAAAGGAATGAAAATCCTTATTAAATGTTGCTGATCAGTTACAATTCATGGCAGACATTCAGTTTGAGAAAGCTGTGCCAACAGGATCAGCAGGAACATAAGCCACAGTACAACTCATCACCAGGTGGAGACCTCTCTCATGTCACAGAGAACACCACTACAGCAACTCCATCCCATCTGAGACACTAAAACTACACAACTGTGGCAACGTCTCTGATTCGAGGGAATCCTATCCTCTCCCTATAGCATTTACAGAAATTGTGGATTTTGAGATGCACAATATACAGGTGTATCTCAATAAATTAGAATGTCGTGGAAAAGTTCATTTATTTCAGTAATTCAACTCAAATTGTGAAACTCGTGTATTAAATAAATTCAATGCACACAGACTGAAGTAGTTTAACCTGTTACCTGTCACGCCCATTTTTGAGTGTAGGCCTGCAAATGTAATGTCGAAATTCAAATGAATATAATTCCGGAACGCTTTTGAATATGATCCTCATTCTGGTCTTGTTTTAAAGAAGAGACTTTGAAGTTTATTGCACGGGTGTCTGTAGTTTAAAAAAATTAGTTAACAAAAAATGTATAGCTGTTTAAGTTTATTGTAATAAAAAAGCAATAATAAATAAACTTTTATATTTTATTAAAATAGCATATCAATAAAAATTTGGTTCACCCTAAAAATTATATGAAATAAAAGCTATAGGTCTAAAGAAGTTGTGTTCCAAATTTGAGACTGATATCATAAAAAAATAGATTTTTGTGAGCTGTTATACCAACAAAAGCCACTAGGTGACATTCATGTCCAATTGATGATTCCTAAAGGACACTTGGAGACCACTTGACCTCACACCACAGCAAAGATTGATATCCTTTTTTTATTATTTAAAACATTGTGTTCAAGATGTAAAATATTTTGGACAAATACTAGAAAATATATTTTGTTTGGATTATTAACATAAAAACTGAAGTTTAAGTGATTGTAAGTGTGTTTTCATAACTCCTGGTATACTTTTGATTTTTTTGCTACCTTCTCTTATCACAAATTAATAAATTATTGTCACTACATAATATTTCCTCCAAAACAGTGGTCAAATATGAAAAGTACACACTTAGAGCTTTCCAACGATATATAGTTTGTCAATATTAGATCAGTTTAAGTATAGGATATAATTGTTTTAAACATGCAATGGCAAATGGGCCCACCGGTGGGCCAGTGACAGTTAACAGGTTAAGGGTGAATCCCATTTCTCTGTCTTACCCCTTCCCCTTCGTCTTACCCCTAGCCCTTGTCCCTCGAAACCGAGTGGTGAGCGCTAGGGGTGAAAACATCCCCCTATGAAATGAGACGGCACTTGGTTACTGTTACATCATCATACATCGTCGCTAGCCGGCTGCTACGTCACCAGAGGCGAAAAGTGTTGATTGTAAAACTCTCCGTCTAAAACTGCGTGTATGTCGATTGCGTGGGTTTTAGTGATGTTTTCTCTAGTCAGAGAAACACGGGACTGTTGTGCAAATCACCAATGTAACGTTAGCGTGGAAAAATAGCGATTTTTAAAAACATTTCAATTAAGAGCATGGTTGCAAATATATATGTAAGTTACAGGACTGTGTAGAGCACAAAACAAGACAGCCGAAAATACTCTCTGGATGATCTGGCCGCAGTGTGTTCTGGGCACCCCTTGGTTTCAAGTAAGCTCGCGAAAATTCTTGGTTTTAAGGGCTATCTACCCCTTACCCTCAGCCCTACCCCTCGATCAAAACAAGAATTGGGACAGCCCTTACTCTCAAGTTAATGAGCAAAACTAAGGGGAAGGGGTAAGACAGAGAAATGGGATTCACCCTAAGTCTTTGGTTCTTTTAATTGTGATGATTTTGGCTCACATTTAACAAAAACCCACCAATTCACTATCTCAACAAATTATAATATGGTGACATACCAATCAGCTAATTAACTCAAAACACCTGCAAAGGTTTCCTGAGCCTTCAAAATGGTCTCTCAGTTTGGTTCACTAGGCTACACAATCATGGGGAAGACTGCTGATCTGACAGTTGTCCAGAAGACAATCATTGACACCCTTCACAAGGAGGGTAAGCCACAAACATTCATTGCCAAAGAAGCTGGCTGTTCACAGGGTGCTGTATCCAAGCATGTTAACAGAAAGTTGAGTGGAAGGAAAAAGTGTGGAAGAAAAAGATGCACAACCAACCGAGAGAACCGCAGCCTTATGAGGATTGTCGTGCAAATCGATTCAAGAATTTGGGTGAACTTCACAAGGAATGGACTGAAGCTGGGTTCAAGGCATCAAGAGCCACCACACACAGACGTGTCAAGGAATTTGGCTACAGTTGTCGTCAGAGGCGTCTTACCTGGGCTAAAGAGAAGAAGAACTGGACTGTTACCCAGTGGTCCAAAGTCCTCTTTTCAGATGAGAGCAAGTTTTGTATTTCATTTGGAAACCAAGGTCCTAGAGTCTGGAGGAAGGGTGGAGAAGCTCATAGCCCAAGTTGCCTGAAGTCCAGTGTTAAGTTTCCTCAGTCTGTGATGATTTGGGGTGCAATGTCATCTGCTGGTGTTGGTCCATTGTGTTTTTTGAAAACCATCGCCACTGCACCCGTTTACCAAGACATTTTGGAGCACTTCATGCTTCCTTCTGCTGACCAGCTTTTTAAAGATGCTGATTTTCCAGCAGGATTTGGCACCTGCCCACACTGCCTAAAGCACCAAAAGTTGGTTAAATGGCCATGGTGTTGGTGTGCTTGACTGGCCAGCAAACTCACCAGACCTGAACCCCCTAGAGAATATATTTATTGAGCACATATACAGTAAATGAACACTTTCCACAAGGCCTGCAATTCACAACAATTGTTTTATTCAAATTTGTTTAGATGAATTGGTGAATTGGTGGGTTTTTGTTAAATGTGAGCCAAAATCTGTGTGCATTGAATATATTTAATACATGAGTATCACAATTTGATTTGAATTACTAAAATAAATGAACTTCCACGACATTCTCATTTATTGAGATGCATATATTAGCAGTCATATCAGTACTAGCCAAAAAAGTAATCAGTTTTGCTTTTGGTGCACCTATAACACAATTAAAATAATGTTTACTTAGAGCCTGTAAAATCTTTTTATACATGGCATTTTGTATATTTGCCGTTTCTTAAGCTGCATTCATGCCATGCTGTAATTACGGAATCCAAACTTGTAAAAAGCATTCACATCTTTGTAGAACTTGTAATTACAACTTTAATTTTCTGGGAATTTTCTAAAAGCTACAACTTGTACCACGTGTTTTTATTTATTAATTTTTTATGTTTTTTTAAGAAAAGAAAAATAGTTATGCTCACCAAGGTTACATTTATTTGATCAAAAATACAATAAAACAGTAATATTGCTAATTACAGTATATATATAAAAAAAACTGTTTTTATTTTAATATATTTTTACAATTTAATTTATTCCTGTTGCTACAAAGCTGAATTTTCATCATCGTTATTCCGGTCTTCAGTGTCACATGATCCTCCAGAAATCAGTCTAATATGCTAAATGACTGCTTATAAAACATTGCTTCTTATTATAAATGTTATTAACAGTTGTGCTGCTTGTCATTTTTAATTAAAATGTCTATTCTATCAATTTTGATCAATATAACACATCCTTGCTGAATAAAAATATTAATTTCAAATAATAAAAGTGAGTCTTGTTTTTGGAGACACCACTTACATGCAAGTAAATGTTAAAACCAAGGACAAAACAAAACAAAAACAGGGTTTATTTCAGATAGCTCTGAGTTCTGATCATTGATTCTGTTTAAACGATTCAAAACGAACATGCATGGGACCTTATATAATAGGTGTCGCAGATGGCCAATAATCTGACACTGGAAATCTAAGTGATATTGAATATCTGAGTTTCAGCACAATAGTCCTGTAGGTGAACGCTACAGCTCCCCTCCTCATTCTGAGTTTTATATTCCACAGAGAGGGCAATGCCCTAGACGGCCTTCTGTACACCTGACCTCTGCAGTCTGCTGTGACAGCAATGCCCATCTCCAGAACAGCACAGCAGAGTCACGGAAAACACTCAAGACAATGTAAAGCAGGGGATAAATTGCTTATACGGTTTCCAGGAGATGTCTACCTGCTTAAGAGGAAACCTTTGCACTGGCTCACGCTATAACGCACTACTCTGACATTCTAGGTTGTCATCCTCACTTTAATCCGAACTCCTTCTACGATAAAGATGGCTAAGTGTGTTAGAGCTTAATGGTAAGGTGTAAAAAGCTGAGTAATCCTTACTTTGGGGGAGAAGATTATTGGAGGTTTATAATCTGTTTCTTTTCCAGCTCAGACTAAACACAACCTCACCTGCTCAGCCATTCAGCACTTGTTATTCTCAAAATTAAACAGTTATAACACAATTAACCAGTGGTTCTCAAACAGGGGGCCTCAGCTAACTTCCAAGGGGGGCTCAATATGATTTAAATAGAGCAAAACAGGGATCAAAGTCAGCTGAAACAACTAAAACTGGAATTGAGAACCGCTGATTTAGACTGATTTGTAAATGTTGAATGCACACAAACACAAGCCGATCATAACCAGTCATATCCAACCACATCTCGATGGAGGCATTGCCTCCTCTCACGTGACTTTCCCCCATTAATTCTCAATTACCCCCAACTAAACCTACTGCATGCTTTAGGGGGTCTGTTAAAACCAAATGGCTCTGGGGAGGTGAGAGATACGCGGACTCCAACTGTAACTTTTCCTGCTGGTGTTGCTGTTGGACAATGTTTATTTAGACAAAAACGAGTGATTTATACACTTATATTTTGTGATATATTCTTGTTCTCCAATTTTTTTTCTCACCCAATATTTAAGGAGATGCTGCCTCCCTTGAAATACCCCTGATATATATATATATATATATTAGTGGTGGGCCGTTATCGGCATTAACGTGAGACTCTTATCGGGCGATAAAAAAAATATCGCCGTTAATCTATTCTCAAAGTTGGGTTGGGAGCTGGGTCTATACTACGCAAGCTATGATGACATTCACCCTGATATTTTAGCGCGGATGTATACCTAGCCGAATTGCACTGTAGGGGCGAGAACGAGTCTTGAACTAGAGGCTGGCATTTTTTCGAATCGCGGGATGGGAAACAAAATCGCTACTGAATCACGTGATTGGGACGGGAGAGGAAAATATTTAATCGGGAGTGGGCGGACCGAGGAATAGTAATGATACCAACTTTACACACAAATATACCTTTTATATAAATAAACTATAAACTGTATATTTAAATTCTGAACTCAATTCTAGTTGCCCTGTCTCTTTATGCTCTCTTCCTGTTTGCTTTGGTGTGGCTGGTTAAGTGAATGACGCAGTCCGTTGATGGATGATTGTTAACGGCTGGTCTGTGTGGTAATACAATCGGCAGGACATCCAAACGTCACCTATCATTCATCAACCTCAAATATGGCTTTTCATCTGAAAGATGTATGTAGTAGCAACTTTACATGGTCAATATGATGTTAATCTAGAGAAATGTGCGCTATTGAAGTGTTTGTGTGGAAGCGCTTTGCTGCAAGACAGGCTCCGTGCGCTCACTTGCTCCTAAAATCTCCGTCATTTTTGGTCATACAGATAAAAGTAGCCTAATACATCTTTCGAATCTGTAAAGACTCTACGTTTATTTGTGTGCACTCAGAATAACAACGAAACGTTGCGCTTTTAAGCAAACAGGATGCGCTTTAGGTCTCATGTGAACTTGAGCGAGAAACTTCGAAACTCGAATATATCTAAAAATACAGTACATAGAAAAATATATCTATAGAGAGTGAAATGTCTAAAAAAAAAAAAAATAGAAGACGTGTGTGTTAGCATGGATGATTTACATGAAATTTAATCTGTGCAACACTGTGCATAATAAGATGGCTTTCAGTTCAATATAATAACAAAAAACGACATTTTGGGTTTTTATTCAACTAATAAGGTGGGCACGCTGTGATCTGTACTATATTTTTACTGTAATTGACAGTTATCGGCAAAAACAACAACACGGGAGTGGGAGGGAATGGGAGTCATTCTTCCGGGAGTGGAACGGGATTTTCCCCCAGTTTTTTCGTGGGATTGGGACGGGAAGAGATTAAAGTTTGTGATGCATTTTGGAAACAGGAGATGAGCCCCTGGTCTAATGCGCCACCTGGCTTGAGAAACCCGTTCTCAAAGACTTACTTTTAGTCATTATTTGGGTAGCACACATATTCTGAATGCCTTCGGCAGAATTCAAATGAGCCATTTTAATCTAGATTAATCTAGATTAATTCCAAAATTAATCTAGATTAATCTAGATTAAAAAAATTAATCTATGCCCACCTCTAGTTATAACACAATTAACCAGTGGTTCTCAAACAGGGGGCCTCAGCTAACTTCCAAGGGGGGCTCAATATGATTTAAATAGAGCAAAACAAGCATCAAAGTAAGCTGAAACAACTAAAACTGGAATTGAGAACCGCTGATTTAGACTGATTTGTAAATGTGGAATGCACACAAACACAAGCCGATCATAACCAGTCATATCCAACCACATCTCGATGGAGGCATTGCCTCCTCTCACGTGACTTTCCCCCATTAATTCTCAATTACCCCCAACTAAACCTACTGCATGTTTTAGGGGGTCTGTTAAAACCAAATGGCTCAGGAAAGGCGAGAGAGACGCGGACTCCAACTGTAACTTTTCCTGCTGGTGTTGCTTTTGGACAATGTTTATTTAGACAAAAATGATTGATTTATACACTTATATTTTGTGATATATACTTGTTCTACATTTTTTTTTCTCACCCAATATTTAAGGAGACACTGCCTCCCTTGAAATACCCCTGATATATATATATATATATATGTGTATATCTGTCATGACAACTCTTGGAGGGATTGCATGGTAATGTACATGACAATTTTAATGTATTTGGTCTTGCCAGAATAGATCTGCTTCTGCGACAGAGCATGGACCGAGACTTGCTACTGCCAATACATCCACAAACATTCTGCTGTGAGCATGTAAGATATACTGCTGGTGCTGCAAATATAACATACATGAAATAACCCCCATATAGCATACATGAATCACCCCATAGCAGATCAATACAGGTGGAGCTGGGGAAGAAGGAGGGTTTCTGAAGCACGCTGCGAACTGCAAGAGCAAGCACTAGTCAAGCATTTGAATGTTGAGCAGCGAGCTCATTGGCTACCAATACAGGAGAGGACCAGTCAGCTGTGACATGTGATGATGATGTCATTAGATCCGATTAATTTAGACCTATCGGACTGCGCCATCTAGAGTTTTATGCCAGAACTCTCTATATGGCCTATGTATACATTTTCTTATCTTTAAATCCTTATTAATGTGTATCCAGTAAATCATGAACAACTGAAAAAGCCATTGGTCCATCAAATATTGTTGAAAATATTGGTCAATGGGGCCCTTGGAGTAAAAAATTTTGAGAACCACTGCAATAAATGTTTTTCTTTCCTTCTTAATCCAGAACTAGTCTCAGATCAAGCTATATGTTTAACTGTGTTTTTATGAAGTTGGTTCTAAATAGATTACAAATTTGGCAAAGTAAGTTTAAACGTTTTGATTAATCGTGATTTCTGTGCACAAACACATGCACACATAGTTCTTTAGAGTCCCACTCTCACCCGATGACAATCTCCTCCAGACAGCACTTCCTGGATGAAAACTGCAGGGCCATCAGGTCTGTTGGAGCCACCACCGATGGTAATACCCAGACTGCAGGAGCGAGCGATTGATATCAGCTGAATCACCCCTTCACCTGGGTGACTGAAACCAAACACACACAAACTCTGTGTTATTAGAATGAACTGGTGGTTAAAAGAGTTAAACAATTCAGTAAGTAAATCATTGTTTTCCAGAACCTTAGGGAGCGTAGTAAGGGTCCTGTATTGTAGTTACTGTGAGACCCAGCAGGACTAAGCAATAGAGGACTTTGCGATCTGGATGAAGACCCTGATGATGTGCTGTCCAAGTATCTGCCTGCTTTAGCACAAAAAGATGGATAAAGACGTGAGTGAAAAAATGTACGATCACAAATTGCCTGATATTAACCTTGACATAATGCTAGGTAGTTAGTAATTATGAAAGCGTTTATAAGAACCACCAAAGGGCAGTGACACAACCCATCAATTCATCTATTTCAACAATAACAGCGGTTTCAGTTTATAAAGAACTAGTGTTACATGAACTAAATTAATAAAAATCAAGATACAAAACTTCTGCTTGTTATACACTACTGTTTAATAGCTTGGGGTGAATACGTTTTTATTTATTTTGAAACAAGTTAATAGTTTTATTCAGCATGAGAATGTATTGAATTTATGAAAATTTAAATAAGGATATTTATAATGCTATCAAAATTTCTATGTCAAATAAATGCTGTTATTTAGAAATTACTATTCATCAAATAATCCTGGGAAAAGTTTATCAGTTTCCATAAAATTATGAAGCAGCACAAGCGCTTTCAACACTGATAGAATATTTCTTGAATATTTCTTCAGCTTTGCCATCATATGAATAAATTACATATTAATGGAAAACAGAAAACAGTTATGTGAACGATTCAAACATTTAAACGTAGTGTTCATAAAAAGGTGTGCTGAAATCAAGAAGGCTGTCATGCTCATAAAAAGTCACGAGTTTAAGTTTACAAACTGAACTTTGTTGTATTGTCAAAGAAAATGTCCAGATGAGGACCTCTGAACAAAGCTCCGTCTCATTTGCACTTTTAAATTAAAGACTCGAATGAAACTCTTTGCTGTGCTTAAAGCAAGTTACATCATTAGAATATTCTACACTGAGGGGAGAGCAGGGATCAGACCGAGCAGCCGGTGCACGAGCACACACTCTTTTCCTGTGGAGCGTCTTTCCTCCGGCAGGAACAGATGTTCAAAATTGCATAATGGACAAATGCGCTGTCTTAAGCCATTTTCAAGGGCTGATTTGTTTCTGCCCTAAACATTATAATTATAATTGACTTGGGTCCAAAAAATAAATAGTTTTTCGAAAACACAAACAGTTTGTATTTCTCCGGTTTTACATATATATATGAGAAAGAGTTCAAATGTAGATGTTAAAAAGAGAGGATGATGATGAAGAGATATAAATATAAATGTATCATGTATGTATATACATATATGTATATAAATGTGTCATTCATATCATATCATTCAGATGTGACGTGAATTTCTCCCTCTCCTCCTCCAGTTGTGAGGATCATATTGCATGAATCAGCATTTCATAACCTTTGTTATGTCAGTGAAGTAGTGAGGTTAGGAACTAGACATTCTAAGGCAATACTATGCCTTTAAAATATGTACATTTCATGTACTGCAAACTTGACAATGTAAAATAGAAACCTACTATGCTGAATAGGCGAATTCCTGGTAGATCCTGTGCTGCCGTTTGAGCCGTATTTTTCAAGGAGCTCTTCAAATTCTCGCCTACACACAAAGACGGAAGAGGAATTAACAATAACGCCAATGTAACCAACCAAGAAAAAAATTAAACTTCAATACCATCATAAAAACAACCAAAATACCTTTAGAGACCTAAATGACATAACAGTTCTTACTGCCCTCAGATTACATAAGAACAGCTTGCACTATTCCAAAATAATATCATGTCAGTTAACTCGTTCGTGAAGGACTTGGGGACGTTATCTACAGTCCAAATATGCTCTAAGCAGATATTCGACTCTCCAGAGGGCAGCAGACAGTGATTCAAATATTCTACATCACTACAAAAAAAAAACATCATAATTTTGAACAATAGCTGGAAATTATATAGCCTATGTTATAAATAGGATCAGCTGTTTTCCAGTAAATGTGTTTGTAGTTGTCATATAGTGCTGGAAAAAACCTGGTCCTACCAAATCATTGTACTGTTACTAAAATATATAGCAATGCCAATGGATTTTGTGATCGGCCTATTGAGTAAAAATAAACATGCTGAGTTCTCTTTATTTGCCTTTAGTTGGGCTATTTAAATATTCCCCTCCATCTCAGTCCATTTTCCCCTAGACACCTCTTGAGTGTCAAATATAGGTAAACAGAAATGTCCTGTCACTGGATTCAAACCATATTCAGTTATGGACATGTGTTCATTATGCACTGGTGCTCAGCCTCGGCCCCTGGCCTCTTTACCTACATGCAAGTGTCCCTGAGTGGCTACAAAGACACATGCAAATCTGAGCAGGCCTTTGCTTCTTTTAACTACAATGCAAAGCGACTTTGTGGATTCAGAAGACTATACAAGCCTAGATCTACTGTAGACCCACAGACATCTGCATTCCTACATACCAGAGCCGATTCATATTTACTCTAAGTCCAAAATATCTAGGCGTACTCAAAGTGACAGCTTTCGAAGTACATGATGCAATGCAATAAGAGCTTTTTCCTCCCGTTCCTTGTCCTCAGGACGGGTTATCGTGCGGATTAAAGGGAGAAAGGTCAGACAAGGTTGTGATGCATATGGTAAGAAGCTGACTCTAAAAGACTTGAGTACAATAAACCGCTGTGAATACATGCACAGTATAAACCGTCTTCCTCATAAATACACACAAACAAAAGGCCCAGAAATGCTGCGCTCAGTCTTTCGGTCCCTGAAGACTTCCAGGTTGTTGATATGCGGGTGAAGGCAGCGGAGGTCTTTGGATGGAGGCAGCGGCGTAATCCCCTCAATGCGCATTGGTTAAGGGCAGAACGCAGATTAAAAAAGCATGGAGACGCAAGGACTCATCTCATCATGGCTTAAACTGTGAGTGTGTTCTCATTCTCCCTCACTCTTGCTCCCTCAGTATCTCCATGCACGCAATGCAGGGTTCTTCCTTAATTCATACAATCTGCTGCCAGTCCAGAGCCATGGGACTGAATCTCCTGCCAGTCTGTCCATAAAGTTCAAAAGTACACTGCGGTCATGCCACAGACTCTCACAGTAAACACATCTGGGATTCTATGTAATATATGTCTGATATGTACCAAAATCTATTAATAAACAAAAGACAAATACCTATTAATCTTAAATCCAACGGTGGCTCAGTAATATATAATATCCTTGTATTCTAGTGGCTTACTCATTTGAACTAGCTGCACGAACAGGTGGCTTTGCACTATTCTGTCTAGGATCCTAACATTATAATGTATACTGAAATGAAAAGTATTACATTGAAGTAAACATGAAAATAATAGTTTTTGTAAAATACATTAGTACAGAGTACCATATCAAATTGTGCTAAATATTACATCGAACTGTTAAACTATCTGTGTTTTTAAAGATTAACCTTAATGAGCATTTTAGGTGACAGTAAATTGTAAAGTAGGGGAAAAGAGCAAGCACTAGTACATACACTAATACAATATTATAATCAAAAGTTTGGGGTCAGTAGAGTTTTCTTTAAGATATATATACTTTTATTAATTAAAGATGCATTAAATGGATCAAAAGTGACAGTGAAGCTTTTATATTGTTGAGAAATACGTGTTTATAAAGTGTCTGAATTGGAATCAGTGTTTTAGTTATTTCAAGAAATTAACCTGTAAATGACTTTCTTATATTTGTTTCTATGTAATAACATAAAATAGGAAAAATTACACATTTCACATTTACATGAAAAATGGGGGGAGGGGGGTAAGAGAATTATAAATATTCGTGTCTGATGAAAAATGATTGCTCATTACTTAAAAACAATAGACCTAATTTAACTAAAGTTTTGGAGAGTGAAAAGGTCACTGGCATTTCCAAAAGCAGGAATGCTGTTTTTCCATTTATAGTGTTTTTCTAGTGAGTGAAGTGAACAGTGGAAGGAGGCAGTATGGAGCCCTGTGGGCCCAAAGCTTGTCTTTAAATAACACGCCAAGAGACTCACATGCACTGCCAATACTCAGTCAGATCTAGTTTATGAACAAAATTATTCATATTTCATTGAATTATTTAGCATGTCGTCTAAGGGGTGGACATTCAAATGAAAGATACTCAGGTCAGATATCCATAGATCAATATCAGTGGATGAGAGTGTTTAAGTGATTACAAATGCTAGTTAAATGTCACTGTGGCAGGTTGGTGATGAAAGGGACTATTAGCAGTTAAGTCAGAAAAAACAGCAACAACCAACTCCTTGGTTTGTTTAAAAAGCTAAATCTTTAGAAATATATTTTTTTATATAATTATGCAAATGTTGGGATGTTTTTTAAATTTGAATTAAATTAAATTTCAAATCACATGAGCCAATATTTATTTCACAATAAATCATATAGAAAACAACAAATGTTTAAACTGAGAAATTTTACACTTTTATCCACTAAATGAGCTAATTTCAAATTTGATGCCTTCTACAGGTCTCCAAAAAGTTACTAGCAACTAATTAAGTTAACTGACATCAGGTCTGTAACATAGTTAGCTATAAAAGGGATGTCTTAGAGAGGCAGAGTCTCTCAGAAGTAAAGATGGGCAGAGGCTCTCCAATCTGTGAAAGAGTGCATACAAATATTGTGGAATACTTTAAAAACAACGTTCCTCAATGTCAAATTGCAAAGGCTTTGCAAATCTCATCATCTACAGTGCATTGCATCTTTGAGAAACTGGAGAAATCTCTGTGCGTAAGGGACAAGGCCAAAGACCTTTGTTGGATGCCTGTGGTCTTCGGGCCCTTGGACGACAACTGCATCACTCATCGGCATGATTCTGTCATTGACATGACTAAATGGGCCCAGGAATACATCCAGACACCACTGTCTGTAAACACAATCCCAGTGCCTTCTGCAGATACCAACTAAAGCTCTATCATGTAAAAAGAAAGCCATATGTGAACGCGGTCCAGAAGCGTTGTCGTGTCTTGTGGGCCAAGACTCATTTAAAATGGACTGTTTCAAAGTGGAAACATACCGTGTCCTCCGGGCTAAAGAGGAGGGAGACCTTCCAGTGTCTTATCAGCGTTCAGTTCAAAAGCCAGCATCTCTGATGGTAAGTGCATACGGTTTGGGCAGCTTGCATATTTTGGAAGGCACTATGAATACTGAAAGGTTTATAAAGGTTTTAGAGCAACATATGCTCCCCTCCAGATGACGTCTATTTCAGGAAAGGCCTTGTGTAGTGCAGCAGGACAATGTAAAACCACATACTGCAGCTATTACAACAGCATGGCTTCGTAGTAGAAGAGTCTGGGAGCTGAATTGGCCTGCCTGCAGTCCAGATCTTTCACCTATAGAGAACATTTGGCACATCATTAAACAAAAAATACGTCAAGGATGACCATGAACTCTTCAGCAGCTGGAAACTTATATCACGGAAGAATGGGACCAAATTCCAAAACACCAAAACTCCAGAAACTCATAACCTTGATGCTCAGACGTCTTCAAACTGTTTTGAAAAGAAGAGGAGATGCTACACCATGGTAAACATGCCCCCATCCCAACTATTTTGAGAACTGTAGCAGGCATCAAATTTGAAATGAGCTCATTTTGTGCCTACATTTTTTTTAAATGTCTCAGTTTAAACATTTGTTATGTTATTCATGTTCTATTGTGAATAATATATTGGCTCATGTGATTTTAAAGTCTTTTAGCTTTCATTTTATTCAAATTTAAAGAACATCCCAACATTTCCAGAATTCGAGTTGTACTTATACATTAAAAAAATATTTTGAACATATACTCTACAGTTCAAAATTTTGAGGTCTGTCAAATTTTGTACTGTTATTGAAAGAAAAACTGAAAAAACAAATATCTGTAAAGATTTTTACAATTTAAAATAACTAATAATTTTTATTTTCAAGTGTAATTTATTCCTGTGATGGCAAGCTGAAATTTTAGCAGCCATTACTCCAGTCTTCAGTGTCACATGATCCTTCAGGAATCATTCTAATGTGCTGATTTTCTACTCATAATAGCATCCTTGCTGATTAAAACAAAAATGTTACTGACCCCAAACTTTTGAACGGTAGTCTATATTTTATAATTGTGGCTATTGTGTTCAATGTGGTTTGACAACTTAATGTTTTTTATTTGGAAGCTGCTTTTAAAATAAACTTTTCTAAAGACTTAATGGAAATTAAGTTTGTGATCTTCAGGATCGATCAGTGGCTTACCTGGCTTCCTCATCTCTGGCTACGAGAAGGCGCATATGATTGGTTGAGGATGCTGCTCTAAGAATGTCCACCGCTCTGCAATAAAACAACAATATCAGACATTGTTTTAGAAGTGCCTAATTTTGCAGTTAGAGGACTTTTCAGTTAAAAGAGGTAAAAGAGAATAAATGACCAAAACATTACAATCCTTGAGGCATTTTCAGACTTCATTTTCTCTATAGCATCACAGAAATGTGTATATTGTTATTCCTTATTTACTTATTCTATAATTTTAATTATTTGTATTATCAGTGTCTTGTCCTGTTGCTGTCATTCTGTTGCACTGCGGTAGCTTCTGTCTTGAAAATAAAATTCCTTGTATGTGTAAACATACCTGGCAATAAAAGCTCATTCTGATTCTGATTCTAACAGAATAGAAGAATATATTAATAAAACAAGTAATAAAAAATAGGAGAGCAAGGTATGTACCGTTCACTTGTCACGCCAATCAAGCTTTCGCCATTCACCTCCAAGATTTGATCTCCAGGCTGCAGATTTCCTAATAAAACAATAATAAAATAAAAAACATAATAAAAACCCATGAAATGGCTTGACAAATATATTAATATTACATACTATATAGTATTCTTTATATATTATTCTTAATACTTTTGCCATATAAAAGGAGACTACCGTTCAAGGTGGTTGGTAAGATTTGTTTTCGAAAGAAAATAATACTTTTATTCAGCAAGGATGCATTAAATTAATCAAAAGTTACAGTGAAAACATAAGAAAAACATAAGAATAATTTCTGAAGGTTTGTGTGACACTGAGGAGGACTGGAGTAATGGTTGTTAAAAAATTCAGCTTTGCATCACAGGAATAAATTACATTTTATATATATTAAAATAGAAAATGGTTATTTAAAATTGTAAAAATATTTCACAATTTAAAAAAATCACACCAACCCCAAACTGTTGAACGGTAATATATGCAGTCATTAAATCTATAGTCCACTATGAAGGAGTCAAAAATGATGGCATTTAAAAAATAAGAACATGAAGAGCTAATGCTGAAAACTTAAATAAAGAAACTTTTTTCATGCCAAGGTAATTGCAAGGTTACTGTAATGTGAACTACAATGCTGCTGACCTTGATCATAAAAGTTCCTCAACAGCTCTGTAGGAGAAATAAAAAAGTAAATACCCCAGAATAGATTCACAAACTGGCCATCATTACGGTTCAAAATGTTTAGTGCCATACTTTGGCAACTCCTCAAGTGTTTTAGCAAACTGTGACAGTACAAGATACAACATACAGCCCTCAATCTTTTTTATTTCCGTAGGACATATTAATTACATCTCTCTCAAATGTAGGTCAGGGTTACGTCTTCTCGACCCCTTCTACCATCACTTCAGAGATATCTTGTCAGAACAAATCAAATCAGGAAAGGAACAAGCTGTTAAAGTCTCAAAGGGGTCGCCTACTGTATGTCCTACTCACTTCACTTCAGCCAAATATCACCTTTGCTGTGTCAGAATGTACAGTCACCCGGGATTATCGGTACTGTGAAAAGCTAAGTCTGCCAGCTAAATACCAGCATGCTTGATTTGTCTTTCCACCAAACCAGAGAAATTAGCCAGGAAGCTTGCTGACTTCTCAGAATGGGCAGCTGACAGGAATCTTTGCTAAAAACAAGCAAAGCCCACTCAGAGCGCATGCGCCCATATAAGCTCCCATATACCATGTGCTCGGCAGCAGCAGAATGGGAGACAGACTCTAATTCCAGTCCGTCAGGGGCATTAACTCTAAGCACAGAGATGACGCTAAACTCCCCTTCACACGTGAGAGACTTAAGCAGAGGTATATACAGTGAGACAGACAATCTGTTTCACAGAAATATAAACAGCTGCACTGAAACAGTTTCCTTTCTAATTTTGTGTCTGAATGTTCAAATTTCTCAGGTTCAATTTATGTGGCTATTATACTTCACATTCAACAGATTTCAGTGTAAATGTAAAGCTTATCTCTAGATGTCACAGTAGATGCTTTGATTGATAATAACAAGATTAATTCCTTTTGATTATTAGGATAAGCTGCTGAATATTACGTGGATCAAAGCAATTTAATTACTGGTCACAGCAGATTTCCATGTTTCCATTCTGGATGACTAGCTTCACCAGCAACGTTTTGCTGGTAAGATGTCATAATGATAATTTAATAGCTAGACCAGCACCAAACCAACATAAACTGGACCAGCATGGAAATTCACACTGGTCTATAACTAGGTAACTATAAATTGATGTTCTAACATTGTTTATACATTTTATAACACCAAATGTTAAGGCAAACTGTGATTAATATATATATATATATATATATATATATACATCTTTGAGAGAACATACCATCACTGGAAGCAAGGCCACCAGGTAAGATCCTCTTCACATAAACACCATACTCTTCTCCTGTTTGTTCTTTCACACCACCGATCACTTTGATTCCTTAAGAAGAGACAAAGCATGCTTCATTCAAAGACCTTGTAAAATATTATTATTCCATACTTTTGTTTAGGTGCTGATATTGTATTTTTCAGTCAATTAAATGTTAGCAAAACACAGAAATCATAGCAAAGTTCCTTACATCAGGACTGCATGGCCATTTTCATTGTCAAATGAATGCCACTACATTGCCAGTATGCACCAACAATTTGCTCACAGGTGACTGTGAAATGAAAGATCTGAACATTCGCTATTATTTTTTGACAAACAAACTGAATCATTCTTTTTCTACCTAAACAAGAGGAGATAATGCGTCTGATGTTTACCATGAACAATAGACCGCTTTACCTGATATCTGCTGAAAGCTTTAACTCTCATTTGTTCCCTTTTAGAAACACAAAGCCATTTTAATAGCTAAAAAAACATTTGACATTGAATGTACTTTGTGCTGTTTATAATGTAAATTGTAGCATGCACTACCATTCAAAAGTCATAATGGGGGTCAATATATAAAAAAAAAATTGTACTTTTATTCAGTAAGGATGCATATAATTGATCATACATGACAGGAAAAACATTTATAATGTTATTAAATATTTATATTTCTAATAAATAATGTTCTTTTGAAACTTCTATTCATAAAAAATATTTATAATTTATCATTTAAAATATATCATGGTTTCCACAAAAGAATTAAGCAGCACAACTGTGATGATAATAAGACATTTTGAGCATTAAATCAGCATATTAGATTAATTTCTGAAGGATCATGTGACACGTAACTCATAAAGACTGGAGAAATGATGCTGAAAATTCAGCTTTGAAATCACAGGAATAAATTATGTTTTAAATTATATTAAAATAGAAAACTGTTATTTTAAATTCCAATAATATTTTTATAGTATTACAGTTTTTACTTTACCCTAAAACTATTGAACGGTACTGTACATTAAATGATTTGTCACAATGGTAAGGAAACTAACCCTAATGTAAATATGATAAATACTGCTGTAAATGTGTCCATGTGTGTCTAATTTCAAGTCCGATAATAGAGGTCTTAAACAGCTTATTTTCAAACGAGTCTCCCTAAAGTAAGGATTTACAGCTGAAGGGTCAGTATTAGTCAGGTATTACACACATAAGACTTTCAGAGCTTCAGGTACAGTATATGTTGTGAGGTTTGCATCCCCGGAGATCCTCAAGTGGACTGAAATGAGTTTATTGGATTTCAGGGAGCCACAGCAACTCTGTAAAGCTCCAAATCTGCCTGGCGACAGAATGATCTCCTTCCAGTGATGTAAACTCTGTGCTGCACTGAATCGATTACGAAGTGAGTTAAACACACAGGAATCCTGTTTCACTTCACTGAGTTTAAAGCTATTGAGGTTAAAGGAAACCTTAAAGACAGTTTTACATCGAACGAAATGAATGGTACCTTTGAAATACATTTTAAAATCACTTTCAAATTATTCTCAAAATACTTTTTGTGTGCAAAGAAAACAAAAATACTTTATTCAACAATTTCATGAAGTTGTCGGTTTTCGACGCACGTTCACGACAGCACCACACATACCACTAGAATTCTTGTAGCTTCGTAAAATTACGGTTGAACCCCTGATGTCACATGGACTATTTTAACAATGGCCTTATACCTTTCTTAGCCATGATCGTGGTAGTTCCCTTGCTGTCTATGGAGGGTCAGCAAGCTTTCGGATTACATCAAAATTACCTTAATTTGTGCTCTGAAAATGAACAAAGGTCTTACGGTTTTGGAACGACATGAGGGTGAGTAATTAATGACAGAATTTTCATTTTTGAGTGAACTATTCCTTTAAGAACAAGACGAGTCCAGTACAACATAAACAAAAAATACTGAGTTAAAACAGAAGTAGCAACAGAGATTTTCTTCCATATTGTGTCTAACATCCGAGTGAAATGGAAAGAAATGGGAATTGTTCTGTGCATTGTTGACTGGATGGAGGAAGATTTGAATGTGAGCTTACGGTTGATTGTAAGAAAAGGGCGGGATTTAAGCAGGCAAAATGATTGGAGACGCCCAAAATACATTGACAGAGATAAATCTGACTTTTCACCCAAAGACCCAAGTTTGATATTTTGATTGACATTAGGTGGTTAAAATAAAAACATAGATGAAATAAGAAATAAGAAAACTGATCAACTTAGGGTTCATAAAATAATATTATATTGAATAAACTCATTGTCTAGGTGTCATTGTGAAACGATGGCTGATCCCTTAAGAGAGAGAGCAACTGCAAATCAATGTTGTCAGGCCATTAACTGTTGAACCAACAGGAAAGAGCTTTGGTGCCACCAAAACATGAAAGCCTTTAATGAGATGAGCACCTTTCACACCCACACCTGTGGAAGATTCATTAGCAGGCAGTTCAGAAGCAAAAAAACTTGCTAAAAACCTTCCCTTGATGGACTGCACAGATGCTTCAGATTCACTTTTGGTCACACGGTTTAGTCACACTCGTGGAATAATAAATATCCTCTTTTTGCTTCAGGCTTATCTGGTATTATTAGACAGACAATGCATTGGCACTAATTGCGTTTTGAGCTGGTATTGCATTTTAATAGATTCACTTCAAGATAAATATTCAGAGTTGGAAGCACTTTAATGAAAATAACTGCAACCCGGTTATCCACAAAGCATGTTCTTTACTAAACTCAAACTCAAAAAATGTCATATAACTCAAAAATAAATGCAAAGTAAGGACTGTGTCCTGGAAACAAAAACTTGAATGCTTATGACAGCATCACACTTATGTCTGTACACGATAGCACAGCAAATATGTGTTGTAAAATATTTGATTTATCAGTGCTGTTTTTATTCAGAGCTCCCCTTCCCGAGTCTGTATTCATGGAAATGTCTCCTAAAACAGAATCATCTTGTAACACAATTGGATTGTTGACTGTGCAAGTCGGGATATAAGAAGGACAGGTTTAAGGAGCTTAGAGCTGCCTTCAAATAATGTTTTTGATCTATTGTGAAGAGGGAGATCAGGCTGCGGAATAAATATAACAAAGACAGCGCAAGGCTTGAAAGACTGGAAAACAACCGTACCCCAAACCTATTCCATCGCTGCGCTCAGAGACTTGCTTTCCATTGATTTATGGATTGTTAGGATCGGACAATATTTGGCCGAGATACAACTATTTGAATATCTGGAATCTGAGGGTGCAAAAAAAATCTAAATACTGAGAAAATCGCCTTTAAAGTTGTCCAAATGAAGTTCTTAGCTATGCATATTACTAATCAAAAATTAAGTTTTGATATATTTACAGTAGGAAATTTACAAAATATCTTCAAAGAACATGACCTTTACTTATTATCCTAATGATTTTTGCCATAAAAGCAAAATCTATCATTTTGACCCATACAATGTATTTTTGGCTATTGCTACAAATATACCCCAGCGACTTAAGACTGGTTTTGTGCTCCAGGGGGCGTATTACATTATCTTATCTGTGTGGTAAGCATGGTCATTTCAGTTAGGACCACATTTAGGACAAAAGCTATTACAGAACAGCATTTCCTAAGTGTGTTATATCTTAACTACAGATAAGAAGGAAACCTCCTAACTTGACAATAAAATCCTAAAAACACAGCTGTCCTAATTTCAAAATTATCTGAATGCTAATGGAAAAACCGCTTACAGTTGCACTGTCCAACAATGGCATTACATTTATAAATAATTGAAAATGAAGAACGGAGATGTGTAATGGTAGAAAGACTCTTGGAGGACCCTGAAGATGTGTTACATTTTGATGACAAAACACTTATAAGTACAGACTGCCACGCAACAGAAACTGGAACCAGCATTACAGAGACCAACAAAAGCATCACAGAGCATTGCTGGATGTAGTGCAGTAATTTATATCTTACACTTTTTTGCAAAAGGCGATTTTCAAAGTGAAGTAGCTTTTGTTTACCTCCTCGGTAGCTTGCTGGATGCAAGTTGGTTGCTTGGTAAGAGACCTGAGAGTGGATTGTTGAGCTTGATAATGCCATTTAAGATTTCCTAACTAGCGATACGATATGATTTTGTAAGATAGGATAAGGATCCCAAATCAAGTTAAGATTTGCTTCTGTAATACGAATTTGCGAAAAATCCTAATTTAACACATATCTTAAGTTAAGACCTAAGATAAGAAACTTTCTGTAATACGCCCCCTGGATCACAAATGTACAATGACATGAATATGTTAAGTGGCACTTACCTAATCCATTCTCACAGTCTGTAAACTCAATAGAATGCACTTCTCGATCCGCTCCATACGGACCCATTAGTGTCCTGTGCAGGACGGAGAAAACAAGCAGCAGCATTGTTAAAACATGCTAAACTTATGGCGCTTTTCCACTGCATGGTACGGTACGGTTCGGCACGGCTCAGTACGGTACGGTACGGCTCAGTTCGGGTCGGTTTGCGTTTCCACTGCAGTTTAGTACCGCTATAGAGTGGGCGGGATTATTCACGTGTTGTTATAGCTGCGCCGCCTCTGCTGCCGTGACATCATCGTAAACGCGCCACAAACAAACTCACAACAAAGAAAGGAGACGGAATAGTGTTCTTCACTCTCGGCATGTGGATGTTTTTAACAGCAATGGAGAGGTCTATGAGAATGCTTGTGATTTACCCCCAGCAGCAGAGACTGTGGTGACAGTGACACGGGTTGTAGAGGAGGAGAGCAGGGATGTTCGTGCAGGTGTGCTGCGTTACTTGATTAGTAACTATTCATGCAGCGTGTTCTGTAAAGTGAATTATCAATAAACTTTTGAATATTTCAAAATGTACAATGTATCCCTTGTTTTTTTTTATTTATGTGATATTTTTATAATCGCGGCATTAATCATTTGTCTTTTTCAAGAGGTTCATTACGTGCTCATACAATGATACATATTTAATATAGTCTGGAGGTACACTTATTCGATCAGATTGTTTTTAATTGAAGCAAAACACAGATACAGAGGTAAAAATATAAACAGAAAACATACTCTGAAAATATAGCAAGTTCAAAAGTAACGTTATACATAAGGCTTTTTCCTTCGTCGTCACGCCAACAAGCTCTCACTGGATCCACTCCTCGGCTATCAACGAGAGGAACGTCTGTACTTCCTCAACAGACAACGACACTGCTATTTTGTGGTTGATGCAAAAATGTGCGTTTGTTTAAACAGAAGTTGCGTCCGATCCTTCGCTGGCTGTGCTGGTTTAAATCTAGCGGGTAGGACTGTAGAGGAGGGTCTCGTGTCGCAAGTTCAGTGACGCAGTAATGACGATTCTCTCCGGCCAATCAGTGAACAGCAGAGTTTACACGTCACATTTTGGTAACGGTACGGCTCGCTTGGAACCTCGACCGAAGTGGTACTAAAAAAGTATCAGGCACCAGGTACAGTACCCAGTGGAAACCCCCCCAAAAGTGAACCGTACCGTACCGTGCCGTACCATGCAGTGGAAAAGCGCCATTAGTAACTTTGAACTTAGCAACATAGTAAGATCTTTTAGATTCAGAGAAACCTTTTTTATGTGAAACCAACTCTTGCAATTATGTTACATTTTATGCTGGTGATTCAATTCATATCTGAATATTGAAAAAAATATATATACACTGTGAGTTTATGTGGTTGCAAATTTTCTGTACGCGCCTGTATGTGCCTGTGGACTGTTATTAGTATCAAGACCAGTTCATTCCAGCGGGGATCAGTATAAATTATTTAGCATGAATGTCCTGCTTTGGAAAGACTCCTCTTTCTCATGAACTCAGAATCTGTGTGTGATTCTGATTTTTGAGAACAGTAAATATGTTTTACTTAAATCATTAAGTAAAATGAAGTAATTTATTAAATAAACTCAACCCTTTGGCAGTGGAAACACTGTTTTCATGCGATTAAAAGAGGAATGAATATTATGAGATTTCTTTTTTAGTAGGCAATATATCAGGACACTGACATTGTTTGAGCATTTTGTTGTTAAGTGACCAAAGATTACATGCTGCCAGCCTTTCCTGCAGACTCACTGAAATGTCCTTGAAATTGAACTTCAGATTGTTTGAACCTTATAGGCTTCGTCTGAGGCTACAATTCAAGCTAAATGTGCTTCACAAGAGTTACATAACAGAGAGTGTCCACTGTCCCCAGCACAGCGCTCTCTAAAATAGACATCGAGTAGGGGGTCAGTGGAATTACAATTAAAATACAAATATTTTTAGGGGTGTTAAAGTTCCTGGCACATATCGAATTATCAATGTGGGACAAATCATGGTTATTTTATTCTAATAAGAAAAAATAAATTAAAAACATATGGGTTTCTGAGAGGAGTTCATCAAATGTTTATACATACTTAATAGCCTACTTTTTTAGTATATTTTTTTGGTTTGCTCATTGGAGATGTATTCAATATGTACTGTACAAAGCGAACATGTTAACAATCAACATACATCAACATAAATAGCATGCTTAATACAGTGCTCACATTTATTCTTTGTACATGAAAATATCATCATTTCGGGAGGGTTCTTGCCATCAAAAAGTGTAAAAACCTCTGGTTTAAAACGCATAAAGCCTAGCAACGTGTTATGAATTCCACGAGGTATGTATGAATGGATTTAGTGAGTACGCACGAATACATTATAATCTCCAGGTGATTAGAGCATATTAATAGTACATCCTTTATAGTGTTGTGGATTCTTCAAAGCATAGGGGCAAATGAAATCCAATACGCGCTTTTCCACGTAGCTACAATCAATGAAATTTGTCTAAGAACAAATTGGTGAAATAACCGTTGTTCAACATATTTTACTCACATTTCCTTTCTCTCACCACTTACATTAGTAACACGCGTTGTTAGTGACACACCTGAGCACAGCCCAGGTACCACAAAGTGCCAAAAGGTATCCAAAAAAAACAGTAGCGGACGAAATAAAGACGCGCCTTATGTCGACGCTTCTCTCAAGACCGCGCTTATTGTTCACTTTTCAAGCTAATGAGCTGAACGAGTCGTAATGCAGCTCAACTACCACACAATTACAAAACAGAGGTTTTTACCTGCTAATCATGACCGCTCCCTTGTACATGACTGAAAATGTAGGCATTTCGAAGAGATTTGTGCGCATCCAGCGGCGTGTACCGAATGTCCATTCCTCTCGTGATCAGCGCCTCGCGGAGGTCCGATACAGCGCGAGCCTCATGATTCACTGCCACAGCCCTCTACAGATGATCCTAAACATCACCAACTTTGCCCACGGATTAAATCTTATGCAACAGAACTGAGGGGTAGCCTAGTGTTTTTATGTAGATATATATTTTTTGCCATTGTTTAACAAAGTGGTTCCCAAACTGAAAGCCAAATATTAACGTTTATGAAAAGGCTGTAAAGGCTTAAAGGTGCTATAGTAATTTATAATATATATCATTGATAAACAAAGACATTAAGCTATTTCATTCCAAGGGGTCTTTCAAAGACATCAGGCTGAACTGTAGCATAGAAATACTGAAAAGTCTTGCATCAGGTCAAACATGACTGACAAGCTAAACTCTTGAGTCTTCAAACAAGACACAGATCAACAAAACAAAATAATATCACTGGAACACATCCAGATGAAGCCCACGCACAGTCTAGTGAAGAAAATGTGATGCAACTGATTTTATTTAAGTGAAAAATATAATTTAATATGACTAAATCTACCTTACTACACTTGGTTACACCAACAAATATCTTTGGAAAAAGTCTAATCAATATATATTGTTCTTTTTACAGAGTTCAATATAGTATATTAATACTAATATACTAATCAATATAGTATATTGTTCTTTTAGGCTTCTGAAGAACGGCTGTAATTTCTTAACTTGATGAGGGAATCACATTTCACAAACATGGAAAAACAGGAAGCGCTATTGCTTTGCGGAGTAAACAACATTTGTGCAAAAGCAGAAACCTCTAAATCCTTGTCAACTCAGAAAGACATATTTAATCTCTCGACTGTTTCCATTTTTAGCCAGTGTTGTTGTCTATGGTCATCCCATGCAAAGCTAGAGTGCTTTCCTCTCGCACAGCAATAAGATTTATACACACATGTTTGAGGTAAAATTACACATTTTCTGGATTACACTGTCCAAATTTACTCAGGTTTTTGTATTCTTGCAATATCATGAGTAATGTTTTCAAGTCTTTATGCTTAGTGGGCTTAAAAAAACATTCTTTGAAATGACTAACTGCATTCATACTGTAATGAAGTGACTATCTGTTAAAAGTGATTCTTGTCATTTAGTGCTCTACAAACAGTGTGGCTTGTGCCCTAGTTAGCGTCAGACTGACACTTTTCCTTAAATGCACTGTCACTGTGTAACTCCTCAACGTCATTTACCTTGACACATGTCCTGTGACTCAGAGACCACTTTTTACTGGCAACTTGAGCTACAATCCAAAACAAGTCACTAGGGATGGGTACCGAAACCCGGTATTTAATCGGTCTCGGGGCTAAATTATGAATGACCGGAGTATCGATAAGCTCTGACGTTAACGGTTCTGCTATCGGTACTGGAGAAATTAAGAAAACACATACATTTATTATTGCTATATATACACATTATCTTGCAAATTCTATCTCACCAGAGTCGCCTGCTGTTTTTATATAGATTCATATTAAAACATTTGTCTATGATGCATTTTTGCTATTCGCAAAATTATGATAGAAGAGAGAACTAAACATTCAAACATCTGCTTACGCTTTAGGCCTGTGGCTGCGGCTGCTAATTTTATTTTTATTTCGATTTTGGCTTCTAAGCATTATAGCCGCTTTCTTCTTCCCTTCACACATTCGTTCCTCCCTAAAACCCAAACTTAACGTCAAAATCAGCTCAATCGGTGATTGTTGTAAAATGCCGTCTTTACTGTTGCTGAATTGCGGGACATGTTTGATAAAGAGACGTTGAAAGCACAATCCCACGAGACGCTGTTCCCCAGGCTGAAGTGTGTGTGTGTGTGTGTGTGAGCGCACCAAAACACTTTGAGCTTGGCGTCCATAGTCGATAAGATACACACAAAATATGTCAAAATGGCGGCTTGGAGAATATTCACTTAAACACAGTTTATGTCTTAAGTGGATGAGAACAGTTGGGAGAAAATCTGATGTGTGTCAATATATTGTCTTAAAGTGACAAACTGGCGCTTCATCAATATTAATCACAGAACAAAATGAAAGAGAAAATCACTCACAGCTCTTAATCTGTATAACGTTATAGCTTTAATAAGCATCAATCTATCAATACATACAGTGAAAACTATGCAGTGTTCATTTACATTTTAATACTTTTAGATTTATTTTGTAGCTATTACTTTCCAGAACATTAATGTTAGTGGACCTTCATGAAAAAAGCACTGTTTATTTCGTTTCAGTTGTATATTTGTTTTATTGAATTTTTCAGTTTGTTTTACTTTTTCTTTGTTCATGTTCTTACTGTATCTTAAAATATGTATAAAACACAAAAAATGCCTCCACACATGTGCATTTACAAATTGATGCTTTATATTCATTTCATTAAATATTTATTTTACATTTCAGAATATAAAGCAATGTTAATTCAGCTCTTAATTTGTCATATATATATACATTAAACAAAAAGTACCGATAAGAATACCGTTAAAGTACCGAATTGATAAGCAGTATCGGTAAGAGTAGTAATACCGTTAAAACCTTAACGATACCCATCCCTACAAGTCACAAACGGTTGTACCAAAAGCTGCAAGATTAGCGACTCTGACTTTTGGTAACTAGAAACTTTTCCATACTGTAAATGGGGTTAATCAGGGCAAAAGTCATGTAGTGTATTCCAGCCTTTAGAAGTGTGCTTTAGTTTTTTAATCCTGTTGTTTGTGTTGTAGTTAACAGAATGCTACACCTTGGATAATGTTATCAGGCAAAGTGAAAAGAAAATGTAATCAGATGTCTTATTTAAAAATATTAATAATGTATGTACTACTGTACACACCCTGTCAAGTCTCTGAGATAGTCACAGAGTGACCGGAATAAGCCTTTCTTGTGCCAAGCTGTAATAATGTAATTTGAGGATCAGCTTTTACACACCCGGCCATGATGAGCTTTATTTTCAAAATGATCACACCAAACTTCACTGACTGGCTTGCCTTACATTTCTTCTGTAAATCCTCTCATGAGGTTAATATGTCAAGTGTGATTTGCACATTCACATATCAAGCCATGACTGGACATAGTACTGTTGTGCTCAATAATCTGCTTGGACAACCTATCAATCAACCACGTGCAGGGCCAGGTCATAGTCCCACGAGACCCTTGGCCCCCAAACTCTTAAAGACACCTCATCCTAAAACAAAAAGTGCTTTGGTAGACTAAAATAAAACAAATATTAAAAATTTAAAATAGTATTCCAGTGGGTATTAATGCTGAAGTATTTTTAAAAATAGTTTACTGTGAGGAATAGATGTAAGTACATCTTTTAAAAAAGGTGACTGGACCTCACAAGGATAGTTCAACTATAAATATATTTATATATTTTTTTAATATAGTAAATCATGTCAGAATTTTTATTTTTGGGTGGATTATCCAATTAAGGCATCATATTTGTCACAGCTTTGTATTTATTTGAAAAGTCGAAAAAAATGAATATCCTGATTAAGGTCTATGAGGCAGTATTTTTTTTTTGAAGAACAATTACAACACAATGAATGAAAGTGGACAAGTGAGTAGATGAGTGTTCCTGTTCGGCATGATGACGTTTAATGTCCCCAACAATCTTGAATTGAATTGGAATTGCGGTAACCACATTCCTTATTATAGGTATTTAACCAACAACCCATAAAAAAACCTTCAGGATTAAATAATCAGAACTTCATAAATGATAACTCATTTTTGGGTTTTAGTCAAAGCAGTTAAACTCTGTGATATGAATTTTGTACCTGAAGGGACACAGAGAAAGAGTTGTACTTTGACAACAGAAGTACAGGACTTTTCATCTCATTTGCTCTGAAAAGTGACTGTGCCAACACTTATAAAGCCTGATACTAAAAGTCTAGAAATAGTCTTTGAGGGCAGCCTCTGTAATACAGGAGGCAGCTGTTCTTTATTCAAGAATCTGCCCGAGGATGGCAGAACGTAAAGCTCAGGCAGAATGGCAGATATTTAGCACTGGAAGGCTTAGCATAAGACTATGACAATCTGAGAGGAGCTATTCAAATGTCCCAGAAAACGTTCGGAAAAATCCTACATAAAATAAGCCAAAATCATCAGTTACTCATAACACAAAATATTTATGTATGTATTCTATTTATGTCTTTCATAACCTTCACCCTCCAACCACTGATCCACAAACTCACACAGCGTGTCAGACACTGGCATTACTGTCCGGTGCAAGGTGCTGTAACATGTTTGATAACACAAATATACATCATTAATCAAATAAAAAATGAAGTTGCAGTACTTACATGCTGTAGATTTTTTTGTAGATAAAGGGAACTATTATTAGAGCTGGGCGGTATGACCAAAAATTGATATCACGGTATTTTTCTAAATTATACCGGTTTCACGGTATATGACGGTATTTTTTTTTTTCATGCATGACCAGGTGTTAACCACATTTTCTACTTACTGAGGAAAAACTGCAGTAGATTGACTTAGAATGCCATATTTTAGTGTCATGATGAGTGAATATTGTAGAAAAAGTCCACACTAAATACAGGGGTTAAAGCAAAAAAAAACATTTTGACTGAAAATATATCCTCGGCCAAACCCCATTCCACAGCCATACGGCTACAGTCACACACACAATTTAAGAGCTGTGTTTTTCTTCTTGTAATTAGGAGCACTTGTCCTCCTAATTAAAAACATTTAGAGTACCTTCTGATCAATAAAAAAAATTCTGATAAAAAATTAGCCTTCAACACGAGGTGACGTTTGACTCCTTAAAGTGACTTACAGGGGTATTTTATTTTTACCTTTGCAATGGCATCATTTCCATCTACTTCAAATTCAAAAAATTATGTTTATAAGCTTTTTAACATTTATATTTAAAACAATATAATAAGAACAATATGACAAATTAGTTACCAATCACAAATAAGTTACCAAAATTTTGTATAATTTGGCACAGAAGAACACAAAAGTGGCTTGTGGATACATTTTCAGATGTTTAATGAGGCTCAGAGGTGGCATGAGTGCAATTACATTCATAGATTCATGTGGACATTAATGTTTTACATATAAATTTGCTTTTAGTGATGCACAACGGCTCAGCTGTTACTTTATTTTGAACATTTTTCATTGATGAAATAGAACAAAATCATGCAGTACTTGTTTATTGATCTTTGTATTAAATCAATATATCACATTTGCAAACTCCTTATAATTATTAAAAGCTGTCTCTGATCGCGATCGCGCACAGAAATTAAGAGCTGAGTGAGCTCAAGAATCAAAAGCACGTGCAAATGTGATGCATTCTGTCGGAACCTGTGGGAATGAGTATAATTATTATTAGCCGCAATCCCGCTACCGAAATTCAAGTTCTGCTCGGTGTTCTCTGCTAAGAACCCGACTGTGAATGATGCAGTGTTACTATGTTGTTTGCGGCGGGGATGATTTTGGTGTTCCGCAGAACAACAACAGTGTGCTAAATGATTCCTACATGTTTCTTTCCCCTCAGTAATCCCCGATAACGTTTAAATGGTGAACACGGAGCAGTTTCTCCGTGAGCGGGAATGTAAAACCCGGAGTGGATCCAGAGCGGAGTGATTACAGAACGCTTAGAGTGGAGAGAGGAACGTGCTTCAATCCACTCCAGGCTTTGATCACATCCCCCTCAACAGACTGAATGCGCCTCGTCTTTCCTTCATTTAACACCTATTCAAGCTGAAATCAAGACATTTATAACACTATTTGAGAAATGTAAGCGTATTTACAGTCTTAAAATTATGAAAAGTGAATTTAAGAAGGCGGGAACCCTGCAATTGACGGGAATCCGTCGTATCGACGGAGAACTTTAGTTTGTGAGAGACGCGGGAGCTGATGCAGCGGATGGTGGATATTTGTGGCGGTCAATGCGGATATTGTGGATGACTTCTCTTTCTCTCATCACATTCTACTAGTGCTTCAGTTTCGGAACTCTCACGCTTAGTAGGCACATACAGCTGTATCCTCGCCAAAATACAATAGTGAAAAGTGACCCCTCTCTAACAGTGTCGCGTTTCAAACGTTATTTAAATGACACCGGTATTGCGGTATTTTAAAAATTAATATCGTAAGAAAAATAAACACCGGTATCCGGTATGAACCGGTATACCGCCCAGCACTAACTATTATTATTAAATAAATTATTAAATGCATATGTAAATATTTGTACCAGTATCTCTAAATGTAATACATTCTTGCTCCAAAGTATCCTATACCTCACCACTCAAGAATCTCAGAAAGCCAACAGCCCTTCAACCCTCTTAAATCTCTGCAGCTGTAAATCCTGTGAATGATGATTCATGACAGATTGTCTGTCCATGTGATTTCTCATGATGCAGAGAATGCATTTATGTGGGCCATGCATCTATATCATTTTTAAGAATATATTAGGCTTATCTGAAATTGCTGTCTTACAAGAGAAAGATTGTTCTCCTTCTTCAGTCTGTTCATACCGATCAGAACGTGTAGGGACCGTATACTGGTATTATCCATTGTGCAATATATACATTTGGATGGGGGAAATTTAACATACAAGTAGCATGGATATCATATACTTGTTTTAGACTTAAATTATGATTGTGTTTATATCTTTGACAAATGCATAACTGTGTAAACGCATAAGTTATTAAAATAATGCAAACTAACTTGTCTCCCAAATAATATGAAAACAGCATGTTTAATCATTGTAATAATATATCTGGTATCTTTGCTCTTTGGCATTCATTTCCAAACAACGGCTTTTGAGCCAATCACTTGAGCTCTAAATGTCATGTGATTACGCTGGAGGGGAACTGATGTCATGATAACACTGATTGACTAATGGCATCACAAGAACACACACACTCTTAAAATCCTGAGCTGTGAACTGAAAAATATAATTCCATTTTACACTTAAGAGCCCTCAAAAAAAGACAATATAACATGGTGCTAGCAAATAAATGTATTTTTGTCTATTTCTGAAAGAATTAGAAACATGTTACCAATTTCTCATACACATAAATAAATAAATATTCTTCGAATGTATACATAGCTTTGCTTATAATTTGAAATATAAGTCTTATTTTAGATTTTATTTATTCAATTCGAATTTGGTTAAATTATAAATTATTATTTAGTTTACAGTAAATATTGACATTTTTAGTCTTAAAAAAATCTATATTTCAGTTCTGAGATGAAATATTTGTTCAAGCAGTTTAAACAACAAATTATATATTTAATAAGACAATTTAGGCATTTTTAGTCATGTGAACCACAATATGTATGTAAAAATGTAAAATATAAAAGTAAAAACATGCATATGTCACTGGCTGCAAATACATGCACACACCTAAACACAAGCTACACTAGCATAGACCACAATACACGCATGCATACTATCCTTTCCTTCCAGCGGCCATTGCATCAGAACTTTAATCAGCAATCTGAACAGTGGGTTGTTATCAGATTATGGGATAATCCAGTCCACATTGAGAAATCATAACAGCGGAGAGGTGGAGACACACTATGTCCGTTTTTGGCCAGCTTCTTGTTTTTCATCAAGGCAAAGCTCAGTAAACGTGCCACCCATTACAGTAATGAAGAATGTGAAATGAGGGTGGTGCTTTACTCAGGAGCCAAGTTTCCATGCTGGACCACCGAGTGTGGTGAAATGGGTTAATCTGAAACAGTCTGACCTGTTTACTAACTGCTAGACTCTGGACCCATGACTGCCATCTGTAGGTAACAAACAGAAACACATCCCAGGAACTGCCACAACACATCCGCTTTTAATCACGCTCGATGCTGTCAGCATAAAACAACACTGAATGGGATGAACAATCATGAAGGGATTGTTGGAATAGTTTTCTCATACCATCGAAGAACTGAGATTGCAATTTAATGAGACAATTTTGGTCTAACAAGTCTATTAATAGTCCAATTTTTGCTGAAAGCAGAGAGGAGAAAAAAATAATCATGTATTTTCATCTCACAAAAATACAACAAAAAATAAAACTTCTTTAATGACAACAAAGGTGTAAGAACTGTGAATATTATATATACTAAACCCCAACACTAAATCTTTGTTCTACTGGCAGGTCAGCTAATGTAAAAACATGCCGGTTTGAATCTCTAACAACAATGTATCAAAAAGCAGAAAAATCTATGAATCGCAACAAAGCTGATGCAACAAACCAGTTAACAAGACCTCATTATTAGGCAATGCCGAGACTAACAAGGCTGATAAAAATAGTAACTAAGTCAGCAAAAATATGATGTTGATTCATTGATAATGGCTACTACCAAAATCAATAAAAAAGCACCATGCAGAAAGATGGATTAGTGTTAACACAGTATAAAAACTATGTCTTTAAAACATATCATTTTGTGCTGACTGTGTCTGTTCTATAATTCAGCATTCAGCACAAATGTTACTTTTGATTCTCATTAGCTGTGTAGCAGACACATAGTGTGTTGTACACTATAATACACTATCATTTTATTTAATTTTATTTTAATTTTTTTAAACAAATTACTGGAGTACATTTCAAAAGATTATACTAAAGTTTTACAACTTAAGAGTCATGTTTAAATCACTTTTTTATTTTATTATTTTAATTATTTGTGAAATTTACAAGTAATTTCTGAGCAAAAATTGTTTCAAATAAGAAAAATAAGAAAACACACACACAAACTGAAGCTTTATGGTAGAGCAGGGGTCCAAACTCAGTCCTTAAAGCCCAAGATACACTGCATGGTTTTCGGCTGTCGCAGACGAAAGACTGGCATCGTGAAGCAATCGCGGCGATTTCTGATTGGCCATGATTGTTTCACGATGCCAGTCTGTCGTCTGCGACAGCCGAAAACCGTGCAGTGTGTTTAGAGCTTAAGGGTCACTGTCCTGCAGAGTTTAGCTCTTGCCTCAACTCACCTGCCTGGAGCTTTCTAATATGTTTATTAAGACCTTGATTAGCTGGTTCATGTGTGTCTAAATGAGTCTGGAGATAAACTCTCCAGGAGCAAGACTGGATTGGACACCCCTGTGGTGGAGGGAGCACTTTCCTGAAAAACTGCATTTACTTTAACACTTGGTATGAGTTTAATTCTGCAAAAACAGGACAAAAGACAAACCGGAAGCATGATGTTGTACACAGCTAATCCTCTCCTGTGGTTGGTTTATATTTGATTCAAATCAGAAAGTCAGAAATGCAATAATTATCCAAGTGCTACATCAGCAATGAACACGATGCCCTGTTTGTGATTAAAGGTAAAACCAATGGTAAATAAAGTCACTATTTGTCAAGTCACTAATAAAAATGTTCATTTGTTATGATATTTGTGGCACAAGCATCACAGGTGTGTGAGGATGAGATGATTGACAACAGCGTCAATCAAACAGTATCTTTAAGCGATTAAGTTAATGTTGTATTATTTGAGTACAGCGCTCACAATGCTGAGATACAGACACCGTCTCCATGATCAGATCAATGATTTACACACAAGTCTTTATTGAGTATATTCTTAAGTACATGTAATATACACGTTTCCTTAGCTTTCCATTTTTGCATAGAATATATAACATTTGACTTATTTATATTAATGTGATAATATGCGACCCTCTCTGTGAAAACCCAGCTAAAGTCATTTTTTTCTACAAAGAAATCATCTTTCATATGGTAAAGAACATTCTGTGACAATTGAACCTTTATATCTTTAATATTCCCTGAGTAAGGTCATGTAAAACTTGATTATAATGATTATAATGGTAGAAATCAAACTTTGATGCTTGCTTTCTTATAATTTATAGACTTTAGCCTGGATTTCACAGAGAGGGTCACAAATGATAATGAAGGTAATAAAAAGTGACAATTCCCCAACATTTTGAAGTTGAAGTACAAATGAAATGTCCAATTAAACAACATTAAAAGACAAAAAAGGCATAATGAAACCTAAGCATCTTGAGGCAAACTGGAACCAGATTTAAACATGAAAAGACAGATTTAATTGCACAAGACATTGCACAGCATTATAATATCATGCAGCTTTTGTTTATTATAGATGTTATAATGTTAAATTTAGAAATAATTTTTTTTTTTTCCTAAATAACAACATGCTTTCTATTAAAGTCTGTTCAGCACAGCTCTATAGACCTCACAGTACTGTGAAATAAGTTTGGTTTTGTCTAGACATGTGCATTTGTATAAACTGAGTAAACATCCACCAGTCCGGTGACCTGCTGTGATGTTCAGACTGTCTCTTCAGGTCATGGACAGCATCACTTATCTACGTCTCCTACTCTTCCCAATAGTCTATTCAAGTCCCGGTCACCTAACTCTAAATTTAGCACGTCACCGGGCAGAATCATTCTCAGGTGCAAACACTGTTAGCTATTCTTACCTTTAATATAAATGTGCCATGAGTCAGTCACATGCACTCATTACCTTCCATATAAATTTGAAGGCTGCTAGAAACCATTAGCTGTTAAAAACTCTTCTCCTTACTCACCTTAAATGTACACCTTGAGTAATGTCTTTAGATGTAAACAAACTAAAAAATATTTGCCGTACTGTACTGTACTGGGGGGTCATAAAGGGGTGCTTAGGCATAAACCCGAAATTTTGAGAGAATAAAGAAAATTAGGGTTGTCAAAGTTATTGGTTGTCAAAGTTAAGATTTTGATGAAACGTGTTTAATACATTAGCAGAAAGTAGCCTATTGTTTGTGCTTTCGAAATACTGGTTGAAATCATTAGGTTAAATCACTATAAATTATTTTATTCATAACAGCCTCGATTTTTAACACTACGTATTTGAAAACCTACTTAAGTAACCTTTGAAAACATCTTTTTCAAAGGTCTAAACATTTACATTAGTGGGTATAAAATATGCAAAGTAAATATCCTCCACATTAAATAATTTATATTATACAGACTACTGATAATTAAAATGCAGACAACATAAGTTATTTACAACAATTATTTAATTTTGGAAAACAATATCTTGTTTTAGTATGTATTGTACTGGTTTGTTTGTATTGTTTGTTTCTTGCTAATGGACCTTGAGTTTGGAAATAAAGTTGAATGAATAATATTGACTATATATAAGGCTTAATACTTGAGTTTCCAGTACATGTAAGTCTTTATGAAAATATAATTAGGCTATGTCTTTATATAGGCGGGGGAATCATCATATTTGAGGTTCTTACAATCAAAAATCCTTGTGCTTGTAAAAAAGCAAGCACCACACGTTTAACTTCATCGATATAGTGTACGTATAGGGTCTTTAGAAACGCAAAATGACAAAGTCTTTTTCTTCTTTTTTTGTCACTTGTACCTTTTGGTAAAATAACTAAACATGCGTTTATTGCGTGCGAACTTGACGCCTCATTTTTTTGTAAGCGACTCTTTCTTTAATTTATCATTCCTCAAAAATTGCCAATGCCACAAAAAAATCAGACAATGTGGTGAACATCTGTTCTCTGTGGAATAACCTCGTCGTTAATGTTATGTGAACAGTAGTGTATAGCACTCCATGCCTTTCATTATTAACGCTGATCTTCACTTGTTACATATACAGTTTGAGACTTTATATGAATATTACAGTTTGCAGTACATTTAATGCCTGAAATGACGAAGGAAAAATAAACAGACGGCATACTCAACTGTACAAGCATATTAGTTCTTACCAGTAAATGAGCGAAAGTCCATCAAAACGCTCGAGCTCTCTTCCCCGGGGGTTCAGATAGGACATCGCATCCAACAGAAACGTTAAGGTTAAAAATAGTCTGCTCAGGAAACGGTATTAAAACCTGCCTCCAAATATTACTACCAGACACATCACCGCGATGTCATGTCATGCTCGCTCAAGAGTCAACTGCCAGGGAGAGAGAGAGAGAGAGAGAGAGAGAGAGAGAGAGAGAGAGAGAGAGAGAGAGAGAGAGACTCAACCATGCCCGTTTCTAATCTGTAAGACACGTGGTTTTCATGCTGACCTGGCCGTCTGTTAGACAAAATCTATATCTTGTCGACAGCCCTCTGGTCACATTACTTTTATAGGTACCAAGTCAACGTCTGTATATACTGAGATGTGTGAGTATCAGACTCACTGATTGCCTCTCAAAATCTATTCTAAAAAGTATTTTAAGACATCTTATATAGGCTTGTTGCTGAGATAGGTAACTGAAATGTGAGGAATGGCTATAGAAACAATTAAAGTTTGTATAGCTAAGTGCACAGTCAGACTGAGGTGACGCCATATGACCGACCGCTCAGCTTCAGGTAACAGATTAATAGTACTGCCAGTGACCTGTCCTTAGAGATCTGCTGCACTGCAGCCAAAACATCAGGGCAGTTTCCAATTTCCTCACATAGACATTTGTTTGTAACACCAATATCTGTCCCTGGAGCTTCAAACTGTAAGCTAAATCAAAACCTGTGTCCACATTTGTTGTTTTAGTGCATAAACTGTTACTGTTTATAATTACTTTAATCACACATTTACCATGATAATCACACTTTGTTGAAAATACTATTGCTAGGCCTATTGTAGTTAATAAAGGACAGGACTCGTCAGTGTAACTGTAAAGTGTAACTAGTGTAAAGAAACATGGATAATTGCAGTAATGCATAGTGAAACTTCTAATACTCAATTATTTAACTTTTTGAGAACAATTCAGTTTGGTAAACGTGGTGACCTTTGCGTTTATAAAGAGCCTACATACAGTATATCGATGAAGTTATAAGTGTATCTTTATTGTGCTTGACCGGGGAAGTCGTGGCCTAATGGTAGAGTCAAATCAAATCAAATCAAATCACTTTTATTGTCACATCACCACAGCACATGTGCCTTGGTGAGTGAAATTCTTGAGAGCATGCTCCAGACAGTGCAGAAACAATTTATAGACAGTACATACTTACAGACTTATACAGAAGACAATGTGCAGAATACACAAACATATACTCAGTACACATAGTGTACTTTTTAAGACATACACGTTATGCACCATATGTACACATTCTACATTATGTACACATATATACACACAATACGCGAAGGTGCAGCAGATTTTACATAGGCCGGATACGCAATGTCATGGATGTGCGTTGCATGGTATCCAGTGGTAGCAGATAGGTTGTTGTGTTAGTGCAGTGTGTGCGTGTAGTCCAGTTGAACTGTGTTAAAGTGCAGTGCATGGCATATCGTAAAGTGGTAGTGTGCTGTAGGGTGTATTAGTTTTTGCCGTTCATTAGCCTGATAGCCTGAGGGAAAAAGCTATCCCTCAGTCGGCTAGTGCGGGATCGGATGCTGCGGAGACGTCTTCCTGAGGGCAGCAGAGAGAGCAGACTGTGGGACGGGTGGCTGGAGTCCTTGATGATCCTCAGTCGGACACATAATGGAAAGTTTGTGGGTTTGAGTCTCGGTCCGGCAGGGATTGTCGGTGGGGGGGAGTGAATGTACAGCGCTCTCTCCACCTTCAATACCACGATGAGGTGCCCTTGAGCAAAGCACGAACCACCAACTGCTCCGCGGGCGCTGCAGCATAAATGGCTGCCCACTGCTCCAGGTGTGTGTTCACGGTGTGTGTGTGCACTTGGATGGGTAAAATGTAGAGCATGAATTCCGAGTATGGGTCACTTGGGTGTATGTCACTTTCACCTCACTTCAAATGTGATTAATAATAGGCCTATGTGACCCTGGAGCACAAAACCAGTCTTAAGTTGCTGGGGTACATTTGTAGCAATAGCTAACAATATATTGTATGGGTCAAAATTATCCATTTTTCTTTCATACCAAAAATCTATAGGATATTAAGTAAAGATCATGTTCTGTGGAGATATTTTGTAAATGTACTACTGTAAATATATCAACACGTAATTTTTGATTAGCAATATGCTTTGCTAAGAACTTCATTTGGACAACAGGCATTTTCTCAATTTTACTTTTTTTATTTTTTGCACCCTCAGATTCCAGATTTTTAAATAGTTGTATCTCAGCCAAATATTGTCCTATCCCAACAAAGCTTATTTATTCAGTCTACAAATAATGTAATAAAAAAGACCCATATGTCTGGTTTTGTGGTTCATGGTCACATCGCATGTATAAAATTCTCCCTTTCACTTGAAAGAATGTTCAATATTCCAAATCAACACAATATTTGCATACAGAATCCTGCTCTATGCTCTTTCTCACATCTCACACTGAATTCTGATTGGTCTGTCCTTTCTTGCATTTTAGATGTATAGCAACTTTACACTAAAGAGGGTGTTGTATCTGCCTGTGTGTGACTAATAGTAAATGAAAACCATTTTTAAACTATGGTTACTGCGTTTAAAAAGTGACAGAAATCAAATTTGTTGCATATATTTACAATGTAAAAGAGATTTGTTGGAGCCATTTGAGCAAATTCTTTCAAGTCAAAATTCTGGTCATCAGAATTTTTCTCAGAATATGATTAATAATTATCACTAATAGTTGTATCTTAAATGTATCTTGTTTATCTTCAAACACACATTTAATCTTTTATTTTGTTTATATTCTAATCTAAATGATGGCGGAAAATGTAGATAGGCTACCTGATATACCATTCTAAACGACGCTACTCCCCCTAGTGGTGAAGTCTGGTAACGTGCAGAGAAGCGCGCATCTATAGGCTATTGCTGCTTAGTGAGACATCAGTGCATGTATACTTCTGCAGTGTTTAAAATGTATGTCACGTGTTATATATGTCTGGCACTTAATCAGTTTGTCTACACTCTGCTTTTAGTCCAAGAGTGCATTATTTCAGGTCTGTGTTAAATTTGAGAGCAAGCATTCATGCCATCTAGCCTAAGAAAGAAAACAATGAAGAGTCACTTCACGGAGATCAGTGCCATGGTAACTACAATGGTTGACATAGTTTGAATGAGATCATGATGTGAGGTGTGGAGTGACAAGATGGGTGTGGCAGCATGTTTCAGATAGTACTGTAGATCAGTGTACATTACTGTGCGTTCACAGTCACTCTGTCAACATTCCTCCTTATCTGTAAAGCAATGTTCCTTTTGTGTCTTAAGCAAGCAGAGAAGAATCATAGCTTTTGATGTCAGGATCCCTAAAGTAATGTTTTCAACACAGCATATTAGTCACAAAACCCTATAAAGCACATTTATCACTGTCTTTAATTAAAATAAATGGCTGGGGCCGGCAGGATTGGCTGGTTTTCTCAGACCTTCCCCGTTCTAGAATGTAGGTGGGGCTGCAATGTCTGACCCAGCCGAGCAGGTTCCTTCTCAGTCTCATTCTTGACCTGGGTGTGGTTGTCACCTGTATGTGTCAATGCCACTCCATTACTCCTTTATACATACATGTTGAACTTACATAGCTGCTTTCAGCTGTACATTATCCAATCGGATTTCCAGGATTATGATATTCTACGATGACAAAAACAAAATCAAATTCTGAAGGGATGAATAGAGTGATTAGCCAATGGCGGCGAGATTTTCTGCTGGGGATTTGAGACCATGGACAGTCTGGTTTGCTGAACTGTGGCTGGGTTATAACAGGATTGCTGCAACACTGCAGTTTTGTGTGTCAGATGGTCTTTGGGAGGTTTTCAAACTCACTGAGCCTTGGCTTCCTGCTTTGTCCACAGTCTCGGGGATGATTCAACCATTCTCTGGACTCACTCTGCATGCCCAAAAGAGTTCCCGACCCCAACAGCGGTGACCCCAAATGTGGTACTACCATGTAGCAAAAACACCTAAAACACACAGTTACATAGAAGACTTTAGTTTGTGGTACAGAAACTTCTGCTGGTATACATAAAATAATGTTACAAAAATTGAAATCAACATGTGAGATCACATTAACATGAGCTCTGTGAAAATCTGTGGGCGATATATATATAGTCATTTCAAAAGAAAATCACATTATTGGGAATTTTGTGTAAGGTTAAAGGTAAAGGTTAAATTTGTGTTGACCAAATAAATACAGCTTAGTTTGAAAGTGAATTCTGTGTGAGCGGTGCTTCCAGTGTTGGGAAGGTTACTTTGGAACTGTAATAGGTTACATAGTTACCCTTTTTAAAATAGGGTAACTATATCAATTACTTTATTAAAGTAATGTAACTGATTACATTTGATTACTTTTTGGATACTTTTCTAAATGTCCAATTAATGTTTTTAACTGGTAATCATTTTCAAACATTTAAACCTGATAGGGTTAACCTTACACTGATTACTGACAACCACCAAATCAGGCTTTAGCACCTCTTTTACTTTTACATTCTGAGGTTAAATACAGATTTGCAATCATAATCATAACAAAAAAATAGTTAAATAGCTATGGTACTGTTCTTGAAAACAAGTCGTTGCATAGCTATGACAGGAAACACTGCCTTTGGGAAAAACAGTTAGTCTAAAAACATAAAGCAAATTAATAAACCCAAATAGGAAATGAAACATTTATGAAATAAGCATGTGTCCTAAACTCCTGAAATATTGGTGTCTTATATTTTAGAGCAGTCAATGCAATTTTGGAAAGAAATCAATCAAATCTGTGTGTGTGAAAATATTCAGATATAACCCTTGTTGTTAAAATGTACAACTAATTTACACATTTTTTCTCAGTAACTTCAATGGATTACAATTACATTTATTTTGTAATTCAATTATGTAACACCATTACATGTAACTAGTTACTCCCCAACAGGTGCTTCACACATCACTACACTACTGACAATGGACAGTGGACCTTTTTGCTGGCTGAATTTTTCTAAGGTGAATAATGAGGAAAAGTAGGAAGTGACTATCACTGGGTCAGTAATTACGTATGTTTAACCTGTAACACCTGTATCCCAGGGAACACACATACTGACAAAAAAATGTCTAGCCTGAATGCACTGTAAGTCGCTTTGGATAAAAGCGTCTGCTAAATGCATAAATGTAAATGTTTACATTCGCAGTTATAATCGTCATCTCTCTGGCAAGTGATTGACTTTCAAAGATTAAATGCGTGTTGCATGACATTTCTGTTTTTCAGAGTAATACATAATGGCGAAGCTAATTGCAATAAGATGTATGTGTATACATGCTGGATAAAGTTGAGCTGCAATTACATTATCTAGTCTAAACTGAATCATCAGTATCAGTCAGACTAACGCCCATGATGAATTATTGCTTTAGTTTGACTGAAAAAGAACTGTAAAAGTGCATGTAATGACCTTTCTCAACCTCTCACCAAACTGCATTTTATGCAACAATAAACTAATGGCATGGTGACATTTACCATTACATTTGCCATTGCTCACCAATAAGAATCCACGTGAACAGGAATTTCACATATGGGCAAAACATTTCCCCACACAGATTTCACATCTGGTTCAAGTATTAATGCACTTTCATGCAAGGGACTTCTGTATGAGTGGTGCTCCATGCATCACTATTGATGGTGCTTTGTGTATTATTATTGACAGTAGACTTTTTTTGCTGGAAAAACTTCACAAGGTGAATAATGTAGAAAAATAGGAAGTGTGGTTGAAATACATATAGCACATCACCTCTGTCTTTCTGAGCAAACACAAAACGATGAGGTCAATTCTAGTTCAATTTGTATTCATGCTGGGTGAAGACGAGCGACATATTATCTCAACTTCACAAACAGAATGATTTCAGTCAGACTAAAGCATTTACATAATAAGTCACTGCTTTAGCCAGACTAAAACATAACATTTCTAGTAATGACCTTTCTTGGCCTCTTGCTGAAACAGCATTTTCAGTGACTGTAAATGTTCCTCTTTGACCTAAAGAAAGAGAGGATAGGTAATCTGTCTAATGACCACAAGTGTCACTATTCACAAGAGAAACAGGTGTAAAGCAAGGCTTCGAGACTAAATCATATCCCCTACAGAGACAAAAGCTGTGTTGTAACCAACAATGCGTTAACATACCACAGTGGATAGCTAGCATATTTGCACCTTTTAGTTTCTAGGTGCATTTTTCAGGCACATATTACTAAGAGAAACTGTGCGACACACCTTCAGTGGCTGTTGTGTGCTTAACAAAACAAGTGCTGACACTCCTGCCATTGAACCTCAAATCTTCACACCCGGAAAAACTGACATTCCTCTCCCATTTAAAATTAGAAGATTGATGAGAGTGATTTCTACATATATAAAAAAAATATATGCATCAATATAATATAAATTATTTGCTTTCTGCTTATTTATGTTCCAATCAAATATTATACTGTCTCTGTTTGTATATTAATGGAACATTTAAAGGAATCCTTGGTATGAAATGCATGCTTCGTTCTTAAAATAACGAGTAGGACAGTCTGTTTTGGTGGATAGCTCACATCTACCTGTTTGAAATACTCTCCCCACCCATGTTTGGATAATGCACCTTGCACTGAGAGACATGAAGTACACACCCCATAGTCCCTACTACACATGTATCACAGACAAGACCCTCCCCTGAAGGTGAATTAACTTTCATTGGTACCCCCACCACTAAAAACTTCACTTTTCACAGTGGCTGATCGCACACAAGCTCATCGTTACAACTTTGCATAGGGTGTGTTGAGTTCCAAAGCAGGCCCATCCTGGCAGAGGAATGCTAAAAAACACACATATAAAGTCACTATGGCACTTCAAATCTGGCCGCACAGGTCTCTCCGCTGAGTTGTGTTCGCGTAATGATCCACGCATGTCAGTTAGGAGCTCTAATCGCCTCCATTCCTCACCTGCACCGTATGGGTGTGTAAGGGAATTCCGGCCTTTCACCTGTTTCAGAAATTCTTGGTTCCAAACCCACACTGAGCATTATTCATTATCAGCAGTGCATGCAAACATCTAGTTATTTGCACATGTGATGACAAATACATTTCTTGCCCTTTTCACTTATAGCATGTGTGAAACAGCTGGAATGTGGCAACACCAATTGAAGAGACATACTATTTGTTCATACAAGCACATTTGACAGAAGAAACTCTGTGGGCCATTGAAATATATCCGAATGTAAATGATAGATAGATGAAACCCATTCACACATAATATCTGATCACTCTTTTGCGGTGTTGTAGGTTTGGGTACATGCCAAAGTTAATATTTAAGCCCTTGGGATGGACTGTGTTCACTTCTAGCCAATTTCACACGAGTAATCCTCATATGTAGCTTATCTTTGGGCATTCCTTTAAAGTAGCGATATCACATTGCCGCAAGGCTATATTCATTATCGCCGTAGTAGGATAGCACTATGACACATTTCATGTCTTCTACAGTGTCAGGCATTATGGAAGCTCTTGTTACCATAACTGTGAATATGCTACTGAAATACTTTGGCAATTTGCAGACTGTATTCTGATGCAGGGGTGTGCAATTTGTTTTAATGCTATAAAGACCCCAAAGCCAGACAAATATGTTCATGCACAAAGACACATTTCTTATAAACAAAAATGTACAATTACATATTTTGTCACTGTACTAAAGGCAAAGCAGATTATTAAAGCACTTGTGCATGCTTATATACACTTTACATTTCTTAAAATGCTCGAAGCTTCTATGAGTCTGACATACTCAGGACGTTACATAAGTGTAAATATTAGCATGATATATTCAAATATTCTGATTTGAATGCAGTTTGTGGTCAATGCAGACGATCATTGCCTATGGACACTAGGCTATACCCTGTATCACATTATTCTTCGATTAACTGTAATTCTGATTATTGAAATGCATTCTGGGTCAGCTAATGCTAACACTTCTAATAATACACTGTCTGAAATAATTTATCGGCTGCTGTTTACTCATGTACGCTTGTTTATGTTGGATCGCAGTCTTCATCTGACACCTGCTGAATTAGTCTTGGAAAGAAAGACCTTATTATTTATATAGCGTGAAGCCTAGGGCATTGTGTAAAATGGAATAGTAAGGGAGATACTGAACACCAAACCAGTATTTCTGTTGCGTTTACATCTGCTTCCATTCAAAAACAGACACTGGAACACACACAAATGCACACATACACACCCCCGATGACTCATTGTTTCTAGCCATCCAACAATAGCTGGTTCTCATGACTTTTCCTCTGTTGGCATTAAAAAGGGTCCCCTAGTGACTTCTTAGCTGCTCTGAGTGTGAGGCACTGTTCAGAGAGAATTGCAATATTTTAAATTTGTCAAAGATATGTACCAGCTATACAAAATAAAAACCGCTCAGAAAGTTTAACAAGCACATCAACAACCAGTCCAAGAACAGGGGCCTGTTGCATAAATTGTTTAAACTAGTCTTAAAATGTTAGTCCACTAATTTTTTTCTTCAAGACTGTACTTTTTAAATTCAGTTATCAAGAGGTAGATTGGTCTTATATGTATGGGAAAAGTAAGACTGATTACCCCTTGGCAACTGCTAGTTGATCAAACTAGTTCTTAAGACACAGTCTTAACATGGTGGCTAAGTTTATGCAGCTGGCCCCAGGTCTCTTCAAAAACTCTTCATGACACTGAGTCTCACAAAGTAGTTGTATCCCAAACAAAGGTTGGACTGCAGATGTAAACTCTCTTTTGAGCTGGCACTCCAGCATGACAGAAGATTGAATCAATATGAATCAATGAAACAATCCAGAACATTATTGCTAAAAAAGCCATCAATATATAAGACATAGTACAAATTGTACAATACATAGCGTGTTGTACTACGTTGCAAATAGAGTAAGTTAGGGATCAAATGCTGGTTTGTTGTTTCTGATATTTCCAATAATTAAAGAAAGTTTGATCACCAAAATTAAATAGATGAAATTAAGAAATAATGAATAAACAATAGTAATAGTAATAATAGTAATCATATTCTATCAAATAAAGAATGTTGACTTTTTTTCAGGTCGAATAAATCAACAAAATTGTAGTACATGTTATGAATTATGTGTTCAAATATATGTTTATGTTAGATAATAGTTTATGAAGCATACTGAATAGGTCTCAAACATTTTGTACATTTAATGCTATTTAAAAAGTCATGAAACACCAAAGTGTTTTGTAGATGTGGACTGGGCCTTATACACACTGACCATGGCTACAGTCAATGATAATGTCATTACATCCAAATAATCCCAGGAAAAACGCAGCTGCTGATGATGATGTTGCTGTTTACATTTGTGAATGAAACAGCCCACTGCTGAGTAAAAGTTGGCTCTGACTGTAGCCTGTTGAATCTATCCCACGAAACTACAGAAGAAAAAGGGACGACGCCTCTGTTTGGATAGGCTGCAGGTATGTCTCTCGGAAAGGGGCGGACACCAGCCCGTACTTTTAAATGGGCTTGATGTTAAAAGCACAGCTGAGCTAAGTTTGTCGAACAGCGAGAGCTTGTGTTGTTGAGAGGGTAGTGGCTGTATCGTTCATCGTGGGCGTTGAATGTGAGGTGTACCTGTCCTGGGAGACGCGTCAGGTAAACGACAGACAGCAACAGAGTGGGATCCTAACTGAGCCATCTTAGCAGAAAGAGCTGTCATCATGTTCTCCAGAAAGAAGACCGGAAAGACCAGCGTGGCCATCAGTGATAAAAGGTCGGTGGTGACCGATACATTCTCGCTTTGCGTTGTTTCGCGCTGAGCTCTTTAAATTGTGAGTCATTGCGTGTTTTAACTGGCTTGAGCTTCACAACGTTGACTACGTTGCACAAGTTAACCCGTATTTTAAAATATACATTTCTGCTAAATCAGTTTTATACTTGCTTGACTTGAGGTGACTGTAGTAAGGGTGTGGCGCTGTAACAGGTTGGTTAACTTTCTCTGAGATACATGTTGCCTGACTTGCGTGGCAACTCGTCTGGGTTGGTCTTAGCTCACATTTAAAACTTTTTTTTATTGTGCGAGTGACATCTATTGACATTTAATTTTATATGTCTAGTTTCAACTTTAGTAAACCAAGGACACGTTTATAGTGAGGGGGTGTATGTGTTTAATGATTGCATTGACTGTATCTAGACCCTCATCTCTTTGTGATAAACAACTAGATAACCTTCAGACAGATCTTTTTTGTTCTGACACACTCCGTTTGAGAAGTTCAGGCAAGATAGTGTAAACTAAACTAGTTTCTGTTCTAAACAGAGTCATGCAACTGTGAAATGCATATCACAGGAATGAGCAGCAGTAATTTAAATGTATAATGTATTATTATTAATTTAAAGTAATTAACATTTTGTATTGTATATAGTTCTCACAGAAAAGGCTGTCAAAATGAGTATGGGATGTCTAAAGAAAGCTGATTGTTTAAGGAGAGAAGTGACAAGTTCAAGTTCAAACAAGCATGAACTTCTGATGTATTGAGAGATGAGTCTGGCCTCGAGCTTCGTTCCAGCAAGATTCGATATCAGACACTAATATTGTGAAAGCAGTGCAGAGTCGTTCAGCTATGAAGGATTTTACTCTAGGTCAAAGTATAGTTTCAGTTTGAGTCAAAATTGTTTATTGGTTACAGATGTACAAATAAGAGGTTTTTCTAAACGCATAGTTTTCTGTTTAGGTCATCTTTTGGTCACTCCGTGTCAAATGTGCCAAGTTTTGTGACTTGTCTGACAGCTTTTGATAGAAACAAGGCATGGCATACTGAGAAAAGGGCAGTTTGTTTGCAGTGGGCAAAAAGGACAAACCCTTAGGCTAGTTAATACTGTGCTTAAGATGTCCACATTTCTTATTTTATGTTTTTGCATTTGTATATTTTGGGAGCGCCTCTAGGGAAGGGAAGCCAGCATCAAATAATTTTGCCACACCCAGATCTGATTAAAACATTTTCTTTAGACAACAGTTCAAATGTTGCTGCTTGTCCCATCATATTTGTTACATAAATCTGGCAATTTTACATATACAAAATTGCAGCTTTGTTTTTGTATGTCTTGCTGCTTTAATAATTGTTTGTGATTTAAATAAATTACAACAACACTGGTTACATAATCTCATGCTTTAACAGTCCAAATGGGTTTTGCCTCTCATTTTGATGGGTATCACATGCAGATGCATTCAGATGAGACGAAATAGAAATCTATAAAAAATCTTTGTTGCATGTGTAGATAATAGTGACACATTAGTAAAACTTGTTAGACCTGTTTGAGTTTGTAACCCCCTCATTAAAGCCACCTTCTTGTTGTAATTATTAGCCTCATTTGCATATCTCACTCATAACTCCGTTTCACAGTGAACACACAACGTTAAATAAAGTCAAAACTGTGTTGTATTTCCTGACAGGAGATTATCATTTTAGTCAATCTGAGATCTATTTAACTGCCACGAACCTCATTATTAATGATTCATACTGTTGGATGATAAAACAACATGCCTTGTCCTTGAGGCAAATACGACCCAAGGTGTGTCATTTGTTTCTGATCAAGTTTAGTCATGTCTACCACGCACCGTCAAATGAAATTTCTCCAAAATTCACAGAATGCGCTAAAAACTATACAAGGCTGCTTTAATGTTGAACAGCATTTCAGCATTTTTTTTCAATACGGCTGAGCTGAAAGGGAAAAAAGTGTGTTAGCACCATGCTTCTCCTAACTAACAGATCTGAAATCTGTGCCAGATGATGTGGAATGAAAGCATTTCAAGTCCTGTTTTTATTTTCAGAGCATGATAGTGAAGTGAAGCGAGGTGTTCTGTTCTAGATCCAGAGATAGAAAACAACAAACCTACTACATACAGCAGTATTTTGGGAAAAAATGCAGACTTGAATGTGTATATCTGGCTTACTCAATAAAAACCTTTATTTCACCTCAGACCAACTGACACTGATTTGGCGACCCTGATTGACAAGTTGCAGAAGAATGCAGACAAGGTGGAGAAGAACATCGTTGAGACGGAACAAAATCTCAACAAAGTGAGTACAGAACGACTCTTTCTGTGAATTACAAATCAAAGCCAGAGAGTTAGTCACTCCTCCTGCCAATAAGCATGCCAATGCCCCTTCAAAGATGCCAGATTAGAGTTATTTGGGGTCAAATAGAAGAAAACGTATACCAGTGTTCTTTTAGTGTTATTTGGTATCATTTTTAGTGTTATAGTATTTTGAATTTGCTTTTTTTTTTCTTCACTATTAATGCATAACGATCCTTAATTGTGTTTCTCATTGATGTTTCTAGGATATCAAGAAGATCAATGAGAGCAAGCAGCCCTTGTACCAGGAGGACACCAACAAGAGGATCCTGAACTCACTGGAGCTGCTGAAGAGTCTGGATGAAGATGCAGCCCAAGCCTCTCGTTTGCAGCACCCTCAAGCTGAAATGATTGAGAAGGAGTGAGTACTAACATTATAACTCGTCGACATGGTCACCTTTGAACTAAAATATTCAATAGCATCTCATGCTTTATGCTATGGAAGCAGAATTCTGTGCTGGGAATGTTTTTTCGGTGACTTTTGCTGGGATTGTGGATGACTCTTTTTTTTTTTCTCCTCAATGAAAAAGTATGAAACAGCTGCGAGTGCGTTTGGGGAAGCTCCAAGAGCAACATAATCACATTTACTACATGACACGATCAGAGCAGGCTCCCACCGTCAACTGGGGAAAGATAGTTGATGAGAAACTGGTGTGTATCTAAACATACCTCGCCATCTTTCTTTTGAATGTACGGTTTCAAATGAAATCGATTCATGTCTGAATGTGTTCTGATGCAGGCAAATGTGAACAACAAAGAATACGGACAAGATCTGCTGATCGTCGAGAATGAAGTGGAGGAGCACAATATTTTCCACAGTGAAGTTGAGGCACTGGCTCCGTACATCACTGCAGACCGGGTACTTTTTAACGGCCTATTTTAAATGCAGTTCTGAATAAAAGAAGTATAGTTGACTCTTTTGAACAGTTATGCTAATGACACTGGTGACTCATCTGCTTACTTGCATAACAGGACGGTCTGGATGGCCAGCAGGCGAAGTACAGCAAACTACTGGTGAGACTTCATTTTCTGCTTTTAATTATCAATCTAGATATGCACTGACGTTGTAATGGCTAGTTGTCAGTTCTCGTGTCTCAAAACACTGGATTTTACCATGTCTGTCTTAGGCGAGCTCCTCCGCACGTCAGAAGAACCTGCTCAGTCTGAGAGACTACATGCATCGCTGCACCAACGAGCTCTACTGGATGGAACAGCAAGCTGAAGAGCGAACCTCATATGACTGGAGCGACAACAACCTGGACTACCCTGCCCGAAAGAGGCAGTACGAGGTAAATGAACGCTCTTTAATGATAGGGAATGTAGAAATGAGTCATAGATCTAAATGGACTGTGGATTAAAACTATATTGATGTTACATTTTAAACATGCTTTCATGATTCAAACCTCCTACAAATGATATGACTGTAGCATTGAAATGCAAACAATGAATCTGTATATTTCTAACATGCTGCTTTGTACTTGAAAACTTCATCAGAACTTTCTTAGCAAGTGTCTGGAGGCTAAGGAGAAAAGCATCACTCAGCTGAATGAAGATGGAGAGGAACTTATTGAGCAGAACCACCCAGGAAAAAATGTCATTGGGGTAATTACAAGTCATTTGCTAAACGATGTACAGTCAAAAACTAGCAGTGGTGGTTGCCACAGGCATCATTGGATGTCTTTTTTTTTTTTTTTACAGTGCATAACTGTGCTGCACTATAGAGTAGTATGGAGTAATTATGACATCAAACTTTAGCAGTTTTCACATTTTCTCTGAGCATAGCTAAGCCAAACAGCATATGACATGTGTATATATAATCTATTTTGAGCACAATAATCTACTTCATACTTTAAAATGACCACCATAATTGATATGTGGATTAAAGAGGTTCTTAGTTAGATTCTCAACCACAGGATTCTTAAAAACAATTGATAAGTTATGATGTCCCAGTTGGATAATGTGTAGACTAGACTATCAATTTTATTTAAGTTTAAATGTATTTGTGTGTTATGTATTATTATGATATTATTTAATTGCTGGGTATTTTATTGTACTATATAATATGTTATTGTTTGGGGTTTTGTTAATTGGGGTTGTTTGGGGTAATCTTGTAGAAAAATCCAATAAAGTAAATACAAAGCACCATCAGGCTAGCACACATTATGTAACAATACACTGCATTGATTGTAAATAAACCAAATAACTTAACTTATACTGAAATATACATGCACACAAATGCATGTATATTTCAGAAAAAATCTGTTTATATATTAAATATAAAAATATACGTGTAAATACATGTACATATTTTCAAAATATATACTGTATGTGTGTGTATTTAATATACACAATAAATATACATAGCACACACGCATAAATTATGTAAACAAAAACTTTTATTTTGGATGCGATTTAATCGTTTGACAGCACTAATGGCTAAATTTAATATCACAGTGGCATTGCTGTATGGTTACTCTAACACCAGTCTTGTTTTTAGGCACACATGGATGCCGTACATGCGGATTGGAAAGAATACCTCAACCTGCTCATCTGTGAAGAGAACCACCTCAAGAACATGGATGATTATCACAAAGTCAGTTTGCATTTTGCTTAATTTCCTATTCTATATTTCCTTATGCTTCCTGTCAGACTTGCTCAGTTGCATTTTATATTTTTCCAGTTCCACAAGGATGCAAGAGACACCAGCGATTTGTTGAAGCGCCTGGAAACCGAGATCAACCAGAAGTATAACCCTGAGTTTAAAGACGTGTACCAGATGGAGGGCCTGATTGCTGACCTGAATGTAAATACATGGATCTAGTTTGGCACCTATTGCTACATTTTTACCCCATTGCTCAACTAAAAGCTGTCTTTGCTATCTAAGGCTGTCTGTTTGTATTGACAGGATCAGGCAAAGGCCATGGACCATTTCGACGAGCGGCTGAAATCTCTTCAGAAGCGCAGCCTGCAGGTGCACCCTCTGAAGTACCGCAGGGAGACTCCTCAGAAACCGCTCCCTATCGAGGCTCTGTGTGAATATGAGTCTGATGAGGTACGGAGTTTGAGCTCTCGCTCACTTTATGAATGCGGCTTAGAGCTCCACTAATACCAGTCAGTGAAACATCAGCTATTATCATGAGTAAGCACAGAAAATCGTTACACTCTGTCTCTGCTCGTGTTTTGGATTCCCCCATCTAATGTATTTAAATCCTTAAGAAGGCCTTCACCCAAACAATTCATCTCATATAAACCTCTGGAGACGTGTGCAGGGGATTTTGAACGGATTTCACATTTATTTTAAGAATTTGTTTAGCATTATCAAGTTGAAACAGAGCTTACTTTGCTCATTTTGTATGACACAGGGTTCAATTTTGCGAGGGGAGCGGTACACCCTGCTCCGTAACAGTGGGTCAAAATGGAACGTGAAGGACTCAAATGGCCGCACCATGAGTGTTCCAGCAATGTGCTTCATAATCCCACCGACCGACCCAGAGTCTGTGGCCGTTGCTGATAAGTGGGTATTCCCTGATGTATATGCAATTTAGAATGTATACACTTACAATTGTGTCTAATCTGAAAACATCTTTGCAGTCTAATAAACCAGCACAAAGGTATCAAACAGAAAGTAGCCAGCAGCAAATCTGCACTACAAGCACGACTGTTAGAGCTGAAGAAGGAGAGTCCAGGAGGTCAAGGTTTGTCTCTCATGTTATGATAAACTTAGATGCAGAGCTCTCCAAAAGAGAGTCAAATACTCAATTCATTCATTTCTCAAACCTTAGATAAACAAGAGCAGCAATGCCGTCAACTGATGGCAGGATTGGATAAAGTGGTCGGTGATTTGGATAAGCAGGAGAAGGCCATTTACTCTCGTGTGCGACCCCCACTGGAGCAGACACGTCCTGTCCAAGACAGCGCTGACAGGCTACAGGACATAAAGGTACAAAGATTGGTGTTTTTTTCACCAGTGGACATCATGCATCAGAGTGTTATGTTTCTAAATAAATGAATATTTTATAATATGTTTAATTCTAATAATGTTTATTAAATAAAGTTTTAACAGTCACATTAGTATGGTGGCTCTCAATTGCTGTTTTGTAACACCCTTTTTAAAAGTATTATGTTTGGTTGAAACTTATTAGAGAGTCTTAACATGTTTCAAAATAAGAAACCGCACATACATTTGATTGTCTATAAAACAAATTGTAGATTTAAATGTTTGAAAGCGAATGAGAATTTGAGATTTAAACACACAAGCTTTACTTCTTGTCCTGTATGTCCGTGGGAATTAATCTTTTGACCTTATACCTTAATCCAGTATTTTCTTCACAGGACATTGCTGCTGTTGTTCGTAAGATAGAGCCAGAAAAGACTTCAAAAGTGCAGGAAGCTGAGAGTTTCCTCAGATCCTCTCCCAAATGTGCAAGTGCACCACAGCTCTACTCCAAGGTGGACGAGGCAAACAAAAAATACAATAAAGTGGATTTGCTGTTGAAATGTGCTGATGACAAGTAAGTATTACTTGATTTTTTTTTTTTACAGTGGAAATCAAGAATGTCATATTAATTTAGAGCTTGAATTGTGAGCCTAAAAATGTCACTTTTGTAGACTGCAGAACTCATATCGCCTGGAGAATTCTCTGCAGAATGGCAAAGCTCTGCTTTCCTCTTATGAAAACAAACAGGCAAGAGAGGAGGTCGCCCCATCTGACCCCACCTCACTGGAGAAGACCCAGCGTGAGTTGGCGGTAAGATTATTAATCCATGCCACTTTTGTTTTTCCCACTTTTTTTAAGTATACTATACATTCATGTCTCGTACTCCTGTCTCCAGGATATTGCATCTGAGCTGAGGAGCAAAAGATCTACTATCACAGAGACTGAGCAGAACCTGAGAGATGCCAAGGCCAGCTGCAACAATATGACCAACAAAGTGCAAGAACATTGCCCTGATATTGAGAGGCAAGAGGCTGATGTTCAGAAACTCACCAAGCGCTTTGACAACCTGAACAGACAGGTAGAATCAAGGTGAGTTCATAGCTATTGTTCACTGTTAATTCATGCTTGTGAAATCGAAAGTACATAAGGTTAATAAGGTGCTATCCTTGTTTATTTGTTCTTATTTCTACAGCATAAGGTCCTACAGAAAGTGTATTTAATCACAAAATATCAGTATCTTTAATCATTTTTAAATGTTTTCATTTTACAGATCACAATGTCTGCAAAGAGCCAAAACCGCCCATGCCAGCTACCACAATGACTATGACAACCTTAATAGCTGGCTTTCTCGACTACCAAACTATGAGCCACGTGAAACTGATAGCATCAGACAGATTGATGACAAACTGAAAAATCAAAGAGTAAGAATCTAACCACTTCTGTCGTTACAATAATTGCATTCTAATATTACAAATTACAGTTATTTACCAAAACTATGTTTGAAATGTACAGAATCTGCTCTCTGACATCACGAGAAAGGAATCAGACCTGAACAATGTGTCTAGAAATGCACAGCTTTATCAGCAAGCAGTCAAGGTACAAAAACCACAGTGTATTACTTACAGAGCATTATCCTACTATCATGTTTATGCAAAGCCATGTGAACTCCTTTGTGTTGTGGCTTTCAGGACTATGAAAATGAAGCGGAGCGGTTTAAATCCATCCTTGACCTTGAAGATGGCTTGGTTCCTCAGACATACAAAAGGAGCAGATTTGAATCTCCCGCCATGAAAGTGCAGAGAGAGGTGAATGTTTTCAACAAGTAAAACGTTTCCTGCATCAAGTAATTAGTAAAAGTAAAGTTTAAACATGATTGTTGTGTTTTAAAGGAATCTGCGATTGAGTCCAAATTCACTGAAGCAAATGCTGTGAACAAGCAGAGGCTGCAGAACCTAGAGTTTGCTCAAAGCCTTCTTAACCAGGTAAAACACATTAACAAACACCATGCATACAATTAACCATCGTATGGCATAAGCATTGCTTTGCTTTTTAACACATTCAATATTTTTGTAATTCTTTACAGCAACCAGAAGTTACAGTAATCCAACAAAATGTCCAGACGGTGAGAGCATCAGCCCCAGGAGAAGAGCCCTGGAGAATTAGAAAAGAGCTTCTGGAGGAAATTCAGCGGAGAGAGCAAATGGAAAGAGAAATTCAGAGTGTCCAGAGTGACATCTATTTACTGGAGGGCCAGAAACCGCAGGATACAATCGTTAAGAAAGAGCTCATCAAGAAGGTGCATGACCCTCAACTTGATGAAGAATATCACCGGGTTCAGCAGAAGCTCTTAGAAGAAAGCAGGACCACTCGTGTCTTCGAGAGCGAATTGGACACCCTCCGTGTAAAACTGCGTGGGATTGAGACCGAAATGAAAGAGGGAGCTCAGCAGTATACAGTCAAAGAGGTGCTCCGCATTGAGAGGGACAGGGGACAGGAGGAAGAACTCCGGAGACTGAGAGAAGAGCTAGAGGAGCTTAAGAGAATGAAGATGGTCAGAGAGAATGAAATCATTCAGATTAATAAGCAAGTGACTATTCTTGCAGCAGAGAAAAGCAGGGAGCAGGAAATCATCAAGGAGGAGGAAGTCATTAAGGTTCAGAATGACCCTCAACTTGAGAGCGAGTACAGACTATTGCTTGACAGGAAACAAAAAGACACAGACACCCGAAAGGAACTTGAAGACGAGCTTCGATTCCTGCAGGAGAAACTAAGGCGCCTTGAAAAGGAAAAGGCAATGGCTGAGGAAAAGATCTCCATCAAAGAAGTACTGAAACTTGAGAAAGATATAGCTTTGGAGAGAGAGGTAGAGAACCTGAGAAGACAATATGAAGATGAAAAAACCAAGCGCAGCTCTTTGCTGAGAGAGAAAACAGACATTCATCGCAAGATTACCAGCCTAGAGGAAGAAAAGTCAAAGGTCATCATTCAGGAGAAAGTGCGTGAGATTGTTCGACCTGATCCGAAGGCGGAAGCGGAGATGGCAAATCTTCGACTTGAACTGGTGGAGCAGCAGAGAAGATGCAGAGATTCAGAGCTCCAGCTGAAAACCTTCCAGGATGAACAGACAATGCTAAGAAACCGAGGCCCACAAATTGAATACAGAGAGCTCATCAAAGAGGTAATCAAATACAAGATTGACCCAGAAACTGAAAGAGAACTGGAGAAACTCAGGAATGAAATTGTGGACAAAAGCCACCAAACAGAGAAGTTTGAGATGGAGATCCTCCAACTCAAAGAGGAGATTCAAAGGTGGAAAGACACCAAGCCTCAGATTCATACCAAAGAGGTTGTAAATGAGATCCTGCAATACAGAGAAGATCCTAAAACCAAGGAGGAGATTGAGAGTCTCAAACGGAAACTGGCTGAGGAACAGAGGAAACGTTTGGACCTGGAAAACGAAAGGGGCATCAATGAAGAAAGGATGAGGATTAAGAAGATCGACTTGTCACAGGTGAGGGAGAAGTTTATCCAGCAAGAAGTAGTGAAGATGGAGCAGGATCCACTCCTGAGGTCTGAATGTGACACCTTCACTCAAAACATCAACAATGAGCAGAAACAGAGAGAGATCTTGAAAGAAGAGCTGATCAGGTTGCAGCATCAAAAGACTGAATTGGACATTCAGCTTGAGGAGCTGGAACGCGAATGCAGATCCCGCAGAGAAGCGGAGCTTGAAATCCAGAGGCTGAGAGTGCGGCTCAATGACCTGGAGATCAGGGACAAGGAAAATCGAGAGAAGGTTACAGTAAAGCAAAAGGTCGTACTCCAGCAGGACCCTCAACAAGAAAAAGAGCACTCTATCCTACGCCTTCAGGTTGAAGAGGAGAGGCACAAGCGTATGCTCTTGGAGAAGGAGTATAATGCCTTGTTGCACCAGCAGGAAATAATCGAAAGGACGCAAGTGCGGGAAAAAGTTGTGCGAACTGAAAAAATTCAAGTCGAGCGAGACCCAGAGACCGAGATGGAAATTATAAGGCTAGCGAAAAGCCTTGAAGAAGAGGAAAAACGACGTCGTGAGCTGGACCAAGAGATGATGGCCCTAAGCTCAAAGCTTTCGGACATGGAGTTCACCAATACAAAATCATCCAAAGAACTGGACTTTGTTCGTGACGAAAGCAACAAGTTACAGCACGAGAACCAGCGCCTACAGAACGAAATAAGGAAGCTTCAAGCCGAAATCCAGATCACCTCAAAAGAAACCAGACACATCACTGAGACTTCTCCGATGGAGAACAGCAGGAACCTGGAAATTCGATTGGAATCCCTGCAGAGAGAACTCGCTGAACTCAAGCGCATTCGAATCGAGAAAGACGAAGAAATCGAAAAGCTTCAGAAAAGTCTGTCTACAATAAGATTTAAGAGTGAGCAGCGAGAAAGTCACCTCCGCCGCTCAATTGTCGTCATCGATCCAGACACAGGGAAGGAGATGAAACCTGAGGAGGCTTACAAGCTCGGCCTAATCGACTGGAAAATGTTCGTCAATCTTCAGAGTCAAGAATGCGACTGGGAGGAGATCACAGTTAAGGGTCCGAAGGGCGAGTCCTCCGTTCTTCATGACAGAAAATCTGGCAAGAAGTTTGCCATTGAAGATGCTCTGAGGGCTGGAAACATCACAAACCGTCAGGTGCAACAATATCAGAACAAAGAGATCAGCATCCAGGAGTTTGGTGTCATGCTGTCAGGCGGAGGCAAATAAATCTATTAATCAGAAAAACATCAAATAGAGCTGTTCCCAAATTGCAGTTGAAATCTCTTTTTATATCCACTTTCTCAATACAGTATGTATTTGTTTTTAAATGCATTCTTATATCAATGCAGGATGGTGTTCATTTGGTTATGGTGCTGAATTTGGGTTAATGTTTCTATCACTATACCTATGAATCTTCATTTTTGATTAGCAGACGAGACTTGTTTGAGAATGTTTTACTGTAATCTGATCTAATATATGCGTATGAAATGAGTGCCTTAATTATAAAGTTACGGCCCTATCTGTCTCTCTTTATGCACTTTTTACTCTGATTATGAGTCTGATTATTCTACTTTCATGTTTGATTTGAGATAATAAAAAAATGAAATGAGGATAAATCGGAGTACTGTGTTCTATCCCTTCATCTTTATCATGAAGTAATAAAAGCTCAAGCTGTCTTTGCAACCCCTTTTAGTTAACAATACTTGTAGGTGTCTTTCATTTATGATTTAAATGATTCCCAAACAATACACAAACCAAAATAAGAGACTTAAAATATAGACTTTAAATGATTACATTTAAGATTAATATTTTAAAAAGTTTTCTCAATTTCTTTTACATTTCAGGACTAAAAACTCTGGACCGTTATTAAAATGCAGCACGTTTGTAATTTCACATGAGCTTTATCAAATGCTGATCCGGCCAGTGGCAATTCCATCACATCTTAAATTATTATTGTGTTTAGTAGCATTTGAAATTAGATTACATTTATACATATTTGGAATAAAATGGCCAATGTGTTTAGGCACAAATTATCTCCCAAATGTTTCACACTTTTTACATTCTTACAATTTGTTACATATTTTGGCTAAATTAAATATTCTAAAATGGTTTAAAACAATTATATTAACATTTATATTCTTCTTCTTTTTTTGTTTTCACCACACATCACGTCTCAAAATGTTTCCCAAGCTTCAATGACACTTCCTTTCTCCTTCATATCCAAATAGGCCTTTTTGGGAAAACGCACCCAACCCCCACACACACACACACAGTTTGTCCCAAAATAACCACAAGATAAGTCAAGATCATTTTTATTTTATTGTAACTATGGACTACGTTGAAGAGAGTGATGCAGAAGTTTTCACCATGAAGCTTACACTGGTGATGTACCGGAGAGAAACCGGATTTCACAGTAAATGCTCTAATCTCATTGAATCTAATTTCAGCAGTAAGAACATGTTTTAAAGCTTGTTGTTTTGTAGAACATCACAGTTATATATGATACGAGAACAGTAGATCCTGTAGATAGGGAGAAGGGGAGACCGGGGGCAATTGTACAAATTAAAATACATTTTCCTTTATAACTCACAGGCTACTTGAAATACACCAGTCATCTTTTGATACAAGAAACCGATATAGGTGCACTAATTAATAATGCACTGATACATTTTCACTAATAAGGACATGACTATAATCTTAAATGAAACGCAAGAATTCAGAGTTGTACAATTGCCCCCTTGGTGAGCCCCTTTGCCCCCTTCATGTTAAACCACTGTATCTCAAATAAAAAGGAACTTTACTGTAGTATCTAATAGTATATATAATTATATATATATATATATATATATATCTATCTTATATTATATATTTAATATAATCTAATATTATTATATATCATATATGTGTGTGTGTGTGTGCGTGCGTGTGTGTGGTTCAAATTTGCTTAAATGTCAGGCATCATTCAAAAAGCAAAAGTCTATTTATATTTTTTTTGCAGAAGCCGGCAACTTTTCTAGAGGTAACTAGATTTAATTATTTATATACATTTTACTCAAAAACATTATTTAACTGATGAGTCAAGAACAGTCTTTAATGAAATGGTACAATATCAACATATTAACAGAATAATTTAATGAGATCGTGTGGACATAATGGCCATTTTATTTTTTAAAGATGTAAAAGCAACACTCACTCTCTCCTCCGTCTTGTTACAATGTTACAAGTGCCCCCGATGTTGCAGTCATGATAAAATATCATACCCTAGCCACACCTATATTAGCATAGGTTGTTCATGTTAATTTTATATCAATAACCTAGGCGGTATAAAACGTATGTAGTTTAAATTCGCGATCATCTAAACCTTAGACAGCAGCAGAAAAATCCTGTACATCCAAAAATACATTTTCATACGATTTTGTGGTATGAAATACATGCTGCGTGAAATGATTGTGCTCCTTTTCCACAGGCAGAGAGGTGATCTTGACCATTTGCAGATTAAGTTTAATCACTCGAGCTTGATTCTGATTGGAGGAATTGAGTGTGTTACAATTGCCCCCGGTATCCCCTATACGTGTTATTTAATAAAAATGCAATTATACTTTCAGAATGATCATTTTCCATCAAATATATTCTGTAAATATTTGGACTTCATATTTAAAAAATACCTCAAGTTAGCATCAGGTAGCTAGTTAGCTAGCTATCATCAGCTAACTTTTTTTCAAATAGATTATTATAATTTGTATATATTTTTTTATTCTTTGATTATATTATTTTTTATTTTACGTTAAAACTGCCTGTACTCTGATTTTGCTGTAAATGTTTAAAGCACATTTCTTTGTCAGACTGGGTTAGTCTATCCCATAGGTGGGGTAAAACGCCCCTTGGCACAAATTTGTTGTTAAAAAATCTAATAACATGAGACTCCCAACTATTGTCACCAAAACTATGATAACTTTTCTGAACACATTTAACTTTTGTTTCACTGAAGAAAAAAATGACACAATCCTTAAGCGGCGCGTTTTCTACCTTATCCGTTTTTGTAACTATTTTCATGGATATTGTCTAATAAAATAAATTGACTCAGTAACAAAAAATACCATAGAATCGTTTCATTATTATATACAGAGTAAGGACGCCTTTAAAGCTTAGCGATGTAAATTCATATTTCTCGCCGAGCTGGTTCCCCTGGAGAACCTGAACGTCAGTATCTCCAGAACCTGCTGTTTAAAAAACACATGAAGCAGGTCGGTGTCATTACACTCCTAGTGAGCGACGAGCGAAACTACAACGCTCGCTGTAACCATTGATCGACGTCAACGAGTCGAGCGCGTGCTGCTGTTGTCGCGTCGCGTCGCTCGCTGGGGTAGATGGGTGTAACGTTAGTGGGTGTGTTCATTCCCTGCATTCAGTGCGACGTTTTCTCACTAACAGTTTAAGATGGCGACCGTGCATCTAAGGATCGGGGATCTGGTTTGGTAAGATAACAATTTCAACTTTATACGATTCAATTTCACGTCAAGGTTAAATTCTCTTTCGTGCACGTGAAAGGCACGTTTTATTGCAGCGTCGTGGCTGCAATAAAATATTTAGTTAAAAATCTAACATATGGCCCAGTTGTGTCGTCATGCCAAACACTGAGCAGCAGGCTTGAGAGCGATTAGCATACAAGCTAACGATTACTTTATATGCTTTTTAGGGAAAAACCCCTGCGATGTTAGTGTGTTTAACGCCAAAAGAGCGTTTCATCTTAAGTTTAGGTATGTAATTATATAAATAATGAATGTAATACAAGCTTCAGTGCAGTTAGGAGGCAGTTTGCTGATGGGGTCGAAACGGGTTTTGCTATAACGTTACACTAACGTTAGCTAGCTTGTTTCGAGGCACGAGATTTTTCATTTTAATAAACGCTCAATCGTGACACGTTTTATTTAAAACACTAAATTATCATCTCAATATATGTTCCAGGGGTAAGCTTGGACGCTATCCACCTTGGCCAGGCAAGGTAAGCTCTTTTCACGTAAACGATTGAGTTGAACTTCTGTTGTTTTTCTGAGGTCGGCTGTTGGCTCTGCGTATAGAGGTCGTAACGTTTTCTAAGCTTTTTTTTTTGGTTGCTATCAATCAAATCAAAGCAAGAATGCTTCGAATTAAATGTTAAAACAAGCCCAGAAAGGATTTCTATGTAGACACTAAGTTAGACAGTTCACAGAGTTATGTTTTAGCTAATGTCTCAGCAGAATATTTTGGATAATGTGTTGATGTTACATTTATTGATCCTTAATCGTTGTGTTTTCAGGTCGTCAGTCCTCCGAAGGATCTGAAAAAGCCAAGAGGCAAAAAATGTTTCTTTGTGAAGTTTTTTGGAACTGAAGATCAGTGAGTACAGAGTCGACCGGAGTCTTTTACCATCACTTCCTCTTGTTTGCAGAGGATTTGAGAGGTTAAACCAAACAGATGTTGACTTTTGATATGCTTTGCCCTTTTAGTGCCTGGATAAAGGTAGAGCAGCTGAAGCCTTACCACCCCCACAAGGAGGAGATGATCAAGATAAACAAAGGCAAGCGCTTCCAACAGGCTGTTGATGCAGTTGAGGAGTACCTAAAGAAGGGCAAGGGGAAAGATCAGGTTTGTATGTTCACAAACTTGGTCTTGTTTCCACTTTGGCTTTTCCGTGATCTGATAGCAAGTGGTCAGCTGGGACATTTTGTGGCTGGTATTAAACTGCATCTTAAATGGGTCATCACCTTATTTTGTCTCACTGTGCATGTACAAAATTAATTTGCATTATGTGGATTATGAGCAATTGAAAAACAACCTAAAGAAAGGGCTTGCGCAATTTCAAAATCCCTGGTAGCCCTTCTGGCACGTACTCTTCGGATTTTGGTAGCCTGAAAATTAATTTAACTAGCCCCCAAAAAATATATTTTAATTTTTTTAAACAAAGAAAATCAGATAGGAGTCTAATTGTCAATCAAAAATATGTTCAATACACAAATATGAAGGAAGGAATTTTATTACACCATTACAAGGCATCTCCAGAATTGTTAAAAATACATTTAAGGCAAATATGACCCATTTTAAGAGCTGCACAAGTAAAATGAACACAGCACGAGCGGGGTTGAACAATGTCTATGGTAACATACAGTATTAAGCCATAATAACAAGAACTGTACTGTCCAGAGTGAGAAAAAGTGGACAGAAAATTACTGGCAATATCACTCTGAACCCTCACATCCAGCACACTCCCTCTTTGAACTGTTGCCGTCTGTTCGACGCTACAGAGCTCTGAGCACCAGAACAAACCAGACACAGGAACAGTTTCTTCCCTCAAGCAATCCATCTCATGAACACTTGACTAATTATGGTACACACACTATTTAATACACTTATTTATCTAACACACATACTTAGTCTAAACTTCAATTGCACATAATATACCTGTACATACAAAACTGTCTATTGTTATATACCTGTACATACAATTGTCAATTTGTATGTTATTTACTTGTTCTTTTTATTATCTGTGTGTTCTGTAATTCTGTTGTACTACAACAAATTCCTCGTATGTGTAAACATACCTGGCAATAAAGCTCATTCTGATTCTGACTTAGTTCAGATACAGGTTTTCCCAAAAACAAATCTTATACAACAGCATTTTAGCCATTAGACCATTTTTATGAAAATAGATCAAGCATGAAAATGATTATATTAAATTAAAATGAATAAATATTAATGTCTAATTGTTTAGATTTTTAGAAGGCACATTAACTTTCTCATTTACAACTGTTTGCTGCTCAAAAACATGGGTCGATATTTGTATTAATCTGACCATAAATAGCAAGAAAGGCTTATTTGGAAATGCAAATTCATTCTCTGCCATGAGGTGGCGCTTTAGGAGCGGCTTAATATAGCAGTTTTCCCGTTAGCAACTGAGAACTGTACACAAAGCAGCACCGCCACGATCATAAACGCTGATTTATCAGGCATTATAGGTAAGATGAACTAAAAATGCCAACGGCATATTTCTGAGGACAGTATTCCCTTCAGATACATTCACATAAAGACATCCGCATCGCGTTTTGACTTAAAACTTGCAGCGCTCATATTTATTCAATGACATCATTGCCTTTTGAAGTTTAATCCAGCCGTATCGCCGTTCTTGTCTTTCCGCTTGAAATTATAATTAAAACATTTCTTATACCATTTAACGTGTTTAAAACGTTTTATGGCCTTACGTTTGATACAACAAAATTGAAGCATTTTAAGGACCCGTGGGAGCCCTGTATTTTATGGTAGCCTGTCAGGCAGGGCGGTGAAACATTTTGGTACAACACAGCAAAGTTTAAACTGCTTGTTTTGGTGCGTCTTCTCACAAGACGTCCTACAATGATTACGTATTAGGCCATTAGGGGGTATTTTGTGACTGTTAGAACGTATTCGATCACGGCGCCTACACTACAAAAGCAGTCTGCTCCAATGTGTGGAATGTGAACAAGCTCAAAATGTTTTAGACCCAGTTTAATCCAGTATTTAGCACTGTTCACTTCTAATCGGATTGATGAAAATGCACCTCTTAATACCAGCTGTAAAACGCCGAAAAGAATCATGTGGTTTGTTTTTGTTCTTAAAGGGATAGTTCACTCAATGAATATATTTGTATTTGTTTGGCTCTACAATGGAAGTAACTAGGCACCAAAACTGTTACCAAAATGGTTGGCAAGTAGTCTTGCAGGTTTGGAGAAGAGTAAGTAAATTACAATCTTTGGGTGAAATATGCCTCTTGGGTGTAAGGCACCAGTTACACCTGTTATCAAGATGTGGTCAGACAAGACAAATCCTTCTTTACGCCCGATTATAACGTACATTTATGTTTCCTGTCACCAATCGTGATCGGATTTTAAAGCTCGGACGTGCATTGCTCACAACACCAGTATTTCATTTTTCATAAAGCATATCACAAAGTTAGCAAACTGTTGTTTCCACATATGTTAAGTTTAATCTCACTGTAAGCAGGATATTTTGAGACTAATGTTTGTCAAACATTTTTTTATAGGATGGTAAATTCCATATAAAGCTCTGGGCTACATTTACTCCCCTCATTTATGTTGCCACTTATTATTGACACCCAAAATGCATTGGTACCAGGTGCAAACAGGTTCTTTGAAATTCACCAGGTTGTGTCTCAGAAATAATTCCTCATGTTGTGTAAACTCTGTCTTACAGACACACTCTGATGACAAAAGCAAGTCAGATAAAAAGCGCAAAGCAGCTAAACCAATGAAGATCATTGAAGAAGATGATGAAGATCCCTTCAAGGGTGGCTCGTCGGACAAGGTTAGAAAATATTGCTTTACCATTAAATACCATTGTGGAGCGGAAAGGCTAGGTTATAACCCAACACATTGTTTTGGCAGCTTCATCAAAGTCCTTTGCTAAGGCCATTTGCTGTTGCACCTGCTGTGGAGTCTGGTTACAATTGTATGTTTTAGAGGTGGATTTGTCAAGTGCAACCCACCCATTCACTGAGACTCATGTCATCTTTTGCAGTGTGACCAGTGTATCCGCCTGGCCATATTTTGACTGGGTCGAGATGCTTCTATGTTAAGGCTTTGTTTCATGAGATAACGTCGTTCTGTACACACGATGAATGTGTCTCTCTTTCCCTTAAGGAACAGACTGATTCTGACCCAGAGCCATCCTCTGTACGTCGGCTGGTCGCTGGAACAGTATCAGGATTCAAATGGGAGAGCAGTGTAGGTTACATTCACAGTTTGCTTCTGCACTTTTATGGGATCTGCACATATGCCCTTTTTTAGTTATCAGTAAGACTTACCCACAGGCTGATTTTGGAGCAGTCACAGCTGTGGATTTTCATAGCACCTGCTCAACTGGTGTGAAAACACCTCTCTTTCAAAATGCAAGTCATTATGTCCTTCACTATATAGTTGCACCTCTCACCTTGTCGCTGTAATTAGTTGCAGATAAAATAACTATCAGGTCAGTAAGTCTCTTTGGAGAATAGTTTCCAATTTAACTCTCTTCCATTATAGCCAGTAAAGGATGACCCACATTTTCATCACTTTCTGCTCAGCCAGTCTGAGAAGGTAAGGAGACTCTTTGCTGGGATGCTGAATGGTTTTCTAGTTAGTGCAACCTTACCCTTGTCTCTTGCACATTACACACAATGGCTGGTCTAATAACTTCTGAATAACATCCTCCCCCAAACTGCTTCTGGCTATGCTAGTCGGCCGAATCTGCAGCATGGCAGTTGCAGTTTTTTTTACTTAACAGGACCAACAACATCAAGCTTATTGGTTGAGACTGTGAGCTGACACGTACTCAACTTTGCAATTAAAAACTCTTTTTGGCTATGGTTTTGTACAAGGTCTTTGTCTCGGCTGTGGTCAGGGTCCAAAATGAACATTTCTTGTTTTATCCTGAATTTTAGTTTCTAAGTATTTACACTACCATTTAAAAGTTTGAGCTCAATAAGATTTGTTGTTTGAAAAAAATTATAGTTTTATTAATCAAGGACACATTAAAGGGATACTCCACCCAAAAATGTTGTCTTTAATCACTTTACCCGCATGTCATTCCAAACTCGTAAAAGCTTTGTTCATCTTTGGAACACAATTTAAGATATGTTTGATGAAAACCGAGAGGCTTGTGACCGTCCCATTAACTGCCAAGTAAATAACACAGTTAAGACCCAGAAAAGTATGAAAGACATCGACAGAATACTCCATCTGCCGTCAGTGGTTCAATCAGAACTTTTTGATACTTTTGATACAAAAATACAGTAACACTGTGAATTATTAAAATTTAAATCTGAATATTCAATCTGAACTTTATGAAGTGACAAGAATACATTTTGTACGCAAAGAAAATACAAATTACAACTTTATTCTACAATTCGTCGCCAAAATGGCACTATTCTAACACTGAGGAGACGAATTGTCGTAATTTTTATTTTCTTTGCATACAAAAATTATTCTCGTCGCTTCATAAAGTTCAGATTGAATAAATATTCCGATTTAAATTGTAATAATAATAATTCACAGTATTACTGTTACTGTGGTTTTGCACAGATAAATGCAGCCTCGGTGGGTATAAGAGACTTGAGAGACAAAAATAAATCTTACTGACCTCAAACTTCTGAGAGGTGGTGTTCCGAGAGGTGGCCACAGCATTTGTGAGCTACAATCTATGGTCAACTTTTTTTACAGAAAAATAATTAAAATAAATGGGCAGTAAAAAATATTTATGGTCATAGATGTGACTAAAAGTTAATTTTGGACTCTGGCCATAGTTACACAGTTTACTACATGCTAGTGTGTCTGAATAATTGATTGGATGTGAGGAAGAAACTAGCGGAAAAGCTTGTTTTAAGCCAGCAAAGACGCCCAGCCAAAATACTCTTGTGCTTCACTGTTCATTTGCCAGTTATACCAACAAACTGTTTTAAATGACTCTTCCTTTCCTCTTGGCACTTCCTCTTTGGAGGAACATTTCCTTCTTGCTTGTCCTTTTGTCCTTTTCTTTCAGGCACCACAGTCAGAAACGAATTGATCTTAAAATTATATCTCGAAAAAGGAGACACTGAGATCTTAATTGCCTGAGGTTTTTCTCAAAAAGTTCATTTTTAGTCTGCGTCAGCCGTTTTCTTGCCCTGTATAAGTTTCAGTTAAACTGAAACGAGGCATGTGGCTGAGCATGATAACTTGATTTTCAGTTCCTAACACTGGCTTCGCTCCTGGCTCTCACATCAGATATGGCAGAAAGAGCTGCGTGACATTACAGCAAATTATAATATAAGTACCATCTTTTCTGGAAGCAGACGGAGCAATGAATAACATGCACTTAAGATCATTTGTGACTGTTGGGCCAAAAGGTTTCCACCTGGTTTTCCTCCCCTGGCTCTGTACTTGGTGTTTTCAATAAATGTGTATCTAGGATCCTTTGAGCGCAAGAGTTTGCTATTTCTAGACAATCTAATATTAATCTGCTGAATTGACTTTGACAAGAATATCTCCCTTTTCCTTACAGCCAGCTTCATCAATGGAGCCCATCACCAAACGCTTAAAGATAATCGAGGAGGTGAGCGCGGTCTAGCATTTCACAGCTTGTGGTTTATTCATTTACCTGCTAATTAGCTAGCATTGCTTGGTAATTTTAATAATCGTGTCTTTTCTTGAAAAGGATACAGGATCAACATCTATTCAAGCAGCAGACAGCACGGCCATCAACGGCAGCATCACACCTACAGACAAAAGGTAATAAGAAAGGATCATGGTTTTAACTTTTTAGTGGTCAGAAAAAGTGGCAGTCCAAATGTCTGAAAAAACATTACAATTTAGAGATTACACATTTCTAATTTAATACTTTTATTATGTTATATTGACTTTAAATTCGTATTTTTTCTGTGATCCCAGGGAAGGGTTTTTGTTGTTAAGAGTATTATTTCTTTCTGTTTTTTATTTTATATATTTTTTGAATGTCTACATCTGCGTTCGTACAGTGCTTCCTGTCCTGCAGATGCCACTGTGTTGTGCTGACCTGTGTTTTTGTTTGGCTGCATGCAAAAACAAGTGCACGACACTACCAGTGTAGTACACTGGTAAAAACAAGTGCACTACACTACCGGAGTCACAAACAAATGACTCTTGTTGGCTGCTGCTTTTTAGTAAATAAAAATTAAATACTGCATTACTAATGTTTGTTAAACCATTCACTCAGTATACTGACAATACCTGTAATGTTTGCAATATGTTGTCACAACAGGATAGGGTTCCTTGGACTTGGACTGATGGGAAGTGGTGTGGTTTCTAATTTGTTGAAGATGGGGCATGTTGTGACTGTTTGGAATCGCACGGCAGAAAAGGTACAATCAAAGTTTTTTTAATATGGTTGCTTCGTATGTTACACTAAAGTGAGTGAATGGATTGTGTTTAACTTTATATATTTTTCTCATTTGTCCAGTGTGATTTGTTCATCCAAGAAGGTGCCAGATTAGGACGAACACCAGCAGAAGTTGTGTCCATGTGCGAAATCACGTTTTCCTGTGTATCAGACCCAAAAGCTGCCAGAGATGTAGGTCATTGTTTTGTAAATGGCTTAATCTTTTTTAATCTGTCAAGCTGCTTTTTCTTCGTTTTACATATACAGCATTATTTCCGCTCAGCTTGTGTTAGGACCTAGTGGAGTCCTACAGGGAATCAGACCAGGCAAATGTTACATAGAGATGTCAACCGTTGATCCAGAAACCATCACAGAGCTTGCACAGGTAGCCAACATCATCCAGACAGTCCTTTCATGACATTACCTGGGGAAGTCCGTAACTAAGGCTCATTTGAATCTGTAGGTCATCACATCCAGAGGTGGCAGATTCCTAGAAGCTCCGGTTTCGGGCAGCCAGCAGCTTTCCAATGACGGTATGCTGGTCATTGTTGCTGCAGGAGACCGCAGTGTTTATGAAGACTGTAGCAGCTGCTTCCAGGCAATGGGGAAGACGTCTTTCTTTATAGGTACTACAGTCTTTCAGTGGCGCTGTGTACGAGGTAGATGTTTCATAATGATATTAACTTTATCTTTTCTATCGAAGGAGGGGAAGCAGGAAATGCTGCGAGAATGATGCTGATCCTTAACATGGTTCAAGGCAGTTTCATGGCAACCATCGCAGAGGGATTGACCTTGGCGCAGGCCACGGGACAGTCACAACAAACATTATTGGATATTCTTTGCCACGGACAAATGGCAAGCACATTTGTGGACCAGAAATGCCAGAGTAGGTTTACTTGTTAACGTTTATAAGATACTGATAAGAATGGTTGGTACAGTGGGGCAAAAAAGTATTTGTCAGCCACCAATTGTGCAAGTTCTCCCACTTAAAAAGATGAGAGAGGCCTGTAATTTTCATCATAGGTATACCTCAACTATGAGACAAAATAAGAAAAACAATCCAGAAAATCACATTGTAGGATTTGTAAAGAATTTATTTGCAAATTATGGTGGAAAATAAGTATTTGGTCACGTACAAACAAGCAAGATTGCTGGCTCTCACAGACCTGTAACTTCTTCTTTAAGAGGCTCCTCTGTCCTCCACTCGTTACCTGTATTAATGGCATCTGTTTAAACTCGTTATCAGTATAAAAGACACCTGTCCACAACCTCAAACAGTCACACTCCAAACTCCACTATGGCCAAGACCAAAGAGCTGTCAAAGGACACCAGAAACAAAATTGCAGACCTGCACCAGGCTGGGAAGACTGAATCTGCAATAGGTAAGCAGCTTGGTGTGAAGAAATCAACTGTGGGAGCAATTATTAGAAAATGGAAGACATACAAGACCACTGATAATCTCCCTCGATCTGGGGCTCCACAAGATCTCACCCGTGGGGTCAAAATATCACAAGAACTGTGAGCAAAAATCCCAGAACCACAGGACCTAGTGAAGACCTGCAGAGAGCTGGGACCAAAGTAACAAAGGCTACCATCAGTAACACACTGCGCCGCCAGGGACTCAAATCCTGCAGTGCCAGACGTGTCCCCCTGCTTAAGCCAGTACATGTCCAGGCCCGTCTGAAGTTTGCTAGAGAGCATTTGGATGATCCAGAAGAGGATTGGGAGAATGTCATATGGTCAGATGAAACCAAAATATAACTTTTTGGTAAAACTCAACTTGTCGTGTTTGGAGGAGAAAGAATGCTGAGTTGCATCCAAAGAACACCATACCTACTGTGAAGCATGGGGTGGAAACATCATGCTTTGGGGCTGTTTTTCTGCAAAGGGACCAGGACGACTGATCTGTGTAAAGGAAAGAATGAATGGGGCCATGTATCGTGAGATTTTGAGTGAAAACCTCCTTCCATCAGCAAGGGCATTGAAGATGAAACGTGGCTGGGTCTTTCAGCATGACAATGATCCCAAACACACCGCCCGGGCAACGAAGGAGTGGCTTCATAAGAAGCATTTCAAGGTCCTGGAGTGGCCTAGCCAGTCTCCAGATCTCAACCCCATAGAAAATCTTTGGAGGGAGTTGAAAATCCGTGTTGCCCAGCGACAGCCCCAAAACATCACTGCTCTAGAGGAGATCTGCATGGAGGAATGGGCCAGAATACCAGCAACAGTGTGTGAAAACCTTGTGAAGACTTACAGAAAACGTTTGACCTCTGTCATTGCCAACAAAGGGTATATAACAAAGTATTGAGATGAAATTTTGTTATTGACCAAATACTTATTTTCCACCATAATTTGCAAATAAATTCTTTAAAAATCCTACAATGTGATTTTCTGGATTGTTTTTCTTATTTTGTCTCTCATAGTTGAGGTATACCTATGATGAAAATTACAGGCCTCTCTCATCTTTTTAAGTGGGAGAACTTGCACAATTGGTGGCTGACTAAATACTTTTTTGCCCCACTATATATATATAGTTTGCCTTTGAATCTTCCTGCCATTAGCCATTTTCTGTAACATTGTGCTGCTTGGACATCATCACCTTTGGTCTCAATGTCAAACGGTGTCTGCCCAGATGCTTAAGTCATTTATTGCACAAATTTCCCAAAGGAACATTCCAGAACTATTGCAAAACTTCAATGGAAACTGGTGACTATTAGAATCTAGAGGCAACACAGTATGACAGTTTAACCTTTGGAGCTATTAAAACAATACTATAATTGAGCTCATTTATTTAACATTTGATCGGTTTCTTCTCAGATATCTTGCAGGGCAACTTCAAACCGATTACTACCTGAAGCATATTCAGAAAGATCTGAGATTAGCCATTTCAATGGGCGATTCGGTTAATCATCCGACACCAATGGCAGCTGCTGCAAATGAGGTAAAACGACATTAGAAAACTGAATGGATTATCATTTGGCCACAATTGGTACTTTGTTGATTTTTGTTTTGTAGAGTGATCATGTAGCTAACTAATGTATTTTAGATTATGTATTGCATTTTGATAGAAATCTAAACTAACCCACAGAGCTGAATTTAACTGTAATATACATAATTGTAGTATATGGATGTTGAAAAGTATTTTCCCTTGCTTTTACATTAAGATTACTTTAACCAAAATATAATGCACACTTAAGCTTTAAAAATACTAATTTAATAAATCTGTAAAATGTAATCTCAAAATAAATAGGCATTTTTTATTATACATAATGTTATGTCTAAATTGACTAGTAGTGTTTAAAACAACATTTTATTTGTTTTTGTTTTTTAAAGACAAAATATTGAATTTAAACTGTCCATAAAATGAAATGTATTATCATCTTAAATAATCATCAGTGCTATTAAAACTTTTCTAGGACTAAATGTAATCTCTGTTTATGCTTCCATTTGAAGTAATGCATTATTTGATATTTCTGCAGGTATACAAGAGAGCAAAAGCATTGGACCAGTCGGACAATGACATGTCTGCAGTCTACAGAGCTTATATTCACTAATCCTGTAGATGTGCTCCACGTCCTGGACCACAAACCTCACCTACTTCTTTGTTCCTCTCCCTCTCTTTCTCTCCTCTGCTGATTAATTTTGTTGGGCACCAGTGATATGTATTTCCATGTATAATGGGATCTCTTTAACAGCCTAATCTGAGCATTGCACTGACTGTAATATAACTGCACGCATGCTCAGTGGGAGGTTATTAAACTCCCTGCGAGTGATTATTTTACAATAGAACGTGCAGTGTATTCTATCCGCATTTCGTTAAGGTTACTGCATACGATGCAGTGTTGTTTGAAGATGCTAGGGTTATTATTTATCATTCATAACTTTACAAATTTATTCCCACATTGTAATTTTCGCCGGTTCAAGAAATCTGTAAATTATGAACTTTTGATCACAAACAGGCTTAAGGAGCACGACAAAGAAAAAGCCACTGCATTGCCTTAATACCCATATAAAATAGATGTATTTATTTCTTTTATCTCTTAAAGATCACCATGTCAGGTGCAATTTGGCCGTACGTTGTTTTTTTCCCCAGTTTTGGAGGTCACCTGTTCACTAGTAAAATTTCGTTTTTATTGCCTTATCAGAAATACAGTACTTTGTTTTATTGATATTTGGTTGTGTAATAATCACACAAGATCCTTAAATTATTATTTACAAAGAAGCTAATGCTGAAAAGCATCCAGTAGTTTTCCCATTATTGAGTCTTGACTATCACCACATTGGACGTTTGTCTTCCAGCTTGACTATTTTACACACTATTTTTATTTTATTTTTTTCACAGTATTTCAGCTGTTGTGAAAGAAGCGGAATAATTTGAAGCGATTTTAAGTTGATTTTATTTTATTTTTTTATATTGGACGTGTCATATTTTGTCCAAGTCAGTCAGCTGGCAGAGTGATCTGTTGATTTTCTTTTATTATTATTTTATGTATTACCATTATGATTCATAAGAGATGCAAAACAAAGTTAAGTCAAGCTGACGTTATGCTGCATTTTGTCCCTAAATATTTTTTGTTTAAGTGATATTGCAAGCCATAAATTCAGTGGCATATAATTTGGTCTGTTTTTTTTTTACTCTGAACAAATACAGGGTGATTCCATTTCTATAAATTGTTGTTCTGGCAAAAAAAAACTTTGAAGTGCTTAGTTATGAATAATAGAATTGTGCGATTAACTAAGTATTAAGACTAAGATGTTGTAAATATCCCCATTAAAGGGTTGGGTTGTTTGAATACATGGAATAACATGCTTTCAGTTTGGCTCTACTGAATTTATTAATCATCTGTTGTATTAATATTGTAGACTGTTCTTTTGTCTTAGCTAATGGGTTTATTTACTGTAAATGGTTTGATTTTTGTGGCTTAAACAGAGCTGGTATTGACATAATGATTTGATTCCAGTTGTACAAGGAAAGTATTGGTGTTATAATTGGAGTTAATAATTTATAATTTCATGTAAATGTGAAATTTCTTTTCTTTATTTCGTTTGTGCGGTCAGCTGAATCTTCTGAATAAACAAACCGAATGTCCATCTGTTTACTTATTCTTAGGACTATGTCCGAATGAGTTCATATATCAAATGAAAGCAGAATGCCATGGTATAAAAAGTAATGTGTTTGAGTTTCAAAAATATTTTTTATTAATATAAATAAAATCAAATAGGGTTAAAAAATAAAAATAATCGAAAATAAATCCTGTCCTTTCCAAGCCGGCGGATTTCAATGTTGCACAAACCGGAAGTTCAAGCAAAGGAGGCGTATCCAGTCTAATTGTTTACGTGTGATCAGTGTCTGGTCGGTCACTAAATAGCGGACTGCTCGGGGTTATTTTCAGCAGATTTAGGACAGCTTCATTGATCTGTAATGCTCGGAGCTGAGCAGTCTACTCTGTCTGAACTAGCGAAGATGACGGCCGCGAGTCAAGCAGAGAGGACTGTGCTGGTGAGAGATTGATTTGGGTTTAATACATGTAACGTTAAGCTGCTTCACAGACATATACTAGGTCATTATGATTTGACTGTGAACAAGTCATATTCAGATGTAGATTTCAGGTGCAAATGTGTTTATTGTTTGCCACGCAGAGTTTGTTGGTGCAGTTTTGGAGAGCAGCTGGTGGGACAAAGTCCAAATTAATCCCAGTGTAAATAGTTAAACAATCGTGACAGTGATTTGTCCTGCGTTTATCACCGTTGATGTGCTACTGAGGTCTGATACTGACTGCTGTTTTCCCAGCAATGCATCATACTGATCGATTTAATTGAGCAACAGATTTAAAGTGATAGAAATGAAAATGGTCAGAATTCACACACCTTTATGTTGTTGTCTTGTTATTGTGTTTAAAATAAAGGCCGCTTCAGGCACCACTGACTTTCACTGGATTGAAAATAAAATGAGTGTAAGTGTGTGGTTCAGAGGTCATCAGTCTGTTTGAGTTCCACAGAAGAAAGGAAGTCATGCCTTGACTCATGATGAGTGTGAATACATTTCTGACAGAGTTTATATTTCTAGCGAAATATGTATTTACGTACTATGTGGAACCTTTGTGTGCTTTAGGAAGAGGAATTTAATTGGCTGCTGAAAGAAGAGGTCCATGCGGTGCTAAAACAGCTGCAAGATATTTTGAAGGTATCTCCAGATGCTACATAATCATTCTGTGTTATTATACAACAAAAGTGCCTTAGTAATCGTATTTGTCTGTTTTCACTAAAGGAGGCATCAAGGCGTTTTTCAGTGCCATCACCAGGTCTGGAAGGACAACTGAAACAAGAGAACTTCATTCTGAGCAGCTCCACGTAAGAGCCGGAAATCATCTCTAGTTTGGAACAATTCTGATTTAAAGTATACAGTAATGTATGGGTTTTGTTATACTAAAGATGTGTACAACATGGTATAGAAACACTTTTCAATAAATGCATATGATTTAGGATGGACCAGGTGAAAGGGGTTTTGACACTACAAGGAGAAGCTCTGACTCAGGCTGTGAGTATGTTTCACAACAACATGAACCTAAAGTCCGCTTTCAGCACGATTAACACTGCTTTGCTTCTGCTACTGCAATTTGACTTTTTAAAGTTGATGAGACTATAGGTGCATCCGACTCTGTAATGAATGACAAAATACCCTTATATATAATTCATACACTGCAGGATTGAGTACTTAGTGCATGCATCGTGTGTCATTTGGGACGCAGCTTATATTTAACAAAAGGTCTTTGTCAGCCGGTATAATTGTAATGACTCTTTGCAGCGCAGTTTATCTGAGCTCATTGATTGCTTTTGCTGTTATTAGACTCTATAAAAAAAAATGGAAATTATTTTTAACTTTTTTTCTTTGCAGGATATTAATATTAAAGTTGCTAAAAGCAGTCAAGTCATGCATTTTGCATTCCGCGATGATAAACAGTGGAAATTGCAGCAGGTAATCTCTCTCTCAATGCTCTTTAAAAAACATAAATAAATAAAGAATACATCAAAACAAGGTTTTAAAAATGCCTTATTTCAACATAATCTCTTTTGGGGCAGTTTATATATGATAAAAATAGCTGTTAAACGCATCTTGCTCCTCCCCTCGTCAGATTCAGGATGCCCGAAACCATGTGAGTCAGGCCATGCAGTTACTAAGCAGCCGTGACGAGAGTTACATCTTCAAAACTGGCGCTGAAGTCAATAAGGTTTGGATTTCACAAATATTTGAAGTTGATATCCAGGGACCAGATTCACAAAAACCTTCTGAAAAAAGAAGATGGGGAATTTCTTAAAACCAAATACATTCTTTGTACACAAGTACACTCTTAAGTTCTCATATTTACTTAAGAACTGTTGTTTTTTATGAAGGCAGCTATCTTTTTGTGCGGCCTGCAGATTACCATTCTTATTACTGTCTGCACTGTCACATTTTTTTAATGTGCCATCTATTTTTAACCCTTGTGCAACTTTATGGACATTTTTGTCCATTCTATTTGTATTTCTTTTATAACTTTGCCTGTTTTAATGCTAACTGCATACATTTAGGCTCAGGTGTGTATTTTTATTGGAATTAATATTCCACCCTCATTTCCTTTTTTAATACATTTATTTTGCTCTAGGTACAAAAAATAGTTCCCCTCAGTGAATTTTGGACCAGAATGTCCCCATTAAAACTGCTATTTTTAATCGCAGTGCCGTTTAACTATAAAATGATGCAATTTTTGTTAATATGCTTTCATTCTGTTGGCAAGGCTTTAAAATTTTATTTTGTTTACCAGATTGTGCCATTTTTCAGGTTTGACCTATAAAGCAAATACTCACTCTATTCCTGTTTTCTGCTTTGCATATTATAGAGCCAATTGGAATAATGCAGCAATAATTGTGTGGGTGTGTTGGTATGGATGTCAGAGTGTGGTTTGTATGTGTGCCATAAAAATTGTGTGTGTGTGCTTGTAATATTTGAGAGAAACTCTACTGCAGATCACAAATCAGACCACTGTGTGCACCAGCAGAGTTTTGCGGGCATCTAATTTGGTACTGCGCCCAAACAAATGTTTACTCAAGGCTCATTTTTTGAGAAATCAACCTCAAATTTGGAACAACTTTTTTAGATTTAGGTCTTTGATTTTCTAGCAGATTTAGAGTTAAACGTGTTTCATAAAATGTATATTTTATAAGATATTGTTCATAAAGCATTTTCATAAACTTCTATAACTTATTTTTTGTTGTTGGTTTCACTTTTTAAACTTTTTTTTATTTAAACGATAATCTGCCATGGGTCTTCTTTAAAATGAGACCAAACCTAACTCTGTGCTTCAAATTCTTATGACCATTTTTTGGCATGAACATTTAAATGTGTTTTACTGATACACAAGGGTTAAATATTCTTTTTTTTTTTTGAAAGAGTATGCCTCAAGATGTTGTGCTCAGTCTTGTATCCTGTTGTTGTGTCTGCACTGCTAGATTGAACATGTGCTAAATGCTACCAAAAACGGTTGTAATTGAAGCAGGGCTACATGATATATCGCATGCAATATTTAATGTGCATCTTGTCAGTAAAGCCGGTTCTATAATCAGCAGTAAATGTCCATCACGTGCGTGATTTCATATGGAGCAACATTAAATGCACGTAGCCGTTGTTCACTGACAAGCTGAACGTTCATCATCAACGTGGTTTTGCGCAGCTTGTCAGCGCATTAAATATCGCATGCAATATATTGCAGCCCTACTGTAAAGTCCAGCAAAGAATGATTCTTCAGAATATTCTTTTCAGTAATCCAAATACTTCACACGTTTTCTCTTTAACGTTCTTAAAGAAATAGTTCACCCAAAAATGAAAATTGTCATTAATTACTCGGTTAATCACACTCATGTCGTTCCAAACCTGTAAGACCTTCGTTCATCTTTAGAACACAAATTATGATATTTCTGATGAATTCCGAGAGCTCTCTGACCCTCTGTAGATGGCAACACAACTGCAATGTTCCCAGAAACGTATTGGTAAAATAGTCCATGTTAAGGGGTTTGGGACGACATGAGGGTGAGTAATTAATGACAGAATTTTCGGTTCTAACCCTTTAAGAAATGTTTGGCCCCTGGTTTTCTTCATGTAATTGAGCTCTCCCATGAGTATATTTGAAGCTGTTGTGCGCTACAGGTTACTCTGGAATAGGAACACTCTTTATTTGCAGTCAACATTTACACTGGTACTGTATGTGAAGTGAGATTGCACTCCGTGACATCACTCTGATGTTTCAGCTTATGGATGCAGTAATGCTTCAGTTGACCCGAGCCAGAAACAGACTGACGACCCCGGCCAGCATGACGCTTCCTGAGCTCGCAGCCAGTGGCCTGATGGTTAGTGGTGGACCATCACTTCATCTTAATATGGATTCTCCATGTGCTCTTGTGAATATTTCTCCGGTTCTTTCTAGAAAATGTTCACACCTCCAATGCCTGGTGACGTGATGGTGAACTTCTATATCAATCTCAGTAAACTGTGTTTGACAGTGTATCAACTACACGTACTGCAGCCTAACACTACTAAGGTATCAAGCCATCAGCACTAAATAAAGAAAAAAAAACTAGTTTTTACAGTTATTCTTAACAACAACGTGTGTTTTAAAATGCACATCTTTTTGATTTCTGTTAGAACTTCAAATCGGCAGGAAGTTCAGTGCTGCATAATCCAGGCGCAATGTTGTAAGTGCTAACCGTGCTTCCTGTTTACATGCTGCAACACCAGTCAGTCATTCTACAGTTTCATAATGTTTTTGTCACATTCGATTTGTTTTTTTTCCCTCAAGTGAATACACCAACACCAAGTTTGAGGTGAGCCACGTCCATAAGGTGGAGTGTGTGGTGCCGTGGCTGAATGACACTCTGGTGTTTTTCACCATTGCCCTGCAGCTCTGTCAGCAGCTCAAAGATAAGGTGGGTGTGGCCTGTTGATATGGTAACGATCCTCATCTCATAATTTAAGAACAATGCATGTAACAGAACCACGTCAGAGGGTTCTCAGAGCTACTGAGTTTTGAATTAGTGCTGCATTAATTGTTGATTTAATTACCTTGATATTCTAATACCCCAAAAAACGTTTGATTTTGATAGAATTACTAGGATCATTCTAAATAGCTGACAATGATTTTCTTAGTTTAAAGTATGGTATTACTTCAGGCAGCACTTCCACCTAGAACAGGGAATGGAAAATTAAAGTCAAACATTCAAAGATATTTAAATGTTTGTGGTTGCTAAGATTTTTTTGAAAGACTCTTATATGAAGGCTAAATTTATTTGACCAGAAATACAATAATAGTGTGAAATATTGCACTTTAAAGGAATTGTTTTCTATTTGAATGTATATTAAAATGTAATTTATTTCTGTGATGGCACAGCTGATTTTTCTGAAGCTATTACTCCATTCTTCAAAAATCACACAAATATGCTAATTTGCTGCTTAAGAAACATTTATTATTAATGATGAGAACGTTTTTTTTTTATGAAAATGGTGAATGCATTTTTCAGGATTTTTTTTAATTAATATAATGTCTAAAATATTTGTTTTAAATATAATTTTTTTTAACATAATTATCTTTTACTGTACCTTGTAATCAATGGGATGCATCCTTGTTGAATAAAACTATACATTTCTTAGTTAACTATTAATTAAAACTGATTGAACCAAGCGTTGACCTGTAGTGTAAAATGTGGTTCAGAACAGGCAGACCTCACTGGTTGTTGTTAATGATTGTCCTGTCGACTAATTCAAAACCTGTGACACACCATTTGCTTTCCAAAACTTTGACACGGGGAGCAGATCTAAATGGAATGCTGCAATCAATATGTTCCATTGCCTAATAGATGATCGTTTCACAAGTTAACTTCTTTCCTTTTGTTTGCAGATTTCTGTCTTCTCTAGTTTCTGGAACTACAGACTCTTTTAAGCTATATCTGACCAAAACTCTCCAGTCAATGATAATAAACATGATAAAATGATTATGCTCTAGGAACAAAGAATTCCATGAACAAGCTCCCTGATATAATCTGTTGTGACTTTACTATATGACCATGTATTCATTGTGTGTGCTTTATTGTTCTGCAGCAGAAGTAGAGTGCGCCGTGTATGTAGTAAACAAACTGAATTCATTCATTTAAAACGACAGGCTCTTCAGATGAAGGTATTCAGTGACATGCTTTTGTTTATGCAGTATTTGTTATTGTCAGTGTTGACTGTTTGTCAGTAATCTTGCCTATATTAAAGTTAACCTCATTGAATATGTGTTTAGGCTTTAGGAAGGAAATGCTACTAAATACATAATTCTTGTCACAGAAACTGTGAAATATCCCAGTTGATTTGAGAGACCTCTTCAAACTCATTTTACCAGTGTTTTTGCCTTTTAGTTCAGGGGGTTATAACACTTGAACCTTATCTGTTACCAGGGACTATAATCAAAGTAGAAATGTACAAGCATTGAGACCATAATCATATGCTTATGAATCTGCATACATAACCAATAGTGTATTTGCCATTGTGACACAGCTGTGGTATGACTATATGAACACTAAATAACAGTGAACAGGTCAGGGCTTCATATTCCATTAAAATATACACATTCCTGAAGATGGCTGATGATGGAGCAGAGTTCAGCGATGGGGGGAAAAAAGGAATATGTTGAGTGATAGTTCTGGGTTGTGATCATTACAGAAAGGTTTCTCGGTGCTGATAGTTCATTTACTTTGTCAGCCTTGTTTATTTATTGCTCAACATTATTTATTTCATGTTAAATGCACTTAATTTGTCTTGATTTCTTGCATGTTAATTTTAATATTGATTCTTGTTTAAGTAAAAAAGCTATATTCATGTATATGTCATGCTTAATATGGAATATTTAGTGCAATAAACATACTATTAACATTATGAACTTTACTTTGCTCTTCTCTCGTTTCTCAATATTCTTTAAACTGAATAAATTATCCAACGTCTAAATAAAATACACAGGCAAAGGTACATTTTATTTGCTATATGCTGTTCATTTAAAGCCATGTATTTGATTTTTTGTTTACAAAGTTTAAAATGTATACAAATAATGTGGTATACTATAAGAAATTAAACAAATATTGACACTCATTTTTCCAAGGTAGAGTTTTTTAATGTGTAAAACATTGTTTCTGTTTGCAAATCTCATTGGCATTTAAACTTGTAGTGTGTAGGCTCTGTATTATATACGTTTCAGATTTAAAAGTCAAGCACTTCGGCTGGTTGAAGAAGAGCTCGTAGGTTAAGTGGCGCCTGGGAAGAACAGTCTTAACAGCCAGCTTCCAGATGAACAGATTAAACGCACCGCTCAAAAACAACTAAAACAAGTCCATTTCAATAGAGTCTATTTGTTAAGGGCCTGCATTGGTTCCATAAAGAAAAACGGCTATAAAGTGCTTCAATAAAGTGTTAAGTAACCAATGTCTTTGACTGGTGAGCAAGCTTGTATATAAATCTCTGATGAAGTGAATCTGATCTCTTCAAAAGGACAATGCAACTTAAATCATGTGATTTCCTGGATACATATTAACAGCATTTTTACACAGTAGGGAAAGGTTTTTGCTTTTATCAGTCCTATAAAAGTGTCTAACTAAATTATCTTTCTCCTTCCTCCATTATTTTACTTGTTCACATATATAAATAATGATTAGGTGGCATAACTAACAGAAAAAATAGATGTAATGGTGCCTGTTGTTTCTGGAAGATCACGGCTCCATTCCCATATTTTCGATGCCCACTTTCTGTCTTCTTGGCTGTAACGTGGAAACATTTGCTGTCACCACAAATGTCATGGCCTATTGTTTAATGAATCTATAGATGGGTTATTAATATTTCACCAGTAATAGTCTGACCTTCTCATCACAGCAGCAGCAGCAACAGCAGCGGATGAGAACCAAGATAACCAGCAACAGGACCATGCCTATGGACATTTAACATCGTCTTAATGATTCCTAATTACTCATCTGCAATTCTTATTTTTACCATAATTCTATTTTACCTATAAAGATGAAGAAAACGGCAAACGAGGCAATGTCCCAGTCCGACTGAAACATCTCCTTTGACTGTAGTCTTGAGACCACGTCATTGAACTGGTTCTCAAAGTCCTGCTGAATGTTCTTATCCATGACGTCCGTAAGACGCTTCCTGAATGGAGGGAACTGTATTAATTACACGCCGTTAACGAATATTTAAAAACAGAAACTACGAAAATAAAAGCCCATAAACGAATTCAACCCGTTCAACATACAAATGTACTCAAATGACATCCTGAATACACAGGAAGTTTTTCTTTCTAGCTTTCGACGAAAATAACTGAAATAAAGTGATAATATTAAACCACCACGAGAATCTTAAGGTATTAAATACATTCTAAACGTCAGAAAAATATATTTTGAATCAAGAAAATAGATGTTGGTGGGGGGAATGGAGCCGTGATGGCGTACTTAAAAGAAAATAAAGAACTCATCCTTATGTAGATTAATCGTATATAAACACATACTCGTTTAATAATCTGCCTAACTTGTCTTATTTTCTATTTCACAAACTGTCCTAATGTCTCTTTCAGAGGAATTATCAATCACTCACCTGTTGTTTTCGTTTGCGGTATTTCCGGGTTCCTGCATGCACCTGTACTGTGGTGCTTTTGAGCAGGTCTTGAACCGCTGAGATAGTTTTGCGGAAGTGCGATGACTGCAGAAATACATAACTACAGGAATCTAGTCATAAAGTAGCCTAGCCTGCTGGACTTTATGTGGTGTTGACAACATATTAACCACAGAGAAAACACCATACCCTGCTCAATATTAAAACAGTCTATTCAGTAAATAATTTATTTAATTAAGAAAGAAAGAAAGAAAGAAAGAAAGAAAGAAAGAAAGAAAGAAAGAAAGAAAGAAAGAAAGAAAGAAAGAAAGAAAGAAAGAAAGAAAGAAAGAAAGAAAGAAAGAAAGAAAGAAAGAAAGAAAGAAAGAAAAATTGTGACGGAGGGTCTAGTACCAAACTTACACTAAAGGGGTCGCTGTCTCACTTTATTCAAATGTGAGGAATGACCTCTGACCCTTTGTTTACGTGGAAGGAGAGCTGTTCGTGCTTCCGGGTTTTAGTTCTGCAGATATCTGCTCAGTTTTAAAGAGATGGCTACGGTACCGGCCCAGTCTCTCCGGGTCTCCGAGATTAAAGACCCCACCGTTTTATTTGAACGGTACAGTACCGAGGAGATCCGTGCTATCGAGAGGAAAGTGCGCGGAGAGATCGAGCAGAAGAAGGAGGAACTTCGACAGATGGTCGGTGAACGTTACCGGGATTTGATCGACGCCGCTGACACGATCGGTGAGATGAGACAGTGCTCGGAGAGTGTCGTTCAGTCCATCCAGGACATGTACCGGTACTGTCACAAGCTGAAACAGGCGAAGCAAGCCCCTCAGTCCAGGGGCAAAGCTGAGGTAAAAAGCTCTTGTGTTGCTCTCATTCTGGAGTACTGGGACAAAACAGCCTGTCAAAAATGATGATAATAAAGATTGTGTTTGTTTTATTCTGGCTTAATTTATTCAGTGTGGTCAGATTCTCGCCTGCATGAGTGCCACTTGTTTATCTATCTATCTGTCTAATATCTGTCTGTCTCAAATGTATAAGGAGCAGTATCAGTAATTTATGTATTTGATAAATACAGGGGTGGCCAAAATTACTAGAACACTAGTATTTTCACCAGCTAAAACATTTTTTTAAGTCCGTTATTTCTATTATTTGCTGTAGTGTGTTAGGAAATAGCAGTTTACATTTCCAAACATTAATTTAGCTGTTAATTGTAATAATCCAGTGAGATTTTTGATTGCTCTGGAATGACATGAAGATACAGAACAAACTGAGACAGACTAAATCCAGAAGAACTGTGGCAACGTCTCCAAGACGTTTCAAGAAAGCTATCTACAAAGCTACAGTGCTGTTGAAAGTTTTAGGCTATTTGTATAAAAATGCTGTCAAATGAGAATGCTGTCGAAAATAATGTCATAAATACATTTTCTTTATCAATTGAACTTCTATTAACTAAATTAAATCAACATTTGGTGTGAGCATCCTTTGCGTTTAAAGCAGCTTTTGTCCTAGGTGCATAATTTGTCAGGTATCTTTGCAGTTACGTTTCTTGGAGCATCTTGGAGATGTTGCCCCAGGTTGTTCTGGATTTAGTCTGTCTCAGTTTGTTCTGTTTCTTCATGTCATTCCAGACGGACTGGATGATGATCAGATCTCTGAGTGGAGCAATTGATGATGTGACATCAGACAAAAATCTCACTGGATTATTATTAGTAATGGCTAAATGAAGGTTTGGAATTGTAAACTGATATTTACTACTGATACACTACAGCAAAATATAGAAATAATTGACTTAAAACCAGCTTTAGCTGGTGAAAATACTAGTCTTCTAGTACATTTGCCATCCCTGTATATTTATATATGCATATATAGATTTTTAATATTTTATATATATTTATTTCTTAACCCTCATCTGGTTTTGTGTATATATTGTATGCATGTTGAGTATATTGAGATTGATATGCATGTGTTGGGAACGTGTTTTGTTCCTGGCAGGGTCAGAAACAGTCGCAGGAGAAATTCTACACAATGGCATCACAGATAAAGCTCCTTCTGGAGATCCCTGAGCGTGTGTGGAGCGCGGTGGAGTCCTCGCAGTACCTTCAGGCCACACAGCTCTACCTGCTGTGCTGTCACCTTCACAGCCAGCTACACTTGGAGGGAGGAGGGCATCAGTACAGCCCCGTCCTCTCTCGCTTCCCCATCCTGGTGCGCCAGGTAGCAGCTGCTGGTCATTTCAGGTACATTATGGATTTACACCCAAAAATAAAAATTCTGTCATCAGTTACTCACCCTCAGTTTATTCCAAACCCATAAGAATTAGGTTAATCTTCATAAACACACATTAAGATTCATTGATATTTTTATATGATTAATATATTTTTAATATTTTCATAACTAAATATTTGTTTTACAGTGCCTTAACCTTTTTTGGACCTTTTATGTTTTGATTACTTGGACTGTTAATTGGAGGGACTGAAACCTCTCAGGTTTAATTAAAATATCTTAATTTGTTTTTCAGAGATTAATCACTGCCTCTCAGGTTTGGAATGACATGAGGTCATGAGTAAATGATGACACAATTCTTATTATCAGCTGTACTATCCCTTTAAATGTTTTTTTAAAAGCATCGCTTGGTTTAGTTTTTATCTCTTACTAAAGCTAGTTGTCTTTATCTATAGGTCTACCATCTTATTGGAGAGTAAGTCTGTGCTGCGCGGCCGAGCGGTGTCTGATCAAGCGATCGCTGAAGCGCTGGTCTCCACCATGCTCCTGGAAGACAGCTCCCCTCGCCAGGCGCTTGCTGATTTCCTGCTGGCTAGGAAAGCATCCATTCAGCAACTGCTCAATCAGCCCCAGCATGGTGAATAACTTTAGTAATATGAATAACCTTTTAGCTTATGAATACTTACAACTTTACTCTTATTTGTTCTTAGTTTATTAGAAAAAACCGCTACATTTTCACGCGGTCGTTCTTTATTGAGATGTGATGCTGTCCCTCTGTTAGGTGCTGGTGTTAAAGCACAGGTTTGTTCTTTGGTGGAGCTGCTGGTCACCACTCTGTACCAGGCATATGCTGTGTTTTACGTGCCTCCGGAGGGCCAAGTGTCCGATACCGGTTTGGGATGTGGCCTGCTTTTCACTACCTTGGAGAATGTGACCTCCAACACACCCTCTGGTGAGTTGTCAATTTTTAATTCATGTTGTGATGCTCAGACATTGGTGTAAGGGGTCACCAATTAAAGGTTGGAAATTAAAGCTTGGGGCAAAAAAACATCAAATTCAAGATACACACATTTCTGGCCAGTGCAATAAATGCAATGGTCAATCAGACGTGTTTAGATTAGTCACCGCTCAAAAACGACGGTTTTGTTCAGTGCTCGTGCTCACTGACTGATAGATTCATTTTGCAGTGTAGCCCGCTTCAGTGATTTTTCTGCTTGAATTTAGAAAAATTACCCCCTTCAAAAGTTTACATGCACTTGATTTTTAATACTTTGTTGTTACTTGAATGTTCTGCCTGCTGTTCATGAGTCCCTCAGTTGTCCTCGGTGCGAAAAGTTGGAAAAGCTCTCAAAATCATAGTCATTGTTGGAAAGGATTCAAATACACAAAAATGCTGGAAAATCTAAAAATTGTGGGACCTGAAGGATTTTTCTGAAGAACAGTAGACAGTGTAACTGTTCAGGACAAACAAGGGACTCATGAACAACTATCACTAAACAAGAAAACACAGCTGTGGATCATTCGGGTAACAACACAGTATTAAGAGTCAAGTTTTAACTAACTTGCTTAAATATTTTTTTTTTTTCTGTGAAATCCAGGGAAAGAGAAGAAAGTTCTGGACAAGGAGATGAGCACAGGAAGCTGGTTTAAATCCCTTCCCCCTTCAGTGATGAACTTCCAGCCTGTCCTTCGGACACTAGCGCAGCCTATACAGAGGGAGCAGCTCAGAGACACGCTACAGCAGTGGATTGATACGTATGTCCCTCCTACAGATGTTAATTAACATTTCTCAGTATTTGTTTTAAATGCTCATTTGTCTTTTAATAGCTGTAAGGAGGATATCCGCAGTGGAGTCAGCAGCCTTCTGGTCTATGTGAAGAGTCTGAAGGGTCTGGCGGCGATTCGGGATGCAGTGTGGGAACTGCTCAGCAGTGAGTCCATAAGTCAGCACTGGAGTACTGTGTGTCAGTCCCTCCTCGAGCGACCTCTGGCCTTGTGGGATGACCTTTTGCAGCAGCTCTTCCTGCAGCGACTTCAGGTACTCGTAACTGATTTAACCAGTTTAACTTGTCTGATAAGTGTGTTAGCACTGTTCAAATCTGCTATTAACATACACTTGTGATCCCATAACAAGTATTCAGGCAAGACAGATTGCTATTGACACCTGGATGTAATATGTGGTTTAAACGCGTCTCTTTTGACCACCTGTAATTAGGGTATGGTATCTGACTATATACATAATTCACCATCTCAGGGTGGTACTGCTTGTTAATAAAGCAACAAAATATATATAACAAAAACACTGGAACACTGTTGTTCTGATTATTAGACTATTATTTTGGAAATCCATAAATGTGTTCTTTTTTTAGGTAATTGAATGAAAACAGTAGTCTTGTTTACCCTTGATCTCTCTCTCTAGGCGATCACTCAGGAGGGCACAGAAGGGATCTCCAGCAGCTCCAGACAGCTCTTGTCTTCAGCTCTGCGGGATCTACAGGGTCAAGCCACAGCTGGGAACTTCAGCCGCGGCGCGCAGTATGAGAGTGACGTTGCCGCTTTCCTGTGGTCCGAGTCTCAAGGTGACCTGCTCAGCGACGCAGCCTGGGTGAGTGTAGCCCAGCGCAGCCCGCAGCAGAAGAGCGGCCTGTCCATGAAGAGCCAGGCCCTCACCCCCTGCGTCCAGACCTTCTGCTCTTCCCTGGACTCTAAGCTCAAAGCCAAATTAGATGATCTGCAGCACTACTTGCCTTCTGAAAACAATGTCAAGGAGCTTTCAGAGACCGTTTCAGTCACCACTAACTCTCCTATTAACCGCTTTATGGATGCTGGAGCGGTGGAGGACAATCTTCGAGAGCATTGCTTGGCATGTGTCAGGGACATCCTTTCCAGTGTGCGTGTCGAGCTCACTAACGCCCAGGCTAAGACCAACAGCCCCAGCCAGTTAAGTTCAGTGCTTTTTATGGCCAGACTATGTCAGTCAATGGGGGAATTGTGTCCTAGTCTGAAAAAGTGTATTCTGGGGAAGCAGGGTGGCTTGGAACCCGTGAACAGAAACACTCCAAGACAGGGCAAGAAGTCAGGCAAAGGTAACACAGCCAAGGCAGCAGATGTCAGCCCAGCTCAGTCTAAGTGGAGCTGTCTGAAAGAGGAACTTCTGTCCTGCAGCATGGAGGCCTATGGTATCTGGAGCTCCGCACTCACCAGGGTAAGATGAACACATTGTTTGTTTAAGAGCTGGAGGTCTTTCACATTCTGAGAACAGGAAATCAACAGTGTCGATGTTTTTATGCAGAAAACACATTAGGGTAGCTTATATTCTGCAATTAAATAAAAATGCATTTCAGGCACTTGTGGGTAGCTTTGCTACGACTCTTCACGCTGGAACCGCTGGATCCATCCTGAGTACCGCGACAAACTGGGAAGAGCATGAAATACAGGAAGAGACAGAGTCAGGAAACAATATAATGTCCAAAATACGCCTCCCTGTGCAGGTAACAGCTACATTAACCCTTTCTTATTATTAAAGTTAATATATTGATATATATGAAATATTATTAGTATATTAAATGTTAATGAGACCTAATGTGGGCCACTTAATTAATTATACCTTCTTGCATATTGTGTTTCAAATTTTTGGAAATGCTTGAATATGATACACTTTTAAGGAGCACCTTCTTTAAAAAATAAAGCCAGTTATGTATTTTCGTTTATAATGACCCATTTAACAGAAGATATACAAATATGCTACATCACCTTTCAGAAGTTTGGAGTCAGTAAGATAAAAAATAATATTATGCTCACCAAGGCTGTATTTATTTAACCAAAAATACAATAAAAAAACAATAATGTAAAATATTACTACAATTTAAAATAGCTGTTTTATGTTTTAAAGGGATATTTCACCCAAAAATGAAAAATCTGTCATTAATTACCCACCTTCATGTTGTTCCAAACAAGACCTTCGTTCAGCTTCAGAACACATGAAAATATTTTGTTGCAATCCAAGAGCTTTCTGACCCTCCATAGACAGCAACGCAACTGACACATTCAAGGCCCAGAAACGTAGTAAGACATCATTAAAATAGTCCATGTGACATCAGGGGCTCAACCGTAATGTTATGAAGCTACAAGAATAACTTTTGTGCACAAAGCAAGCAAAAATAATGACTTTATTCAACAATATCTTCTCTATATTTGTATATCTCAATATTTAAAAATCTAATTTTGTTTTGAACCTGTTTTGAAACTCCTTGCAAAGTGTTTTATTGAACTGAAAGGATGGTGCTATATAAATTGTAGAACAATCATTTAATTCCTTTCTCTCTCTACAGCCATCATGGTATGTTCAGTCGTTACTCTTCCATCTGTGCCTTGAGGTCAATAGGGTCGGAGGTCACGCGTTACCAAAGGTCACTCTCCTGGACCTCTTGCGGGGTTGTCTAGACCAGGTGATGAGTGAGTATGAAAAACTCACTCAGAAAACACAGAGCAAGGTGAGACAATCAAATGTCCTTATTAGTTTTTTTGATCCATTCCTGCGTAGTCACTCACTATAATAATGTAATAATTCTGGAAATCCAACTTTCGTTTATCTCCTGTCCTTCTTTCCTCTGTCTCTAGGATGCAGCCCTCCCCATGACCCAGAACAGAGCTTTGCAGCTGCTGTTTGACCTTCGCTATCTCAGTGCCACTCTAGGGTCCCGCCTTGAAGAGGGCAGGAGTTCCCGCTCTCAGCAAGATCCAAGGTAACCCGCTCATAAGCTAAGGATGGGCACAAGTCCTCAATAGGAAGCAACAGCAATGATTGGTCATGAAAACACAATCATAGCGTGACTTGACCTTCCATCTTCAGAACAAAGCACCAAGAATTACACCAAGAATAGCTCTTTCCTAAGAAGCAGACCTCTTACACTTTTCCTTAAATTCTTGCTGTTTGTTAAAGGTTCCAGCAGGTCTGCGACTCCCTGGAAAGTCACATTGATCCGTTTGACCTGGATGTTTTCACTCCACATCTGAACATTAACCTGAACCGACTCTCACAAAGGACCTCTGTAAGCACAGCCAGTTTTTCTCCTACTAACCCTGTTTTAAACATTCGGCTGTTTAATTGGCTCATCCAATTAGCTTATTCTCGTGTGATTTAGATTGGCATGATGATTGCTGCCTTTCACAGTGTTTTATCCTGTGGGTAACACTGTGCGACCTGTTGATTGGGTCTCATGTTGTTTCTAGGTGCTTTTAGGATTGTTGACTGGCACGGAGAAGCAGTTTACCTCTAGGACCAACAATATCAACTCTCAGGAAGCATACAACATCCTTCCTTTGGCAAGCAGCCAGATCCGGTCAGTTTAAAGCTCTTATCTTACCCTTCACACTGTTTAACCGTTCTCATTGTTATGTATTTAAAACTAGTTTATTGCTGTCATGCTGTGTGTTTCATCGTTGTACAAGATTTAGAAATGTAGAAACATCATAAACTCTTAATAGCACATTTTACTGATACTAATTTTGTTCAATTTAAATGTAAAATAAAATTATACTAATATATCTTTTTTAAATTAATATTTTTAAATGTTAGATTTTATATTTACTTGTTCATTTATTATATTAATTAATACATTATTTTCACTAAATGTAATAATTTCATTGATTTTATATTTTAGTTAATTATATTATGTTTATGTTATATGTTTAATTGAATCTATAAATGTATATAAATATATATATTTCATATGTTTTCCCTCGTCAAGGTTTGGTTTGCTGCCACTGAGTATGACAAACTCTCGGAAGGCTAATTTAGCCACACATGGAGCAGATATCACTAGACCACTGGTAGGTTGCTAAAGCATTTGGTGTGTACAGTACTCAAATACCTCTGCTGGTATGTTTTGTTTTTTAAAAGTAAACAATTGAGCGATAGTGTTGATCAAAGTTCAGTTGGTGATTTATGTTCTCATGGCTTTGCAAATGAGTCACTTCCTACCAATGCTCCCAGTTTTTCGTGGCCTAGCAGAAGAGCTACTGGATCTCAAGGCGATAGGTGATGTGATATTGTGTGGTGCTGGTTCATTTTGTTGCAGTGAGCTTGCAGTGCATAGTTTGGGATTTTCTGCCCTTTAATCACTTTGGTCGATATGCATATAGCACGTGGCGTAGCAGCACTCAAATGCAACTAATACATTATATTGAGCAACATTAGGATCAAGTCTGTTGAGCAGTTTAAGCATCATCAGTCACAACAGTTCATCTTGAGCTTAATACTTCTGTATTATAAGCAAACAAGCATCATATAGTTACAGATTTCTCCACTGGCCCTTTAAACTGCTCCAATGTTTGCTTGCGGTGACACTTTTTGCTGTGTGGAAAAACTATGTAAAGCTCCGTGTCCCAACATTATGAAATGCAAATCAGTTTTTAAGGCAGTTTACATGAGTTTGATTTGTTTCTGTTTAGGTGGCTCCCTCCTCTGCTTCTGCTCCACAGGACACTTTCCGCCCAGGAAATCTCTTCAGGCAGTTAGCCAATCAAGAAGAGGAATCCGCAGCCCCTTCTCTCTTTAAATTAGGCTGGCTTTCTGGCATGGCCAAATAAACTTTTGTTAAAAAGTTGGTCTTTTTTAACCGCATACAACACTATGTAAGATAATATTTAAAACACATTTTGAAATGTTAAAACGGTGTCCTGTATTGCCTATTCTCACAAAATCACACGATATAATGAGAAAATGCACTGCAAAGCATATTAATAAAAGGGACAGATTAAATGAAAATCACACCTTTGTATTTATCAAACATATTAGCTATTATACTGTGGCATTTAATTATTTTATTCTAATTGAGTGAATCAGAAACACAATTTAGTTCAATTGTTTTCTTTGGAAATTACATTTTGGTGTAAATTTATACTTTATCATGAAATGCTCATTAGTAACCCTGATTCTAAGTTTGATTATGTATATTCCATTAAAATTTATTTTGAATATATATTAAAAGGCTATTTTTTACTATTCAAGTAAAGATTCTGAATTTGAATGAAATGACGTTTTGACTGTAGAATTGTCATTTAAATTGATTTAAGAAAAGATTAGCTACATTTTCAAAGAAGCTTCTTCAGCACTGAAGGCAATATTACAAACATACAGCACTGAACCAATAAACATGCTGATGTTATTGTTTTACAGAAGATATACAGGTATTCACCATGACTGTTGCACACATACCAAACATCTTTACACTATAATGGGAAACTGCTATACAGGTAAAGAGATTGAAAGAAACTCAATCTTTGTATTGGATGAACAGAATCGCTGCATGGAACTAGCTGTTGGGGAGGCATGGTTTAACTGTCATTTATATATATTTGGTATCAACTATGTGTACAGCAAATTTCATGCGGTCTCTGGCACACTGAGTCCGAAATGTTCGTAATCCTAAAAATTCGTCACGCACAGAAACCTTGCACACCGAGTCCGATGCTTATTAATTAATCTGCTGCAATGGAGTCTTCAAGCATTGAGGATGTTTTTGCTCTCGCTTCTTAAAACAGAATGGAAGAATTGCGTCCATCCAATCCTGTTAAAATATAAAGGACAGAGAGTTCCTCCTTATTAAAGAGCAGCGGGATTATCACGGGTGATTCAAAGTTTACTTCAGGATGCCCGTCGCTCAGTTTGATGCTAGCGATACTAGTGCCACACTTTAAAAAGAAGACCACCAATTTCTGTGAACCCAGTGTGCAAGGATCTATATGCAGTGCTGCGAGATGAAGTGGATGAACTTAACAATTGCCATTCTGGATTTTAGCGTTCGCTTGTACGGTGGCTCTGAACGGTCAAAACACCTCTCAAAATGCATGCCACGGATGCGAAAAACGCAAAAAGTCGAACACGATTTTTTTGGACGGACGGAGGCAGTGTGTAAACGTGACTGACATAACGTGAGGTCGTATTTATTTTTCAACGTGCTAACATTAAGGACGTAAAATTCGGACTCAGTGTGCAATGACATTATTCTCTAAATTTAGCTCTATGAGACCTTGTATTGGATCTGTACATTTAGAGCACCCAACAGTCATTAAGCTTTGTATGGGTCTCTTTCTATTAGTCAGGTTGTTAGGTAACGCATTTCCAGCATGTATTTCTGTCTCCAACTTTCTATTTGCGATCTAGTTTGCTGGCCATGAGTTTTTTAATGTCTACGGGTCCCGCTGCGGCTTCTGCTTTTGCTTTCTCTTCCTGCTCCTTCTGCCAGGTGATGATGGGGCTGATGCTCGGTCTGCGGTTCCTCGTGTTCTGCTGCAGCTGGGCCTCGCTGAGGGGGACAACAAAAATAACGTTGCTTTGGTGACACGTGATTTATATTTCTCAAATTACTTGTGAAGAATTTGAAATAAAGACACCTTAAGAGAGTTAAAGTTAAAAAAGTTAAAAAGTTAAAGATAACTTTTTTAACAAAATGAACAAGTACACTGACAAAAATGTAATGCATTACAAATTTTCCTTCAAAAACTGCTTAGTAAATTTAACAAACAATTACAAAGAAAAGGCTAGTGACACTGCATTAAATAAGAAATGTTAAAGTAGATAAACGGAAATGGTATTTTGTAAGACATACTCTAATATACTGTACATACTTCAATCTTTGTTTTACATTGTTCAATAGAGGATGAATTATTGGTCAACATGCGTATACAAAAAATTGACTCACGAGAAATCATGTGGTGCAGGTGAAATGGCTTTTTTCTGTATTTCCTTGTAAACTGGGGACTTCAGGTAGCGATAAAAGGTATCCTAAATTGGAAATATAGAGTTAAAAATTTGAAATGTCTGGTGTGCATCCTTATTAACACACACACACACACACACACACACACACACACACACACACACACACACACACACAGTGTTCCAATTACTAAGCATACAGATTGCCGGTGATCAGACACAGCAACAGAGGCGGAGATACGATCACACCTTTTTCATCAGCATGAAGATGTGTGTCTGGGCACCGTCCAGTACGTATCGGTGAGGATGTTCCAGTCCCTTTACTGTAATACCCATTGTCCTGCCATCAATGTTGATCCATCGTGGTGCTCCTGGGGCCAAAAAGGTTCTACAAAAATAAAGAAGTAAAAGTGAGATGCTGAGAAATGGAGGCCTGACATGCTAAATTCATGTAAAACTATTATTTGCACAAATAATGTGCATCTCACTTGAAAATGTGTTCTGCTTTCTCTGACATAGAAGCTGCTGTGCCCCATTTCAACTCCTCAGCGGCTTCCCAAAAAGCTAGATTCTCACCTGCAGTGAAATAAATTGTCTAAAAATGAAAATTCTGTTATTTACTCACCCTCAACCATATGACTTATCATCAAATATAATGAAATTAGAGTTGAGGTCAATCAGAATCAATTTCAGAATCTGCAAAATGTTGATTATTTTACCAAAATAAGAGGGATCATACAAAATGCATGTTATTGTTTATTAAGTACTGACCTGAATGAGATATTTCACATAAAAGATGTTTACATATAGTCTACAAGAGAAAATAATAGTTGAATTTATAAAAATGACCCCGTTCAAAAGTTTACATCCCCTTGATTCTTAATACTGTGTTGTTAGCTGAATGATCCACAGCTGTGTTTTCTTGTTTAGTGATAGTTGTTCATGAGTCCCTTGTTTGTCCTGAACAGTTAAACTTTCTGCTGTTCTTCAGAAAAATCCTTCAGGTCCCACAATTTATTTTTGTTTTTGTATTGCAGCGTTTTGTGTATTTGAACCCTTTACGACAATGACTTTACGACAATGACAATGACACAGAGGAGAACTGAGGGACTCATTTGCAACTATTACAGAAGATTCAAACGCTCACTGATGCTCCAGAAGGAAAACCTCATTTGATTTTGTCTTTTGGGAAACACAAAACTATCTATTGAAGCCTCCGAAGGGCAGTATTAAATTGAAAAATTATATTTCGCAAAATAAGAAAAATGTACACAAGTCCATTCTGTTCAAAAGTTAAATGCATGGTTTTTCCTTCTGGAGAATCAGTGAGCGTATGAACCTTCAGCAATAGTTGTCCTTAGTGTGAAAAGATGGATCTCAAAATCATACCATCATACCAAGTCATTGTTGGAAAGGGTTCAAATACACAAAAATGCTGGAAAACCAAAGAATTTGTGGAACCTGAAGGATTTGTTTTAAAGAACAGCAGACAGGACAAACAAGGGAGTCATGAAAAACTATCACTAAACGAATAACAGCGGTGGATCACAGTATTAAGAAAACTTTTGAACGGGGACATTTTTATAAATTCAAATATTATTTTCTCTTGTAGACTACATTTACATATTTTATGTAAAATATCTTATTCAGGTCAGTACTAAATAAACAATGACATGCAATTTGTACGGTCCCTCTTATTTTAGTAAAATAATTAACATTTTGCAGATTCTGAAAGGGGGGTGTAAACTTTTGACCCCAACTGTAAATACATCAATCTCCAATCAGTGATGTTATTGTTAACTAAAACTATTAAAAGTCATTCTCATTAATTGACATAAAGCTGAAATAAAAATATATATAATTATTGCTTCAATTTTAAACATTTTAATACAAAATTTAAGTTACTAAAATAAAATATTGAAGTACTAAAATTATTAGAACTAAAACGGCAATCAAAATAAATTGAATAGAAATATTAAAAACAAACCATTAAAAAGTAAATGACAAAATGACTGAACCAAATTAGAATTAAATTGAAAAGCAAAATATAACATTAATTCAAATTACTTTCTAATTAGACTCTTAATAAGAGTACATAAATAATAATAAAATAACACTGGCTCCAATATTATCAACAGCATTATAAAAGTATATCAAAGGACTAGTACCTATCAAAGCAGTACTCAAAGGAGTCTGAACTTTAAATTAATAAGCTGATCCAGTTCAGAGAAGTTGTCTAAATCATTCTATAATGGAACGATCCAATAAAAAAGACAAACATAAAAATGAAAAGTTTTCAGGTTGAGTAAATGATGACAGATTTCTTTTTTTTGTGTGTGTGAAAAGTGTGTGAGCAGTAGTTTCCAACTTTATACCAACAAATTGTCAAAGCATCAATGAAATATTCACAAACCACTGAATTCTTTCTTTAGGAAAATCTTGAAGTCTGCACGTCCCCGAGGATCATTAAGCAGCTCATAGAAGCTAAAGGACCAGCGCTCCACTCTCATCTTTGTGGGAATTTCAACACTGTGAAAAAATGTAATACACCAAAAGTGATTTAAAATCTCATTCATATTAACAAATTAATATTCATTTTAAAAAGCTCTTAGGGAATTTACTCTGGCATGTTCAACTCCCAGTAAGAGTCGTCATCAGTTTGCCAGGGACTGCTGGGGAGGCAGGGAACGAGGAATGGGTCGTGGTTCTTAAATGTCGTCACATACTTGACCATTCTGAATGCAAAGAAATAGAGATTTAGAAAAAAAGCCCATAAAGCACACATCAACCAGGAAAATGATTTCGACAAGTTTTCCCAGATTATTGGAGTATGTTTCACAAGAAAATACTATTTCAGTTTTTCTATTTCAAAATGTCACATCTAATTCAATGAGTTACTTGCCATGTTACTTGTGACTGTTTGTGAAATTTACTAGTAAAAGCTAAAATTGTTCCTGATTTTTCCAAAATTATTAACTCTCCAAAATTCCTTTTTTATCCAAAATCATTCACTCTCAGCTGTGGCTAATTTTGACTTACGCTCCAAGAGATACTGTAGACTTGACCCTTGACCTCATGATGGCCTGTTGTGTGTAGATGTTCTAAAATATACAATTAGAACCAACTAATAAATGAAAAAAACAACAACAAGTTCTCAATATTTTTTTGTAAAGAAGCAATGTCACTTACAATTCTTCGATAGTAGTCATAGGTTTTTTTCTGTAAAAAGGGGAGAAACAGCATCCTGTTACATTACAAACTAAATGCGTCTGATACGACACCACAAGACCCACTCGCTACATGCTATCCTGCCAAATACAGGTGATATCTGTGTGTGAGACCTACATCTACTACCAAACACAAACTAGCACAAGGAACAACATACAGCTCTTAATATAAGATAGGGACAGTCATTTGAATTGCCATTGGTCTGAAATAACACTCAGGGTACAGAAGCAGGGAAGCACACTACGTATACATACGCACTTGCTTATAAAGTGTCTGAATGATATTCAAGGCTGGAACTGATAGTTTGTGCTCTCTCTCATATACAGTATATATGTGTGTGTGTGTGTGTGTGTGTGTGTGTGTGTGTGTGTGTGTTTATGTGGTTTATGAGGACAAAAAATTGCATAATGGCATAGGTATGACATAGCTATTACCCATAATTCAAAAGGCTTATACATCATACAGAATTTGTTTTTTTGAGAAAGTAAAAATGCACAGTTTCCTGTAAGGGTTAAGTTTAGGTGTAGGGTTGTTGTAGGGCGATAGGAAATATGGTTTGTACAGTATAAAAACCATTACGTCTATGGAGAGTCCCCGTTAACCATAAAAACCAACATGTGTGTGTGTGTGTGTGTGTGTGTGTGTGTGTGTGTGTGTGTGTGTGTGTGTGTGTGTGTGTGTGTGTGTGTGTGTGTGGGGTGGGGTCTAACTGAAGACACATTAGAAGTAAAAATCTGTGTGGAAAGAAAAGAGAAAAAAAAAGAGACAGTCACACCAAGAGTCACAGTCTAAAAAAAGTCAAAGCAGTCCAAGTTATATATACAGAATATTACCAGGTTACATTGTATTATTATGATAAATCATAACAGATACTCTACTGTTCAAACATTTGGGGTCGGTAAGGTTTTAAAACATATATGTCTTAATTGCTCATCACCAATGGTGCATATATTTGATAGAAAATACAGTAAATGCAGTAATTAGGGGTCAAGCACTGAATTTCCAGCAGTCACGTGATCCTAATCATTCTAATATTCTGATTTGGTGCCCAAAAAAACATTTCTTATCATCATCAACATCAAAAACAATTGTGCTGCTTAATATTTTTTGTGGAATCTTGATGAATAGAAAATTAAAAAGAAAAGTATCTAGAAAATATTTGTAGCATTATACCTGTCTTTACTATACCCTGTTAAATTTTTTTCACAAACTATTAATTTTAAATGTCAAAATCTTACTGACCCCAAACTTCTAACTGGTAGTGTAACTTACAGTATCCGGACTTTATGCATTTAAATATTAAAGGGATAATTCACCCAAATAAAACAATTAATAAAATCAATAATTTACTCATCCTCATGTTGACTTTCTTTTACTTATGCTTTATGTCTTCAGATTTTTTTCAGATTTTTTATTTTTGGGTGAACTATTAAGCGTCAAAGAGTGATATCAACATAATCACATTCAAACAGACCCTTTGTTGGGTGTTTTAATCTTTCAAACTGGGTTTAAAGAGCTCAAAATAATTTTCAAATGTAAAAGCTATCAGCAGCAGCAGCAAAAGCAATGATAAGCTGCCCTGGTGTATTTCTACAAAGCTCTACGAGGGGAAAGCGAGGGTGGATTGAAGGGGAACTCCTCAGAGGATCAGCAGGTCAAGAATCCTCTTATTGAGACAGACACGCTGCTAATCAGCTCTAGACAGAGCATTCAGCAGTATTGCCTGTAAAGCCCCAAGTCCCTCCCATAGTCACATGTGACAGCACTTAAAGGGATAGATCACCTAAAAATGAAATGCATGTCATGATTTACTCACCCTCATTTTGTTTCAAACCTGTATGGCTATTTTTTCTGTGAAACACAAAAGTAGATGAATTGAAATATAATTTCAGTGGATTGTCAATCGTGTTTGGTTCCCATCTTTGCTTAAAATATCTTATTTTGTGTTTCACAGAAGAAATAATGTGACAGATTTGGAACAACATAAATTATGACAGAATCTTCTTTTTGGGTGAACTATCCCTTTAACTCAATAATAGCTTAGGTGATTATTAACACGGATGCTTTAAAATAGAATCAGCATCAATCTTGAGTTATACTCCAGAAGAGAGAGTGTGGTGACTTTAGTTTAATAGATATTAAGGGGTCACATGTAGGCTACACTTACCAGCTACCTCCTCCACATTAGGGTCAATGTGACGATCCAGGCCGTAATCCATAGCACTGTGAGTTTGTGGCTGGAGACAGTTTAGAGAAAAGAAAATGTATCCTCCGTATAGTGTCTTCAAAGTTACTGTAAACTAGCAGCTTCTGCCAAGCACTTACTGGAGGCTTGTGGACAATCCAGAAGGCTCTTTCCTGACAGTCAAACACAACTCTGTCTGCCTTCTGACGTGCCTTCCCAGCACTTGAAAGACAGAACACAATACCATAAACCAAGTACCAATAACAATAAGTACTGTCGATGAAGAATTAAAGACAAGGAAGAAAAAGGACAAACCACATGACACAAATATAGCTGACAGAGACTGAAAACACAGAAAAGGTATCCGGGTATGTTTGTTAAGACAGCAGGAGAGGAGAGACTCACTGGTACTGCTCTTTAGCTTGCATCACAATGAAATCCCATTTGTGGTTCATCCAATTGTGAAGTTTGTTGTATTCCTCCTGTTAACATCAGTAATACAGTATAATGATATTAAAGTCGACTTGAAATAAAAATTCACACTATCTATTATTGATCTTATTGTGAATGATTCATCCATTAATATGTTTATGCTTAAATTTGAGCCTGCAATTTTTTATCAAAATGCCATAATGCGGTCTTATGGTAAAACAATCTAGTGACTTAAATCTCTCAAGCGACGTATTCATCTCCATAATTTAATCTTTCTGCTTAAATACCACCACTTTCTTTCAGTCAAGCTGATTCTAAATAAGTCAAATGATTCTAAATAATAACTAAATTAGTTTTTAAATGAATATCTTTTACATACCTGCTCATAAGCATCAAGCACTCCCTTTTTTCTAATGTTTCTCTTTGCCAGATAGATTGCTTTAGTGACAGAAAACACTTTTATTAGGGGATGGTGACAAAAACATGTCTCTTTACATGCGTACATGAAAGGCCTCTGACCAGAAACTTCTCAGATTTTGTTAATATATAAAAGATTACAAACCATAATCTATGTCCTCAGCTTTCCATTTCTGCACAGGCCAGAAATAGGGGGTCTAGACAGAGGGGAAAAGGCACCTGTTTACTATGAACCACTATTAAACCATTTTTAAAGATACGAGGTCTCCTGACACATTTACCTGAAAGCGGTACAAACTGGCATCTGGTCTGAGGACAAGCTTTTTGTGATCCTGCAGAGGGTAGATGTACCCGAATGCCACTAACATTGTGCCAAATGCTTGAGCCTCTGTCAAAAGGCATTGAAGGACATTATTGTGCTGGGTAATATATTCAAACATATTTAAAGGATATTTTTTTCCAGACCATTATTTACTCAAAACAATATATTTTCACAAATACCATCATTGTCCATGTTCATATTTTTGACGATCCATGCAACAATATCCTGACCTGCCAGACAATCAATCAAATAATGTCATGACAACTGTAAAAACAGCAGATAAAGAACAATGTGTGCTGAGCAATTAAAAATTACCATGATATTCAGCTTAAAAATAAAAATGAAAAACTGTAGAATATATTATTTCAGTTTTCAAGCATTTTGAACATGTGTGCTTTACAAATCTCATTACGCTCAATCTCAAACGCCCATTACTACAAGAACCAGTTAAACGTAAGCAGAGCCGATCCTCCCTATACGCAGAATACACAAGCTGTGTAGGGCCCCCGAAACATCACGGGGCCCCCTCGCTCCCAAAGATGTTTTCATTTTAGTTTTGTTTTTGAGTTTGGCCAGAGGTTATGAAAACATGAATGATCATATATTTTAATGCGGTGTCACCCTCTCTACGTAAAAATCTGTCAATCTTTGTATTGTGAATATCGTACAGTCTCTTGCTCGAGAAAAAAAACCGAGTTGAAAGCATACAGAGCAGCGGAGATGAGCGCTTTCCACGAGCACGATTCGAGACAGAGACAAATGCGTTGCATCCATCCCCCCCCCTTCTGTGTAGGGCCCTAGAAGTCTAAGATTGGCACTGAATGTAAAAATAAGTTAAGTTCCTGGCACACTAGATTTGTCGACAACACTTGCAGAGATTAAAGAGCATCTTTGGAACCTAAAGTAGCAAAGATCTCATCCAATTGAAGGCTGCTGTATATAGCCAGCGCCGTCAGATTATGATCTGGCAGCACAGTGCTTGTGTCTGTATATAGACCAGTATACAATACATGGTGATCTGTGATCTAGAAGATCCTCACTAAATTATAAACTCACCAGTGATGGCATGAGGAATGGTTGTGATGTTGAGCTTCTGATTTGTTCCCTTCACTCCAGTCGATGGATCCTGCATCTGAACCACTGTGGCCTCCACCTGAGAAATTCAGGAGATTAGATTAATGTATATAAATATAAATAAATAAATATTTAAAAAGGCAATAAATAAAATCAGGTGCTACAGGACAAAATGCAATGCTCTGGAAAGGGCCGTATCAGTCCCCACAATTGTAGATGTTCAATGTAGGAACAGGTTTGCCCACTCAGCTATATTTAAGATCATATTCAGTCATGACTGTAACCTTTCAGTTGTACAGGTATCAAAAGATTACTTTACAAATAGGGACATTCAAATCTGTACACCGTTGACAGAAAATAAATATATATATATGATTTTTCAAGTAGTTATTGTGCTATGTCAGAGGTTTCAAAGAGAAAAATGTAACAATACATTAAACGATTAAAGTAAAACATTGGTTTTCTTTTTCACAGCTGTCATATATTTGCATAATAACACCAATTTATTTTTCTAGCTTTTGCCATTAATTATTTGTGTACGGTTTCTAAATGCTGTAGGTTAGTAAACTATGTTGTAGAACAAAACATTTTATATAGCCTATTTTTAAAATATAATTTTTTCAAACCAATATTTTATTTATTATAAGTCAACAAGGCAACTTTTAGGCAAGTTTTATTTTCTGTGAATGCTCTTTGTCTCAAGGGGTTTTCACCTTGTTAATATTGCTGTTTGATTAATATTCCCTAATGACAAGATTCATATGTATATGGATTACTCCAGTATTGGTTATTAAATCAGCATAGCTGATTCTCGAAGCATATGTTGTACACACATAGCCTCTGCATGACTACACCAAAGGTTAACAAATAAACTGAATATTTATTACAGGTACCAATTAGTCCAGACCTAAACGAGTTTGACACTCGTGTACTATGGCAACATGCATGACCTTTGAACTTAGAGCGAGACATGACGTTCTTAAGGCAAGCTGTCAGGTGTGGCATGACGCCAGGCTAATTGGCTTTGAATCAGAAAGCTCTTTTGGAGCGAATCTTTTCAACGACTCCAAGATCTCTCCAAGAAGCTAAGAATAAGCAGAATCTCCAGAAACAAGAACAACATAATATAGAATAAAATAAAAATACAGATAAAGATTGGGATATTCGATGCAAAGGCTGAGATAAAATTTAAATCGTTAATTTGTTAGAATCACATATTACAGCATTTAAGTAGTATTTTTTAATAAAATGAATGAAAACAAATCCAAATATATAATTTTAAAAATAATTATATTGCAGTCACTAAAAATTGATGAATTTATGAAGCAGGTTCTATAGCAGGCTATAGGTTGTATAGCCTATTTACAACCGAATGAACATTATAACGTGCATAAGATCCTTAATAGGGAGTTAATTGTTCAATGACGTTCAATAGTAATTACTTTGCCTTAAGAACGGACTTACCTTTTTAAGACAGGACATCCGTGGCCGATAACGTTGTCCATGGTCTCGGTCCGATCTTATAGTCATTTTGTAGTCCGTAAAAAATATATATTAAGGACAGAAAACCAATCTTGTTGTGACCAGCCTTAATGAGAATATAATTGTACTTTTTGAAAGCGTGGTGTACAGTGCAGATCCCTGCTGCGCGTCAAGCACACACACCACAGAAGACAAGACAGCAGGCAGCAAGCATGAGTGTGATAGCGGACCAATCACAGCGCGGCTCTATTCTCTGCATCACTGATCTCACACACCGACAGGACAGACTGGACCAGTCTCTCGCCACTGCTTCTCATGGGGAACTGTGGGACTACTTCATGTCATTCTATCTGTGATGTTTTTCCATCACCAGAAATTGCCGTTTCAGTTACTGCCTGATTAAAGGCCTATAGATGAAGTTCCTCAGCTGGGCAAGATTGATGCAGATGGGCTGAATGTAATCTTTCAGAAACAGTAAGCAGATGCATTGTACAGGTGCATTCCTGTTTGGGACGTCAACATGGCAATCCCCTATGAGCCTGTCACCTGCTCCAAGGAGAATACAACAGCTAATTTTAGAAGACTGATACATCTAGTTATCATCCCATGTGATTGTAAATCATTTTATGATATTTTTTTCAAAAATGCTACTGTATCATATTTGATACATTAATTTCCAAGACCTGTAAATTACCAACATGATCGATGCTTGATCTGAAAAACCTGTTGCACACAATCGTCCACATGCAATCTGCCCTCTGATTGATACTTACTTCTTTTAGCAAAGAAAATGTATTTTAGTAGAATTAAAAATGCTCCAGAATTCAGCCCTGCTATAAAATATAATGACTTTGAAACATACTAAAATTGTATATTGTTATTAATATTGCAAGATGAACATTTACTGGATCAATGCATTTGTTTTAAATCATGTTAAATCTATCAAATAATACATCAGACTTTTGAGGAACATTTATTTGTACATCTTAATCATCTTTTTACTGCATTTTACAAAATACAGATCTCTCTTCATAAAACTAAGCATTTAAATATCAACTTACAAAACAACTTACATATCATATTATTATTTATACAGTGACAAATGATATATGCATGTTTTGCTAAGTTGCCTGCTATAGCCTACTGTTATATAACTTAATTAAAATTAAAAAATCTTAATCTTAATTTTTGGCCATTATAACAGCTGCATCAAACTGTATATTTTTGCTCACTTTGGACCTTTAATTAAAATGTGTATTTTTTATTCCTCAAATCTTTGAGCTTCATGTTCTCAGTATATCATATTATGTAATAAAGCCAGATCAAATAGGATACAAAATGTTCAACTGATATATTGCCACGGCTCATATATCGGCCAATATTTAACATTTTTCAAATATCAGCAAAAATGAGTTTTCTGTTTGGCCGATGTCTTCAGCCAATAAAAAATAATTATTCCCAATGCTGACAAGCTTCCCAGATTATGGAGAGCCCATGTTGGTTACAGTCTTTACTTCCTTTTTATTTATTTATTTACATATATTTAATATCCCTATCAAGTTGTTGTCATTTAAAGTAAGTTCACTTTAAATGACACATTTATAATTTTTCAAATTATTTCAAATTTCTTAAATATTAAATACAATAAATAAAAATTATATATATCTGCTTTATATCGCCACCCTCATCTTCTCTAAGATATCAGCAATGGCTGTCCAAAAAATATATTATCAGTTAAACGCAACAAAAACTAAACACATATGCAAACTTAAAAAAAATATATTTAGTTCAAAGTTAGCCTACATTAAACTGTTCCGAATGCACCTTTAAGTAGCGGACCCCTCGTGTGTGGCTGAACACTTGCCCCCAAAATATACCGAATGCACCTTTAAGTAGCGGACCCCTCGTGTGTGGCTGAACACTTGCCCCGTACTCGAACCCGCCCAAAACTTTCAGAGCACTGCGCGCGCGCCACTGCTATAGTAACGAGCCCGCGCCCCGCCCGCCTGCCTCATACTCTAGCATTGCGTCGCGCGCAGTTTCACTCTCTACTGTATCGATGAAGTTGCACAAAGATGGCGGATTTCCTGCAGGCCCGGTCCTTTCTATCTGTTTGTTTTCCAAACTGTCTTCTCAACAGTAGCGAGGCGGAACAACTGAGGATATCTAAAGAAATAGACCGAAGTCTTTTGAAAGACAAAACCTATGTGAAACGGTTAGTGAAGATACTTCTGCTCGGCGCCGGAGAGAGCGGCAAGTCCACTTTCCTCAAGCAGATGCGCATCATACACGGCCAGGACTTCGACCAGCGGGCCAAAGAAGAGTTCAGAGCCACCATTTACAGTAATGTTATGAAAGGTAGGAGGCGCGTTTCTCACCCACACACCTATACGAAGTGCCATGTGGGCTCTAAACTTGACTTTTAACGGGCACGGACGAGAGGCTAGCGAAATGAGGTTTTGCTAGCGTTAGCTGAAGTTGCGCTGTAACCCGCTCAGGAGAAACGCCCATGTTATTCTCTCAACTTTTCAGCTTCGCGGTCTTAAACAAAGACCTCCGCGAAGGACTTGATTTCTGTCTAAATCGTTTCCTAGCTTTTCACCTCATTGAAAGTGTGATTTCCCTCGCTCTTATGATCACAGATGTCTGGAAAGACAAGACTCGGGTTTGAACTTCATCAGAAATTAACGTTAGCACTCAAGTTTTTAACGGCTTCGTAAAGAGCACGATTCCCTCGATTCATTTAAACTCAAACTAACGTTACTACTTTAAAAGTTACATAACGTTACATGTTCGTTTCTGAGATTGCCTACTCATAAGTAACTGTTACCCTAATTTGGGCTTTTTCTCAGAATTCTTGGGGCGGTTTAAACAGCTGCTAAATTTCGTGCTAATGTTTTGTCTCCGAGGTAATGCCATAACAGAAATTGGATTATGTAAAATAAATAAATCCAGTATGAAAAGCCCGGCTTATATTGTAAATCAGCTCTCTCTTGTTTGTTGGTATGCTGAGCCCGTCTCATAAATAACAAAGAGACTGGTGTCTACCGAGGGCACACCACTCACTCAACTCATATTCAAAGCTAACAGACCCTTCTTTATTGGCTACATTGTGGAATTTTTACATTTTAAATGAAAGGGTGATTTTTTTTTTTTTAGATGTGTAACGTATATATTAGTAGTAAAGGACGTGCCTAAATTCACGTGTTTGGGCATCTGTGAAATGGGTGGAGTCCAGAGCTAGTAGACTACAAGCACATGATGAGAACACGAGTTTACAGTGACACTAACACCTGTTGTGGAAACAAACCAGCTTTACTGTTTCTGCCATAGCTTTCAAACTACTTGGAAAGAGCTAAACTTATCAGACGATCCTCGTTTTGTCATATGTGAGTTAAGAGTATAAGGCAAGTGTGTCTTTTTTTTCTCCTAGGAGTTCGTGTCGGGTTTCCATCATCTCGCTTTTTGTCTTTCAAAAGGGGATGTGATAAACTATCACTATCAGTAATACGGGGCTCCCCGTTTAGGCTGCCTCAGCTGGGGATTTCCAGTGCCTATTGCTATGAAAAGATTTGAGATTTCCTGTATGAGATTAATATGTCACGACGGTCATCATTTACAGAGGCACCACAATGACAAACGGTTCAGCTGTGATCTCTTGGAGACTCTTCTGTCTGTAGCATCGCTAACATCATATCGTTCCCTAGCTCAACTTAAACAGGAAGTATTTAGTCAAATGGCTGCTTAGATCTAATCTGAAGGCATTCCATAAAAACACAGACATTTCTCCTTATGGAGACAGAGGAAAAAGCACTTTAACATTCAATTTCAGTAGCATTTCAAATGCTTTCTCACGTTTCACTCCAGCTTCTGCTCACATGTACCTGTGAAGATGTTGGGTTTGAAGCAGAATGGTTTCTCACTGAGATTTTCTTTCAGTGTTTTTGAAAGAAATGTATTATGCTCTCCCAGGCTGCAATTAGCCTATTTAAAAAAAAAAAAAAAAAAACTTTTTTAATTGTATATTTTTGAATGCAATTTATTCCTGTGATGCAAAGCTGAATTTTCACGTGTCACGTGATCCTTCAAAAATACTTTTAATTCACTGATTTGGTGCTCAGGAAGCATTTCATCTTATCATTGTTGAAAAAAGTTGTGCTGCTTAATATTTTTGTGGAAACCATGATGATTTTTTTTCCCAGAAGTCTTCTCTATCAATTTTGAGTAATTTAATGCATGCTTTGCTGAATAAAAGCATTATAATTATTATTATTTTATCTTACCAACCCAAAACTTCAGAATGGTAGTCCAAAAGAATTGATTTAAAGCTTTTACCCAGGCTTCTACAGATGATTCTCTTTAGTATAGAAATATAAAAATGGCAGATTAGATCTACATATAATGCACTTTGATAAAGCCTGATGTTGACAGGAGGTACTTATCAAGAAATTTTATGAAAGGTTGTAATTGTCACCATTATAATTCCTCTAATTAAGTACCTATTGATAGCCAGGTTAATTTAACGTACTACACATTTCTAAATGATTCCACTTGAGAACAGAATAACGGTCCTGAGCATGCACGTTGTATAACCAGACTGTCAGAAACACCAGCTGTGTGTCAGTGTAGTTTATCTTTTGAGTTTGTTGGACAGTATGGATGAAATCCAGCCTTCTGTGGTTTCTCTTCCAGGCTGTAGCTCGTTGTTTATCTTTTCTAACTCCGGCATGATTCTGTTTATAATCCTAAATAGTTAGAAATAGTTTAGCACAGCATGCATTTGTTGCGTCCTGCTGTTGTTTATAGAATTTGATGTGAAATTATGTCTTGTTGATGTCAAATCACTTCTTCAAAAAATCCCATTAACATCTGCAGTTATGGTAAAGATTTAAAAACGTGTTTTGTTAGACATAGTCAGTTTTAAGGTGAAAGTGCATGAACTTGTTTATAATGAGACACCCTCAGAGCCGCAGTCACATGGACACACCACTTCACAACAGATGTGGGATGTGTCAAAGGGGTTATGCTTTTGGGCACCTCTGCACTTTCAGTTTCCTGCACAATGGGGCGTGTCGCTGTAGCCCTGCAAGTGTTTCTAGTTGATGCCTTTTATTTTATATCAGGGGTTCTCAAAGTTTACATTCAAAGGTCCGAATCGGAATTATCATAAACGTCAAAAGGTCCGATAATAATTGTCATTACAAAACGTGTTTTTATAAACATGCTTATTACTTTATATAACAATTCAACTTGATATATGCTTAATTATCATATTTATGACGTCATCAGGTGTACTTGTGTTTACGAAAATTAACCATATTTTTATACAAATAAAAAAAACTAAAAAAATGTGGTTACCATTAAACCATGATAATCACAAATGAACCATGGCCTCGCTACACTAACCATAGTTTAACCATGGTATTTGTAGTAAAACTGGTTATATAAATTGTAATCAATATGCAAAAGAAAAAATAACATTTTTACTACACATTATAATTAGGGGTTGACCGATATGTGTTTTTCAGGGCCGATACCGATTATTACAGATCAAGTAGACCGATAACCGATATTTTGAACCGATATACGTGTCTGGTGTAAAAATGAAAATTAATGCCAAAATTAATAAACAAGAGCTCTGACAAAAAAAACGTTCTTTAAGTGCTTGTAAACATGTCTTTAATTCTGAAAACTGTTAATAACAACAACATTAAATAAACAGTAATATTAATAATATTAATAATAACATAAGTACAGAGATCACCCAGAAGCATTCTGTAAACATTTTGTAAAACTTAAAGTAAACGTATTTAGCGTATTGTGTGATTATTCTCAACAAAAGTTGTAATAATTGTTGTAGTTGTATTACGTATACAGTAATATATTCGGCTAAACCGAACTTATATTTTGACAGGTTGCCATGAGGACCTTTTAAGTTTCTGTAGCCTATGTATATATGATATGACGATCGTTTTACTCAAATGAAACGGTCAAATGCTCATCAAGTGAATCTCCGAGCAGTTCTGTGGATGTTGTTCATGTATTTATGTCCTCATTTAGTGAGACGGCAGACGCTGAAGTCACCGCGAGCATCACACGCTTCAGTATGTGTGTGTGCAGTAAATGAAACCGCACGTCTGTGTCATTCATTAACAGAGATGCAGAACATGCAGGATTCATATTTAAAGTGTTTTTGCTAGGGGTCGACCGATTATCGGCCTGGCCGATTATCGGCGCCGATATTAAGCATTTTACCGATTATCGATATCGGCCATTTTAAAAACAGATTTGCCGATAATTTTTTTTATTATTTTTTTTATGCAAACAAACATACTATTTACAGGTGACATTATTTATTGGTGAATAAATAATACAGGTGAAACTATTTAATGTTTAAATGCACTATTTGGCTCGATGCAGCCTGTCTGAGCTCCACACTCTGTGAGAGTGAGGTGATCTCTCAATCTCTGAGAGTAATCTCCGCCCACCGCTCATCTGATATGTAGAGAGTCACGAGTCCGACCAATCAACGCGGAAAACTGAAGGCAGTCTCACAACTCGCGCTATGGACTAGTATCTATAAATATTAAGCTGCAAAAACACTATTTAAATATGAATCCTGCATGTTCTGCATCTCTGTTAATGAATGACACAGACCTGCGGTTTCATTTACTGCACACACACATACTGAAGCGCGTGCTGCTCGCGGTGACTTCAGCGTCTGCCGTCTCACTAAATGAGGACATAAATACATGAACAACATCCCCAGAACTGCTCGCACTCGAGTCACTTCATGAGCATTTGGCCGTTTCATTTGAGTAAAACGATCGTCATATCATATATACATAGGCTACAGAAACTTAAAAGGTCCTCATGGCAACCTGTCAAAATATAAGTTCGGTTTAATAATATATTACTGTATACGTAATACAACTACAACAATTATTACAACTTTTGTTGAGAATAATCACACAATACACTAAATACGTTTACTATAAGTTTTACAAAATGTTTACAGAATGCTTCTGGGTGATCTCTGTACTTATGTTATTATTAATATTATTAATATTACTGTTTATTTAATGTTGTTTTTATTAACAGTTTTCAGAATTAAAGACATGTTTAAAAGCATTTAAAGAACGTTTTTTTTGTCAGAGCTCTTGTTATTATTAATTTTGGCATTCATTTTCATTTTTACACCAGTCACGTATATCGGTTCAAAATATTGGTTATCGGTCTACTTGATCTGTAATAATCGGTATCGGTATCGGCCCTGAAAAACACATATCGGTCGACCCCTAGTTTTTGCGGCTTAATATTTATAGATACTAGTCCATAGCGCGAGTTGATTTAAGTGTACTGACCTACTTTTGATTAATTCATCCAAACTTCGACACATTCCGTGACATTCCGCGTTATACGGTAAATTCCATTATATGACTGCATTCCGCGATTCCGCCCGCATTTTCGCGCCGCGGACATCATAGGTTATATTGAGGTGTTTTGCAACTTCAGCAACGCCTGCTGCTGCTTTACCTTTGAGAGACAACTGATGCGTGATCACTGAGGCAGCTCCAGTTAGCAAGTGCTCTCGGTGTGAGACTGCCTTCAGTTTTCCGCTGATTGGTCGGACTCGTGACTCTCTACATATCAGATGAGCGGTGGGCGGATTGCTCTCAGAGATTGAGAGATCGCCTCACTCTCACAGAGTGTTGAGCTCAGACAGGCTGCATCGAGCCAAATAGTGCATTTAAACATTAAATAGTTTCACCTGTATTATTTATTCACCAATAAATAATGTCACCTGTAAATAGTATGTTTGTTTGCATAAAAAAAAAAAAAATTTATCGGCAAATCTGTTTTTAAAATGGCCGATATCGATAATCGGTAAAATGCTTAATATCGGCCAGGCCGATAATCGGTCGACCCCTAATTATAATAAAACCATGTTTTTTTTCATAAGAGTTACTCAACATTACTACATTTTTATACAACTAAATGCCCAAGAAAGCAGTTCTCATTTAGGTCTACATATTTCATGTTTCTGAAATAGTACTTCAATGTAAACTGCAGTCACTTCAACTGAATTGCCAAAATCTTTAATTATATATTGTTTTAAATATATATTTCATGGAGCACAAACGTGCACTATGTGCATGTTTCAACCCTTTACAGATGAACTACATTCATGTTCATATGTCAGACAGTCAAGAGTGATAGGTTTTAGGATGTTTTGTACTCGTTCATTCAGAAGTCTGCTGCAGTTCGGTTCGGTTCTTTGAATACGCTGCTAACTCTGCCGGTGAAGAAAGACTGCGTCGGGGGGCGACGGCGAAACCTCGCGCTCGCGGGGCGAAACCGGTGACATTATTCTACTGAATGAAAGCTAAGGTTTATCCAAAATGTCGTTAGTTGCTATGTGCTTTGTCTTACAAAAGAGTCTGTAATCACTGCAACACTGGTTCATGCGTCCGTGCATGTGTGTGTGCGCCACGCACATTTATATGGTTCTTTGTAGGGATGCTCCGATCGATCGGCCGGAGATCGTTATCGGCCGATAATCATATTTTAAGACTCAATCGGTACTCATACATTTGGCTGATCTCACGTACCGATCGCAATTTGATGATGTCACGTATATGATGCGTGGGGACATATTTGGCACCGCAGTCATATCATCGCTGGTGTGGAAATGCTATGACGTTTCGAGAAACAATGCAAAATTTGTCTTGTAATGCTTTTTGTCTTGTAAGTTAGCTGATCTGCGCATCAGTGCACAGTGCACACATACGGCTCCACGGGCACCGGAGATGGTCACAGACGCTATAGTCAGTGCTTGTTTATGCCGTCCTCGCCGCGGCATGTTTATGAATCAGCTCTCCACACTTCTTGTCTAAAAATAGTCTTTTGTGAGTTGTCATCACGTGGAGGACCGAACAAAACCTTATCGCAGCCGTAAGGGGTGTAACATGATCGCGGGCTGTTTTTATGTACATGTATTTATAAAACAAAACAAAATATAATCTTTGGCCACATTAGCCTACTCCATAGCATTAACACAGACTTTACTCCTTTCAAACTTGATCTGGAATGTCACCGTTTCTCTCACTGCAACTTCCTGATCACGCGAACACACACATACACACAGAAAAATCGTCCGCCTGTTGGAAAAAATTTAGTTAATATTACATAATTTATTATTTTTTTGATCCACCCGCAAATAATCAGAATGCATTTTTTTTTTGTACCCAACCCGCAGATTATCCACAGCGTCCGTGGATATAACCGTGATCGAACTACTCCATTTAGTTTTTTTTAGTAGCCTAGTTTAAATGTTTCTATACGTTTTTTCCTCTTTAATCTTATATTGGACAGTATTAAACCTTATGAGTTACATCAGACTTCTCCATATTGGAGTTTAAATGTTTCTATTTATTTTATCTTCTCTCTAATATTAGATAATCAAAACGTTCTCAGAAAGCAGAAAAAGAAAGATAACAGTTTCAGAGTCCGAACTGAAGAGAGAGAGAGAGAGAGAAAGCGCACAGAGCTGAAAGGGCTTGAATAAAGTGCGTTTGGCTTTAGATAAAAAATTCTAGAGGATACATCGCTGAAAAATATTTACCATAAATGACCCTGAGCGCTTGTTAAGTCCTAAAAAGTCCTGGACAGGATTTTAATATTTCCTAAAACATCCAATGTAGTTTGGCCAATAACATGCAGGTATTGTACATAATTGACCAGTCGTGGCACTGCGCATGAGAAGGTGAGATCTATAGAGAACGATCAAAGCAATGAACATATGCACACGTGTTTGTTCGTTTGACTTGAAGCGCCGTTGCGCACCAATCTAAAAAGACTACCAAATCTACCAAAGTAGGTGCAAGAGTGATTTTGAAAGCATAAGGAGCTGTCTGCGATTCTCTCCTGAATGTCACACGACGATCTACTGTGCAAACAGCCAAAACCTGAATGTTTTATGCAATCTAGAAATCCTGGCAAGGATGCGTCCCATAATAATGGTCACCCTATCTATAACAAGCATAATACACATTTTTGTATACAAGGGTAATAATTGTAACAGTTGCAAATTTGTTTATTTAGACTATAAATCTATTCTAGTCTAATTCACAAATGACCTCAAACACCATACACAGAGTTTAGATTGGCAGGTTTGAGCGAGCGCAGGAAAATACAGTTTATTCTGCATTCAGCAAATTTATTTTGTAGGGCTGTAACGATACACCAAACCCACGATTCGGTTCGTATCACGATTTTTGACCCACGATTCGGTTCGTATCACGATTTTTTCATGGGGGGTAAAAAAAAAAAAAAAAAATTTAAAACAATATTTTTTATTAAATAACATTTGAAAAATCTTTATGAATTGAACACCAAAGAACAAGATTAACTATGCAAATTATTAACCATATAAATAGCCATATATAAAATAAATAAATAGCCAAAGCTATAACACTTCTGTTTTCTTTGTAACAAAATACTGTTGAAAAACAGACAGAACTAAACTCCATTGTGGAGATGATTCGAGCATGTTAAAAATTCTTCTTCAATCAAGTTCCCCTTCATGGGAACTTCGAACTGCGTCCCCTAGGGGTCGCTATGGGGGAACGCCTTCAGCGTGACTCGTGTCTGAAGATACATATGTAAAAACACCATCCGTTGGCCGGCGCGACCATAATATAAGGACCGCCGGGAGAATACATCATCCTCTTCTTCGTCTTCACTGACTGGTCTGTTTGAAGAAACGTGCATTCTGGTAGGAATACAGTTTTCCTTTATTATCATGGCGAGCACTAGCAAGGCGTTCAATAAGTGTGTGGATCCGTGTCCTCGTTATTTGCGATGACACACACAATCTTTGCGTCTTTTGTTTGGGCAAGGAGCACGCACGTGATGTCCTTGAGGGGAAAATCTGTGTGCAACTAGCTCAACTTTTGCAGGCAGGCGTCACATGATTGGAAAGGTAGTCACGGGGTGTGTCGCGATTCTCTCTTATCACACCGCGACACAGGATCGTGGATCTGAGTGTCGCGATTTCGGTTTCATATCGCGTATCGTTACAGCCCTATTATTTTGTGATGATTGTGCGATGGACCTTGTTTGGAAACCAAATACTACATTGCCGATCTGGAATCATTTCACACATCAATCACTTCAAGTTTTATATAATTTTTTTTTTACAGAAATAAAACGACTTTGTTTGCATAATCATTAAAACAATGACATTACAATGATGTCCGGGTTTTAAATGACAATTTGACTGACAACAGTTTAATAGCATGTTCAAATATCTAATGTAAATGTTCAAATAAAGCTTTGAAATAGATTCATAAATAGGTAACCCTCACATTGCAGCCTTTAAATAAAGAAAACCCTGCTAAAAAAAACAATAGAAGCCCAATAGAAACCATAACAGAAATCCCAGTGGTTTCCATTTAAAATACCATTATAAACCATTAGCTTTTTCCAGTAAAACCATTACAAAATTAATTTTTTGTTGTGTTTTGGGCATTTTTCCAATAGAATTTAACGTCCCTCCAATATAATCCATCACATACCAGTAGACACCATTATAGTCTCCATTAAAAACCAATACATTTCCCATTATAACCATTAAACCCATTACATTTTCTATTGTGTTTTTGGCAGGGTTCTATTGTTTTCTCAGCAGGGAAGGGTTAAGTCAAAATGATAATTTGTTAATAAATTATTTTATGTATTTTATCTGCTCCATTAATAATTCTAGATAACTTATCTGAATTGTTTAAATGTGTCAAATCCACATACGCTTGTTTTTCCTCAACTGGTCAAAATATAAAGCAGGGCATCCAAATTCAGTCTGTTTTTGGCCAGACCGAAACCACACACAGACAATATGAGTCTCTGTAAATCTACTCATTGACACTAGGGGGCACTTTATATGGAGAAGTGGTGCTTTATGTGGAGAAGCTGAAAAACAGCTGTTAATAACTAGGGATGGGCATTTTAAGCAAAAGTAATATTCGATAATCACTGGGTATTATTCGATTACTATTCGAAAATCGCACCCTCACACACACACACACACAGAGAGAGAGGGGGAGAGAGACAATCCAGGCTTTCAATCTGTATGATAACAAACTGTTTAATTAATTAGAGAATAGTCTATCTTAACCCAAGAAAATTAATGGTTGTAAAGTATGAGTGCTGAAACATATTAATATAACATAACCGAAGGAGGCATTTATTAACAGAACAGTCCGGTCGATTATCAACTGCTCATAAGGCTAGGACATTTCTATTTGAAAAATGAGCATGGACATTAATATTATTAAAAAGAAAATCTTAAATCTGATTAATGCATCAATGAATATTAGGCGTAAAACATATTACGCGCTAAAACATATTGTGAACCGCCTGAATGACGGCACTTATTATGTGAACATTAATTTTAACGTCTGTCTTCATAACAATAACCTATTTCATATATATACATATATTAAATGAACAATGAAGAAGACGGGAGTGTTGTTCACAATTAGTTCGGTGAACTTTGAATTGAAACAAGGGAAGGAATATAGAGCAGAATATATTCTCAGAATTCTCCGCCTGAGTCTGAGCCCGTCTCTCTCGCTCTCTCTCTCCTCTCCGTTACAAAGCTGCTGTTGTAGCCATTTAAATCGTTCAGTTTTGTTTTTTAATAGCAAATTGGTCATTATTTTGTTTCCTTTCTTTATTAATTTAATTTAGAAATATGATTGGAACTTCTTATTTTTGTTAAATTCAAGTTTTTTTTTTTTTAAATACCAAGCGGCCAGCGCACGTTTGATCAGTTTATCTTTCTCAAATAAATAACTAAATAATTAACGTCATTATATTTTAAGAATAAAGTAAAAAATACGATCATAAAATCATGTTACATTGCCTGAAGTTAAAATTACACCTGTATACTCTGCCAAAAAAATTATAATAATAAGTGTGGCATCCAACCTGTCATTCTTCACATTTAACACGAAAAACAACACAAATATTTTGCATATAAATATAATATATCAACCATTGGAATATTACGTTATTATTTCAGCAAAAAAACGAATAATTTGAATGCAGGGAGCTCGTTATGCTTCATTAATGGTAAACAGGACGTGAAGGCGGCAGAAAGTTTTGTTAACTTTGGTTTATTATTTTGAGTTGTTTGGGACGCAGTAGCAAACGGACCTCTTACAATATATTGCTTAACAGGTCTATTGTTCACGCAATCAGCCTGCACGCATCAGAAGTTCTGTTCTCCGGCATGGTTAGTGCTCACACTCTGTGTGCCGCGCCCGAGTGACGACAGTGCAGTTTGTGTGCAGGCACGGAACAGAAGATGCTCTAAAATAAAACAAATAAATATCCTGTTGATCTGTGCATCTGTACTCCAGTATATAAATTCAATATAGATTAATTATTGCTAAAGTTACTTGCCAAGAGGGCTAGTTAGACATACTTCATGTGTTTGCCCGTTCAGGCGGCTCGCGTGTCAGAGACAGAACAGGCTCACGCGCTGTTCACACAGAACAGAACACAACGCCGCATGTACTGAAAGGAGTTGTCTTCGCCCAAATGCTTTTGAATCGCACATTTGTAAACAAACAAGGCTTAAAACGCATGCAAATGATACAATTTAGTGACCACCTGCAGTGGCCCGATCTGGTAAGTGACAAATCCGGCGCCCTTCAAGCCATCGGACAGTCTTTATTGTCAAGCCCTGATACACCTTTAGAAAATAATCGCACAACCTAATCGATATTCTATAATTAAATAGAATATTCGAATATTCGAAAATCGTGACCCATCCCTATTAATAACAGAATCCATGGATTCACAACCGCATTCAAAGCTGCGCTGAATGAACGGAACAGCACGGGACATCGAGTTGCCTATATAATCATGACGGGTTAATGCAGAGACGGAGAAGGAGAAATGATTCGCGTTCATCTTAAACTGGAGCTGCCGTCAGTGCTGTCATGTGGGTGCGATCGCGCAAGCTCTCTGATGCGCACCAAACGCGTGCTCTGCACTCGCTAACAAAGGTTTTAGAGTCATTGTTAGTTGTTTAACGGTGTAATGTACAGGACAAGCCTCGACTGGGCTCATTTTTTTTAAACAGGCTGTCAGCTGTGATAACTTCCCGGTGTTATGACTTTTGACCATTATGTTATGACCTTTTTTGATTCTGTCGCTCTCGTGTCCTGAATGCGGTTGTGACTAGGGCTGTGACGGTATTGGATTTTGTATTACCGCGGTGAAGCAGCAACAAATATCGCGGTTATGCGGTTAATCGCACGACCCCCCCCCCCCCCAGTACAATTTTTTTTTGACATGGTCGCACTTGTGCAAATGCATGGTCTGCTGCTCCTGCGCGCTGCAGAGCCACAGCACATTGTAGCAGGAGTCAGATTTCACTGATCACGTGAAGAGAAGCACTTTCAGCGCAAGCGCTTCATAGAGCCAACACTCAGTGCATCAGCACGAGCACGAAGGTGCACCAGCCGGACTGAGCACACCGGAGGATTTGGTTTTCAAACTAAAGTAAAAGACTGCTTCTTAAACCAGAGAAGGTGACACAAATAATACTGATGAAAAAGAACGGGTTGAAAGTTGAACACTTTCGTTACCATATAGCTATAAACTAGATTAATCAATGCATGCTGATTAACTTATCATAATGTTGTATAAAAAAAAAACTGAGAAATAGCGACCAGTGGGAAGAATGAGTAGAGTCCTGAATGACTTGATGAAGAACGCATGCAGCTTGTAAGCTTGTAAATGAACATGGAAATGAATAATAATAAAGTCGTCTTATTTATTCTTAAAACAGCTAATTAAATGAACAATAATAACAAAATAATATTAATCTCTATAGCTTTGTTTTTTTTCAATATCTTCTGAGTTTAATAGGAATTATGGAACAGTCTTTGTCATCGTTTGTAACCCATTCTTTGTACAACAAATTATTAAAATAATAAAAACTTGAGCAAGCTGCAGAAACAACAAGCGAGCTCAACATGCCCCATGCTTTGTTCTTATGATTTGTGCTGAACTTCGATTCATTTTTCTTTAGACATTGTTTTTCGGGTAAGACTCCGTGGATATGAACGCACTTGTCCAAACACAACTTGTTGAAAACTGTGTTTGTTGAAACGGATAGGTTATAACAGCAAATTAGGATGTAATTAATATTATTTGACGATTCGTTAGGCTACATTTATGATAACAATATTTTTAAATTGCAACATAAAAGAGGCTTTTTCTTCTTCCCGACCCGACCGTTCCCGCGAAATATATCTCGTTTCCAGAATCTCACAATTACATTTCCTCTACTGAAAGAGAGAGAGATAACAAATAAAAATGTAGTCTGCACAAAACGTATTTTATTGTAGGCTATTTATTTTATTTGTCTTGTCCAGAATCAAATTAGTTTTACATTTTTGTTGTCAACATAATAATGTGTCGCAGAGAGAAAAACAAATAATAATGTAGGCCAGTTTGTAAAAAAAGCATATTTGTTATTTTTATTCGTCTTGTCAAAATACTAAATTTGTTTAACCTTTTGCTGTCAACACGGAAAAGTGTCGCAGAGAAAAATAAGACATCTTTCATTTAAATTTATATGTAAAATATGAACAAAACCGTTGGCTTAGACATTGCAAAATTAAATCTCTTTTTCATGAAACCAAACAATTTAACTTCCCTGAGAAGAATGCCCCGAGTCAGACTTGCCTGACGTGGGTTTCTGACCATTTTGCAGTCGCAGTTGAACACCCTTCAAGGACCACCTTTTTCTCCATCCTTATTCTGCTCTGTCACTCATCGACGCTGCCGTGCCGCCCCCACTTCACTCAAATACGATTTTAAAGATGCATGCGAAAGATTGGATAATTTGTTTATTGACACAACTACATTAAAATAAAAGTAAGCACGGGCATGTTTTGATTATTATTTTTTCCCCTATTGCAATGTAAAATAAATAATAAATAACCACTAAAGCTGCAAACGCAGATTAAGTGTACAAGACTGAAGTGACCATGGGTAGATTTGGGAGAAATCCTCGGTGAGCAGCGCTAAACAGCTGGTGTGCACAGCTATTCATAGTCAGGGCTTAATCTGAACAAACCCGGTCCGGATCGGCATCTCCGAACTCCGATCATCTCATCTGGCGGATCCTCTTCCTCCAGTGAAATACGCTTTGTGTCAGGGTTATTGTAGTTTTGCATTTTGAAATTGTATTTTTATTTAATTTTTTCTTTCAATTTCATTTCGCAAAAATGTAAGTTTCGTTTTTTGTTAATTTTAGTGTAGTTTTATTTTGTGAAGTTTTCACCCTAAAGGCTACAGGTTAGTTTCGGTTTTAATTTGAGTTTTAGTAATTCAAGTTTAGCAGAATTAACAGAACACTTCCAGAGCACAGACCAAAGACATTTTAATTTAAGCTTATTGACGCAAACCACTAGCAACACTAAATTAAAGCTTGCTGATTAGAAAATTATTAATTTGATTATTTTATATAGTCGCTGTTGGTTTCGCTTTTGTTTGAGCTTGTCATTGTTTATCTATTCTTCTTTCTTTCTTTTTCTTGTCTTAATGCCTTTATTTTTCTCAAATACAGTTCTTAACACAACATATTTCACCGTTTAAACATGTATACAACTTTTCTTATATTTAAATTCGTTTAACAAGCATGTTAGAAGTAAAAATAAAACATTTCATAGTCGCAAAAAAAAACGATGCGGCTCGTTTAGGTGACTTGGTTTGCTTTGCATAAAATCGTTTACTGTTTTATATATTAAATGAAACAAACCTGTATTTGACAAAAAAAATACGAAATAAGTCAGTCGCACTGGGAACTGCTCTCACCAGAAGAGAAGCCAAAATATCTGCGTGCACTCAATGCAAATGCAAACTCTGGGTTGCTGCGACTGTCCTATGATCTGAGTTACACAAAAACTACCCAAACATTTAAAAAATGTTTAACATAAAAAAACATTTAACATAAAAAAATGTGTTATAAAATAACCGTGATTTTTAGAGTATATCTGCACACTATAAAATTAACTGGAGCAAGCTGGTAATCACTTAAGTGCGTCAACCGAGTGACTGCGCGAATGATCGTTACCTCTCCATCCTCTGATGTGAATCCATCACCCCGCTTTATTACACAAATTAAACACTGTAGGCTATATGATAAAACAATACATACATAAGGCTATAATCTTACCGTTCAGAAGCACATGTCTGGCTTTAAAACTCACCAGACAGCACCAGCAGCAAAAGGAATTCATGTATGGATAGTTTTCGTTTTGATGACATTTATGAATGTATATTAGTATGTTTTGCAGCCTATTGATGACGCGCAGTTGTGGGGCGCGGAGCGCATTACTATGAAGCACATTTTATTTAGATGTAGAATAACTAAGCGGTGATAACGAATGCCCAAAATATAAACTATAAATATCTGTCCCTTTGACTGTGTTGCTGCCTAGGGGCCTGCCTAGTTCACCTATATGCACGCGCTGGCCCTGCTCGTCGACAGCCCGCCTGTTCTGTCAGGGTGGCGTTATGCACATGCTGCGCACTGTGCGCAATAAAACACATGACACAGAAGCACTGGTGCGTGCGTGCAGCGCGTGAGCGATAAGAGGGAGTAAAAACACACAGATATGCTGTTCTGAAAGGATGTCGGGAACGGGATATTGTTAGACCGCCCGCTCCCGTTCAAATCACACCAGAGTTACCGACCGCTGCCGTGTTTTATTTCCGCATTGCAATAAATCTGGTCGGGTCCCGCGAAAAACAGTGCGGTGATTGCGGTTATGACCTCAACACCGCGGTCGGCATCTCATTACCGCGGTGAAGCGGTTATGCGGTTATCGTCACAGCCCTAGTTGTGACTTCAGCTTTTCATTCATATACAGAAATGTATTCAAGCAGATGTTTTAATCTGCTGAATAAATAAAACCTTTCAAGTCTCTCACATGTAACCAACTGCTGTCAGTCCCAAACAATAACTATGAACGCAGCTATAATGTGCATTTCTATTGATTGTATCACTGCCCTGTAATTCTCTTTCTTCCTTTTCATTTTTATGAATTATTTATTGTTGTTTAAATTTCTCTCTTTTCTTATTTTGTATTTTGTATTTTTATTTTCTTTCTTTCATTTTTATTTTTCATAAATTATTTGTTGATATTTCCTTTTCTCTCTCTTCTTGTTATTATCTTTCTTTATTGTTATTTTATTTCTTTGTTGTTGTTATTAATTGTTTGTGAAGTATTAATTATGAGAAAACGTTTGAAGAAATATTAATAGCAGAAGTTACTGTTATTATTTATTGATAGTTCAACTAAAGAATTCATCAACTGATGAGAAAATAATAGATTAATTGAAAAATAATCAATAGATTAGTCGACAATAAAAATAATCGTTAGCTGCAGCCCTAATCTAATGTATATCTCAGTAATGGTAGCAGCAACATATGATAGATGGGACTCATGTTGCTGCCTTCATTACTGTGCTCTACATTTAAAATAAATGTATTTTAATTTTAGTCTGTTTATATAAATTAATTTACTTGTTTTCATTGTATTTTACAACAATAGAAAGAGCAATGTGTAACATTTTACCAGATGTAGTCTTACACATATTCACTTTTATTTGTTCCCCACTAAATAATGTTATTTCACTACATTTACATTTTATAAAACTCTGCACTCGTGATTTTTCTAGAATAACTTTTACTGCTAAATTATCCAAAAACCTGGTTTATAATAGTATTTTTGTCATAGTTTATGATTATATATTTTTTCATTAAAATTAAGTTGTCTGTATTTAGTAGATTGTGTGTAACACAAAAGAGTGATGATCAGGTCAACACACAGAAGTATAGAAATTCTACATTGATAAAAACTGCATTCGGATCGGAATCAGCCGATACTCAGAATTTTCTGGATTGGATCTGATAGGATGTGATTTTTTTTTTTATCGTTGCAGGGCTCTAGAGTGCGACCTAATTTCTCAATGGTGCGACAAAAAAAAATCTAAGCCATTAAAAAAAAAGTCTCCCTGTGGTTCAACAACAGACACACATTAGGCCCATATTGTGGTCTAAACCAATCAGAGATAGTCAAGGGCGGACCCCTCTGATTGGCCGTGGTCCAGATATTCCTGTATGTGTGTGTGTACGTTTGAAAATGCGTGTGCTGCTGCAGTCAGAGAGAGAGGCGAGTAGTAGAGATGCACACAGTGTTGCCAACTTAGCGACTTTGTTGCTAGATTTAACGACTTTTCAGACCCCTCTAGCTACTTTTTTCCCCATAAAATCGACTAGTGACATATCTAGCGTCGTCTTGGACAAACTTTAGCGAATCTCTCAGAGTGTCTCTGTGATCGTTGGTACCGGCGCAATGGCGTGAGATCAGCGCGCACGCAGCTCTTTCTCTGCATCTGCTCTGTTCAGTGAGAGTCTGAGAGGAGCAGCCCGTTCGGTTATAAGAGATATTATTGCTTCTCTGAGTTTACATGCAAATATAGCCGAAATCACAGCACAGGAATTGTCTTATATTGTGTATTATTGGATTTAATCGGACAACGGCTCAATAAAATGGTAAATTAGGATTTTTGTGCAGATTAGCTTCTTGGAAGGGAGAGCTGGTTATGTATTTTTAAATGGCTGTGTTTCAGTCACTATTTCATATTTATCCCGTTGACTGACAAAAGAAAAAGTAAAAAGAATTTGGCTGCATTAAAATACAGTATGAGCACAGAGAGACAATTAGACAGAACATAACGTTTTTTTCTGTAAATACTTATATACTATATATATGCCGACAAGAAAGGTCTATGTAACGTTAGTATACTTGTTGCTGTTTGCACTAGCGCTGCTGTGCTGTGACATGCTGTGATACAGCTGTACTGGGCAATGATGGTAAAATTTTCCTTCATTGATCTGCTCCCACTTATGCTCTGCTCACATGTGCTGATACATTTATTTTTTCTTAATGTTTCTTTACACAGAATCATCATTTCTATTCCTCTCCCACCGGTTTATGCAATCTTATGTGATGAGCATTAGCTCATATTACGCGGCCATATCTCAGTATGAATGGAAGACAGAGACGCACATTTTCCTTTACCACACACACGCACTGAAGCGCGCGTGACGTCTCAATGAGGACATAAACACACAAACAACATCCCTAGAACTGCTCTGAGTCACTTCATCTGCGTTTCACCGTTTCATTTGAGTAAAAGCGTTTCATATCCTCATCACAGAAATGTAAAGGTATTCACGGCAACCCGTCAAAATAAAAGTCTGTTTTTTTTGAAGACAGTGCAGCAGAAATATTTGTTCAGAAGAATGTACATAACACTACTACTAAAATTATGAAAACTACATTTTTTTAAGGAAAGATCACAACATTTCCAACATGTTTTAATTTTAATTGTAAATTCCCTTTGTTTGCCAAAAAAAGTTTAATTTTCAAAAAAAATGTATGCCTTCATTTGATAACCAGATACACAACACAGAATTTCTGAGGAAAAAGAAAACATTTAATTTGGCTATTTAAAAAACAAAACAAATAACAATAAACATTAGGTGAGAGAAAATAAAACATAACTTTATAATTTTTCATTTTCTTCAATCATATAATGATTATAACACCTAAAATACATTGCATGTAAAAAGTGTTGACGGATACATTGTGTGCTCATGATCAGGATGTTACCACCTCCACCTCCGCCGCATTTTGAGAAAAAAAAAACCCTGTTTGCAGGACTACACATTATTTGGATAATTAGTCAAAAACAACAACAGTTATGTCTGATTCTGTTGTATAGAACTGAATAAAAATAATACATTGATATTTAATATATTTTCTGTGATATTATCTTTCAATAAAAGTGTGGTTTTATTGGCTTCTGTTTTTTAAATTCTGTGTCATTAAAATTGAGTTAAATTAAAAGTCTTTCAAAATTACTTTATAGTATTTAATAAAATAAATAATTATTACAAAGCATTTTCGGTTTTAGTTTTCGACCAAGCACATCCTGAATTCTCGGCCCAGAATTTTCATTTCGGTGCATCCCTACCATTTACTGTAACTGCATACAGAGAACCATGTTTGTAACCACATGCTCCTTTAAAGGATTACACACACACACACACACACACACACACACACACACACACACCAGTATGCAGAGAGACAGTTAAGAGTGTTTATTCTCCAAATAACTTTAAATTCATGTTGCTGAAAAATGTGTTAATGTTGTGTCTATGGACTCTTGTTTTTGTTCCACATTAGCTTTCTGTTCACTAATTTTTGCCTCTCACAAAAGCCACAATTCTTCTAAGAAGACAGTAATGGCTTGTGTGATGCTTGAGCTTTAGTTAGGATCAAAGGTGGAAGTTAAGTTGCACAATGTTTAGATTTTATTATTATTTGTTTATTAGTATAATTATTTTGATGTCTTAGTTTTAGGTTGTACTATATTTACCTTATTTGTATTTGCATTTTTAATGTAATATGGCAATTAAATGCACTAAATGGGTTTAGTTTTCAGTTATTAATATATGCTATTTCAAAAGGAAGCAAATTACTTGTTCATTTTAAGAGACTTGTCTTATTTTCTCTTGTATATTTAGGATTGCTCTTTAAAAACAAAAAGTAGTTCTTATCCGATTAATCGATGACATTTTTGGTCGAATACTCGATTACTAAAATATTCGATAGCTACAGCCCTAATGTAATGGATAGTCATTGTCTTATTTCTTTTGGCCGTAACATGCCTTAGGAAGCTGGGTTGCAGTGCAATTCAAGGTAGGGATGAAATTGTAAAGGCTGACATGCTCTTAACTCTGTAGGGACATGACAGAAACTGCACTGTATACAGAGCATGAGTATTTTAGACCAAATGGCTATTAACTTTTGCTAATGGACCGCTGTTATTGATTGTGCTTCAGGACATGAATATAATAGAGACAGCTCTTTTTACATGCAGTAATGGGCTTCTGCTTGGACATTGCTCACCTCTTAAAAGGTTTTCGGTGAAACACTCTTGACCTGGCATCACCTCACGTCGGAATGTGTGGCGAGAACAATTAAGGACTTATCCTATGAAAGGTCCCTGGAACGGGCTCATAACTGCACGTGAGGTCCAGAAGGATGAGGAATCTTGTGTTTAGTCCTCAACAAATCATATGCTTCATGAGCTATATTGTTGAACAAATGGTTTAGAAAAAGCAACCTAATTACATCTGGGATGAAATAGGCCAATTGTTTGTTTTTATGCAGAATGGAAGATAACCACAAAGTAACTCCATTCATAATTTCATTTTCTATTCCAAGTTAAAGAACTTCAAGTGTTTTCCACTAAAATGGCCAAAAGATCAAATCTAAAAGGTCAAAAGAGCATGTGCTCTTTGTCTGTCATTATGAAACAGAGCTACAAGTGGAAACTGGTTTAGCAGGTTATTTCTACTGTGACTGCTTGGGACGCCAGTTTTTGAAAGAGAAAGCCAGGTGTGAAAACTAGCTCACAATGGGTCTCTCCTACGCTGATATCTCCTACATGCTTGATGCTCGGTATTTGCCAGTACATCAGTAAAACGTTCATTTTTTTATCTTTCTGGTGATACAAGCAGGATTTTCATGTTGTTGCTCTACTGCATCACAGAAGTAGACAGATAGCTTTTGAAGACTTGACTGAAGCTATTCTGGGGATTTATGTCTTTCGTTGGGCACATGATAGCTCCTTTGTCACACCGGTTATACCGGTATCATCGTGGTGGGGGAGTCGTTTGAGTTTTCCCTCTTTTCCTCGCTTTCCTTTGGCTTTAAATAGCCTGTAAGCGCCGTGCGCATTTTACTTTGACTTTCATATCAGCGGCAATTCGGCATCAAGCAGTTGTTTGTTTTTAGTTCTTTTAGTGCTGGGGGTATACCAGTTCATACCGAATACCGGTGATTATTTTTCTTATGATATGAAATTTTTTAAATACCGCAATACCGGCATATGTCGCAACGTTCGGAACGTGACACTGTTTGAGACGGGTCTCTTTTCACTGAGGACACAGCAAATATCCTCCGCCATCAGCTCCCGCGTCTCTCTCGCGCGCATGCGCACACACACACACACACACACACTATATCCACCGCCAGCTGCCATCAGCTCCCGCATCTCACACACACAAGCGTAACTTTCAGACCCTTTTAGGGTTTGTCTTTCTTCCATAAAAGGTACATACTGACAAACCAAGCGACTTTTCTGGATAAACCGTAGCTATGGTTCAGTTGGAAGATGTTCAGAACATCTTCAGTTGGAAGATGTGCCGGACCGCTGCAGACTCGTCAGTAAATGAGTACAAAACAGCATTTCCATGCACCTGTCGACGTTAACTGTTTGGAATTATAAATATGAGCATAGTTCGTCTGTTAATATTATGTGCTATTTTTATAAAAAAATTTACTCAGACGCAGGCAGTGCGCTGCATGAGACAAAAAATAATAGCCAAAACCACCACATAGTAGGGTTGGGACGGTGAGGAAATTTTCTCACCGGTTAATCGACCTGATGTCAAACCGGTTATAACGGTATCACCGTGGTGGGGGGGTCGTTTGAGTTTTCCCTCTTTTCCTCGCTTTCCTGCAATATATTCACTGTTTGTTCAAATTTCTGCTGAAAGACAGACAGATAGGCTAACAAATTAAAGTTTTGTCTGCACAAAATTGTATTTATTTTATTCGTATTGTCCAGAGTCTTGAATTTATTGACAGAAAATGTCCATAACATTTTGCTGCCAAGTTGCCAACACGTAATAAAGTGCCACAGATTTATACAAAAACACAAAAAAGTTTTACAAAAATTGTAATCCTTATTTGTATTTGTCTTGTCAGGATACAATTTGTTTAGGCTAACATTCATGCTACAACACAATAGGAAAAAAATGTCGCAGAGGGGAATTTTTTTTAGGTTTAGCCTTATAGCTATTTTATTAATCTTGTCAAAATACTAAATAAATGTAACATGTTGCTGTTAACACAGTGAAAAGAGCAGCAGAGAAAAATAAATCAATTCCACACAGTCTGTCATTTAAAATGATAGGATAAGCATAATACAAAAAAAAGTAAAGATGAGTTGAACGTCCTTCAAGACAGCACATCCACACTTTGCGCTATCCTTATTCTGATCTGTCACTCATCACAACCTGCCTGTTCTGTCTGAGAGCTGTATATTATATCCTTTAGCCTGCTCTGAGCATCGTTGCACATGCTGCGCACAGGCCCTGCAAAATAAAACGAAGCACTGGTTCGTTTTGCAGCGCGCGCATAACGGTCCGAGTGCAGGCTGTACTGGAGCTCGATAAGAATAAAGCGCAGATATGCTGTTCTGAAAGGATGTCGGGAAAGGGATATTAGACCGGCTGCTCCCGTTCCAATTGTAACAGAGTTACCGACCGTTAACGCGTTGTATTCGGAAAATTAATCCCGCGGCGAAATCTGGTCGGGACAGCCGCGGTAATGCAGACCCAGACTGCTGTGATGCAAGACTCTCGTTCGTTCGGTGCACTGCATTGAAAAATGTCCTGATAATTTACTCACCCCCATGTCATCCAAGATGTTTATGTATTTATTTCTTCAATCGAAAAGAAATTAATGTTTTCGATGAAAATATTCCAGGATTTGTATCCATATAGTTAGTTTCAACTATATGACCATTTCAACGTTATTACATATTACGTGAAGTCTGGGATGTGCATCACAGAACAGGCGAGCATTTGTGTTTATAACATTTATTATAACATATACATTTATTTATTTTTCTGAAATGACTGATCGTTTCGCTAGATAAGACCCTTAATCATCGTCTGGTATCATTTATAGCCCTTTGAAGCTGCACTGAAACAAATTTTGACCTTAAACCGTTTGGAGTCCATTGAAACTATATATGGATACAAACATCAAAAATCTTAATTTCTTTTCGACTGAAGAAAAAAATACATAAACATCTTGGATGACATGGGGGTGAGTAAATTATCAGGAAATTTGAATTTGAAAGTGAACTAATCCTTTAATAGCATGCCACCGCACAATTGTAATGCTTACCTTCATACAGACCACTTGTCATTTGTCACAATAGATACATGATAAAGTTGTGATTAAAATGTCCTTTTTGTGTTATTAATTGTGTGCCTCCTCATTTATATGCAAATGTTGGGGGCGTAACTATTAGTGATCCCAACTGTTACGTCACAGTCGGTGTTATGTTGTGATTCGCCAATTTTTCAGTGGTCTTTTGAATTCACGAGATTTACATAAGGATGAGGAAACGATGGTGTTTGAGGCTCACGGTATTTCATTTCCATGTACTGAACTGTTATTCAACTATTCCAAGTAGGGCTGGGCGATATGGCCCAAAAAATGATCACAATATTTTTTTTTCATATCCGTTGATATCGCTAATTATCACGATAAATGTGAAATCTTTATTTAGTTCACGTTTAAAGACAGGTTCTTTGCTCAAGTGAAAGTTGTAGAAACCGGACCATTAATTTTCCTTAAAATAAATATATTTTTTGTTTCTGCATGTTCTAATGAGTGATATTGTTTCAAATCAAGAAACAGGTTTGGGTTGCCTCATAATATTAATATCACTTTATTTGTCTCTTAGAATGCACATTTCATAGTAGCTTGAGTTAGGATGCAGAGGTAACGTTACATTTTGTTCATTATCTAAATCAGTAAGATCTGTAAAAAAAAAAATTGTAGCAACCTCAGTTTTATATGGTAAAATGTATTCTTACCAAGGTTTTTTTTTTTATTAAGCATTAGTCCCCCATAGTCACATACATTTAAATAAAGATAAACAGTTAAAACCACACATATAATGCAGTAAGTTTTACTAACTTTACAGTAAATCCATGGTAAATAATGGCGATGTGCAGGTTGAAAAGCCTTCTTACTGTCTCGTTGCACACAGTGCTTCTCCTGTTCGGCGTGTGTTCTTCTCTGAATTCAAGCGTTTAACACTGACTGGATCTCACAGCGCTGCTTATCGTTCACGTGACCGAGGAAAAGCATCTGCTCTTGTGAGCTCGCGCAGCGCGGCAATTTGAACTGTGATACGAGCAGATAAACTGTCCGTGTGACGCGATTTAAATGAGTCACGCAGTTTCATTACACTTTTGGCGCATAAACATTATATCGAACATTTATCGAACTCTTCATATCGTTATATCGAGAAATTATATTGTGATAATTATCGTTATCGAATTATCGCCCAGCCCTAATGCCAAGGTAAATACAATTTTCCATTCTATGGCACCTTTAAATGCATATATATATTAAATTCTTAATTCAATCAAATTAATTTAACCGGTTTAAATAGACTGCAGCAATAATATTTTGTCTGACATTATTTTATTTAGTTCACAGCCATGGAAGAATAGTGATCTCTATTTGAGACAAATAAAAATCGTGATTTTCAGTTTATACAGAATCGTGCAGCTCTACTTTGTGTACACAACAACATACATACACATTTACATTATGTTCCTCCTATTGCTGCCATCACAGGTGTTCGAGTGCTTGTGGATGCTAGAGAAAAGCTGCATATCCCATGGGGAGACTCTTCAAACCAGGCACATGGAGACACCATGATGGCTTTTAACACACGATCAGCCATGGTGTCGCAAGGGATGATGGAGACCAAAGTGTTCCTGCAGTACCTGCCTTCACTCCGTGCTCTCTGGGCTGACAACGGCATACAGAACGCATATGACCGGCGCAGAGAGTTTCAGCTGGTGAGTTGCCCAACTGTATTACTCTGTAAATATGACTAGAAGTTGTAATTAATTTCACCTCTGTAATGTGATGCTTTTTGTGTGAAACCGAATCTTTAGCAGGCAGTGGGATTTTAACACTTGAGCAGAAAATGTGTTATGCAGGCATTGAAAATTATTACATTTTGATGACATAAGGAAGCAACAATATTTTTGCACACTGTGCACAATAGAAACAGCAGTATTTATTAAGAGAGTTAATATTATCTTAAACTACACATTCATGCTAGTTATGTTTTTTAACATACTGCACTTTAGGCTACAGTCATCTGCTTTGCACTAACAGAGCCTGTGGGGTTTTGGCCGTTGACAGAAGTTTTGTGGTGGACAGAAAAAACTTTTAGAAACTTTTGAAGACCCCAACTGAAAGTTTTGCACATTGGCTTACCAAAATGGTGTCTGTATATATCTAGGAGGATGTGTAAACCGCATCTCTGTTGTGTTCAGGCCTGTGCATTTCAATCTGTCTGTTTCTGAGGGCTTATCAAACCTAGGTAACCATTTGCTATTCCTGTTTTTTATTTAGCTAGCTTATCAGTTAGGTTGGGTAATTTTTGGTTTTCCCCAATAAATCTCAAATGATTCCTCATTAGGGCCTGACATAAACAAGTGCCATCTTAGCAATTTCAGACTTCTCTAAAAGCTCTCAGTTCCTAGTGTATTACTTCCCCATTTTAAATGTTGATTTCACCAAAGCACTTAACCGACTAACTTTTATGATTTGTAGAGATGACCGAGAAAGAGAGATTGCAGATAAAGACTGTTTCATGTTTCCCCAACATACCTGAGTAAAATTGATGTGGAGGAATTAAGGCTGTGGCGTTTATACATCACACGATCACAATTATGCATGCTACATGAAAGTCATATTATGTATCTAGTGCTGTAGTACTAAATGTGCCACATTGACCCTAAATTGCACATGCAATTGCAAGTGCAAATTGGATATTTTCACTTTTTATTCATTTTATAATTCCGACATGAATGGATATTTATGTTATATGTATATAACCTAAATATGCATTCACCCTGAATGACATGAATAAAACTGACATTTTAATTGTCATTTGATAATTCTTTGTAAAGCAATTATCAGCCAAAATGGCATGACCGTGACAGCCCAAGGCAGCTTTATGACTGTCTTTGAACTCTCTTTAGAACATATGTAACACGATATTTTCCTCTACATGGGTTTCATCCATCACTGGTGTCATGCACCGATAGTTTGCTTTTTTGTTGAGGGATAAAGGTAGTATTTGCCCATTTCTAATGATCCTCTCAGCATGGACAAGTTGGGACTTAAGCAGACCAGTGGATGCATGCTGTTGAGGACAAGAAACAACACGAGATGTATAGAGCTGATAACAGGCTAGGTCTGTTCATCCCCAATCTCAGGAATCTCCATTTATGCTGAACCACGGCTGGTCAAAGGCAAATTCTTCTGTTATGTTGAGGTTTCCATACAGCTTGCCTGTTAAGTAGGCAGCCTCTTTCCTCGGCTCTGCCACAGGCTTGGTGATTTGCATGGTCTGTGTGAGTGAAAGCAACAAAACAAAACACTTTTGTGCCCTGTAATCCACAAACCACGTGTGTCGAGTGCAAAACATTATCAGGCTTCCTGCTTTCACCACTCTGCCCCTCTAGCCTCTGGGGGTTATGGTATGCACCCGACGTACAACAAAACAAAACTTGTTCTAGGTTCCTTCAGCCAAGATCCCTTTGCCTCTGGCTCCTCCTCACTTCACCCCTCCTCTTATTTCTAGGCATTGCATAATCCTAATCCACTGCCTTATTCCTGGCTGTTCTGCTCTCACTACCCCCGAAAAGCAGTGTTGTCATCAGTCTGCTTTTGTTTGACTTTGTGCAATCTGCTTTGCACTAAAAAGCCAGCACATCGTTTATAACTGTCAAATTCAGTTTGATGAATCATTACAAGGTTTACTTATAGTCTGTGCTAGTCAGTGAGTTTCATTTTAACACCACATACTGAAGGCTTAATCTGATTTAGGTAATACTTGCGAGACGGTGCATTTATAAAATGCCATCTGCCTGTTCGATTTAGACGGTCATGCTGCTTAATAACATGAAACTGTCTTCAGCGTTGTACATCTCTGCTGCGTTCCCCCGTGAGAATTATGATCTCTGCAGATTCAAGTCACCGGAAGTGATATTTTGATAGGAGAGATCCACCCAAGTGGGATCTCGCCTGCTTTCCCAAATACTTCTTTCTGTGCTCTCCACCCCTTATAGGGACGGATAGGAAAGCATTAAAGAGTTTTATTTTTGTAGTACTCTTAACTACTGTGTGTTGGTGTCATTGTTGGGTGTAGAGCGCTTTGTGGAGGCTGACAGGCCTGAAGTCCCAAGCTTGGCCATCTTCCCCCCTTCTCTTCATCTCGGCCTGAGATTACTAGGATCTGGGAGAAGGATTGCGTGATCCATGAAGGAATGTTAAGATGTGATTAAAATTATGTCTTTCTTGCACTCCTGTAAATCTGAGGCCCAGGGAAGGAGATATTTCACTGAACTTCACTTACTCATTATTGATATTTATACATTATATTTATACAAAGGAGCCCTGACTGATCATCACACCGGTGTGATGGTATGCTTCAGGGACCAGCCAAAGACTGATCACACCGTGATCGTACGTGTCAAAGGGTTAACCTACACATTTCTTATGAGTTCTTCCACTGTTTTGAAATTTGTTTACAATTATTATTGTTTAAGATCATTTTCATGCTTTATTTTGTATTTTCTGGAGCTGCAACAGGTCAAAATTCTATTGTTGGGTGAAAAGAAACATAAGTTACGTTGCCGTATAAGTCACATTTATAAATTTAAAGCTTTACAAACATCATATACACATTAAACGCCTTTTAACGGTATTCGAAACAGAAAAGGTATACAACTATGAAATAAGTAAAAAAACAAACCCAAATTACTGTGGCATTATAAAAAGCTATTTTAAGTACCAAGTCTAAACCAATTAGGGCTGCAACAACTAATCAATAAAATAGATTATTATCGATTATGAAAATCATCGACAACGATTCTCATTATCGATTAGTCGGGTCTGCCCACAGTGCACGTCCAACTTCAGCTGGTTGCTCAAATTACAGCACTGAGTAACGCATTTCTATAGACAAAATGCATCTACAAATAGTGGAGGAAACAGAATGAGATGCCGCAGGAGAAGTAAGTGATCCAAGCTGCCCAAAACATGATAATTCTTTATTTTGAGCTTTAAGTTAATGCATTAGTGTAAAGGCTTGCCCTGTCAGGCGCTGTGACACATGCGTGTGCGTCCTCAGTGCAAAAACGTTCAGTTTACAGTCATATCCTTATCTATAAATGTCACAAATTCACGTGAGCATTACCATTTACATAAAGGTCTGTCCTGACATCCTGTGTTGAGTTTAAAAGGCAGAATGAGCACCGGGCGGGCACGCGCGTCAGACAGACAGAACACAGAAGGAGACAATTAGCAGGATATTCAGCGCAAAAATATCCATTGTGCTGAATTATCTGTTGTTGAAAGTTAATTTAAGGTTTAAAAGTCAACATGCCGTGCAAGTATTTTATGAGAGTAGGAACTTTAAAGGAATAACAGCATGTAATTGTCTGAATATAAATATGAGATGCTCCATAACCGCCTTTTACAGGATGAAGAAATTACATTAAGACATGACTGTGATCAAAGTGAACGTGTTCCTGCAGAACATTCCTCTCAACTGTTGGTTAACACAGAGTCTTTATTATCTTTATTATTATTTATATTTTAAAAAGAGATTTAAGCTATATTCACTATATACAATGCTTAACAAATGTATGTAAGGTTTTTAACAGATTATGTAATGTTTGGGCCACTGCTGCTCTAAACTAACAGCATTGGTGATTACCAAAATCATGTTTAGCTTTCTGTATTGGTTAGTCCTCCCAAATGCGTAAGCTCTTTAGTAACAGTTGTAGGCTATTTCTAATGCTATAATATAATCATTGCTGTTATCTATGAATGGCAGAGCACTTTATAGTGTTTTTTTCAGATACACAATTACAGTCAAAAAGTACATAAACAATGCAATCAAGAATGCAAGCTGTTATGAGGCCTTTTTTGTTATTATAAATACTAATTAGCTGTTTCTGTTTGTAATTTGCCCAATAAATGACAATACAATTTTTTGACAGATTCCTAAAATATTAGTTTTCTCTTTATGACAGGTGGTCTAATAAATTAAACACTGTATGTTTTCATAGCATTCAGTTTGTTTGAAAGACATTGAGCAGAATGTGGAATAGTGTTTTGTCAATAAAATAAAATGTTATTTAATCTGATTAATCAAAAGAATAATCGGCCAACTAATCGTTTATCAAAATAATCGTTAGTTGCAGCTCTAAAACAAATGTATTAGATTGTGATATTCAGGTGAAATAAAATAAAGAGCAACTTATATTCAGGAAATGTATATATTTGGAAAGTGTGTGATACAGTATCTCACAGAAGTGAGTACTCCCCTCACATTTTTGTAGCTATTTTATTATATCTTTTCATGTGACAACACTGAATAAATTTTCACTTAGGAGTGTACTAACTTTTATGGTCAGCGGTTTAGACATTAATGGCTGTGTGTTGAGTTATTTTGAAGGTACAGCAAATTTACACTGTTATACAAGCTGTACTCTCACTATATAATAACATATTTACAAAAATGTGAGTGGTGTACTCACTTCTGTGAGATACTGTATGCGTGTATGTAAGTGTGTGTGTGTGTGTGTATATTTACACACATATTTTATTATATATATATATATAGATAGATATAGATATATATATATATATATATATATATATATAGATACAGTGCCCTCCAAATGTATTGGAACAGTAAAGACAACATTTCGCTGTTGGCTGTGGAGTCAAGACATTTGCAAATATGATTAAAAGATGAATATGAGACAAAACTACAGAATGTCACATTTTATTATTAGCCGTTTCAACACACATGTTTTACCAGCTAAGAAGTTCAGCACTTTTAGAGTTTCATCCCCCTATCTGATGTGAGCATAAGTATTGGAACAGTTGCCTCACGGGTCTTTCTAAGTGATCAGATGTGTCCTGTTGCATTAATTCTTCAGGTACTAAAAGCAGAGAATGTATCGTATCAGTTATATACATTACTTCTGTATGCTGAATCTTGCATTCGATGATGACGCACACAAAACAGGATGAAGACGAAGGAGCTGACTTTAAGAGAAAAGCAAGCAATTTGGATGCTAAAAGAAAAGAGGAAGTCAATTAGATCTCTAGCAAAAACAAAGGGCATGGAGAAATCAAGAGTTTAGAAACCACCAGCGACACCAACAACCACCTGATCGACTGAGAAAACAACATTAGTTGATGACAGACAAATCATAAAAGCGGTGAAAATAAACCCTAAAAGACATGTCTGTAAAATCACCAACAACTTCCAGAAAGCTGGGGTGATGCTCTGACAATCTACTGTCCTCAGGAGACTTTGACACAGAATTACAGATGCTACACAGCTAGATTTATAAGAGCAAAGAAACGGAAACGTTTCTGCCCAAGTCAATCTCAAGATTGAAATCTGATTGAACATGAATTTCACCAGCTGAAGAGGAGAGTAAAGGCAGAAACTCCCCAAAACACGCAACAATTGGAATTGGCTGAAATAAAGGCTGGGAAAATTATTTCAAAGGATGAGACCAAGCCTGCATCCAAAAACTTAGGACACTGGCTTGCTGCCTCGCTGCCTTTTGAGGCAATGACTTTGTAGGCAGCGTTTTTTTTCACGAAGGCTCCTCACTCCTCTTTTCGAACAGGCTTCTGAGGCAGCGTGACGGTTTAATGATCTATAAAAAATTGAATGAATTTTAGTGATAACTATATTAATATGTAATTACTTTAATACCAATTTCTCGCTATAAATAACATCAAAAGTGCAAAAAGTTAATCAGAAATATACATTTACAAATAAACTAATCACCAAATGCAACTTTCAGACTCCATCTTTATTTTTTATCTCAAACGTCATGGAATGGAACGCACAGGATTGTGGGATATCAAAGGCAGCGAAGGATACATCTATGCTGCCTTCAAAAATCGATCAGATGAATGTATCTCATGAGACAGGAAGTGAAGCTAACTTTGGATTCGAACGTGCCTTGATGCCTTCCTACCTAGGAATGTGTCCTCCGAAGGCAGCATATTTTAGTTTTCGGATACAGCCCAAGAGTCTGGTGATGTCTTTGGGTCACAGACTCACTGCTGTGATTGTGCGCAAAGGATCTGCAACTAAATAATAGCTTTTAATCTTTTATATCTGCCTTATGTTCAACTGTCCCAATACTTACGCTCACATCAATGAGTGGGATGAACTATAAAAGTGCTGTTCTTTTTATTTGGTAAAACATATATGTGTTGAAACGGCTAATAATATAAAATGTGACATTCTGTAATTTTGTCTCATATTCATCTTTTAATCATATTTGCAAATGTCTTGACTGCACAGCCAACAGAGCAATTTCTTTACTGTTCCAATACTTATGGAGGGCACTATACATATATATATATATATATATATATATATATATATATATATTAGTGGTGGGTTTATCGGCGTTAACGTGCTGCGTTAACGTGAGACTCTTATCGGCGATAAAAAAATATCGCCGTTAATCTATTCTCAAAGTTGGGTTGGGAGCTGGGTCTATACTACGCAAGCTATGATGACTTTCACCCTGATATTTTAGCCGGATGTATACCTAGCCGAATTGCACTGTAGGGGGCGAGCGAGTCTTGAACTAGAGGCTCGCAGTCCGTGATGGACAGATTGTTAACGGCTGGTCTATGTGGTAATACAATCGGGCAGGACATCCAAACGCTCACCTATCATTCATCAACCTCAAATATGGCTTTTCATTTGAAAGATGTATGTAGTAGCAACTTTACATGGCCGCTCAATATGATGTCAACCTAGAGAAATGTGCGCTATTGAAGTGTTTGTGTGGAAGCGCGTTTGCTGCAGGACAGGCTCCGGTGCGCTCACTTGCTCTTAAAATCTCCGTCATTTTTGGTCATACAGATAAAAGTAGCCTAATACATCTTTCGAATCTGTAAAGACTCTACGTTTATTTGCGTGCACTCAGAATAACAACGAAACGTTGCGCTTTTAAGCAAACAGGATGCGCTTTAGGTCTCATGTGAACTTGAGCGAGAAACTTAGAAACTCCGTCTTTGAAAAATATATCTATGGAGAGTGAAATTTCTAAAAAAAAAAAAAATAGAAGACGTGTGTGTTAGCATGGATGATTTACATGAAATTGAATCTGTGCAACACTGTGCATAATAAGATGGCTTTCAGTTCAATATAATAACAAAAAACGACATTTTGGGCTTACTTACTTTTAGTCATTATTTGGGTAGCACACATATTCTGAATGCCTTGCAGAATTCAAATGAGCCATTTTAATCTAGATTAATTCCAAAATTAATCTAGATTAAAAAATTAATCTATGCCCACCTCTAATATATATATATATATATATATATATATATATATATATATATATATATATATATATATATCAAATATTTGTTTTTTACATTATGTAGAGATTTTGTTCAAAAGCAGACATTAGCGTCAGCTTAGCTTCAGATGTTGCGGAGTTAACAGGACTTCCTTTTTAGCGTTGCTCAGAAACTGATATCCTGGCCTGCCCTGACCATGTTGTTCCTGTGTGCCCACACCCTTCATTGAAGATGAACAGCACAGTGTGACTGGCTTTATGCCCAGCTGGGGGAGGGTTACCAGGGGTTTTCTTATGACATAATCCCCTCTCCACTGACAGTCACCTCGAAAGACCTGCATTTACCTCTTATAGACCTCCGTTAACCCCAAGATGCAAATAGATGCTGTAATGGTTTGAAAGGGTATTTTATGTAGGCAATGAGGAAGACTTTTTTCTGTCAGTTCCCACAGAGCTTTACAGTTTCATTATGCACTGAGATAGATGAGCATCGTGAAGGAAGCAGAACAGAACTCCTTCCTGCTGTCCTGTCAGCGTGCCAGACTGTTGAAATTGCAATAGGCTAATTAGTCCGTTGTACATCTGAGCGTCACGGAACATTAACACAAGGCCTGTTGCTGTTTCCTGGGCAGCTTATTCCTGTTACTCAAGATTAAAATTTTCCAATCCAGAGCCCGCCTTGTGTGTTCTTCCTCATCCCTGCTTGTCCATTTTCTAGTGTCCTGTGTTTGCTGGTGGCGTGCTGCACTGAGACCAGCTGTCACGAATTTATGGCTGAGGCAGGAGGTGGTTCTAGTACAGTCACCTCTATAAACCGATGCAGACATCCAATAACACTACAGAATTTCTCCTACAGGGGTAAACAAAAGATGCCAGTAACATTTGCTTTCAAAATACAAGTATGCTTGTATTTACTGACATCCTGTGAGAGGGTTTCTCATGACTCATGTCTGTGTGTTCTCATGTTGAACGAGGCCCTCGTTACTTTGAGTGCTTATGTCTGCACATTTTACATGTTTGCAGATTCCCAGGTTTATTTGAGAACATTCGACATAATAACCTTTTTGTCATGAACACCAAATAACATACTTTGGTGGTGTGTATAAATCCAAATACATGAAGTATGAAGAAAGGAAGATTATTAACCTCCTGGACTGCTGTCTGTATATCTAGTTTGTGCTCGGCTGTTTGTATTGTCCGTTCGCAGTGCTTTGATAACCTGACTGAATCTCTGCTCTTTGTCATCCTCACAGGGTGAATCGGTGAAATATTTCTTGGATAATTTGGACAAACTTGGAACACCGGTAAGCATGTGTCTGTCTGAGGTTTCTCGCCTCGCATGTTCTTTCTAGATGTAAGATTTATTCTATTTATGCTTAGTATCAATGTTAATCTAATGTGGATGCGTTTAACTTTTAAAGACTTTTTGTTCAAACCTGTTTCTCTATTTTTCAGTCAATTCTGCAGAATGACTTTAAATGTGATTCAAAAATGTTAATTGAACTGACTCTTAATGCAAGTGGGAAGCGTTTACATTTATGCATTTAGCAGACGCTTTTATCCATTCAGGCTATACATTTTTATTTTTTTGTATGTGTGTGTTCCTGGGAATGTGAACGGCTCTGATATAATTACAGTTTAATGTCATGGATGATTCAGCAAAAAAAAATGTGCTCAATAGATTTTCTGTTAGTCTATGAGGCAAGCTATTCCAGGGAACTTTACCCTCCCGAGATACCAGACTGCTGTCTCCACAGGGTGAGGCTGCATGCGCTGAGGGCGAACACCGCAACATGACTCAGCTTTTTGTAAATGGTCATGTGACTGCTTCATATTATAGGCCACAACAATATGATATGCTTGCTTATGTGGTGTTTCCCAATGAGGATGAATCTGTGTAGTATCAAATAATGACCAAGGATGACAGGACTCTGTTATAAAAATCATTGCTTTTATTCTACATCGAAGATGTCATTGCAATATTCAGAACAGATGTGCAGGACCTCACTGTCAGAAGTCTGCATTACATTAAAACTATTCAAATTAAAGAAAGGTCACACAAAAGGTCTTCTCATCAAAAGTACAAAACCTAAATAAACCGTATTTAAGTGCATGTATGACCAATTCAAAGAGTTTACAGAACATAAGATTTCAAGTCATTATGTAAGTGCTTTAATGGGTTTTACCTAGACTCTCATATGCAGTACATTGTGCATGAATAATATATTTCATTTTTCATTTAAAAAAGTGATCATATACTGTAATTTCTCTCCATCAAATTACCCATTCTTCTGTAATTCATGTAGTGAATATAAAAAATACTAGTCAAGATGCTCATTCAGTGTATTGTTTTCAGGGCCGGTTCTCAAAGAAACGCGTTCCATTGCGCTAGTTTTTACGGACTTCTTGATCATTGATGAGCATTACTTAAAATACAACTGTATGTAGTTTTAGTTTTGTTTTATTGCAACTTTGAAACCCCTATCCACCTTTTTCTTCAATGTGGAAGTAAGCCTATGGGTGAGACTTCCAGTTCATTAGCCGCTATCGGTAAATAACGAGGAGAATAACAACGTGCAGTTAACAGTAAAACTGCTTGCACTACAAACCAGTGTGTTCATAATTAAGATAATACATTCAAATAATATCGTAAGACACATTTTCAATATCAAGCAGCAAAACGAACGGTTTTGTACAGCTAAAAATAACGGGATGCGGATGAGACCGGAAGCCAGACCCATAGAATTTACAAATAGCCCATTTTTACAGCAAGAAAAAGGTGGATCGTTGAGAAGAATTCATTACTGTGCATATATCATGGTAGTAAAACCACTGTATAGCTGTACACTTGCATTTGTTGCTGCCATAAAACAATGCGCCCTCTTTGCAGAATTTCGCAGCTGCGCACTAAACTTACAGACACTCAGAAGACACTCAAACACAAGATACTAGCCTTCTTAGAAGTCAGCGTACCATCAGAATGATTTTGAAAGTTTAAAAAAAAGTTTTTTAAAGAAGTGGAAACTCTGTCCGTGCACTGTTAATTGAACATAATTTCAACTTTTACTGCCTCAAGATTTTGCGGTTTGCGTGTTTTTTTCCATTCGTAGACGCCAAATCTCTCGAGGCTTTTTCTGTTTGTTCTACTACTCTGTGTTTTTACAGAAACATTGTCTTGTGTTAAAATGAAAGAACGCGTTCTATGTGAACGGCCCCTTTAAGCTTCCTGTTTAAAGTCAAACGCTGTACTTAATTACGCAGAATTCTTTGACGAGGCACAAACGGCACACTTCAACTTACAGCGATAACATGACATTCTGTAGCCATGGCTTTTCATAAACTCTTGACTCCTACATCTCTGAGCAGGAACTGAGACGACTGAAGCCTTAGACGTTGGGTCAGCATAACTACGATAATCCTTCATTCAGTACTGACTGACGATGACCGAGTGATTCAAGTCCTGCTTAATCACCAGAGCTACATTAACGTCTGAGCTGAGATGGTGCCATCTTTGTTTCCATTTGCAATAGCAATACTAAATATTAAACCATTGACCACGGACCCGTTATCTATAGGCAAGCCAATGACATATAACCCTGAAACACTAGACAACTCTGTACCCGTCTCACCTTCAACTCTGAATGAGGCTTATGCAACCTAATGTAATATACATATGCATCATGGCCTAAGCAGCAAAACAGCCTGAGGTTTCTTTTTTTAGATGTTAAAGCCAGAAGTAAAAGTGGTATGATGATTTGTGGACAATATAATAATGAATAAAGAGTGGAGTTGAATTTCACATGAAGACTTTGGTAAATGAGAGGAATAGAATTGAATGCTTAATGGGTTTGATTCTTGTCCTCTCTAAACGCGTGTTTATCTGTAGAGACTAGTACGCACGACAGGAAAGGAGCCTCGAAACTTTTGTTTCTTTTCAATAAATAGCACAAGGAATGTAAACATGTTTTTGGGATTATGATTGGGTGGTCAGCAAAAAAGTGCAATGAAGAGTGATTAAACTCTTCTTTAATTGACGTTAAGTTCGATTTTTACCCTGTTTGCACAGGGTTTGTGTGTGGCAGCCTTTGGGACGATACTTCAAGTGGAGGATAAGTGTGTTTACTCTTGAGGTGAGGTGGTATTCATACTGGCCAAGGTTTGCTCTTTGCAGGACTGTTGTTGATCTCCATGTCCATTTCTACAAAGTCAGCAGGGCCTTCATCACTACCCTGAGAGCTGGAGTCTCTGTCTGTTGTTTGCTGCTCATTTGTTCTCCTCCCAAGGCAAAGGCCGGTTTTGGCTGGACGCACGAGTCCAAGAAACAGAGCCCCGACTCCCATCCCAGCAGCGCAGGAGTAGAAGGCTGATCCGTAATTGTCCGTCCTGTCTACCAGAAAACCTGAAACAAAAAACACAAGATGACCTCCATAAATGTGTGTGGAGACAAATGTATGAGTTTAGAACTATTTCTGGAGGAAGTATGAATGGTTTGTAAGTGTATTTCAAATCACAAACCAGATTCATGGGGGTCGCTGAAACATTTGAAAGAAAAAATCTTACAAAATGTATTTTTAGTGCGATCAAATATAAGATGCACTTAAGATGTTAATGAAATATGTTTAACATTATAATTTTTTTACATTCACGTTTAACCAAATGTTGATACATTTCTAAAACTGGTCTAAAATGTTTGTATACTTAGCAGAACACGAAAAATATTTCATGAGAAATGTAATAATTAGATTTTGTGTCTACTTAAAATTTGATGTTAGACACCTTTTTAAATTGTACATTTTTCTCACATATTATAAATTACTTTTTATGCTTGAAAACATGTAGCTTCCTTTTATATTTTAGATCATATTTTTTAATGTCATATGCTGCCATGGCAATAAAAAGTAAATATTTACTGATCAATAGCTATTCATATTTCAATAAGTAGCTTTTTACATTAGTGTGTAAAATGTTACAATGTGAAAAATGTAATATTATTTTCATTATTTGTATTTTCATTTAATATGAGTTATATACATAATGTAATTTAATATTTAAAAAAATATATTTCTCTCACAATCTAAATGGCTTTTTATGCATTCAAATATATAGCTGCTTTTGTATTTTAGTAAAGGGGATCTGAATGTCTATTAACCCCTGTTCAGATCACTGTGTTTGTAAGCAGGGTAGTTTACAGAGGCTGCTTCTACCTCCTAAAGGTGGACCGGCCAGTCCTGCAAAGCTCTGGATACAGACATAGACTCCAACAGCCGATGACATTCTCTGAATGCCGATCACATCATCTTCAGCCAGCATTGGGATGTGACTGGAGGCCACGGTGCCCAGCAGGAAGCCATAGAAACAGGAGCAGGACATGAGCCCCCAGAACTCCGTGACAAAGGTGAAGACGACCAGCACCGGACACAGCAGCACCGTGCAAATCAGCAGAATGTAGATTTTGCGGATGGGCCTGCGATTGAGCATCCAACCCATGGACAGACGACCTAGAATCTCAGCCACGGCCATGGCCGACAGCATGTAGGTGGCGCTGTCACGTGACACTCCTCGGCTCACGCTCAGCTCAATGACGTAGAGCTGAGGAGCGAAGAAGCCCAAGGTGGCGAACAGGCCAAACAGTGCATAGCAATTGAAGCTGGCGTCTCTGAGCACGGAGAAGTCCAACAACTTGGACCTAGAGATGCTTGAGTCTTCTTGTTCCTTTTTGAGTGAGGTCTCAGGCAGCACAAGAGGCTCGTTTTTCTTCTTCTTTTTCCTTAAGTGCTTTTTTCTCCTGTTCTAGATTCCTGGCTCTCAGACAGGTTTATCTGGGAAGAGGTGATGGACTGGACCCCTGAGTCCACAGAGCCGATAGAGGTGTGTGTGAATTCATTCTCCAGCTCATATTTGGATTCGGGTTCTTTAAGGGGGGATGTGGAACCCTCTGGGGCGGCGGGTTTGGGTTTAATGAGTATTGGCTTTAGCAGAGCCCCACAGAAAATAATTGAGGCCTGCATAACCCCGATCATGATCAAGCAGTTACGCCAGCCGATCTGCTCCTTCAGCGCATTCATAGCTGCAACGTGAATTCAAATGAAATGAATTACAGAAAGACCAGTTTTTCAACATGTCTGACAAACATTAGGCTTCCTGTGAAAAATAATCGTATTTTATGACTATGCAAATATATTTGACTTCCAAATAGACTTTTATTATGTTATGTACATGATTAGCTAACATATAACATTCAAAACAAGTCTGCCTGTGCGTTAAAAGGGCTAGTTCACCCACAAGTTAATAATATATCATCATTTGCTCACCCTCATGTTGTTTCAAACCTGTATGACTGTCTTTAATCTGTTTCAATGAGGTCCAATACGGTTTTGGATAAAAACATTAAAACATTTTCAAAGTATCACGTTTTGTGCTATGCAGAAGAATGAATGAAATGAGGGTGAGAAAATGACACAATTTCCATTTTGTTACACAGCTCTGACGATCATACCTGGTGCAAGTGCTAGCAGGGAGAAGCATTCTCCTGTAGAGGCTATTGATGTGACGAGGGAACGGCGCTTGCTGAAGTACTGCGACAAGATGGTAACTGTAGGCAGGAAGGTGAGGCAGTAACCCAGGCCTGTAAATAAACAGCAAAGAGGGAGATGACAGCCACTTGTCCCTTCAACACAAGGGGCTCAGGTCAGTCTGAGGGGCCAAGAACCAGGCCGCGCTCGACAAAGGGCTGAAAGAAAACTGTATTTAAAAGAGACAAAAAAGAGACAAGGAGAAACAAAGATCGGCAAGTTAGGATCAACTAATGATGGTGGGGAGGAAGTGTTTTGATATTTGGGGAAAGCTAACAGTGCATCTTTTGAGAAATCTGAAAAACAAAATTATTATGTGTTCACATTGAGTGTCGATTCAAAATTGAGCAATTGAGAGATGGCTTGAGTGTGAATAAATTATTCAATAAAAATGAAATATTCAAATATATTGTGTTATATTAAGGTATTTAGAATGTGCATTATGAGATATGTTAACGAATTAGTGTCTGTTTTAGAGATGGGTCACGATTTTTGAATATTCGATTAGTTGATTTAATTATAGAATATCGATTAGGTTGTGAGATTATTTTCTAAAGGTGTACTCGCACTGGGTGTTTTGAACCGCGTCTGATCCTCAAAGCCCTGTTCGTTTGACTGATGTGATCGCTCCGTGCCGCGCTCTGCGTGGTTCGTTTAGCAGGCCCTGGCTTGGTTGTAAGAGGCGGGCCAGAGTGCGGTTCACTTGGACTCGGACGCAGCACACATGTAGTGTGAACTTCTGATACGTGCAGGCTGATTGCGTGAACAATAGACCTGTTAAGCAATATATAGTGAGAGGGCCGTTTGTTACAGCATCACAAACAACTCAAAATAATAAACCACAAAGTTAACAAAACGATGCACTCCACTGCGCTATCGGAAACGTCCTTTTTCCCAATTATGAAGTCGTGATTACGAGCTCGCTTCAAATTATTTGTTTTTTATTGAAAGAATAATGTAATATTCCACTGGTTGATAACCATAAATATTTATATGCAAAAGATTTGTTTTTCGTGTTAAATGTGAAGAATGACAGGTTGGATGCCACAGACTTTTTGGTGGATTATACAGGTGTAATTTTCACTTTAACTTCACGCAATGTAACATGATTTTATTATCGTAATTTTTAATTTATTCTTAAAATATGACGTTAATCTTGTTTATTTAGTTATTTATTTGAGAAGGATAAACTGAAGAAGAAGAAGATGATTTGTTTTATTTGTCACATACACAATTATACAGAGTATAACCAGCAGTGAAATGTGTTCTCTGCATTTAACCCATCCAAGTGCACACACACCCGGAGCAGTGCGCAGCCGACACTGCAGGGCCCGGGGAGCAGTCGGGGTTCAGTGCCTTGCTCAAGGGTCTCACCTCAGTCGTGAACAATTCCTGCCGGAGTTGAGGTTCGAACCCACAACCTCGGGTTACAAGTCTGACACTCTATCCATTAGAGCAACGACTGCCCCAAACTGATCAAACTTGCGCTGGCCGCTTGGTATTATAAAAACAAAAACTTGAATTTAACAAACATAAAATGTTCCAATCATATTTCTGAATTAAATTAATAAAGAAACGAAACAAAATAATGACCACTTAGCCAAATAAAAACCAAAACGGAAATATTGTAATGGCTGCAACAGCAGCTTTGTAATGGGGAGAAGAGAGAGAGAGAGAGAGACACGGGCTCCGGTCAGCCGGAGAATTCTGAGAAGCTGCAGGGCACTAGATTCGTTCCCTCGTTTCAATTAAAAGTTCCCGGACTAATTGTGAACAGATTGCAGATTGCTCTTCTTTAGACAGATTTGTGAACAATATTTGAGAGAAATAGGCCTTTCCTGTACATAGAAAATGTCCAAGATCTTTGAGTTCTCAGAAAAATGGGGACAAAAACAAAAGTGTTGTGTTTTTAATTTTGGTCAGTGTATAAGGGTGTGTTACTAAAGCTGGTACACCAGTCACAGCACTGCTTGAATTCCCCCTCTGTCTTTACAAAGAGTAAGTGGATAGAAGAGAACATTATGTTGACTAAGGACCAATGAGTAATCATAAAGTAATGAAACCGAAAATAAATAAATATGAGTAATGACAGAATCCACTATTATTTATATGACAGAAAATATTCTACTGTTCGTAAGTTTGGTAAGATTTATAAATGCTTTTGAAAGAAGGCTCTTATGCTCAACAAGGCTGCATTTATTTGATCAAAAATACTGTAGAAGAGCAATATTGTGAAATATTATTATAAATGAAAATAACTATATATATTATATATATATATATATATATATATATATGAATACATTTGTGTGCATTTTTCAGGATTATTTGATGAATAGAAATTTCAAAAGAACAGCATTCATTTGAAATAGAACTTTAACTAGATTCTAAGAACTACCTAGAACTAGAAAATCTGTTCCTTATTCAATATAGAAATTCAGTAATAATCAGTTTTCACAATATCATGCCATGCCACCCTGAGGAAAAATATTTTCAGTTATGCACTGCACTTGCAACAAAAAAAGCAAGTACTGAATAAATTCAGCCGTCCTTCACCTTACACATTTTGTTATATGACAATGCAGGACAAAACATGTATCTCAAATATAAACTCACACTCGATCTGATTTACCTACAACGATTCCCATGGTAATGTACATCTCAGTGATGGAGTTGGTAAGGGCTGTTGTAATTGTACCCAGGCTGATCAGGAGTCCCCCGAGCATGACGACCGGCTGATAGCCAAAGCGGTTACTCATCACCATGGAAAGAGGAGCTGTGGGATAAAACGTGCCAATCATAAACACTTACAATAACACTCAGACACGGAACAGCTGTGACATATTTGCAGTCTTACTGATCAAATTCAATTACAAACAGTGAATCTATGCACTTTCTTTTCACAACTGTCCTAAACTATCCATTAAGGGTGGTTTAATTTTGCATTGAATTGAAAACTAGCAAGTTTTGCTTGGCCTAGTCACTTTCTGTATGAGTCATTTGAGTGCCTGCCCTTGTTTGAACAAGAATGATCCTTTGGAGCCCTCTCAGCTGGAAAAATGTGAATCCATCCATTGAGTCATGTAATGATCGGGCTGCTTTGTCATTGGGCAAAGTGAGTGAATCTCCAGTCAGCCGTCAATATAGCCGGCAGTCCTTACACAGCACAATTCAGCACATGCACTAAACGGGGCATTGCTCGCTCTCAGCACAAATGCCAATATGAAAGGATGAGCTTGGGAGACTGAATCAGTTTGACAGGTTCACACTGAAGGAACTCAGTGTCTTTTTAATGCATAATTTAAAGAGATAGTTGACACATCTCTCACCATTATTTCATTTGTGAAACATTAAAAAGAAGATATTTTGAAGACTGTTGTAACCAAACAGTTATGTGTCCGTTGACTTTGACTGAATGGACCAAAAAGTCCTTTAGTGTTCACGTACTGCCAGTTTTAATACCAATCATGTCAACAAGTTTGCAGACGATGCCACTGTTGTCGGCCTTATTACCAACAATGTTGTATCGGCATACAGGAAGGAGGTGGAGAAACTCACAGCTTGGTGCACAACACACAATCTGGCCCTCAACACAATAAGACAAAGGAGATGGTCAGATAGCACCAAGTTTCTGGGGATCCATCTGACGCACAAGCTGAATACTAGAGATAACACCTCAGCTGTTATCAAGAAGGCCCAAGAACTGTGATACTTTATACCCGCCCCGCCTTTTGGGATATGGCCGGTCTTTTTATAATGACCTATTTGTGCCTTCAACTTCCCTGAACTAAAACTGAGTTGTGTGTTTGGTGTAGATTAAAACCTGCACTGATAATGATGGATCAAACTTAAAAAATAGTATTCAATGACCTGTACAGATGATAGTAAAAGCAAAAGCCAGTTATTCAAAAAGTATTTAGGTTTGCAAAACTAACCTGCAAAAACATTCACCAGACAACATTCTTTAATCTTTCTGCAATGCCATACAGTATTTTTCTCATGTAAACGCCATTCATAATGTGTAAACACTGTGAGGTACACATAGTACGATCGTATTGTATCTTTAAATGTCTAGATTGAATTACCTGTGAAGGCCATGACAAAGACACAGATGGAGACGACCCAAGACACTCTGCTGTTGGTTTCATTAAAGTCTGTCATGAGGTCCTGAAGGAAGATCCCAAAAATCTTGATGATGCCGTAGGTGAAAACCTCCACGAAGAAGAAGGCAGCAGCCACCAGCCAACCCCAGCCTCCATCGGGCACCTCCTCGTACACATTGGGGCTCGTGCAGCCCTTCAGGACAGACATTATTCCTGTCATGATGCACACTGGCGTTTCTGTAAATGTAAGCAGAGTTACAGTACAGACCGTTTTAGGTATGATGTATTTAGCACACTGGCTTTGATGGTGTGCCCTTGTCAACTCAACAGCGGCCTGTGTTTGCAAGCCGCTCATGTCTTTAATCGGCTCTATCTCCAGGATTATTTTACCTTTCAAGGTGCTAAAACTCAGTTTGCATAAAACATTTATGTAACCACTGTTTGGATATTAGAGAAACGTGGGAGTGCCAGAGCCAAGCTTTCAAACACACACACATATATATATATTATCTCACCTTAATGGGAAAAAGTGAAATGACTGAACCTACACATGAGCCTGATAAAAATGCTAATTTTAGCAGAAAATTTAAATGGCACTTGGCATCTGAGCTCTTCATATATATATATATAGTGCTGTCAAACGATTAATCGCGATTAATCGCATCCAAAATAAAAGATTTTGTTTAGTATTTAGTAAAAAGAGTTTATTTAGTATGTATATATAAATGCACACACATACAGTATACATTTAGAAAATATTTACATGTTAATATTTTTATAAATTTATATCATTATATTTTGTATTATATCTATATATAAAAAAATATTAAATATATAAACATAACATGTTTTTCTTAAATATATACACATGCATGTGTTTGTATTTATATATACATAATAAATAAACAGTAAACACTCATATCTTGTGTAAATAAAAACTATTATTTTGGATGCGATTAATTCTTTCACAGCATTAATATATATATATATATATATATATATATATACACACAGACCGTTTTATGTTTTTTATACAAAAAATTATACATATTAATGTATATTTTACTTTCGCAAGATAGTAGTCTATATACACTAATAAACTTCTCAAAACGTGGATTTTTAACTATCAAGACACAAGTATAGGCACTGTTATAAGCCTTATAATTAAGGCTGTTATAATGATATTATAGGCGATATAATAACTCGCAATAAGTAACTTTCTCAGGGCATCTGATCTGTCCTCAGACGCAGTGCAGCAGCAATGAACCGCGCTACATGACATCGTGCTCAATAACTCCAGCGACTCACATTACTGTCTGTGAAAACAGATTACTCGAAAACGTCAATCCACATTGTTTGTTTTTTACTGTATTTAAAAAAATAATTATATCTTATATCTTAATGCCAATATCTTCACCAGATAAAAGCGGTAGTCACGTGCGCCACAAATACAATATAGTTTGATAATAAATAGTTTTAACTTACCGAAACGCTGAAGACACTGAGGAGAACTCAGGGAAAGAAAACAAAAAGCAAGAGAAGGCGAGCAGGCTTCTCTTTTGAAGTGTTAACTGAAGAACATCGCTCTGAGCATCAGGCACTTCTGAGGAGGAAGACGACCGAGTGAAGATGACCCGGCTCAAATATATCGTTTCTGGCTTAAATTTGACTTCATTAACAATGTGTAAACACTGAAATAATAACTAGATCAAGTATTATATGCCAGCTCTCTGTCTGCTTCCTCTTACTGAAGAAGCTTGGCAGATTTTATACCGGCTGGAGCCGGTCTTCAGGCGCGCTCGCGCGACAGCTGTGCTCAGAGACTCGGGAGCGCGCTGGGCTGAGCTCAAATCTCACCTGTCCGTGTTTATACAGGACAAAACACACGCAGAGCTCGTGTGCAAAAACAGATACAGAATGTTTTGTTTTGATCCTGCGTTCCAATTATTATCAATTAAACTGCAGTTGGGTTGTTTTGATTTAATAATAATAACTTAAACAAAAATACAGCTAACACAATAAAAACATGATATCACAATAAAATATGATTTATGAAAATTAATAACAAAACTGAGTTATCTGTTTTTGCAAACAAACTCTTCATGTCCAGCTGGAGACTATCTGAAGAGTCAACATGTCACAGCAGATTGTGTTATTTAACCGCGACATCACTTAGCCTGTGTGCTGTCTAAATACACGCATTTCATAAATAGTTTAATTATTGATAACAGTCACTTCATGCACAACAATGTCAAACAGCAAGCGTGTTGTGAGGACTGCAGTGGCTCTGTGAAGGCGCGAGCACGCGCGGCATGACGAGCCTCTGCCGGGTAAAACAGGTTTATTCCAGTTCTGCCTCCAGCACGAGCTGCCTCGTAAAGATTCAACTGTTAGCCGGCCTTTAATGACACCTTGTAAATATAGAGTGAAAATCAACATTTAGTAACACCTTTCGACAAATTCCTTCAAACCAAACTCTAACGATCTTGTTATTTTTTGTTCTGCCGGCGGTGACGTCACTCGCGCATCCTTCCTGTTTCCACAGACACGCTGCTGACGTCACGCGCGTGAAGAAACCTGCGGGAAACTTTTAGCGGTAATAATGCAAACCTTGCTCTCCTAATTTATGAAGAGCTGTATATCTGTAACCCACAAAACTACTACCCGCATTTAAAACAAGCTTACTGCTGTTGCGCAAACATAACAGATACTGATAACTTCAGAAACATTGTTGAGTGTTTTGTTTTATACTGCTTTAGTTTGAGAGGTGAAACGTTCAGGGACACACACACACAGTGTGGTTTTATTTAAGTTTTGCATATAATTTTAATATAGGTCTACACATTTTTGCATTACAATGGATATTATCAGCACAACATTTTAAGTAAACAATTAATTGAAAATAAAATACACAATTTCGTAGTCTACGATTCCAAAAAGTACATTTTTTGCTGCAAATTCGTGTAAAATCTGATAATTATGTTCTCTAGCGTGATTGATATGATACAAAGAGCATCTTGAGCTTCGATGAAAGAACATTGACCATCTGTACAAATAAGTCAAAAATTTAATCTGATTAGTGATTTGAACAGTGACTTAGAAATGGTGCAGAATCAGAAATATTTCTTTCTCATTTTACATCATAATGTTTCAATTATTTTCAAAACCCTTACAGTTTCTGCTTGCTTCAAGTTAAAAGTTTAAATGATCTTTTGAATCCCGAGGTCTTCTAAATCATGTATCCTTGCCAGTGTCAGATTATGCGTTTATCTTTCTAGGTGGGTTTACAGAGAGAGGACTGTCATTTATGGTGAGAGATAAGTAACCTAACTGTTACCTAACAATGTCTTGCGTCATTGTCTTTCACAATGGAGAGTGCTTGTGTTGTGATCAGCACACCAAGCACAGCGGCATCGTTTATATCTGGTTTCTTAACTACCGCTGCCATTGATTAATAGAGTGTATCTCAAACTTGTTTATGAGTGTACTGGACACTTTTCATATTAGTTGACGTGTCCAATATTCAGCCACGTCATCAATTATCCTGACTTGTTCTTTATAGAAACATATCATATGTCAAAATATGCATGGCATAGGCCACTCAGATATTTTAAATGAACTCTCTGCATTAGATCAAGTGAGGTTTTTTAACTCCTGTTTGAGAAACACTCAAGTAGAATGTAAGTAATTTAATCACTTGAGGCTCCAAATATTTGTGCTTATGTTACATTTTTCTATTTCAATGTATTTTCCTAAGATTGTTTTTCATAGACACCTTAGCAGAATTAATTATTATCATCAAAATATGCTGTTACACAGAGTTCACCATAACAAGAGTTCGTATGATCATTATATGCTGACTTACAATGTCTGGTTAAATTATAGCACTGTGTACACTCAGACCAAGGTCACAGTGCAACACTGCTGTGTGTACTCCTCACAAAGAAATGCTGACCATCATGCCATTTTAACTTTACTACAGTGTGAAAGAAAAGGTGAAAGTATAGCACTGAGTTAAAGCACATCTGAATACATGACTGTTAAAAACGCTGGTCTGATTAATCGATGATGGGTAGATTGAAAATGGATTACTTAAAATGTCCTTGTAAAGAAACTTGGGAGTTACTGTTTGTGTTATGATTATAATTTCAGTAACTTCCAGAAGATGTATCAGGCATTTGTGTCTATGCCAAACCCTGTATATAAGCACCAGACATCAGTCGGTGTGTGGTGGAATATTGTTCAGTACCTTGGACAGCTCATTTATCACACACACCAGGGCCATTTTTTATATTCAAATGTTCTTATGCAAGTACTTGATGATAGGAATGCCTAAAAACTCTAGTGTGTGTTCATTTTAGCACCTTTAGGTCACATTTTATCATCAATATACCATTATGAGAATCTGCATTTTTATCATGGTGGCCCTTCTTCAGGTATTAGTGACTCTGTGTGACTTATTCCCTCTCCAGGTGGGAATTGCTTCCCTATTTTTTTGATAGAATATTTTGCATTTGTTAATAAATATATTTTTCATAAAGAATGAATGATGCAGTTTTATATAGCGCTTTATTGTGTATTGTTGTACACCCAAAGCGCTTTACAATCATGGGGGGGGTCTAGCTACAGGTTGAGAGAGAGAGTCATAGAGCCAATCAAGTGGATGGGGATTATTAGGAGGCCATGATTGACAAGGGCCAGTGGTGGGAATTTGGCCAGGACACCGGGGTTACACCCCTAATCTTTACGAGAAGTGCCATGGGATTTTTAATTACCACAGAGAGTCAGCACCTCGGTTTAACGTCTCATCCGAAGGACAGTGCTATTTACAGTATATTGTCCCTGTCACTATACTGGGGTGTTAGGACCCACACAGAGCACAGGGTGAGCACCCCCTGCTGGCCTCATTAACACCTCTTCCAACAGCAACCTAGTTTTCCCCGGAGGTCTCCCATCCAGGTACTGACCAGGCTTAACCCTGCTTAGCTTCAGTGGGCAACTGGTCTTGTGCTGCAGGGTGATATGGCTGTGGCTATAAGACTATTAGCTCAGCCCTACAATGTGAATACTCAGAGGAATGCAGAAAAATAGCATGTTCACTCAAAAGCATGTTCATTGTAGTGCTTTCTAGGTACAAACAAATTGCCTTAATTTATGTGTTTATTCTAAATGAGCCATTCTTAGAATCTGTTTTCATTCTGTTGAAGGCAAAACATTTTAACCAGCACTTATACCGTACTTTCTTTGTTATAAACTGTAATTTGCTACATAATTGAACTGAAACATAACTATATTTAAGGGGCTGTATTATTGGCGGCTAATGTTTTACATACTGCTGCGCTGCACATGTTGTTCAGCATGAAGCTGCATTGTTGACTTTGAATAGAGTGATTTATTGCTCATTGCTGTGAGAGAAGCAGGTTATTTCAGGTTATTTTCAAACTCATAAATGCAAATCTTATTATTAGCTTTAATATCCTTTTACAAGAATTAGCATATACAGCAAGGGCAGAGAATAGCCCATGAAATCTCTCATGGAAATGACCTCAGAAGTTGAACACAAAGCTCTGCGGGATCAACTAAGTTGTTTTGACTGGATAATGCCCAAAGCTCAACGTGTTCTTTTGCCTTTCAAAACAAATAATGATCAGTGTAGCACAGCTGACTCTTCACAGCACTACAGTGCTCATGTTCTCGTGAAAAAAAGGTTATCTTGTTCACGTTCTATCATCAGGGGACTAATCCGGTATAATTATCTCATATTTGTACAAGCCACATATCCTATATCATTTTATAGTATGCTGTTGACCATATATATAAATATATTGATACTGTAAAATAGAGGATTCTACATGGCAGACTCACACTGAATAGACTTCGTGTGTATTGATATGAAAGATCTTAGGATCTCTCTGTGGAAGTGGGCCTGATCATGTAAAATGTGGGTAATGATTAACTGAATCAACTATTAGATACATTATCTAATGTGACCTATGGTAAAAATCGGACCTAAATGACAGAAATGTTCATGGTGTCCTTAGTCTCCACTTTCATTGGGATTTATCAGGTTGAGTGTTGATTACTCTGACTTGTCTGACAACTCAAGACAAAACGAACTGTTTAAAGTCACCAATAACATGCGTATTGAATTATAATATATAAGATATAATTATAAAACAGTTTTGACAGTATTCTCTTTTGCTCACCAAGACGTACAGTAATGTAATAAAATAGTGTTGCATTCCATGTTGTTATTATTATAATATAAATATTATTACAATGTTAAACAGCTATGTAGTAGTACATTTCTATGTAATTTATTCCTGTGATGACAAAGCTGTATTTTCAGCATCATTACTCCAGTCTTCAGTGTCACGTGATCCTTCAGAAATCATTTTATTTATGCTCAAGAAACATTTCTCATTTTTAAAATGTTGTGCTGCTTAATTTTTTTTTTTTTGTGGAAACAGTGATATGTTTTTCAGGATACTTTGATGAATAGAAAGTTCAAACACAGCATTTTCTTGAAATATATATTTTTGTAACATTATTATTAATGTCTTTACTGTCATTTGCTGAATACAAGTGATAAAAAAAGAACTTTTGATTGAAAGTGTCTATTCTAATCCGATGAAGAAAAGACTACAGCAGACAGTTTTGTTTTGCATATTTTCATTCCTAATAGATTTCCTACATAATTCATCTCTTTTTTTATCTTTTGGTCTTGAGCAATCCAGCAAAATACTTTGCACTCTTACAAGTAATATCATAGGCACATACATACAAAACATCCCGTTGTATTAGTATTCAGGATGGTAACATGTAAACATATTATGTATCAATACAGCAAAACACATATATAAAAAAGTAATTACTCTCCTCTTATGATTCGTTATGATGGTGTTATAAATTAAAATAATAAAATGCTACAGTATTATTTCTGAATTACTACAATGTGTTATGTAACTGGAAAAATATGTGGTTATATTTCAGTCATGCACCTCATTTATAACACACCCTTCAGGGGTCTGAGTGACAACGACCCAAATCCCTGATCAACTCAATTTAAGATATTATCATTTCAACCATTCCTTTAATAATTTAGCACCCTGAAGTTAGTGTTTTTGATTTGTTTGTCCTTGCTCATGCACTGAGGATCCTCCTGTGTCAGTTGCAGCCTCCACCTGTTCTCTACCCTCTCACGGTCGTCTCCCCTTTCCTCGCCCAGATCCGTCACGGCACCAATTTATCTACCGGAAACCAGAACAGAGCTTTATTGTTCCCTCGGCCATGGGTGTGTTATAGACAGATACAGATCTCAACAAGAGCTAGCTGAGAACATGTCTGACACATATCAGTTAGCCATAAGGACATTTTAGTACACCACAATGACACCTGGAAGGTATACAAACGCAATAGCATCAATCCAAACTGACATCCTATAAATGATTCAATCCTTCTGACATCACAGTCCTGAGCTCGTCCATTTAAAGGAATAGATGTTCTCCCAAAAATGAAAAGTTGCTGAGAATATACTCACCCTCCAGCCATCCAAGATGTAGACGAGTTTGTTTCTTCATCAGAACAGATTTTGAGATATTTAGCTTTACATCACTTATTCACCAATGGATCCTCTGCAGTGAATGGGTGCCGTCACAATGAGTGTCCAACAGCTGATAAAGGTATAAAATAATGACTCCAGTCCATCAATTAATGTCTTACATGCTGATTTTTGCTTTATAAATGGTGGACTGGGGTCTTGTGGATTGCTTGTGGATTATTGTGGTGTTTTTAATCACCTGTTTGGAGACTTATTCTGACGGCACCCATTCACTGCAGAGGATCTATTGGTGAACTAATAATATAATGCTACATTTTTCCAAATCTGTTCGGATGGACAGAGGAGCGTACATTTTCAGCAACTTTTTAACTTTAAGCATCTGAAACTATCATTTCAGCTCTATCAAAACAAGTTAGGAAGTGTTAGTGTTAACAAGGCCTGTTGGACAATAAGTGCTCCACCTTGTGGAGTTAAGCGAGCACTGCATCAATATAAAGCATCATTTCTAGTTTCTCCTCTTGATCATTGTAAAAATGTTTATTTCATTGTTAAAATGTGATTAATACATTGAGATTTGTTCAGATGGAGCATGTTTAAGCTGAAATACTCCTGTATGTTGTGTGTGTGTGCATATACAAATATGTGTTTGAGATCATCCCATTTAGACTAAAACAGCTCTCATTGTTACAGTTATCTTATGTAGCAATGGTGATGAATGAACCCATCATTTGCTGGACCAAAAAGGCCAACAGCATGTCAAAGACATATAATTGGTGGATTTGATGCATTGTTCATTGTCCTGTCTGTGCACAAACAAACAAATTAGTCATCTAACTTGTGCTCATGTCCATGTATATAAAATCAGAAACATCATTAGACTACAACAGCAGATTTAGTGTCATAAAATGTATTTCAACATCTAAGATGAATACAGATGATGTGGAACACTTTTTAATTATTTTCATATAATCTACATATACAGATACAAGGCTACATATACAGATTTTTTTATGCTTTTTAAAGAAGTCTCTTATTCTCACCAAGGCCAGTGTTACGAATCCGGTCTATGAACTTCCATTCACTCACCACCAGAGGTCACCCGCTCACCGCATGTACTCTCACACTACACAGACTGTTGCACTTCACCTCGGACTACAGTTCCCATCATCCATTGTACTAATGACACACACACACACACACACACACAGCTGGATGCACTGATGACACACACACACACACACACACACACACACACACACACTGTTTGTGATTAGACATGCTACTTAAGCCATGGACTTCCTCCTACTCACTGCCGAGTATTGTAGTCTATATCAGGGTTCCTCAAATCTTTCCCGGGAGGTCCAATCTGCTGCAGAGTTTAGCTCCAACCCTGATCAAACTCACCTACCTGTGATTTTATAATGATCTTGAAGACTGATTAGCATGCTCAGGTGTGTTTGATTAGTGTTAGAGCTAAACTCTGCAGCAATGGTCCAGATTTGTGGACCCCTGGTATAGTCTATATCACTCTCCTATAGCGATAGCTACTCAACGGAGCCCGTGTAGTTATCATAGTCTTGCCCTGCCCGTTTTGATTCTTGGCCGTGTATCTCGGATTAACCCTGTGCCTGCTGTTTCAGACTCTGTTTGCACCTCGCTTGGACTATTGGTCGTGTACCTGGATTATCTCTCTGCCTTGCCCTGTTGGATATTCACCGATCGAAGACCTGCGCTTGCCCAAGGATTACTCTTTGTCGTGCCTGTGTTGTACCTGTTTGCATAATCTTGCTTGTTTTGTGACCACTTCCCTGAATAAAAGCCTTGCAAATGGATCCGCACGCCTCTTGTCTCATAGGCTCCGTAATAGCTGCGTTTATTTATTATAATTTTTTAAATAATATTGTTTAATGTTGACAGCTGTATTTTCAGCATTATTAGTGTCACATGATCCTTCAGAAATCATTCTAATATACTGATCTGATGCTCAGGAAAAAAATATTATAATTATCTTATTAACAGTTGTGCCGTTTAATATTTGTTTTAAACTTTTGTTTTCAGAATTTTTTGATGAATAGTTCAAAAGAACAGCATTTATTTGAAATCTTTTGTAACATTACAAATGTCTTTACTGCTACGTTTGGTCAACTAAATGCATCCTTGCTGAAAAAAATTACAAATAAAAATGTTACTTCCCCCAAACTTTTGATAGTAGTGTATGTCATCACTTATTAGTTATATGAACTTTGAATGAAAATGAATTTTTAGTAATAACGATTTAGCTTTAAGTGTCTCACTTTGACAATGACAATAAACAATCTGAATCTGAATCTGAATCTGAATCTTTGTCTGTATTCACCCAGAACTTACATGAATGTAGCATTATTTCAGTCTAAATACATAATAATAACACTGAAATATATACTTCATTATTCCATACATCAAAGGAGTAATGTTTGGAATGATATTTGTCTTTTATGTTGTGTAAGAGACATGTTCATCTTTGTTCAGGTAAAATGCATTATTATGATCTGCTTTCTGTCATCAGACCTGAACAGTCTGGTGTTGAGTTGGTTAAAGATAATAAATCACACTAAGTTTGAGTGCTTGTGGACAGAGGGACAAAACAAGCCCATTCTCTGGAATGCACCACCGCCGCTTAGACGCGGGGAGATTAGCGAATGCTCACGGGAGGAAATTCTGTTTCATCGTCCAGACACACAGGCCCTGCTGCAAACTCGTGCTCGGGAATCACCTCGCCCTTCTTAGCTCCCCCATCCTCTGAGTAGCCTGAGACGAACACAGTTGGATCATGAAAAAGAGTTCTCATGTAGAACTGTGTGTGTTTGTGTGTGCTGTGGTACCTGTGAGAGTGGCTGTAACGGGTGCAGAGGTGGGGATGGCCACAGTGGCAGCATAGGACTGGCATGCTTGCGGTGGCCCCGTGAGGTCTGATTTCTCAGTCTCCTCCCAATCCTTATCTGATCCAAACAACCTGGGGGTTAAAGGCCATATTGATAAGTTTTAGCAAAATAAGGTCCGTGCCTATTCTACTGAAATAGATATTAATGTTGTGTTCTACATAATACATTGCACACAATCATGGCCCAAAGTGAATTAAGAAACTAGTGTGCTTAAAAAATAAGTTGCTAGTCCAGAAGGAGACCTCTTGTTCATGAATGAGCTGAATGAACTGGGTCATCTATTCATGATGAGGATTTGCTGAGTCAGAGACTGAACGAGAGTGGATGTCATTCGCTCGTGTGACATTTCTGTCATCATTTACTCACCCTCTAGTTTTTTAAGCCCTGTATAAATATAGTTCTTCTGTTGAACACAAAATAAGATATAAAAAACATAAAAAAAATCCCCATTGACTTCCATAGTATTTTTCTGTACTATGGAAGTCAATGAGGGCCATCAACTGTTTGGTAACCCATAATCTTCAAAATATCTTCTTTTGAGTTCAACAGAAAAAAAGAAACTAAGACAGGTTTGATGAGAGAATTTTCACTTTTGGGTGAACTTTCCCTCAAAGCTTTATTTTAATTGACATTTTTTTTTTTTTAAATGTAGTTCTAAATTGCTCCTTTTCAAGTAATTACTTAAAAGTCTGGATGACTCACTCTTAACACACAAAAATACAGACACTAGTCGCCACCCGCTGGCTTAAGGATGTAAAATGAAACAAAAAAAATCCACTCTATTTTTTGAACACGTTTAAAAGATTCAATCTTTGACCTTGTCCAGTTTTACTTTGATATTAGACTCTTTTTCCAGTTAAAGAAGAGTGATGACTCACCTGTGCTTCTGCACCAGAGTGCATTCACCCCCGTCTTGAGGATCAATGTTATAGATGAATAGCTGCCCATCAGAGGAGGCCACAAGCAAACGTGGAAGCTTCTGGATTCTGATTGGTCGGGTGAAACTCTTGAATCAGTTTTTTTTTCTCAGTAAATACAAAGTTAAGCTTTGCAGGTTGCTGTGTAATGAGTGCAGGACTCACATTGCCAGGGCACAGACATTCTTCTGATCTGCCATCTGGAGCCGGACGGTGGCAAAGGCTCGGTCTTGACTCATCATGCCTGACACCTGTGCTGGGAGGTAGCTACTGGCTGCTGTGAACATCTTACCTACATATGCTGACCAAGAGGGAGCTTCCTCATCCCCACTGCGAGAGAGACACAAACACTGACAAAGTTAAGACTTTCTGAATCATTCGTTCAGTTGTTTATTAAACAAAGTGAGAGCAAAGAGCATTTTCAGTACCTTGGGCTGTGCTGTTCAAGCTTGAAAATGTGCACCGTCTCTGTATTGCTTGAGGCACAGAGGAACTGAGCATCCGGGCTGAAGGAAAGGGAGCTGATGTTGACATACCTTTGGTGACACAGACCCACACAAAGGTAAAACATGTGAAGCAAACAGTCTCACACATACCACCGTTTACACAAACGCCTCCAACTCTCTTTTGCTCCTTCTGTAAGATCAAAGTATCTTCACGGTTCACTGTTAGCTTTGAATCATCATCACTGTACCTTTTCATCCCGCGCCGAAACTCAAACAAGCGCAGTCCCTCTGGAACGGAGAAGACTCGAATCACTGTGCCCTAAAAAAGCAGAAAAGAAGTGGACAGATCCAAAAACAAAACAAAACAAAAATATTATTATAGTTAAATTATATTTGGCCTAAAGAATACTGAAGCCTATTTTAGGAACATTTTATTAACCAATTCAGCGCTTTAGACACAAATTCCAGCCTTGATATATGTCTGGATATGTTCATTTGATTTCATATTTTAATTCACCCCTTCAAAAACTTTTTTGTTTTTTTGCCATTTTTAGAAAAAATTTGATATATGAGGTAGCTTCATTTTAAAAGTGTGATTTCTAGTCCTGAAAAAAAAACATATATATTAATAACATCTTCCAACTCCATGGGCATGTTTATATATTTAATGAATGTTATATTTTTGAAAAAAGTAAAAATTTAAGCTTTAAAATGTTTTATTGGGTAGACATTTTTAGTAAATTATTCTTTTGAAACCTTAACCTTAAGTCTTATCCAATAAATCAAAGAGGTCATGGGCCCTTTTAAAAAATTGTTGTGGACATTGAGGGGCTTTGGAGTCAAAAAGGTTGAGAGCCACTGTTCTAGAGCATTTTTACCATAGTACATAAAAAAAATGACTTTGTTTCCCGCCACCCGGTCCAACTGCCCTGAGCTCTTCACACAACAGTCAGCGCGTGACGCATCTTCTTCTTCTTCTACCGCCATCACATTCCTATCTCTCAAATGGACCATTGACACTCTATCTACAATCTGATTTAGGAGTGTCAATGTCCATTTGAGAGATAGGTGGCGGTAATGCACTTATAAGTCTGTGGTCCGCCGTAAAGCAAGAAGACGCGTCACGCACCGGCTGTTGTGTGAAGAGCTCAGGACAGTTGGACCGGGTGGCAGATCAGAGGTAAAAAATGATATAAATACTGTTCAGTTTCTTGCACAGGCCGATCGTTTCGTGTCTTTAGACCTCAATGTATCGTCACGAGCTGCAGGGTTTAATTTGGTTTTGTCTGTGTATGTTTTTTTTCTCTCAAAGCCGTGAGTCCCATTGACTGACAGACTGCAACGGTTTGAGTAAAACATCTTAATTTGTGTTTTACTGAAGAAACAAAGTCACCTACATCTTGGATGCCCTGTGGGTAAGCAGATAAACATCACATTTTAAAGCATTAAAGCCACGGTTTCTTTCTTTTGGATTTAGGGTGAAACTTGACCCAGACATGTTCTTGACCAGTTTTGTGGGGTTCACTTGGCTATGTGTCTGTATAATAAACAGTGGCTCTTTACCCTTTCAGAAGCACTGGCCAGTTTGGTGCCGGAAGCATTGAAGGTGATGGCAGCCAGTGGACTGTCATGAGCTGGAATCATGGTCACAGTGCTCTGAGTAGAAGAAGAGACACAAACACACAACAAAGAAAAAGATTCATGTGATGCATCAGCACTAAAGATTAAGCATTTGTCTCATGTATAGTAACTAACTGAAACCAAAATGAGCAGCAAAAGTATTTTTTACCAGATTGTTGGAATCATAGACAATAATTTCTCCGATGGTGTCACTTCCTGGATATGCCAGGAAAGAGTTGGAATGGTTGGTGGAGAGAGCACAGAGACCTACAGAAACACATGGGTGGCCAAACATAAACACAGTCTACAGATTCATATTTTAATATTCAAATCTATGTATAAAATATATATCATAATTCTAGATTTTTCAATTCACTTACCTGATGGGTTGGATGGTGTGTTGAGAAGGGTCTTCATGAGTTTCATGTCTTTTATATTGTGGATATAAATGGATTCCTCTAGACAGACAACCAGTCTCTGCCACGAGAAACACACAAAAACTAATTTCCACATGTAAGCTAAACTTTTAAAGAGTAGAGACAAGGAGCTGTATAATGGATAATTGGCAGGTGTTTTGCTGCAGCACAGCTGTGTTGTGTTTACCTGTCTGTTTAGACGCACTGCAAGAATGTTGTTCGAGTAGCTGTAGTTGCAGATCTCTGTGCCCTTTTTGAAGTGGTAGACATTCATGCGACGTGGCACGGACTGACTCACCACCACAACCAGGCTGCTGGAGAAAAGCCTTTCCACGATATACACGTCTGGAGTTTCTGCTGAAGGGGAGCAGAGAAAAGGACACATTAGGACACATACAGGAAACAAGCCACATACAAACACGTGTAGTTGATGTACAAGCACTTTGTGGATTTTTTAAAAGTCAAGCTTAGTCACCTTTATTTATACAGTGCTTTACAGATGGCTTCAATGCAGCTTCACAGTAAGTAACAGGAAAATAATGTAAATACTAATAAACATATGCAAAGGTCTTTAAATATGAGACCAATTCTGCTGTAAAGCAGCTCTAACAAGACGATATTTAGCTCAAATCAGTTTAGCGATTCAGTTAAGTGAATGTGTAAAGTCTATATATTATAAAACAATTAATTTGACTATTTGTAATCCTGGAGTCAATAGTGTCAATCTTCAGCTCAAGACTGTTTATTTTAATTAAATTCAGTTTAATAACAGTGTCAGTGTTTCAAAATCCATCCATTATTAAACAATTTGATTCATCTGTAAAGCAGCGCTATAAAGATAACACTGTCATTATCCAGCTCAATTCAGTTCAAGTTGTGTTCTCATCTGATAGCGTCGGTGCAGTCAAATCCATAATGTTGCTGATGTGTCTTTTAAACCGCAAGTCAAAAGTGACCGTGGAAAGAAACCCAAACTCCATCAGATGACAGAAACAGAGATAAAAGCAGCATTTAAAGAGGTAGTAACATCCACACATATTCTGTGGTCATCACTTTGTAAAATTAAAACTGAAGTCATTATGTACCTTTACTAATGAGTGTAAAGTTATTTTTGAAGAAACAGAAACATGCAGGTTGTCAATGATATGAGGCCGTGGTAATTATTAAATTTTTGATTCTAACCCTATGACTTTCCAAGCATAACTTTTATTTTGCATACATTAGCAAAACAGGCTGTTTCTCTGTCTTCAGCATTTACCAGCCAGAAATCTTTGAATGACTTTGTTGTGGACTGCAGATACGATCTCAAACAATAAGGGTGTTGCCACCAGGTAAAATGAACCAGCAGCCTATTTTGACTCCATTAAAACAGACAGGACAACTTTATGACATCTAGGGCGACTTTATCTCTACACATTCACGGACAACACAACCACAGATCACACATGTTTTAAGAGACAACTCTTTAGGTAAAATAACTCCAAAGTCAAATTTCTTCTCATTTCTTTCTCAACACAATACAAAGGAAATGAGAAGGCATTTTCAGTTTATTTAGTAAGTGACTTGTAAGAAAGTGGCTACACCCTATGATGATGACTATATTATATGGCACGAGTTGGTTCCACCTATTGCATGGCAGTGTGGCAGACAAACATACATGCCCGTTATATCACATTTAAACTAAAAAAGAAAGAGAATGTCTCACTGCTCTCATGAATGCAGTCCAGTTTGTCCACTGAGGTCACAGAGAATAGCCTGTATCCAGTTTTGGTGCCCACAGCCAAAGACCTGCAGAAACAATAAGATCTGATTTATCGTCAAATCTGATAAATAAGTGCATCCACAGTTCTGTATCAAGTTCACTTGTGCATATGCAGCTTATAATATATATATATATATATATATATATATATATATATATATATATATATATATATATACACACGCACACACATATATATATATATATATATGTATTTTACCCTAGGCTGAATCCACACATAATGAAGTAACACACAGATGTAATGCTAGCACAAACTCTACTGTCTAATATTTAAGTAGCAAGCAAAGTTTCTTTAAAATCCTAATACAGCACAGGTCCAGATGCATTTAGAACACAGTGTTAACCTCAACAAAGGTTGATTGTAATTATTTGGCTTTTATTTAAACAGAATAGTTTAGGTCAATAGGTCTGTTGCATGGATATATTTTGTTCCACATCTGTTTCGCAGGCTCCTCATTCCTCTAGACAAAGCTGTTCATGCCAGATCCTGTGCTTAGCATATCCTTTCCTACTTTTATTGGAGAACATAAGTATGTCTCCACCAACACGAACCACACGGCTGAAACCCAAAACAAAACCTTGTGTTTAGAGAAGGACTTTAATGACTGTGTCTGACATGTGCTGGAAATTACCGCTGTGACTAACACCCTAAAATAACAAAATTCAGATTTGTATAATACAAATGTGTTTTGCCTCAAGGTGACGTCAATCTCAAATAAGCAATATGTTAGATCACCTGACTCTCAGTATCTTGTTTTGGGTTGGATTTGCTGTGCTTGACTTTTTAATACAAATAAGCAGTGTGATCAACTGGTAGAAAAGAGGACACAAGTGGGTCACCTTGTCCGGAGACTGTGGACTAATCAATAAGATCGTACAATCATGCAAATTCAGTTCTATTTCTGAGTAAAAAGGCAACTCAATCATTCAGTTTCTCTTCTATAAAAATTAAAGATAAAGGTGTCTTTACACAGCCAAGCTCTATACCTGCTCAAAATACAGAGTAAAAACACAACAGAGCATAAATTATGCCTGTTTAGACCCACCTCAGCCCCTAATGCCGAAATATACAGTTGTAATTTTGCATCCAAAATAAACGTTTTTGTTTACACAATATATGTGTATTTTTCTGTGTAATTTTGTATATATATATATATATATATATATATATATATATATTTAAGATTTTATATATATATATATATATATACATAGAGTATATAAGGTCTCACATGGGGGAGGTTAACGTTTTTGATTACAAAAAAAATGAAGTGCACGGATAAATAATCTATAATAAACACTACAGTAGTCCATAAAAAAATAGAATAGTCGATTTTGATTTCATGCCGACTATAAACAGTCTGTATAAAGCCAACTAAATTCACTTCAGAAGTGCTTCTGTGCCACCTTTGCAATGTAAATGTGTAATATAATTCATATCAACTCTATAATTAATATGAGTGGATTGTGTAGTGTTTTGTGTGTTAGTTTATCCCATTTAAAGCACTTTTACCTAAAAACAACCAATTCAACATTGAAAAAACAGCACTGAAACAACGCAAAACACCTTTATAACATAGTGATTGGCTTTTTTATGGATATGTAATAATCAAAATAGACAGTAAACTGCGGACAATCCTTTAAGCAGAGGTGGCATTCCCTCTAGTAGGGTTTATCGCGGTTAATAGCATAAATATCCGCCTCGGAGGATGATGTAAGACTGGTCTGGAGATGTGCGGCGCTTACGTGGAGTCCTGGTTGAAGGAGGCGCTGCACAGCCCCGGCCCAACATCTCCGGTCTCCATCCCGATTCCCAACGACCTCCTTCCCTCCCTCCGCCCTGGATCGGAGGCCTGGGATCGGCTGGACCGCTAGCGGCAAAGCGGAGACCTAACGTTACTGAGGAAAAACGGGATGGTCCGAATAAAGTGGAAGAAGAATATACTCCAAAGCTTCGACTGTTCTTCCGCCTCACATTAATGAATTAAAACGCGATTTTTTTTGTACATTTACGACTTCAAGCGGAGCACAGAGAACGAAGCAAAACAAAACCAGCTGATCGTCGTTGCGTCACATCAACATCACATACTAGTGGTGGAAGAGAATGCGCCGTGTTGTCGTCTGGCTGAGCTCTGATTGGCCGAGTCAACTAAGACAGACGCTGATTGGCTGTAAGTGCGGAATTTAGCCGAAAAGGGGCGTGGTTTGAGTGTGCAATATTATATTATTCAGAGATTATAAACACCATCAAAATCTCCACGAATACAGTTATAACAGAGTCATTCACAGCCCTTCCCTCTTGTCCACAATGCTTATTAGTCCAAGGAAGTCAGACTCATTTCGGCAAACTCTTTCGAACAGTTCACGGACTGGTTTTGAACCGATTCGGTGATTCTTAAATGTCATCACGTGATTCCAAATATTCTGGCCTGGCATAATACAGATACATAAAAAAAAAGAATATCCTGAAAAAGGCCAATATTTTTTGTCACTCATTTCAGAAAGTGAGACCCATATATTATATTCATTACATAGAGTGAAATATTTCAAGCCTTTATTTCTTGAAATTTGGATAATTATGGCTTACAGATAATGAAAACCCAAAATTTTGTGTCTCAGAATATGAGAATATTACATAAGATCAATAAAAAACGGATATTTTAAACATAAATGTTAGGCTTCTGAAAAGTATGTTTATTTCTATGCACTCAATACTTGGTTGGGCCTCCTTTTGCATGAATTACTGCATCAATACGGTGTGGCATGAAGGCAATCAGGTGTAATGAAGCCCAGGTTACTTTGATAGCGGCCTTCAGGTCATCTGCATTGTTGAGTCTGGTGTCGCTCATCTTCCTCTTGACAATACCCATAGATTCTCTATGAGGTTCAGGTCAGCGAGTTTGCTGGCCAATCAAGCACAGTAACACCATGGTCATTGAACCAGCTTTTGGTACCTGTGGCAGTGTGGGCAGGTGCCAAGTCCTTCTGGAAAATGAAATCAGCATCTCCATAAAGCTTGTCAGCAGAAGGAAGCATGAAGTGCTTTCATTTTCTGGATATTTCCTGGTAGATGGCTGCATTGACTGTGGACTTCAGAAAACACAATGGACCAACACCAGCAGATGACATGGCAGCCCAAATCATCACAGACTGTGGAAACTTCACACTGGACTTCAACAACAACTTCAGCAACATGGATTCTGTGCCTCTCCACTCTTCCTCCAGACTCTGGGACCTTGATTTCCAAATGAGATGCAAAATTTACTTTCATCTGGAAAGAGGACTTTGGACCACTGAGTAACAGTCCAGTTCTTTTTCTCTGTAGCCCAGGTAAGATGCTCCTGACGATGTTTCTGTTTCAGAAGTGGCTTGGTAGCCCTTTTCCTGAAGATGTCTGAGCGTGGCGACTCTTGATGCACTGACTCCAGCTTCAGTTCACTCCTTGTGAAGCTCTCCCAAGTGTTTGAATTGGCTTTGCTTGACAGTATTCTCAAGCTTGCGGTCATCCCTGTTGCTTGTGCACATTTTCCTACCCCATTTCTTCCTTCCAGTCAACTTTGCATTTAATATGCTTTGATACAGCACTCCTTGAAAAGCCACCCCTTTCAGTAATGACCCTCTGTGACTTACCCTCTTTGTGGAGGGTGTCATTTATCAGTCTTCTGGACCATTACCAAGTCAGCAGTGTTCCCCATTATTGTGGTTTCAAAGAACAAGAGATACCCACAATTTATACTGTATGGATGGTCATTTATTGAAACTCAAATGTAGATATTCTAATATTTTGAGATACTGATTTTTGACTTTCATTAACTGTAAGCTCTAATCATCGAAATTAATACAAAAAACATTTGAAAGGTTTTACTTTACATGTAATGAATCTAAAATATATAAAAGTTTCACTTTTTGAAATAAGTTACAAGAAAAAATGAACTTTTTCACCATATTCATTTTTTTTAGATGTACCTGTATGTGACCCTGGACCACAACACCAAGTTTTTTTTTTGTGCACCCTCAGAGTCCAGATTTTAAATTAGGCTGGTTGTATCTTGGCCAAATATTGTCTTATGCTAACAAACCATACATTAATATAAAGCTTATGTATATGTATAAATCTCAATTTTAAGAAATTGACCCTTATGGTTGGTTTTGTGGACACATATATTTGTGGTCACATATATTAGCTATAAAACATTCCAAAAATCCATTCCAGTGTTGCGGTTTGTGAATTGTTTTTGATGAGGTTTAATTACATTTTTTTTATTGAAATGTCATGCATTCCAGTTTTTTATTAAAGTAATTATGTAGCTTTTAAAATATACTAAAATACAGAAAATATGTCATAAACATAACACAAGTTTTATTTATGTCTCTCGGTTTCCATTTTTTCATAACTTGAATGCGATTTAATTTTTTAATCGTAATTGTAATACAGTCAAGTAATTTCTTAAAATTGTATTCATATTTCTGCTGCTAAAATTTCTTCTCATGACATCGGTTTAATGCTCTCATGGCTCACTGCATGTAACAAACCTCTGTAGTGTTACAGCAAGAGAAAAAAGAAACAAAATCCCACAATGTTTTTAATAATGATTTAGTCACGCCCGGTTGCTTGCACCACTGTGAGGCATTAGAGGGCGTTCCTGTGTTTTGTGTTGTCTGTGTGTGTTGTTGATAAGTGTTACCTCATGTATTTTTTGTGACCCTGTCTTGGTTCTGTCATGCATTTTGGACGTATATCTCTGTGAATTATAATTAAAGGATCTTAAACTGCATTTGGACCCGCTGCCTGTTGCATACTTGTGCTAATTCGAAACAGATTTGTTTATTAATTTGTTGTTTTGGTTTATCAAATCTAGAAAGAAAAAAATATACAAATGCACAAATTTGTATTACATTAGAAGCTAATTTGGAGTAGAGAATTTGCATTTATGCTTGCATACAAGGTTAATTCTCTTTTTGGTGCTAACTAATCATTTGATTTTTTTTAAACCAACTACTTTAAAACATTCCCTTTTAATATTAATTAATACTGCATGAAAAAAAACTATTGCATACCACACATTTAGGATCGGCCATCCCACCATAGTCCATCATAATAAATTCAACAGGCTTAAATCACTTTAAAGTGTAACTTTTGTATTGAAGCTTAAAAAAGCTTCTGAGAAAACAAACTTAAAAAGATGGTCCCCGATTACTATTGTTTTCTGCTCTTTCCAGATCCCACGGTGTTTCAGTGCTAAAGATAAAAGTAAAGAAAATATTTAATACTTTTATAAATCGTCATTAGGTGACTGCTTACACCAGGGGTAGGCAACGTCGGTCCTGGAGTGCCGATGTCCTGCAGAGTTTAGCTCCAACCCTGAAAAAACCCTCACCTGCCTGAAGCCCTAGTAATTCTGAAGACCTTGATTAGCTTGTTCAGGTGTGTTTTATTAGGGTTGGAGCTAAACTCTACAGGACACTTCAGGACCGACATTGCCTAAATCTAGTGTTAAACAGTACTATCAAAATATTGTTTCATGACAATGCAATACCTTAAAATCCCAGATAACCATGGCACCATCTAAGCCCACACTGCTGAATTTTTCCACCTTGGCTTTCGGCCCTTCCAGAATACATAGCTGACTACAGTAGAAACAAAGTTTTAGCAAACTGCAATGTAATTTCTCTTAAATGTGAGCAAAATGCAAAAGGTGCTAAAATAGACTGTGCTTGCAGATGTCAAGCCTTATATTACGTGATGCTGTTCTGGTGCAGACTGCCCCCCCCAGTTTCTTCCTCCTCAGTAGTCGCTTTTTTGTCCAGATTACGGAAATGCTGCATGGCAGACATGTTACCCTTGGAGCTCTGCTTGGGAATGTCCACGTTCTTCACAAACGCCAAGCATCCAGGACCCTTGTATGAGAACTGATAAGGGCAACAGTCGTGGCCCTAAAATCCCCACCACAGACATATGCACAAAAAGGTATTCATATTAAACAGAGGTAGGAAGATACTATGGCACGTCTGAATCCAACGATCATGTCACATCCTGTCAACTGAGATACCTTCATGTATTATATGTGCACTTGTTTCCATGACAGTTGAGCTAAAATGAAGATATGCCATCTGAAAGTTGTGATTTGGGGTCAGTTTGTGTCTAAATGTATGTTTTTGACCATTTTTTTATGCCATTTCTTGCGAAAAATTTGTCATGTTCACTCTAAAGCTCTCTCCATTTTCTGGTATATTACACTGTTATGCTGCTAATAAGGCAGCAAGGCAACAAGTGTATATATTTTGCATTTGTTTGAAAACATTGAAAACATTTAAAGTGTATCTCACTACAATGCTTCATCTTAACCCATTTTATTATTTTTACATTAAATTAAATTCCTTACCGCAGCTACAATCTCAGTCTCACTGACATACAGCACGCTCAGCAATGGAAGATGTTCTGTTGTCAGCTGAGTAACCCTGCAATGCACAAAAATTCACATGAAGGCAGTCTAAAAGTGACTGTTAAAGTTCACACTGTGCATGTTATTAATTTCAGACAGCAAACTCCAGTGGTTTTATGGATGCATGGAAATCAAGGATAATTAGTATTCTATTATTTTAGTTTGATTTACTTTCTGTGTATGTAAAGACATGAGCTCTACAAAGCTTGTTATTTGTGAATGTTGGTATTACTCTTTTCCCTGTGTGGCATCTGCTACACCGATGGCGCTGTTGTGGCTAACCCAGGCCAGAGCATCACCAGATGGAGAGAAACAGACACTGTGCACCCAGCCACCGCACTCTTTATACTCCAAAAGCACCTCTCCAAAGGGCATTTTGGATCCCCAGGGTGTTGGTCCAGGCTTGTCCTCGATGTCCTTGATATATGCAGAAAAAATTCTACACCAATAAAAAGACCCATGTTACCAACAAAATGGTTTGCAAAGCAGCATGGTGCGAAAGTAGGGTGAATATTCAAACCTGCAGTTCAGGTCAGCTGAGCCAGCTGCCAGCAGTATGTTATTGGGATGCCAGTCTAGACTCAGGACGGTGGAGTTAATGGGTTTCTTGATATGCTTACTCAGCCACCTATAGAGTCAATCAGGAACAGAGATTGCACAAGAGATGTGGCTATGGATGAGATAGTACATATGTTTAGTAATGTCTCTCTCAGTCAGGGAAGAAATAAAAAAATAAGGTTGAAAAACAAGCAAGTCTCACCAGTCATTTTCTTTTTCAAAGTAGCACACTGAAATTAGTTTAGCCCCACTTCCAAGAGCAAACTTGTTCTCAAGAGGTGACCACTTGACACATGTGGCAGCTCGATTAATGCGAACCAGCACCAGCGTCGGCTTCCAAACCCCATCCTTAAGCGTCCATACATAGGCATTCCTATCTGAGGCACATGTCACTATACGGTTGGACTCTGGGGCCCAACCAATCCCTAAAATGAAAATAAATAGTTAGAGAGGATTATTTATTATCAGAATCTGTGTACGGGAAATATTTTAATCCAGTGCTATAGAATGAGGTATATGTCAAATGTCACTCGACTAAATTGAGGGTGAATTCCAAACGACTTTTTTTGCGCCCTTGAAGGGCCCTTCGGGAAGGGGACCACATTTGTGGAGATGCTCCAAACGAAAATGAACAACTGAATCCCTTCACGAAGTGCCCTTCCACAAGCCCGTTACCGAAGGCGATGGTCACTGCATGGAAGTTATTTCTGTTTGTGATCACGTGATCTTCGGTTATGAGATATTGCGATGCGTTTTAAAGCAAAGTTGAGGTCGATTTCGACTTCACATGTAAATGTAAGTGGAATAGGCAAGTAGAAGTAGAAATTTAAATAAGTAGAAATTCAATTTGTCTATTTTAATGGAATTCAAAATATTTGTCATCAGTGATAGAAATATGATTTAAGACTGTGAAAGCAAGTTTAGTTTGAAAGTTTAATAGTAAATAAGACTCAATTAGACAATGTTGGAATAAAATAATAATAATAAGTGGAAATATTCATTTGCAACTACCAATGGTCAAGGTAACAACTGTCAAGGTAACATTTGGTCAGTCATTCCCTTCACTAAGGGAGTCCAAGTGCTTATAGGAGACAGTAAGGCCCTACACCCTTCAAAGAACATACTTTAAGGGCTCTCCCCTTTGAAGGGAGTAGTGCACAGGGATACTGTTTGGAATTCGCCCTCATGAGTAATGAGACCTGTTTAACAGAATAACGAAGTTTGTTGCACAAAACCCTATTGCGCAATAAATGGCAAATTTAAATCTTTTCAAAATGTGTCATGAAATCAAAAATCATATATTTTCTAAATGTATGTTATTGATGTTGTGACCTATTCATCCATGTATAATTTTTAAATGAGTTTTGACCTTATAATTGTAATATTTAATAAAAATGTCTACCAATAATAAACCCCTCCCTTTTCATACATCTGCAAGCTTGCATTCAGATTTGCATCCATCCTATCAATAATGTTAGATTTAAACTTTTTCATTCAGATGTATGTCACAATGCAGAAGAAAATGTCTGTCGCTACTTCTTTCATTGCAGCTATGTTCCAGTTAGTATAAAACTCAGTTGTAGACTTGCACTGTTTACAGTGGTTTAAGGAAGGCCTTTGATTGGTGCACTGAGATAATGTTTGTTTTATGAGTCAATCTCGCAGTATCTGTAGGTTAATAACTAATGTGGCAGCTATTCTCTTTTGTCTTACCTGTGATGCGTCCACTGTGTTCTGTCAGTTCATGAATCTTAGTCCATTCCTTTCCTTTCTTTTGGTAAATGTGCACAACGTTGGTGTTGGGACTTACTGCAATTTCTAATAATAGAACAAATATATAATATTATTATTTTAACGTTTTATCTACATAAAATAAACCTGAAAAACTGTTGAAATGTCTTGCAAACAAAAACCAATGTATAAAGCAGCAATATTACAGTAAGTGGTTCATATGAAGAAGTGCAGCTTTTCTCCCAAAGACAATCTGATATTCCTCTGAGTAGATTATAATGGAAGAAAATGGAACTGCAGGCAGCAACATTAGGAACCTGAAGCGATGTAATTTATATTGAAATGTAGCTCAACTAGTTTGCTCTTACGTGTCCGGTCTTTGTTCCAGGCATGACAGGACAGAGGCTCCAATCCAAAGCTATAGAGGGACATGTTTCAACAGGGCAGCCCTGGAATGCACCGCAGATGTTAGGAAGAGCATGCAATCATGAAAATCAATGTGACTAAAAAAGAAAGACAGTGTGTTGCTAGCTTAAGTTCTCCACCCAAATGTTCTTGTCATTTTTGTCATTTTTCTAAATGATACAATTTCTCCTTGGTGAGTATTTTCATTCACATACATTATTACTACAGTCACATTTTACAGTCACAAAACAACATTTCCATAATTACAAGTGAATTAAATGAATTTCGCAAACATGTTTACAGTGTTCAGTACTACAAAAGAGCCATTCTTCTTTATCCAATTCTCATTAGAATATAGTTCATTTACAGTACATTGGCATGACTGAGCAGTGATCGCAGACCTGTACATTAAATAACAACCCTACCTGACTATGGAAAATCAACTATGCCCTCACCTTTATCTCTTCCTCTATTTGGCTAGATAGTGATATATCCTATATCCTTGTGCTGGAGAGCTTTTGGAAGGCTATGTTCGTGGACTCTGGGCAGTCGACACGAATGAGGCTGGGCAGTTGTAAGGAAGGCTGCAGAGGCAGCAGGGAGGAGATAAGAGAGGGTGTGTCTTTATATTCTCATATAGACACCTGGCCATACAGTCTTATGTTTATGGGTCATATTTTAAAAAATCACTTAAATGGACAGTTCCCTCAAAAATGAAAATTCCGTCATCGTTTACTCGTCTTAATGTCGTCCCAAAGCTGTGTTTTCTTCTTTCTTCTGTGGAACATACACGAAGATATCTTTGCATCTTTGCATCCCATAAAATAGAAGTCAATTTGGTTTGGCTACAAATATTCTTCAATGTTCTTTTGTGTTTCACAGAAGAATAAAGTCATGCAGCTTTGGAACGCCATTAAATTGATTATTAAATGATGACGGTATTTTCATTTTTGGGTGAGCTATATCTTTATTACACTTCACTTCTTGTATTGTGTTTTATCTTGACTTGAAATAGTTATTTCTGCTTGTATTATTGTATTATATTGTCCTTTGTAAGTCAGTATATATGTAAAAGTATCTGTTCCAAATAAATAAATAAATGAATGAATGCCAGATGTTGAACTTATGAATATTACCCATGGTTTAACTACAAATAAAACTATAGTTAAACCATGGTAACCACAAATGAACCATAGTTTTGCTGCACTAACCATAGTTTAACCATGGTATTTGTAGTAAAACTGTGGTCACACCAATGGTAATCAATCACTGATTTATAATAGAAAAGTAATAGTAATAGTCATTATATATAGATCAGTGTAATCAATATGCCAAAAACATGTTACTACACTGTAACTACAATAAAACCATGGTTAATTTTCATAAGGGCAGTTGTTGGTGTACTGGTGAAGTATTAGTTTTGTGGAAGAAAAGAATGACATTTCATGACCCTGGTTGAATAAGGACAACACTCGGATTGGGTTTATGTACACGCATTAATCTTTTCAGCTGTCATTCGATCCAAATAACACAGGCTCTCAGTTTTAAACACATGGAAAATAAATACTGTTCTTTTGAAATTCAATGGCATGGCAGGGGGACTGCAAAATGTAATCTAAACACTTAGCACATGCAGCACATCATGTGAGTCAGAATGTAATAAATGAGCTTGTCTGATATCCTCGAGCTCCTCTCCACACAAAAACAAGCCCTTGCCCTTTAAGGTTGTCAGGAGTTACGGGCTTCCCAGATCGAGGCGCATTGACGTCAATCGTTGTTTGTGATTGGTCATAACCTTTTCCGGTGAGGCATCCATCCATCCGAGGACTGTGAGAAAGCCCGTGTAAACGGAGTAAAACACGTCGACAATCTCATCGAAGCGACTCAGGTATGAATATTTAATAGCAGAAGTCTTCGCCGTAACATTTGTTGATATCGATGCGTGGGCTGCCAGCCTCTTAGAGAGGTTAGTATAATGCCGTCGGCTTCCGTTGTTGTGATAATGAAGATTGCAAGATGGCGTATTTTGCTGCTTGTCAAAACTGGCTGCAGAAAACACAGAGCTGGAAGAGGCTACAGGACGACGCTGCTTGACGTTTACACACGTGCTAAATAACCTGCATTTGCAATGTTTAATGTTGTAGCGGGTTGGAGTAGCGCTATGTACGTTTTTTTAATCACTGGTACTTTGTTTTCATTAAAATGTGATCACGAGGTAACGTTAATGTTTTTTTTCTTTTTCTCTTTATTACCAGAAGGTTCCCATAGCTAGGGAAGACCTGGAAATAAAACTTGTATTTAATTTAATAATAATAAATGTTAGGCCAGGGCAAGTCACGTTAATAGAAATGAAAAACTTATTAAAAATACATTTGGTTAAATTATATATTTAACCAAATATTTATATTTATTTTAATATATATAAATATATATATATTATATATATATATTTAATATATATTTTAATATATATTTATATATATTAAATTATAATGCATTTTAGGTTAGAATTCTATTAGAAATTCGAAAATGCTAATACATTTTTAGAATTTTTTTAGTCCGTAACCTGTAATTGCAGATGGACTGGAAAAGATAATTGGTCAAAATGTGTGGGTGCTTTGTAACACTGATAAACATGGTTGCGATTTAATTTCACACATTTATATACCATCATTGTAGAATTGACAGAAATGCAGGAAGGAAGTTTAACCACAAAACATCTAGACGTGATCAGCATATATGTGTGTGTGTCTATGTTTATGAGAAACCACTAAAGTGCAAATAAAATAAAGTATGCTTTACTTGGAAAAAATATATTATATTATATAATATTTTTTAATGAAATAGTTTTTAATGAAACAGTTATGGAAATCATTAAATTAGATATATAATTGATATATCTAATATTAGATATATAATTTATATATTATTGAAATCATTAAATTAGATATATAATTGATATATCTAATATTAGATATATAATTGATCAATCTAATTTAATGATTTCCATAACTGTTTCATTAAAAACATTCCAAACTGTAGAAAATATTTTGTAGTATCTCAGTTTATTTTTTAATTTAAAGTCGGCATGTAATCAAAATGAACACCGTTTACTCTGCACACAAGTCTTGTGGTAAACAGTTAATCTAAGTGCATGTTAATCCACAGAAAATAATGGTTTGTCTTCAAAGTCTTAGTCAACATATGAGAATTTGCTTCTCTGGAATGATGTTCCTTCTCTGATGACGTCCGTTTGACGCATGTCTTCTGCAAGCTTGAGATGGCCCCGCCCTCACTATCCCATTTCATTTGGAAATGCATCATAAAGTCGGTTGCAACTTCAGATTCAAGCAGACTTTACAATAAAATTTGTGAAAAAACCTTATGGCCTTACACTTTAAAAGGCATGATGGCTGTCAGATCTTCAGATTCCAAAGCAAAGAGTTGGTCTAATGATGTTTTTGGCTCATGAAGAAGGACTGAATTAGCTCCAGATTCGTTGGGTTTCATGAGCTGATGTGAACTGCATGTGCTGGGTCAGCAGGTCATCATGGCGTCCAGCAGTACGAGCAGTGAAGAAGAGAGGAGCTTGCGGGAGTGTGAGCGCTACGTGCAGAAGCACAACGTCCAGCAGCTGCTGAAGGACTGCATCGTGCATCTGTGCACTAACAGGCCTGAAAAACCCATGGCTTTCCTCAGAGAGTACTTCGAGAGGCTTGAGAAGGTCAGTCATTTTTCAAGGGAAGCTGCATGTTCTTAGACTCGGCTTTCTTTAGAAATATTATTTACTCTTGAGAAGTAAGTTTCAGTGCCTCAATTGTTGTTTATGTGTATCAGGAGGAAGCTAAACAAATCATCAACCAGCAGAAGTCAAGCTCTCGCTCAGACTCCCGTGAAGATGAGGTTTCTCCTCCCATGAACCCTGTGGTTAAGGGCCGGCGGCGCCGCGGTGCCATCAGTGCGGAGGTCTACACTGAGGAAGACGCAGCGTCTTACGTCAGAAAGGTAACTTTTCATTTGTTTTTATATATATCATTCTTTATATTGTTGTGCTGAATTCTACATTACAACAGTATAATTGCTCTTTAGTAAGAAAATATCTTTTGCTGTTTTTTACAGGTTATTCCTAAAGATTATAAAACTATGGCTGCTCTTGCTAAAGCGATTGAAAAGAATGTGCTTTTTGCTCATCTTGACGACAATGAAAGAAGGTGACACATTTTGTGCTTTGGATAAGTAGATTGAAATATTCAGTGTAACTTATACAGTCTTTGATTTATTGGAAACCACTTATTTTACTCTTCACAGTGACATATTTGACGCCATGTTCTCAGTCACTTACATTGCAGGAGAGACTGTGATTCAACAAGGTAAGGCTTCTTTTTGGGAGAAGCTGACTGTTTTTAAAAATGGGAAAATAAATCGACTAATGTCATATTTCTCATTTCAGGGGATGAGGGTGACAATTTTTATGTTATTGACCAAGGTGAAATGGATGTAAGTGCAATGCTTTCAAATTAGCAATGAATCAGGATGTAATATAATAATGCATAAATGTGAAAGATATTAACGGATATATTTGTAAGTACTGTTGTTTTTTGACAGGTGTATGTCAACAATGAGTGGGTGACCAGTATTGGAGAGGGTGGTAGTTTTGGTGAGCTGGCTTTAATCTATGGCACTCCCAGAGCAGCCACCGTCAGAGCAAAGACCAACGCCAAGCTGTGGGGAATTGACCGAGACAGCTACAGGAGAATACTCATGGTTGGTGTACTATTTAACTGATTCTTAATTAGTTACTCGTTTTTTAATTAAACTGATTTTTTTCTCCTCCTGTGTAATCTTGATTACTATCCGTGCTTAGGGAAGTACTCTGAGAAAGAGAAAAATGTATGAGGAATTCCTTAGCAAGGTCTCCATTTTGGGTGAGTTTGATATTTCGTCTGCCATAAATGTGCATTTTTATGTTCTTTTATTGTAATGTATATTTGCAGGTTTGGCCATTTGTGTATGCATTGATGAAGAGTTTATTTGCAAAAGCAGATAACTCAAAATAATCATTGAAAAATCATGAAAAGAAATCATGTTTTTTATAATGTTATCATGTTTTGTGTTATATTGTGTTTTTTTGTAATTTTTACCTAATTAAAGTAACCCAACTGCAGTTTGATTGAGATTAATTGGAATGCACAATGACATTGAAAATGGTTAAAAATGGAGTTATCTTTTTTCAAATTAACTCTTCCTATCCATTCATCCATCCATCTGTCCATACATACATCCATACATACATACATACAGTATCTCACAGAAGTGAGTACACCCCTCACATTTTGTAAATATTTTATTATAACTTTTCATGTGACAACACTGAAGAAATGACACTTTGCTACAATGTAAAGTAGTGAGTGTACAGCTTGTATAACAGTGTAAATTTACTGTGTATATATATATATATATATAAGTAATTTGTCTTTTGTGGTGATAACATGCTAACATTATGTGTGCAGAGTCTCTGGATAAATGGGAACGGTTGACCGTTGCTGATGCCCTCGAGACGGTCCAGTTTGAAGATGGCCAGAAGATAGTTGTGCAGGGTCAAGCAGGAGATGAATTTTTCATTATTCTTGAGGTAGCTTTCCTGGTTAAATCTATTCATTTTTTTTACACTGTACTCATCTGTCTCTCCAACATGTTTTTGTGTTAATTAGAGTCATGTGGTGTTGTATACTTCTTCGATCTTCACAAAAAATGTAAATAATGTTGAAAGTGTTGTAGAAAGTGTAACCCTAAAACCTCAGAGAGACGTCATGGAAGAACAGACTTCATGATTCATACTTGTGTCCTCAGGGTTCGGCAGCAGTCCTGCAGCGGCGGTCGGAGAATGAGGAATTTGTAGAGGTTGGAAGACTTGCACCATCTGACTACTTTGGTAATTGTGTTTTCTTTACTTTCTGTAAAATCGCTCATGCCGTGTATATATAGACATATCCCAGAAATCCCTTTGCTAATCGAATTGCATATTGAGTCCATGTGCAGTGTCCATTACTTTAATGTGTTTGTTTGTTTCTCTATGGCTCTTTTCTGATTTCCCTCCATATGTGTTTCAACAGGTGAGATTGCTCTGCTCATGAACCGGCCTCGTGCCGCCACCGTGGTTGCTCGCGGCCCGCTGAAGTGCGTAAAACTGGACCGTCCCCGGTTCGAACGTGTGCTCGGCCCTTGCTCAGATATCCTGAAGCGAAACATACAGCAGTACAACAGCTTCGTGTCTCTGTCGGTCTGAGGCGCACTAGGCTCTTTCCTCTATTGCAGGGTCCACCAATGCAAATCCGCTTTATTTTCTTACTTTACTTTATGCATTTTCCAACACCCAGGTGCCCATTCACTTCAGTGTTCTCTCTATCTGTTTTTTTTTTGATTTGTGCCGTACCCTGTCGTGCTCGTATCCATCGTAGATTTAACATAAGGCTGATTGTTAGTTTTGCCTCAGAAACGAGCCAATCATTGTGCCACAGATCCCTGTCATGTGAACAGATGTTGAACTAACAAGGTCTGTCGGGATTGTCTCGTTCCTCCAAATTGCTTCATGTTTCTGTATAACAGTGTTTTGAATGGAAGGAAATCAGTGGCAGGGTTGACAGTCATGTAGTGTAATTCAGTATATGATGATGTATCTTAATTGAGGCATCGAGTTTCAGATTCAGTTTTCCCTCGTTTATTTCAAGCATTTGAGCATAGGGAAGCCAAAGGCATAAATCCATGTGTTATGTTGTTTTCTTGGGGGTACTGAAGTTAAAATGTCACCATGTTTATTGTGGTGATTAGCTTTGCTCTTTTATTGTTATAGCTGCACATATATAGTGTATGTAAATGAATATATATTAGAAGTAAATGACCATAACCATATTTTTTTGCACAGTTTGATATCTATATATACGTATATATATAAAAACACTTTATATGCGCCTGCTATTTTTCATTGTGGCATTTGATCCCATTTCATTGGACTTTTTCATTTTCTGTTGGATAACAGTCATAGGCTTGCGCCGGACTCTTATGTAGAGCACACCAGGATTAGACAAATCTCCTTTTAAAGTTCATTTTAACGTTTAAATTAAAAGTTTCATTTTCTCCCTTCTGAAATGCCACCTGCTGCAAATGCTTTTATTTGTTTCCCCCACAAAAAGGTTGTTATCTTGTATTCAACATTGTGTTTAAGTACAGAAAAAAGTTCTAATTTTAGTTTTTGATTAGCGTTACAGAAATGTAATGGTTAATGAAATCTGACGGAGTATGTGAGGAACCTCCTCAACAGGAAGTGACCACTTGGTGACCTCTTTAGCCAAGTGAAGATCCATTAGGTTTTCTTTCTCGATGAGAGTGTATGTGAACTGTTTTGAAATCCCAAATGCCTTACATTTTTTCCAATTTAAACTGAAATAATTTGGTTTATCGACAGGATTAAGACAAATAATGATCAGTTGTCAAATGATCCGTGTCCTTTGTTGATTGAGATTTAGATTATTATATTCTCCTTCGTTAAATCAAAGTCTTAAAACAGGGACAGTATTTACCGCTTGTGTTGAGTTAGGGTTAGGATCCATCAAATGATTGGAATAGATCTGCGATACACTACTGCCACCATCTTAATCTCTTAATCAGATACAGATAATCTGAGTTGTTGTATGATTTTACAGGGGGTACAATAGTGTTAACTGTTGCTGAAGGTAGATTTTAATTGTCACACAGAGATATTCTTGTATTATTTGAAAACAGTTGATGTGTATTTTTGTTTTCCACACATTTATACAGATATTCAGCTCCTTTATACTGCAGACTCAAGCTAATTTTGTTTTTGAAAAGTGCCTGATTTCTTTACTTTCATAATGCATAGCCAACAGACATTTCCTTGTAGTTTTTCCCTCCCAATTCTATTCATAATGTCAGCTTGTTACCTGTATTGTCTGTAAACTACAAAAAAATGTTCACCGGTATATTCAGATGCCCTTAGCAGTGTAATTTATTTAAACTTGAAGCTCCAGTAATTAAGAGTTTAACTGAACTGTCCCAAAATTGCTATGTTAATTAAAGAAAGGTGCAAGTGAACGGACCTAGATTTAGTTTTTATCGTCACTATTTGACTTTGTCCTACCGACCACATGGAGGAATTGTTTTCTTTTTACTCTGACATTTGATTTAAGAGCCTTACTTCATTGCCTCTGCAGTTGCCTGGGAAAAGATGCTCATTCACAGATTCTGCCCCTTTTAGACTGGATAATATTTTCAGAATCAGTCGAATCTTGGTACTATAGCTTTAAAGACACAATCTGCACCCTTAACGATATGTAAAGAGTAGCCATTGATTAACCGTTCGTCTGTCTTTTACTGAGTGGTTTATGCCTTATGATGGGGATGTTGAAGTTATTTATATAGTCCTTAATGTAAACTGTGACACCATTTGTTAGGCATAAAATTGCTAAATGGTGTTCTTGATATAGCTCATATATGCATTGCTTTGTTCATTTAACTACATTTGGCAGTGCAGAATTGATCAAATGAACCGTAAATCTTTCCGTTTTCTGTCAAATGCATAATTGAAACTTTATTGTAATTATCTCCCTTTTATGAATAATTAAGTGATTTGTTCCACCGCTAATTAAAATTTCTGCTTACTTTTATTATGCAACTTCAGGCCCTGTTTCTTGAAGAACATTCATTGATACACTAGAAGTGTGCTTGTATTACCACCCTCAACCTTTGATTTTTTTTCAAGTTTGCTTTCATTCCCTGGTTGTGACTTCCAATGGTGTTTTCTTCTGAGGTTTTCAGTATAATCGTGTTCTAGTATGTACAGGGGAATTGATATATTTGCTCATAGGCTTTGTCATCAAGGCTTAGAGACTCCTGTTCACCCATTCTTCAGTTTGTGAAGCCCTCAGCACAGAGAGTTCTAATGTCAGAGGACCATTTTTCTATTACTGTGTACGGTTTGATTTCATTGGATGTGCTCAAGTTGTAAACCTTTTGGTATAGATTATCCCAATGGCAGGTCAAGCAATAAAATGATTAATTCTTGAATATGTAAGTGTCTTGTGTTTTCTGTACGGTGAAGTATTTCTCTCAAGGACTACAGATTCCAATATTAATTATATTTGCAGCCTGCAATACATGGTTTTGGATTACATATTTTCACATAAAACACATTTAATTAATCATACTGGATCAAACATAAATCCTGGATCATTTACTTTTCATTCGGTAAGCTATAGTACATCCCCAATAAATACTAAAAATGTGTTCTTGTTACTGTGTAACATTTAACATTTAAGTACGGAGTAATATTAATTAACTAGGATTAGGGTGACTTGCATGTAAATTTGCTAAATGAATTGTTATTATAAAAGTAAGTACATGTAACACATGAAACAAGGACACCTTAAAGTAAAATGTTACCATACTATATGTATCCATGTATATGTGGTGGTTGAGGAGAGACCCCCCACATGATTGTAAAGCGCTTTGGGTGTACAACAATACACAAAAAGCGTTATATAAATGCATCATTCATTCATTCCAGTGAAATTACACCCATAATTAATTGGTTACACTATTTTAAGGTGTGCTTGTTACATGCAATTACTATTATAATAGCAATTAATTATGCATAATTACATGCAACTAACCCTGAGCTACACCATAATCCAAACCCGAACCATACAGTATTACTCAAATAATATTACTCAGTACTTAAATGTTTAATTATACTGTAACAAGGACACCTTAAAATAAAGTGTAACCTTGTAATAATAATACAAAATCATTTCTGAGAGGAAATTTGGCAGAAATGTCGATTTGAAGACATCTCAATGTTATAATGTCTATAAGGTATATTGATTTTGATGACTGTTATTTAAGGACTCTTCGTTATTATCTACACTAGGGAGTTGACTCTTCCCAAAATATGTGTAGTCATGTGAATAAATGACATTTTCTGTATAATTTTGCCCCACCTCTCCACACCCAATACAACAACTGTCATCCCAACAACTGTCTGGTACTGGAACGACAGTTGTTCCTTTAACCCTATCGTGTAAAATAAATCTCACTTCCTGTCACTGCTTCTAGTTTCTTTAAATATGTTAACCTGTTGTTGTTGTTGTTGTTCTTAAGTTGATGGTTTTTTCAATGTGCGGTGTTTACTACTTTATCTATGAAATTAGTGTTATTTTCATCCTACTGTAAAATGGAATGAGAGGGAAGCAGGCAGACTCACGAGATCTCCGAAACCGAACGAACCTTGTGTTCGTCTCTTTCCGGAAATATCGCGAAATACCCCCGACTGCCACCGACCGCTGCTGCTGCAGCAGCTGAACAGCAATCGTACCACCCACAGGATTTTAACATCACATTTCAGGCTATTTCTTCAGTTTCTCGCTCGTCGGATATTACTCGTGCACTGAACATGCAAGCCATTAAGTGTGTCGTTGTGGGCGACGGGTAAGAGGCGGAAGAAGAAATACTAAAATTGCTTATTTTTGTTCCGAGGTTTTCTTTTTGGGAAAAGCAATTGTTGCGAGAAGGAGCTGGGGAGTGGGGATTGTGGTTTTGCTCAGCGGATGAGCGAGATCTGCTGAGACGGAATTGGGGGTTTTATAATTATATATATTTTTTAAAGTATTACCGTGTCATTCTCCGAAACACCGTAGTTGTTATCATTATGGTTTAAAATGAGATAGTAACGATCATATGCTCTGTTTAGTGATGGTTGTTTTGTTAAATGTATGCTCGGGCGTGTACAATTGTGTCCATTTGTTTCTATTTTAAATGAATCGATTTCGCTTTAAAGTGCTGTGGCAATGATAACATGTAAACCATGCAAACATTAAACGCGTCTCGTGCAGAGTAGAAATGAGATGCGCGTGGACCGTGGAATAGCTATGTAATGATGTCATCTATGCTTTCACACCTACATCGGTGGAAATGATCGTGTGCTTGTTGAGCCTGAACTTATCGTTACACTTTTCATATTTTTTTTACCGGAGTGCACCATAAAATCAGCAGAATCCTTCCTAAAATCCTTCCTAAATTCTTATAACTGTATTTTTTCCCCAGCGATGATGAACATGGAAACACATATAGTTGCATTGTAATTGGTTTGCATATACATATCAACTATCACTTGCTTTTATGATCATTTCATTACCTATACCGGTTATTTTTAACATTTCAGTGTCACATAACCGCTATTCATCAGTTGTTGATTTAAAAATATATATTTTAAAATAATTATTAGACTACAACAGTAGAATGTAATATGTACTATGACATTTTAACAATAATAATACTAATACTATTTTAGCTTAAAATACATGTCACGCAAAAAAAAATTATTGGCCAAACCGTTCATTATCTCTGAAGTATTGTGTGAGATTTGAACTTATTTCATGGTATTAGTTTAAATGTACGTGTTTAATTCATAGTTTCTTCTAGACCTTGGAGAATTAATATGAGCTGTTTCATGGTAAACATTTAAGGTTTATCCCCTGTCTCATGGTACACGCTTTCTGTCATTTGCCATGTGAAACATCATTTCACAGCCTACTGATCTAATGACAGTCAGGAATACAAATTCAGACTTCCAAGCCCTCAAACATACTTGCTATTTTTGCCTGCTTACATAGCTTTTTCTATTTTTACCCCTTTTATTATCTGACTTCCTCACTCTTACTCATCCTTTTACATTTTTTATCACTTTTCACCCCGCCACTGCATTTCCTGTCCACGCTCTTTATTCCTCTTTCTAAGTAAGTGCTTGCAGTGTGTGTTTTTCATGACAAGAAGCTGTCACCCTGTATTCATTTGCAGTTGAACAGAACTGTGAATTAGTGGCTGCCAGCATACCCTCGAGCCCAAGAGTGAATGTAATGCCTGAATGAACAACTGCAGGCCTTCTGCCTGCTTTCCACAATTGTTTCTTGATGTGCCGTGTATGTGCAGTCTTCGGTCCTCAGTACTGCAGTCACACTTACCACTCGCCATCTTTTGTATTTCAGTGCCGTGGGTAAGACATGCCTGCTCATCAGCTACACCACTAATGCCTTCCCAGGAGAGTATATTCCCACAGTGTGAGTACACAAATGGGAATTATTCCTTTACCTCTGTGGATGTGTTTCTGAAATGTTCTGAAAAATGTGTGTGTGACCCTCAGATTTGACAACTACTCTGCCAATGTTATGGTGGATGGCAAGCCTGTTAACTTAGGCCTCTGGGATACAGCGGGACAAGAGGACTATGATCGCCTTAGACCACTCTCCTATCCCCAAACGGTGCGTACATATCTCCATGATTGGCTCTGTAATAGGGAGTTGAAAACTTTGTCTTTTTACAATTTTGACAGTATTTTTTTGTTTGGTCAAGATGCTTTTTTTTATTTTACTCATTATTAAACTTCGTTAATTATAATTTTTGAACCCACTCATGCACAGTCTGTTTTTTTGCTTTGTAAATTATAACCAATAATACATTTTGGTTCAGAGACTAGTTTTGTCCGTAGTTGGATCTTATTTCTTTTGAGAACTGGGCAGGGATTTGGGCATGTAGCCAAATTAATTATTTGATTGTTCAAATATATACAATGTTTTTGAAAAATATGAATCCCTACACCTTTCCCCGGTCCTTCATTATGAAAATGTACTTTACCGTTCAAAGGTTTGGGGTCAGCAAGATTTTTTAAATACTTTTATTCAGCAAGGACACATTAAACTGATCAAATGTGACAGTATTTACTTTTTATCTTAGTATTTTTATTTTGTTTTCTAGCATAAATATAAAACAATTATTGGATCAAGATTAATTTACTGTACAAGTAAAATGACTTAAGATATTATGTCTTGTTTTCTGTAAAAAACAATCATTATTTTGTTAGTTTTTGCTTAAAACAATCATAAATATCTACCCATGGGGCAAGAAAAATGATCTTGTTTAGCCTTTGAATTAAGATTATTTTTCTTACCCCATGGGTAGATATTTATGATTGTTTTAAGCAAAAACTAACAACATTTAACAATTTTTTTTTTTAGAAAACAAGACTTAATATTTTAAATAATTTTACTTGTCAAGTAAATTCATCTTGATTCAAGAATGTTTAGATATTTATACTATATATAGAAAATACATTTTTGCAGTGTATAATGTTACAAAACATTTTTATTTAAAATAAATACTATTCTTAACTAATTATTCATCAAAGAATCCTGAACAAATGTATCACTGTTTCCACAAAACAAATTCAGCTTTGCCATTACAGGAATAAATTACATTTTAAAATATATTAAAATAGAAACAGTTATTTTAACTTGTAATATTATATCTCAATATAACTGTGTTTTACTTGATTAAATAAATGCAGCCTTGGTGAGCACAAAGAGCTTATTTTAGTGCATTAATAAATCATACAGACTCAAAACATTTGAGCGGTACTGGGCTTTCTTCAAATTATAGATTATTTAAAAAGGTTATAAAAGAAAAAAATATTCTTCTGTTTTCTGATAACCTCAGCATTATATAATGCTGTGTAATAAGAAATGAATAATTGATGACATTGATTTTTACAAAGAATCTCCTTTGCTTTCTACAGGATGTGTTTTTAATTTGCTTCTCATTAGCCCCTGCCTCCTTTGAGAATGTAAGAGCAAAGGTTAGTATCCACTGAAGAATAAGACACGTATCTTGAGCGTTTTGATTCCTTAACAAGATCCACAAGCTGTTAGCTGCGTTGTGTTAACCAGATTTCTGTTTGTAGTGGTACCCTGAGGTTCGCCATCACTGTCCAAACACCCCCATGATACTTGTGGGAACTAAACTTGATCTGCGAGATGACAAAGACACGATTGAACGTCTGCGGGATAAGAAACTAGCCCCCATCACTTATCCGCAAGGGCTTGCTATGGCTAGAGAGATTGGTAAGAATGTTTTCCTGTCTATATGGTTTATTAATTTTTTTTAAACTCACATACACTGAAAAAAATGATACATTTTCACTAAAAAATTGATAGTAAATGTTACAAACAAATACTAAAAAATGTTAAGTAGTGCAATTAATTAAACGTGAAAATTTGAAGTACAAAAACTGAAATATACAGTTGAAGTCAAAAGTTGCAGAATCTGCAAAATGTTGATTATTTTACCAAGTAAAGGGGATCATACAAAATGCTTGTTATTGTTTATTCAGTACTGAGCTGAATAAGATATTTCACATAAAAGATGTTTACATGTAGTCAACAATAGAAAATAATAATTGAATTTATAAAAATGATGCTGTTCAAAAGTTCTTCATACTGTGTTGTTACCTGAATGATCCACAGCTGTGTCTTTTTGTTTAGTAATAGTTGTTCATGAGTCCTTGTTTGTCCTGAACAGTTAAACTGTCGGCTGTTCTTCAGAAAAATCCGTCAGATCCCACAATTTCTTTGGTTTTACAGAATTTTTGTGTGTTTGAACCCTTTCCAACAAGGACTGTATGATTTTGAGATCCATCTTTTCACACCGAGGACAACTGAGGGACTCATTTTCAACTATTACAGAAGATTCAAACACTCACTGATCCTCCAGAAGGTAAAAACATGTATTAAGAGTAGAGGTGGGTATAGATTAATTTTTAATCTAGATTAATTTTGGAATTAATCTAGATTAATCTAGATTAAAATGGCTCATTTTGATTCAAGAATGTTTAGATATTTATACTATATATAGAAAATACGTTTTTGCAGTGTATAATGTTACAAAACATTTTTATTTAAAATAAATGCTATTCTTAACTAATTATTCATCAAAGAATCCTGAACAAATGTATCACTGTTTCCACAAAACAAATTCAGCTTTGCCATTACAGGAATAAATTACATTTAAAATATATTAAAATAGAAACAGTTATTTTAAGTTGTAATATTATATCTCAATATAACTGTGTTTTACTATATTCTTGATTAAATAAATGCAGCCTTGGTGAGCACAAAGAGCTTCTTTTAGTGCATTAATAAATCATACAGACTCAAAACATTTGAGCGGTACTGGGCTTTCTTCAAATTATAGATTATTTAAAAAGGTTATAAAAGAAAAATATATTCTTCTGTTTTCTGATAACCTCAGCATTATATAATGCTGTGTAATAAGAAATGAATAATTGATGACATTGATTTTTACAAAGAATCTCCTTTGCTTTCTACAGGATGTGTTTTTAATTTGCTTCTCATTAGTAAGCCCTGCCTCCTTTGAGAATGTAAGAGCAAAGGTTAGTATCCACTGAAGAATAAGACATGTATCTTGAGCGTTTTGATTCCTTAACAAGATCCACAAGCTGTTAGCTGTGTTGTGTTAACCAGATTTCTGTTTGTAGTGGTACCCTGAGGTTCGCCATCACTGTCCAAACACCCCCATGATACTTGTGGGAACTAAACTTGATCTGCGAGATGACAAAGACACGATTGAACGTCTGCGGGATAAGAAACTAGCCCCCATCACTTATCCGCAAGGGCTTGCTATGGCTAGAGAGATTGGTAAGAATGTTTTCCTGTCTATATGGTTTATTTATTTTTTTTAAACTCACATACACTGAAAAAAATGATAAATTTTCACTAAAAAATTGATAGTAAATGTTACAAACAAATACTAAAAAATGTTAAGTAGTGCAATTAATTAAACGTGAAAATTTGAAGTACAAAAACTGAAATATACAGTTGAAGTCAAAAGTTGCAGAATCTGCAAAATGTTGATTATTTTACCAAGTAAAGGGATCATACAAAATGCTTGTTATTGTTTATTCAGTACTGAGCTGAATAAGATATTTCACATAAAAGATGTTTACATATAGTCCACAAGAGAAAATAATAATTGAATTTATAAAAATGATGCTGTTCAAAAGTTCTTCATAGTGTGTTGTTAGCTGAATGATCCACAGCTGTGTCTTTTGTTTAGTGATAGTTGTTCATGAGTCCTTGTTTGTCCTGAACAGTTAAACTGTCGGCTGTTCTTCAGAAAAATCCGTCAGATCCCACAATTTCTTTGGTTTTACAGCATTTTTGTGTGTTTGAACCCTTTCCAACAAGGACTGTATGATTTTGAGATCCATCTTTTCACACCGAGGACAACTGAGGGACTCATTTTCAACTATTACAGAAGATTCAAACACTCACTGATCCTCCAGAAGGTAAAAACATGTATTAAGAGTAGAGGTGGGCATAGATTAATTTTTTTAATCTAGATTAATCTAGATTAAAATGGCTCATTTGAATTCTGCCGAAGGCATTCAGAATATGTGTGCTACCCAAATAATGACAAAGTAAGTCTTTGAGAACGGGTTTCTCAAGCCAGGTGGCACATTAGACCAGGGGCTCATCTCCTGTTTCCAAAATGCATCACAAACTTTAATCTCTTCCGTCCCAATCCCACGAAAAAACTGAGGAAAATCCGTTGCTCCACTCCCGGAAGAATGTTTTTTTTTGCAGATAACTGTCAATTACAGTAAAAATATAGTACAGATCACAGCGTGCCCACCTTATTAGTTGAATAAAACCCAAAATGTCGTTTTGTTATTATATTGAACTGAAAGCCATCTTATTATGCACAGTGTTGCACAGATTAAATTTCATGTAAATCATCCATGCTAACACACACGTCTTCAATTTTTTTTTTGACATTTCACTCTATAGATATATTTTTCTATGTACTGTATTTTTAGATATATTCGAAGTTTTAAGTTTCTCGCTCAAGTTCACATGAGACCTAAAGCGCATCCTGTTTGCTTAAAAGCGCAACGTTTCGTTGTTATTCTGAGTGCACACAAATAAACGTAGAGTCTTTACAGATTCGAAAGATGTATTAGGCTACTTTTATCTGTATGACCAAAAATGACGGAGATTTTAAGAGCAAGTGAACGCACCGGAGCCTGTCCTGCAGCAAACGCGCTTCCACACAAACACTTCAATAGCGCACATTTCTCTAGGTTAACATCATATTGAGCGGCCATGTAAAGTTGCTACTACATACATCTTTCAGATGAAAAGCCATATTTGAGGTTGATGAATGATAGGTGAGCGTTTGGATGTCGTGCCCGATTGTATTACCACATAGACCAGCCGCCTAACAATCTGTCCATCACGGACTGCGAGCCTCTAGTTAAGACTCGTTCTCGCCCTACAGTGCAATTCGGCTAGGTATACATCCGCTAAAATATCAGGGTGAAAGTCATCATAGCTTGCGTAGTATAGACCCAGCTCCCAACCCAACTTTGAGAATAGATTAACGGCGATATTTTTTTTATCGCCGATAAGAGTCTCACGTTAACGCAGCACGTTAATGCCGATAACGGCCCACCACTAATTAAGAGCCTTTTTGAATCTGAAGTTCAGGGTAAATTTAATTTAATTTGTCTTCTGGAAAACATGTAACTATCTTCTGTAGGTTCTGAAGGGCAGTACTAAATGAACAAAAATATGATATTTAGGCAAAACAAGAAAAATATACACATCTTCATTCTGTTCAAAAGTTTTCACGCCCCTGGCTCTTAATTAATGTTTTTTCCTTCTGGAGCATCAGTGAGCTTTTTAATATTCTGTAATAGTTGCAAATGAGTCCCTCCGTTGTCCTCGGTGTGAAAAGACGGATCTCAAAATCATCAACATTTTGCAGATTCTGCAAGGTGTATGTAAACGTTTGACTTCCACTGCATATGTATAAAATATGCTTAAATAGCCTTTGTTTACAACTTTAAATAATGTATATTTTTTACAGTGTGCTATAATAGTGTTATAGCATTGCCATTGGGATTTGTATCATGCATAGTTGGCTCATTTACATCTTTGGCTTTGTAGGTTCTGTGAAGTATCTGGAGTGCTCTGCTCTTACTCAACGGGGTTTAAAAACCGTGTTTGATGAGGCCATCCGTGCTGTTTTATGTCCTCCACCTGTAAAGAAAAAGTGCAAGAGGTGTACTGTAGTTTGAACTAATTTCTTCATTGATATACCATGTAAACGGCGGGCTCTTGCTCCTCAGCTCTGCTGTTATCAACAGATAAATCCAGCTTGTGAGGTGACAAACTGCAGAGACATGCATTTATGTCTGGTATAATACATACATCAACATAAATATGTTAAATGTACTTTGTTTTCATTAAACTTTGCCTTAAACTGTTGGTTTAATGTGAAATGTATTGGAAGAGAATGACATAAGGCCAGTGCATCAGGAGGAATAATTAGTTACTTAAGAACAAGCATAGCTAACTGTAAACTTCTCTGTAAACTACATTTTTCAGAGCTTATTGTGTGGAAATCGTGGCTATTCATTTATATCTGCGCATCATTTTCCCTTTTGGGATCTGTGAATGTGTCAGAAGATTGTGTAAATAGATATTTTGCGACTTAAATGTGTGGCCATAGTTAATGCTCTCACTTGAGGGGTGACAGTAAATACATTTTGAAGTATTTTACTTTCAGCTTGTATTGCCTGGTTAACATTTCATCCTGTACCTGTGTTTTTATGTGACTCTTTTATGTGATCATTTGTTAAACAATGACAGGAATATTACACACTGAAATGTTTGTTTGCCAATAAAGTACTATTATTAGATACTAAACTAAAATAATACTATATAAAATAAGCTGTAATCACAATTGACTAATGTTTAATGGACTACTGCAACTTACAATGAAAACCATTTTGTGTAGATAGAACATCTTCAGATATTTTGTTTTTGCTAAACTTTTTCCTATACATTTGACATGTTTCAAACACAATGAAATGTGCCATTACTGATTTTTGTGCTGGGTTAACAAATTGTTTTAACAGCTGTAAATGTTCAGACGATTCTTTGAAATGTTATTTTACCTTTTAATGATTAATATTTCAATTTAATGAGATTAAAAAAATTGTGTATGTGTGCCAATTGAGCATTAATGTTTAACGCTGACTTGCTTTTTTTTCTCAGAGCTGCTGCCACCCCACCCCAGTGGGATTTGATTAGCATCCGCTTTCTTGCAGGAGTATTTTCAGTCAGGTCAGCAGGATGCTGAAGGGCAGGTACAGGGCAGGATCAGGGAAAGCTTGAATTTGCCAGTCAGATCAGCCTCGTCCTCATGGGTAGAACTTAACTTCAATGGTCAAAGCAGTGTTTTTGATCTGTTCATGGATGGTACTACCGGATTCAGTGTGTACAGCTCAAGCTCCTCATCATACTCATTGGAGGTAACCACACAATGAAGTCAGATAGGATGGGAAGCCGTCTGAAAGCCTTGGAGCTGTCCCTCAATTTTGTGGTATTATGTTTTCTTTCCACACAAAATTTGTTCGGTGGTAAGGATATTGGTTCCTCGATGTCCAATTTTGTACACCTACACTTGAATACATTTCCCCAGTGCAGAGTGTTAAACATGGTGTTTCCTGTATTAACAGGGGTCTGTAGAGCCCATGCAGATAGATGCTGACCCCCAGGATGACCAGCAGAATGCGCCTGACTCCAACTATGTTGTGGAAAACCCGACATTGGTATGTATCATTGTATACAATTGTGTACACGCAATTTATTTGCCTGTGTTTACTCACCCTCAAAGCATCCTAGGTTTATAGGACTTTATTCTTTCAGAGCAATCCAATCAGAGTTAAAATAAAAAAATTGTCCTGGCCCCTCCAAGCATTTCAATGGAAGTAAGCGGGTGTTTGTTGTCAACAGTTCAGAAGTCGTAAAATAAAGTGCACGCATCCGTAATAAAACATCCCTCACACGGCTCCGGGGAAATAAAAGTAGCCCTTCCGGTGGATGACGTCAGACATCTGCGTTACAAGATTAGTGATGAGCGCCAAGAGAAAAAAAAACAAGAAACAAATTAAAAGCTAGGAATGTGCAAAAGCGATCGAGTACTCGGCCATGACATTGATGATCGTGGGAAAAAAATAATTCTGATTGGTTATAGCAGCACTATCGGCGGCACCCTGAGCTCTGATTGTTTAGCTTGTAACAGCATTCGGTTCAAAGTATCAAAGAGAGAAAAGTTTGGCTTTGAAGTCACATAGTGATGTCTGGGTTAGCTACATACATATCTGATTAATATAGGATGCCTTGGGATATTAAAATGTATTTACATGCTGAATGTGCAACATATTACCAGTGTTTAGTTTCATTCTCAAATACTATGCCCAATATTGACAGAGATATTGGAGGCAGTCGTATTGCTTTTAGATGTTTCTTTTTCAAAAATATTGATCCTAAAATAATGCAGCAGTGATGTTTTTGTCATATTGGTTCAACAGTTGGCATAATTAAATTAAAATTGTTTTCATTCTTCGTATGGCTTCGAAGACACACAGGCAATTTTAGGAATCACTTGATAATGTAGATGAAAATATAGCACAAATCTGCCATAAATATTAATGCCATAAGCATAATAATGACAACTTTATAGAATGTGAAATCTATAGTGATTTCTGTCCTTGTTTCAGCACGCGGTTGACAGTGCATTAGGGCGGGAGCTCTCTCTCGCTCTCGCTCTCGCTCTCGCTCTCGCTCTCTCGCTCTCGCTCTCTCGCTCTCTCACTCACTCACTCACTCACTCTCTCTCTCTCTCTCTTTCTCTCTCGCTATAGCGCATAACTGAAAGTTCACTTACATATGCATCCTAGTTGTAATGTTACATTTATGTTATGTATCCAAGTTATCTAATTCATAGTGTCATAGAACGGGTTTCAGTTTATTGGCATAAAGTCATCTTCGCCTCAGGCAGCTATTCGTTTTTAGATGCTTCTTTTTTTATAATATTGCCGCATCATAATCTAACATCTAATCATGTGTTCATGTTTTCATGTCATTTTTATTTTTAACAATCATTTTCATAACAGTCTTCAGATATTTTCATTATCTCCACTACGGCCATGCCTCGCCCCCTGCACACGCCCTGATGATCGAAATAAGATTGAAATAAGATATTGCCAAAAATGCCCATCCCTACTTGAAGCACAAAAGAGGATTTGTTATTAAAAATGACAGAGGATTTCGATATAAGCCATAAGTGGTTTTACTTTGCTATAGTAAGGAAACTTTGTTTCCTTTGCTCCTGGATTTCTCAGAGGTAAACGTGTGACATATACGTCCTACGTCACCCGCCTGCACGACTTCTGCATACCACAGTTAGTGTAAGGGAGAAAAAAGTGTTTATTACGTTTGAAATATGGATATTTATCTTTAAAAAAACACATGGATTCGCTACAGGAGGCCTTTATTGATGCCCGTAAAGTTTTATTACGGATGTGCACACTTTATTTCACGTCTTCTGAACTGCTGACAAAAACACCCGCTTACTCCATTGAAAGGCCTGGAGGGGCCAGGACATTTTTTCAACTCAGATTGGATTAGTCTGAAATAATAAAGTCACATACACCTAGGATGCTTAGAGGGAGAGTAAAACAGCCTAATTTTCATTTTTGTGTGAACTAACTCTTTTGAATCTCAATTGAACTACTGTTTTGATAATTTTCAGAATCACAGAAAAAGTTGTACCTGTTGGTAGAGATTCCGTCCAATAACCAGTAAATGGCTGATATTAAAATTATATATTGTAATAATTTGATATAAAAAACAGTTTTAAATGCTACATAGGATATATAGGGATCACAGCATTATAATGTTACATACAAATACATTTCATTTTGAGATTCTCCAAAGATGCATTTGACATTAAATTATTAATGTCATTTGTATTTACCTCAGTGTTATTTTAATATTATTTATACAGTATCTCACAGAAGTGAGTACACCCCTCACATTTTTGTAAATATTTTATTATATATTTTTGTGATAACACTTTGCTACAATGTAAAGTAGTGAGTGTACAGCTTGTATAACAGTGTACATTGTTTAAGATCTGTTCTTGGGTCAACATAAATTGTTGATCCATAACATTTGATCTCTATTTCAACATAAATTTGACCTAAATCCACCTTGACCTAAACCTAACCTTCCAACATACATAGAATCAGAGGAAATGATAGATGAATGATATGGATGTACAAGCAACAAATACTGATTGTAAGCCTACACTTCACAAAAATTATAAACTTGATCTTCAAATCTGATTGGTTAATAACAATGATGTTCCAGGGTCAACAAAGATGTTGATCCAGGAACATGTCGCACTTGTTAAAATCAGGTTCTGCGTCATGTGACTCGTTATTGTTACAAGGTCTCAGGTATGAATGGGGAGCAGGTTTGTTAAATTTGGTGCTATCGCTCTCGCTTTCTCATACTGGTTACTGGAAGTTCAACATGGCACCTCATGGCAAAGAACTCTCTGAGGATCTGAAAAAAAGAATTGTTGCTCTACATAAAGATGGCGTAGGCTATAAGAAGATTGTCAAGACCCTGTAACTGAGCTGCAGCACGGTGGCCAAGAACATACAGCGATTTAACAGGACAGGTTCCACTCAGAGCAGGCCTCGCCGTGGTGGACCAAAGAAGTTGAGTGCACGTGCTCAGCGTCATATCCCGAGGTTGTGTTTGGGAAATAGACATATGAGTGCTGCCAGCATTGCTGCAGAGGTTGAAGGGGTGGGGGGTCAGCCTCTCAGTGCTCAGACCATACACCGCACACTGCATCAAATTGGTCTGCATGGCTGTCGTCCCAGAAGGAAGCCCCTTCTAAAGATGATGCACAAGAAAGCCTGCAAACAGTTTTCTGAAGACAAGCAGACTAAGAACATGCTGGAATCGACATGCCATGTCCTGTGGTCTGATGAGACCAAGATACATTATTTGGTTCAGATGGTGTCAAGCGTGTGTGGAGTACAAAGACAAGTGTGTCTTGCGTACAGTCAAGCATGGTGGTGGGAGTGTCATGGTCTGGGGCTGCATGAGTGCTGGGGAGTTAATTGAGGGAACCCTGAATGTCAACATGTACTGTGACATACTGAAGCAGAGCATGATCCCCTCCCTTCAGAGATTGGGCTGCAGGGCAGTATTCCAACATGATAACGACCACTGCCTTGCTAAAGAAGCTGAGGGTAAAGGTGATGGACTGGCCAAGCATGTCTCCAGACCTAAACCCTATTGAGCATCTGTGGGGCATCCTCAAACGAAAGGTGGAGGAGCGCAAGGACTCTAACATCCACCAGCTCCGTGATTTCATCATGGAGGAGTGGAAGAGGACTCTGGTGGCAACCTGTGAAGCTCTGGTGAGCTCCATGCCCAAGAGGGTTAAGGCAATGCTGGAAAATAACGATGGCTATCCAAAATATTGACACTTTGGGCCCAATTTGGATATTTTCACTTAGGGGTGTACTCACTTTTGTGGCCAGCAGTTTAGACATTAATTGCTGTGTGTCGAGTTATTTTGAGGGACAACAAATTTACACTGTTATACAAACTGTACACTCACTTTAAAACTATTTTAATAGTTTAAATAGTAACAGCACTGCTTCAACATTGCCATTATCTAATGCTCATTTAATTTAAGGATACAAATTGGGGAAATGAGCATCTGTCATATTGTTTGGCCATCAATATAGCGCTGATAAATGCGACTCACAACCTTTTTTGGGACTTGGATTAACTGAGAGCTGACTTTTTTTTTGCACAGGATCTAGAGCAGTATGCCTCCAGTTACAGTGGGCTGATGAGGATCGAGAGGCTGCAGTTTATTGCAGACCACTGCCCCCAGCTACGAGTGGAAGCACTGAAGATGGCCCTGTCTTTTGTCCAAAGAACCTTTAATGTTGATGTCTATGAAGAAATCCATCGCAAACTCACTGAAGCCACAAGGCAATTCAAGTTCATTTCTTTTCTACATCCTAATATGGTTTCCTCTTGGAAATATTACATGCATGAATTTGAATAAGTTTGTGCTTAAAATATTTGTCAACACAGGGATGTGCAAGGTGTCCCAGATGCGGTACCGGAGGGGGCAGTTGAACCCCCTCCTCTCGACACAGCCTGGGCAGAATCCACCAGAAAAAAAGCCCTGCTCAAACTGGAAAAGCTGGACACCGACCTTAAGAACTACAAGGGAAACTCCATCAAAGAAAGCATAAGGTGAGGCCTGACTGAATGTCTCTTTTTTTTTTTTTTTTTTGCAGGGCTCTAGACCATTTTTATGTGTGCATATGTGACAAAAAAATTTATGTGGTCGCACTTGTGCGAGTGCATGGTCTGCGCTGCTCCAAAGCGCCTGCTTCATACACGCGTTGCAGTGCCGCGGCACATTGTAGCAGCACATTGTAGCAGGAGTCAGATTTCACTGATCACTTGAAGAGATGCGCTTTCAGCACTAGTGCTTCAGTAGAGCCTGGTTTACACTCGCTGGTCAGCACGAGCGCAGCGGACGTAGCGCAATGGAGGATTTGGTTTTCAAACTAAAGTAAAAGACCGCTTAAACCAGAGAAGGTGAACATGTTGGTGATCAAAAAACATGCAAGTCCTGTCAGCGACAGCCAGTTTAGTTTTACTTTTCTTGTTGTTTTTGTTTTGAAAAGCTTGATATCTTTGCAGTTTACCTAACTTAACGCTATGGAGCCTTTCCTTAATTTTTTGTTATTATTTATTTGATTCCTCAATGTTCGCTAAACATTCTGTAATTTATTAGTCGGTATATAATACAGCATGTGATGTGTACTATGTCATGCCTAGTCTTATTCGTTTTTGTTAATAAACATGATTTAAGACAGTTTGTCATTGCAGCCTACTGTTTTCTTGTTGTTGTCCTTTTTAATTAAGAATAACAATGAATCCATCTTTTGTTTTAGTCTTAAATAGATATAAGTATTATATATTATAGTAGATATAAGCAAAACAGACAATTATCTTTTCTTGTAAAAAGTGATCAAGATCACGAATTTGAAAGTGAAAGCGCACAAAATTCCTGTTCACAAAATGAAATCACAAATAATACTGATGAAAAAGAACAGGTTGAATGTTGCAAAAGTGCGACCAGTGGGAAGAATGAGTCTAGAGCCCTGTTTTGTCTGTGATGCTGTGCCTGTTTATTTACCTTTTTTTACACCTGCATGTGTTCAGGAGGGGTCATGATGACCTTGGAGATCACTATCTTGACTGTGGTGACCTCAGCAATGCCCTGAAATGCTACTCCCGAGCCAGAGACTACTGCACTAGCGCCAAGCATGTCATCAACATGTGTCTTAATGTAATCAAGGTATGGGCTTGTTGTCTTCCCTGACCATCAACTGATGTGTTTGATGATGATACAATATTCATGGAAGAGCATACAATTTTTTTGTTTGCTTAAAGCTTAATTTCATGCTTAAAATCTCAAAATTCACCCTGCATATAGTAGAATTTTCTGTTTTACAGTTATGAATCTTTTTGGTGCGGATAGCTTAAAAATGTAAGCAGTCTCTAACAACTCATCCAAACAACCTTAATATTTTATAGGTTAGCGTTTACCTCCAAAACTGGTCCCATGTACTTAGCTATGTCAGCAAGGCTGAATCCACTCCAGAGATAGCAGAGGTAGGAGCAACCTTTCATTCTGGTTTACTAAGCTGAGAAATTTCAAAAGAGAATAAATCTACAATTATAATGTTTTGTGTATCTCTGCAATCTAGCAACGAGGAGAGAGAGATAGTCAAAACCAAGCTGTTCTAACCAAACTGAAATGTGCTGCAGGCAAGTACTTTATTTGTATTTCAACTACAGTGGTCGACAGAATTATTGACACCCTTGATAAATGTGAACAAAAAAGCCTGTAAAAAGTAATTAATCATTAATCCTTTTGGTCTTGTATTATAAAAATTCACAAAAATGTAAACTTTCATTGTATTAAACCAATTTAAAATGGGGGGAAATCTCATTATGAAATAAATGTTTTTCTCAAATACACATTGGACACAATTATTAACACCCCTAGAAATGATTATAAGTTAAATATCTCTGAAGTATATTCTCATTCATATTTACAACCATGGCTTCCTGTTTCACAGGAATATAAATAGAAGACCAAATTCCCTTAATCATCCATCACAATGAGAAAAAACAAATAATATTTTTCTGATGTGCAGCAAAAGATAATTGAGCTTCACAAATTAGTAAATTTGCTTTAAGAAAAGAGCTAGAGCAGTGAAAATCCCCTTTTCCACCATCAGGGCAATAATTAAGAATTTCCAATCAACATAAAATGTTACAAAACTGCGTAAAATGTACATGAAGTGGACGTGTGTCTATATCGTCGTAATACACAGTGAGAAGGAGTTTGAGTGGCCAAAGACTCTCCAAGGACCAAGGACAGTTTAAAACTGGAGAATTGCAGAAAATAGTTGAGCCTCGGGGTCCGAAAACCTTAAAACAATAATCAAACAGCACCTACATCACCACATGTTGTTTAGGAGGATTTCAAGAAAAATTATCCCACCTTATCCAAAAACAAACTTCAGCATATTCAGTTGTCAGACACGACTGGAACATCAAATGGGACTGGCTTTTCTGGTCAGATGAAACTACAAAATGAGCATTTTTAGCAGCAAACTCTCAAAATGGGTTTGGTGAACACAGAGATAAAAAGTACCCCATGTGTACAATTAAATATACTGCTGTATTTTTGTATGTTGTGGGCCTATATTTCTGCTGGAGGTCCTGGACATCTTGTTTAGACACATGGCATCATGGATTCTATCAAATACCAACAGATAAAAAAAATCAATAAGTGACTGACTCTGTTAGAAATCTTATTATGGGCCATGTTTGGATCTTCCAACCGTACAATAATCCAAGCACAAAAACAACACAAAAATGGGTCACTGAGCACAAAACCAAGCTTCTGCTATGGCTATTCCAGTCCTCTGACCCGAACCCTGTAGAGAATGAGTGAGGTGAACTGAAGAGAAGCACCACCGTCATGGAGCTGTGAATCTAAAGGATCTGGAGTGATTCTGGATGAAGGAATGGTCTCTGATCTCTTGTCAGGTGTTCTCTAACCTCGTCAGGCATTATAGGAGAAAACTCAGAGCTGTTAAACTGCCAAACGGAGGTTTAAAAACGTATTGAATAAAAGGGTGCCGTTAATTGTGTCCAATGTGTATTAAAGAAAAACATTTGTTTCATAATTATATTTCCTCCCATTTTCAATTCTTATTCTCCAATGAAAGTTTAGATTTTTGTGATTTAAAAAAAAAAAGATTAAAAGGATTATCAACGCAGATAAATTTCCACAGCCTTTGATCATGTTTACCAAGGGTGCCAATAATTCTGTCCACCACTGTATGTGTAGTGTATTTGTCTTTGAAATATAGACACCTGCTGAATCATTATTTTAGTGTGTTTTAACAAAATAAGAGAGATCATACAAAAGGCATATGCTCTTATTTTGTTAAAATTACTCACATTTTCACCGATTCTGCAAGGGGTTCACAAACTTTCAAGCAGCACTGTATATATGTATTTATTTCATGAGAAATTTGTATTGTATTATTATTGTGGTCATCTTTTTAGTCAATTCTTGAGATTAATTCATGTAAAAATTGTTTTGACCTTGTGATTTGATATTATCCTCTCTCTCGTGATAATAGGATTGGCAGAACTTGCCTCAAGAAAGTATAAACCAGCTGCCAAGTGCTTCCTGCAAGCCTCCTTTGACCATTGCGACTTCCCTGAGGTTGGTGTCCTTTTCAGCTTTGCTCTAATGCCACACCAGATATTTCTAATACTGTTGAAGATAAATAAGATGTAATGAGATGCTCTGTTTGCTCTCTAGCTACTTTCCCCCAGTAATGTAGCAGTGTACGGGGGGATGTGTGCCCTGGCTACATTTGACAGACAGGAACTGCAGCGAAATGTCATCTCAAGCAGGTGATTGTTTTGCACCTTCAAACTAGGTGTTCTAATTAACACAAGAGGTAGATTGTTACTGGTTACATGTGGATAAAACCTCATTGATTTACTTGTCCTTTGTTTTTTTAGCTCCTTTAAATTATTTTTAGAGTTGGAACCACAAGTCCGTGATATTATCTTCAAGTTTTACGAGTCAAAGTATGCATCTTGTCTGAAAATGCTGGATGAAATGAAGGTGAGTTTATTGATGTGTGCTGAGTTGCTAGGTTTTGATTTAGCAAAGTTTCAGACACTGATTCTGTGTTATTTGATGTATTATAGGATAATCTCCTCCTAGACATGTATCTGGCCCCTCATGTAAGAACACTGTACACACAAATCAGGAACAGAGCCCTCATACAGGTATGTAAAGGGATGTTTTGGTCTGTAAATTTTATATAGTTGCCGAACTTTGACGACGACTTAATCTGATTCCTTTAAAAGAATATAATTGGATGAGTAAATGACAGAATCTTGTTAGTTTTGTTTGGGTGAACTATCCCTTTAAATCAGTAGAATTCACCACAGCAGTGTTCAGTATGTGCTCCAAACTTTTGCAAGCCATATTGACTCATGTACATGATCAGTGAACATCAGGTCATCCCTGTTTTTGAGCCCTGCTCAACATAATTATATTGATATGGAATGCTGCATGTGAGTTCAAGTTAACTGCAATGGCCAGAAGATAATATTGACTCCTAAAGTATTAACATAGTTGCACTTACATGACCAATTGATTAACTTTGTCTTGTATTTCCCACGGGCAGTACTTTAGCCCCTATGTGTCAGCGGACATGAACAAAATGGCCATGGCCTTTAATACCACAGTGGCAGCTCTGGAGGATGAACTGACCCAGCTGATCCTGGAGGGCCTGATCAATGCTCGTATCGACTCCCACAGCAAGGCAGGGCTGCACTCTCTCATTTGTCACCCTTACACTTCTTTTTCTAGAACAATGTTCCCTTTTCTTGTTGCTAAGCTAAAATACATTGGCTGATTTTTGTATCAATAGCTTTCAGCATTGACTGAATTATATTTATAATCCACTTTTCTCTTGCTTTGTCACTAAGCACTTTACCTTGATTAAAACATGCCATATTGCCCTTTTGCCTAAAACAAGGGACTGTTCTAGAAACAAGCTTTGGTGAAGATTTTGCATTGAAACTTGAGTTTCATCTGTGAATTGAAAACTGTGTTTGTAGATCTTGTATGCCAGGGAGGTGGATCAGAGAAGCACAACCTTTGAGAAGTCTCTACAGATGGGCAAAGAGTTCCAGAGACGAGCGAAAGCCATGATCCTGCGGGCAGCTGTGCTTCGTAATCAGATACACGTCAAGGTAACAGGGTCCCCAGGGTAACGTGTCCTCGCTCTGCTCTTCACCTCACCATCACCTGAACATCTCCTTCCCCTCAGCATGAGTGTCTCAGTCAGTATTAGAGCGCTGCAATTATTAAAGCAGTAACACATCTGAGGATGTGTCATTAATATTGTGATGCTGTGAGATGAAGCTGTTTTCTTCACATTGATATGACTCATATAAAGTTGCCTCAGCTGTATTACTGCACTTATACGCAAACTGCATGTGAGTTTTGTTGTACTAAGTGAATGTTAGATTAATATTCTGGGTTCACTTTAGGCTAATCTCAGTTGACCGCACTTGTCTCTCATTTTCTTACAAAAAGCAATGAAATCGGGATAACAGTGAGGCACTTGCAATAGAAAGGCACGAGGCCAATAAAAAACTGTTCAAGTACTTTTACGTTAAAGAATATGTTGTTCTTTTTACCTTTATATCCACCCGAGAATCCTGAAAAAATTGATCAATGTTTCCACTTAAATAAAAAGCATCACATCTGTGTTTAACATTGATAATTATAAGAAATGTTTCTTGAGCATCAAATCAGCACATTATAATGATTTCAGAAGGATCATGTGAGGAGTGAAATTTAGCTTTGACATCAGAGGTATAAATAGTTAAATAAAATACAAACAATTGGTTGTAAATGATACGGTTAATGTTGCAGTGATTATAGACATTGTTGCTGATATGGCATTAAAATATAAATAAATGTTCAAATTTGAAACGGATAAGTTGTAATAATATTTGACACTATTTGTACTGTATTTTTGATCAAATAAATGCAGCCTTGATGAGCATGAGACTTCTTTTAAAACATTAAAATACTTACCCTAAACTTTTGAATGGTAGTGTATACACAAATTTACAATTATTGCAAAGACAACATAGCTTAAACCCCAAAATTACTATAAATCAATAGAACAAATGTATAGCTCAAATAATAAACATTTTATTGAAGAATTAATACCAGTGCTTTAAAAAATAAGGTATTGGTCCCATTTGCTTCCATTGCAAGTGCCTCTCCAGAAATTCTTTATATTATTTATTTAAATCAACATTATGCCACAAATGCTGTAGATTGAACTCAATTTGTATTGAACCTGGAATTTTGTATTAAATCAATCCACTAGCTTTTTGCATTTATGCAATCGGCTAGATGCAAGTGGCTTGAATATGTGGAACAACTGTAAGCTCTCTTAGATCTTGTGCTTCTGTTCCCTGTGAAAGAGTTATACGAATACCCCTAGTCTTCATCTGTCATTCTTCCCCAACACCAGCATGCGTTTCCCTCAGTCAGTTTTTCCCGCTCTACGTGATGCTTCTCACAGATCCCTCTCATTCCTTTCTCAGTCCCCTCCAAGAGAAGGCAGTCAAGGGGAGCTCACACCTGCCAACAGCCAAACACGAATGAGCACCAACATGTGAAGACTCGACCAGATGCCTCTCCTAGGAAAGTACACGGGGCCACTGTCGCATCTTAGGCCCCCGTTTAGAAATCAATTATTTCCCTGCTGAAGAGAGAAAAATCACAATCTAAAGACTTTATTTAAGTTGGGAAGAAGATCTCTGTTGTCTGTATTAAAGACAAGCACACCCTGTTGCTCAAATGAAAAGAAAAAAAGATAAAAAAGAGAAATGCGGCACTTAAGCTGTACTGGCCTGTTCTTTGTAAAGGATGCACTTTCCTCTGTATCTTGTGACAAACCTTGATTACACATTGAGAAACCTCATCACAAAACATGCTTTTAAAATAAACATACGTTCAAAAAGATGCTTCAAGCCAGAAAGGTTCTTTCTCCATCGGTTTCTGACGCTGCAGTCGGAAATGCAATTGCAGCATCATCTGTTCAATAACATTTCGTTTTTTCTCTGTTGTATTGTGTTCTGCTGTTTATGTAAAAGTGTTACTCCAGTGAATCATCATCAGCTGGTCGGTGACCTTCAACAAAGGTAGATTTTATTTGCTTTTATGGCCTTGAATAAACGATAACCTAGAAACGTTTACAAACTATTCATTTCTTTGGTCATATTATTAGAAATGGAGAAAGGCAACATTTAACACTGAATTTATTTGAGCAAAATTTCCAACATGTTTTAACAATACTAAGCTCCAAGGAACTGATGAGGGGAAAAACTGTATATAGCCACAGATCTGTACCTACGTTTACATTTAGGGATTCATTCAAGGGTGTTTCTGAGGAACTGTACCACATCTTTAGAATAAGGCACTGAGTTGAGTCCTGATGCTTTAATAAAGTACTGTGTGGAAAAATAAGCATCATGTTGGCCTATAATAAAAAGAAAATGTCATTATGTTGAACCAAAGTTGAATTAGAACGGCATACATTTCTTTTTTTAAACACGAAGAATGAAGAATGAAAAGGCAGACCAATAATATCAGTTATTGCGTAAGGCATTTGAATCTGACATCTTAAAATCTGTGTAGTACAACTGTCCTCATCTCTGAAATAAAAGCTAGAATGTGTGTGTGATAGTCACAATGATCATATCCAGACAGGAAAGTAAGAAGAGGTCTCGGATTAAAAGTGAATTTATATACAAATATGCCCAATGTTTCATTTCTGAAAACAATAAATACAGTTCAAATCATGTTTGAGTGAAGATATCCATCAGTGTATTTCCACAGAACATCCCGAGATAAAAGCCTAGCTCCTCTATCTTAGGTGTACAGGATTGTGCATTCGGAGCAGCTGCTTCATATACCATGTTCCCAGTAAATATACTACTCTAATAAGCAATATTAAACTATTAAGACTATGGAAACTATTCACCCGACAGACAGCAGTCCAGAAAGTGGTACTTCGTTACAGAAAAGAATGACTCTTCAATGATCTAGTGTAAGTAACAGTAGCACTGATGTTTGCATGTTTAGTTCATTTGGTGTCATATGGATCCAAATCACATATCAACAGAGAAAAACCAGGTTTAGCCACAAATGCAGTCTTGTACTTCTAATTCAGTGCAGCAATGTTAATTGGTAAACCAGTTCAAGGTGTTCTCAGATGTCACTGTTGTCCATATCCAGTACACAGTCTGCTTTACAATGCATCATGGGCTGCAGTAGAAACGGTCTGACTGTTGGGATGCCCATTCGTCAGCCCATCACCCGTATCGGAGTTAGACTGTTTTAAAGCCTTGGTCTTGAATTTCAATCCATGGCCTGTAACCCAACAATGAACAGAGAAAACAGTCTTATAGAAGTGGTAGGACATTACAAGTTACACTCAGATACATGCTGGTAAGGAGATTATATCATAACAATAGTGTTTTAATTTAAACATAAGTTAATGATCAAATATTTTAGCAAATGAAATTCTAATGCCCCATTCCTTACAGATTAAATCACTAAACATCTCCAAACTAACTTGCTCGCTATTGTGAGTATTGCTGATCAAGTGAAACAGCTGCTTGATATACTAACCAGGACAATCAGCCACTTCCTTGAAAGCCTTCCTCTTACAGCAGCCACGGCACAAGTTGAACACACATTTATTCCCCTGTTGAGGGTGTAGAATAACATTTATTTACCTTGTGTACATCTGTGAATTTAAGATTTTTAAAGAGCACACAAAATGGTTCTGTTAATACTTCAAAAACGAGTACATTACACCATTAAAATCATCAGATTAAAGAAAAGATCATCAAAAATCTTACTTTAGGGTTTCCACATTGCTCACACTTGATGTATTTTGCTGCAGACACAAGGATGCATAGGCAATGATATTTACCTCAATGAATATATGTTAAACAATATCTTAATGATAATACACTACCATTTAAAAGTTTGGGCTCGGTCTTATGTTTCATATAAAATAATATTTTTATTCAGAAAGGACACATTAAATTGATCAAGTACTGATGTTTATTGTGTTACAAATGTTTAACAGTTTCCATAAAAATATTAAACAGCACAACTGTTTCCAACATGGATAATAAGAAATGTTTCTTGATCAGCATATAGCATGATTTTTGAAGGATCATGTGACACTGAATACAATAAAATAAAATAAGCCTTACTGACCCCAAACTTCTGGACATGGTAGTTCATGTCTAATAAAATAATAAAAAGAAATGGCCATTTCCTATTCTTTTTTTCTATTTTATTATTCAAAGGAATTGTTCTGATGAACGAAACATCACACACTATGTGCGAAAGTTCTTTTGGAGCTTTGTTGTTGCCGACTTTACATTTAAAAGATGTTTCTACTTGTTTTTTAGTCGAGCACTCATTTGAGATCGATGTGCGTGCTTGTTGCTCAGTTTTTTTTATTATTCAAAGGTTACAATAATATGCACTGCGCCATCGCTCCATTAGGTTCAGTGGGTTTTGGGAAATATTGGGAAGAGATTTATCCTTACGTTTCATCTCTGGACAGAAGTTCTTGTGGGGGTTGCGGGCTTTCTTCTTCTGCTTGTTCTTGGAGAGCGAGTCGTTGGGTCCATCGCTGTCCTCCAGCGCCCTCTTTACACTCACAGCTTTGGTTTCTGATGCTTTCTGCCCATTTTCAGTGTTTGGATCCTTGGGCCTGCAAAATATACCATGTCACAATCAAGCTCCAATGTTATCTTCCAACTAGTTTATGTCTATCATGGACAGAAATGATTTCTTTAGCCTATTCAGTAAGCATCAAAGATAATGACTGATACTACAGTTTTGCTGAGACCACAGAAATACTATAATTGTGATAGTTTCTTCAAGTTCACACAAGACCCAATCAGAAAACATGTCCTCACGGTGGTCTGACGTAGGGTTGACAGATCCAGTGAGGGAAGGGAAGTCCAGTCCGAGTCCATTCAGATTCATCTTTAGCCATCTCCTCCTGTAACAGTAAAATTAAACTCTCTCAAACTCTGTCATGAGCTTAGAAAATATTTATATCTGAATAAAGTTGGACTATGATGAATTTGTTATCAACAAAGTTCCTTTACCTGGCAACGTTGTTTCAGCTGTCTGTTGACCTCTGCAATCCCAGCTACGTTCTTCGCTTTGGCCAGCTCCTCCCTCAGGTCTTGATGTATCTGTAAGCTGTTGTAATAAGACACACTTATTATTATTATAATACAATTCACCAGTCATTACCTTCCTGTTTGAGGTCGACAAGGTTTTGAAAAGTTTTTGAAAAAAGTCTTTATGCGCAACAAGGTTGCATTAAAAACAATAATATTGTAGAAATGAATACTTTCCACTGTACTACATTTTACAGAGTAAATTATTCCACTGATGTCAAAGCTGCATTTTCAGTTGCTATTACTTCAGTGTCACATCTTACAGAAAGAAACGTCCATCCTTCGGATGAGGCGTTAAACCGAGGTCCTGACTCTCTGTGGTCATTAAAAATCCCAGCATGTCCTTTGAAAAAGAGTAGGGGTGTAACCCTGGCCAAATTTGCCCATTGGCCTCTGACCATCATGACCTCCTAACAATCCCCATACACTGATTGTCTCCTCTCCACCAGTAAGCTGGTGTGTGGTGGGCGTTCTGGCGCACTATGGCTGCCGTCACATCATCTAGGTGGATGCTGCACACTGGTGGTGGATGAGGAGATATCCCCCCCTTACTATGTAAAGCGCTTTAAGTGCCTAAAAAGCACTATATAAATTTAACAAATTATTATTAAACATTTCATCTTATTATCAATGTTGAAGACAGTTGTACTGCTTAATATTTCTGTGAAAACTGTTACATTTGTTCATATAAAGTTCAGAAAAACAGCATAATGTAACTTAACTCTGTTTACTGTCACTTTTAACCAGCTGCATGAGCCCTTGCTGAATAAAAGTATTCATTTCTGTGTAGATTGTAGATTGTAGTGACTACAGTCTCAAGTGAAATATCAGTGTCAAGTATCAAATGTGAAGGAACGTACGTGTGGTGCCACAGCTTGAAGATGTGAGCACGGATGAAAGACAGACTGCAGGGTGGATGTTTCTCCACAACCTCCAGGTACTCCTCAGCCATCTCCCACACAGGTGGACTACGGCCTTCAAACAGAGCAGGATTGTGGAGATTCCCTTCTGTAAATGTAGTGAGTTCATATTGTTCTATTACTGCATTAATAAATATCAAAGAGTGAGCCTTTCTGTACAAGCGTGTTTATGAATCTTGTCTTTGTATGCGTTACCTGCGCTCATGACTCCTTGTACTCCAGCCTCCTCCATGCAGCGCTGAACATCACTCAGGTGCTGGATGTTTCCATTGGCGAAAACGGGAATGTTTACAGCCTCCCTACACAAATACAATAAAAGGTACTCCATCAGGACAAAACACTAAGAACAGTCGGCACTGGTAGCAAGTGTTGCATCTCTTACCGTACAGCTTTGATGTGCTTCCAACTTGCAATGCCAGTCAAAGCCCCCTTTTGATCTTTAGTTCTCCCATGAACTGTGAGGAGCTGTAAAGAAAAAGAAGTTAAAGATACTAAACCATCAGCAGCTGGTTTAAGAAAATATGAATCGCATTAGATTGAGATTTGAGGTTATGTAGTGTTTACAGCTGGTATAACAAACGTTTACAGCTCAATTCCAGGTTGGAGAGACGTAAGCTTCGCTCCCTCACATGGGCTCCTGAGAAAGGAGCTTAATCCCAGGTTGCTCTACGTGCACTTTAGATAAAAGTATCTGTTATAGGATAAGCAAGGGGAACACGTTACCTGACATCCAGCCTTTTCCAGCATTTTGGCATACTTCACGGTTTTCTCAATCTCTGGGAAGACCCGGATTTTGCAAGTAATGGGCACGGAGAGTTTCTCATTGGCCAGTTTAACTGTAAACGACAGCACCTGAATAAAACACATTCTCTACACGCTTCACATCTGCACTGAGCAATGAAAATAAGACAACTTACTCATTTTCTCAAGAAGGTCCCACTCGTCTTGAAGAAACACACCATAATGGCCTAAGAGAGAATTTATAAATGAGCCATGATGGGGAAACAGGGACGCATTTTGCTCAAATGTGAGATTTCAGAGAATACATGAAGCAAATCATTTTAGAGCCAAACTTCATGTTAAGACAGACACCACTGCTTAACGTTTTGGGGTCAGTACAATAAAAAAAATGTTTTAAAAGAAGTCTCTTAGATAAAAATGCAGTTAAACCAGTTATCCCAGGTGAAAAAAGTACACTTCCATGACATACTTAAACTATACTGGAGTAATGATGCTGCAATTCAGCTTTGCCATCAGAGGAATACATTTTGTTTAAAATATCTAAAAATATATTGAAAATTATTTTAAAATGTAATACTATTTAACAGTATCCCAGGTGAAAGAAAAGTATACTTCCATAATGTACTTAAAGTGCTCTATTTTCACACACTAATGTTGTACTTAATATACTAAAAATGATTCTTCATTACCTCTTAAGATCATCTAAGTGTACTTAACTGTGCTATTTTGGGACACCATGAATATGAACTAAAATGCAATTTCCATACCATCTCTGCATTTAAAACATTTATTTAGTTACAACTTTTATCCTAAGCGACTTACAGTGCATTCAGTATATACATTTTTATCATTATTTTATCAGTACTTGTAGTACACTTAAACCCATCTTTCATACTAGCACACTCAAGTGTACTAAAAGTGGTAGCTAGCATTTTTAATGGAGAGATAGTATTTTAAAAGTGCATTTTAGTTCATACTCATGGTGTCCAAAAATAGCACAGTTAAGTACACTTACTGTGTATGATCTTAAGTTTATCTTGAGAGGTACTTAAGAATCATGTTTAGTATATTAAGTACAAAATCAGTGTGCGAAAGTAGAGCACTTTTAGTACATTATGGAAGTATGCTTTTTTCACCTGGGATACTGTTAAATATTAATACAATTTAAAATAATTGCAATATATTTTCAGATATTTTAAACAAAATGTATTCCTCTGACGGCAAAGCTGAATTTCAGCATCATTACTCCAGTCTTCAATGTCACATGATTCAGAAATAATTTGAATATGCTTATTTGATGCTTAATGAAAATGTATTATCATTATCAATGTTGAAATCAGTTGTGCTGATAATATGTTTGTTCGAATGTTTAATGCATTACATTCAAATTCTTCAATAAATGGAAATAAAACATAAATATTTTGCAACATTTTACTCTAACTTTTGATTAATTTACTGCATTATTTGCTGAAAAAAACCCTATAAATGGTGGTTTATCTCTCACATACAACAGAAATGAAGTGTCAGTTCCAGAGTTTTGGGTACCTCTTTTTGCAATCATCTGAGGGCAACCCAAATTCAGATCGATGGCATCACAGTAATCCTGGGCAAGTAGAGCAGCCTGGATAAACACCTCTGGATCATTGGCACAGAACTGTAAGGGGACACCAGTGAATAACTCACACTCCGTATGAACACAGTCCTCTCTGTCACCTCAAGGGGTTTACTGATGCCAAACAAGACGGAGCCCACCTGTGTGATGAGGGGTCGGTCCTCCTGGTGGACCTCGTTGTACAGGTTATCTCGGCGGTAGTTGGCATCCCTGACGAACACCTGTGCGTGCAGCATGGGAGTGTAGCAGAGCTCTGCGCCGTGTCTGCGGCTCAGGAGCCTCCAGGCCAGCTCGCTCTGCTCCACCATGGGTGCCACCACATAGCGCGCACCCTTCAGAGTGCTCCTCCAAAACTCGAACCCGCGGGGTTTCGCCATGCTGCCTGCACAGGATGAAATCCAGAGCTGGGTAGTAACTGATCACATGTGATCTGGATTACCTAAGCAGATTCCAAAAATTAAGTACTTGTAATTAGATTAAATTACATTTCACAATACTCGTAATCAGACAACAGTTATTTTGTTTATAGATGACATTATTTACACAAGAGCAAAAATGTATTACATAAGTATTCTAACGTTACCCAGCTTTGATGAAATCACTACACGAAATCATCAATTCAGAGATGGATCCTACTCTAATTTAGCATAGCACCTAGTTTAACTGTACGCTCTAAAATGACCATTAACATAACACGCTTGTGTTATTAGCACTATCTGGATCTGTCGTTCATCACTAAACATGCTGGAAATGTGTTTCAGCAAAAGAAACTAACGAGTCTGAGACCACGGAATTATTTGTTACATATTTGAATAAATAAAGCGTGAAGGACAAACACATTAACAGAGCTTGACTAGAAGATAACATTAGCTGTCATTCTTTTAAAACAGAGTGTATTGAGAGCACAATACGTACAGTAGCTTCTGATCAGCAACAGACAGCAGCTCTGTGCGGCACATGAAGTGTTGTGTGTGTCGCGGTGAAAGACATCCGTGAAGAAACGACAAACCTATTGATGTATTCCGGGATTATGACTACATACAATATATCACTCCGTTTGGAAGAACTACTGAGTGGGTTGTAAATTATGTTTTTTTTATGTAAACATCAGTCATGCCATCTTTAGAATGTATATATGTATAAAATATTATTTGCATGTGATCGTGTTCCTTTAAAGTCAGCATGCATATTTGCGAAAGGTCAGTGTAAATTAATTCAGGAAGGCATTCTGTAATATAGATTCTTAATAATCTCTTCTTTCCATTAAATTTTTTATCTTAGATTGAAAACATAGATTTACGTCGTACTATAATTGACCACTAGATGTCAGTGTTGACCTAATCATTCTGTAGCGATACGCTGTGTTGTGTTCAGTCACTTTTTCTTTCTAAGCTATTTTCTGTCCTGTGTTTAGTTTACTTTTTAGATCTTTACCGTGAATTCACCATTCGTTATTAAAAAGATACAGAATGTTTAGATGACTTCATAAATAAATAAGACAACGTTTCAATAAAGATTGGGTACCAATTTGTTTGGTTAACAAACAAGTAAAAGGAACACACACACACACACACACACACACACACACACACACACACACACACACACACACACACACACACACACACACACACACACACATTTGCTATTTTTACTATTCATTAAACAAAACAAAAATAGTCAATTTTCTACAGTCTGGCCCTTTAAACATGCTGCTGTTTTCTATCACAGAGTACAATGGGGCCCCTGGGATAAAAGGCCCCTTGTAAGTAGTTTGATCCTAGTATAATGCATGACGAAACGCTGTAAGTAATAAGCAGTGACACTACTTACTGTCTTGAACACCTGAAGTATGGCTGAGGTTGGGTCTATTGACTGCTTCAGTCACATGAGGTTTATTTGTGAAAGACATGAATTAAAGTCGCAGGTCTCAGACGTACACGTTCATTAACTAATATAAGAACTAGGCAAAAGTTCTTATAAAATACATGAAAAATTATTAAATGACCAAATATTCAGAATTAATCGTGAAAAAAATATTATTAGTCAGCAATGCTCAACTAATATTCATTTTTTGAATTTACTTCTTTATTTTTCTAATATACAGTCTTCAGAGCAGATACAATATGTATTGTTAAATAAATCATATTGACTTGAGTACATCATTGTATTAAGAAGCACTTTGAGATGTATTGTTTTCAAGGTAGTTCATTAATGTAGAATGCCTGTGATATGTTATCTTGACACTTCTCTTTATTAATAACAGAATCAACAGGCATGCAATTGTTTCCTCATGTTTCAGTGTTGACAGAGCACTGTGGAGAACAGACTTTACAGAAAGTACCAGCTAAGCAAGAATCTGCAGAAGAACATTCCCATTTTGTCAGCTCTTTGTTGTGGATGTGTTTGTTTTCCTCTGAATAGATCTTGTGTTGTTTATCAGTGCACTCATACAGTGTTGGAGCTGGAGCTGGTATGGCGGTTAGAGTGGGTGTTCACAGACTTTCCTGGCGCACTGCTCTTAACGTGACTGAGTAATTCAGTGGAAAGCTGAGTAATTCACTCATGTGACTCTCACCTCTACAGCCTCCAGCATTGGCTCTGCTCTGACCAATCATGCTCCACTGAATACAACATCAGCAGATGATCATGTTACAGAAAACTGGCTCAAAACTTAGAAAAGTTGCTTTTCAAAACATACAGCAAAGAATAAGTGTTGTAATAAATGTATGATTCTTTCATCTAACACATTAGGACAGTTTACTGTCATCATTAGCTGCATCTCCAAACATGACTTTATTAAATATGAACAAGAGCTCTGAAATTAAACATGAATGAAAAATAATATTAATATAATAACATAAAGCATTCTGTAAACATTTTGTAAAAGTTTCTGTAGCCTATGTATAACGTTTTACTCAAATGAAACCGTCAAATGCTCGTGAAGTGGCAGTTCTGGGGATGTTGTTCATGTATTTATGTCTGTATGTGTAAGCGTCTGTGTCATTCATTAACAGAGATGCAGAACATGCAGGATTCATATTTAAAGTGTTTTTCAATATTAATAGATACTAGTCCACTACTTTTGATTAATTCATCCAAACTGACACATTCCGTGACATTCCGGTAAAGTCCATTATATGTAGTGGATTGTGATTTATTGCGCGTCTGCTGCTGCTTTACCTTTGTGAAACACTGAGGCAGCTCCAGTTAGCAAGTGCTCTCGGTGTGAGACTGCCTTCAGACTCGTGACTCTCTACATATCAGATTTGCTCTCAGAGATTGAGAGATTGCCTCCTCTCTCACAGAGTGTTGAGCTCAGACAGGCTGCATCGAGCCAAATAGTGCATTTAAACATTACATACCTGTATTATTTATTCACCAATAAATAATGTCACCTGTAAATAGTATGTTTGTTTGCAAAAAAAAATAATAATTTAAAATTAAAAAAATTAATTAAAAATTTTTAAAATGAAAATGTCAATAATCGGTAAAATGCTTTAATATCGGCGCCGATAATCGGCCAGGATATCGGTCGACTAATTGAAAATACATGTTCAAATTGTTCTTATCAGCAGGCAAACATGTGCACAATGAGTCATTATCTGCATAAGTTCCTTTAACTATAGTCTCTTTCCAAGGTTCAAGGTTTTTTTATTCGTCACATACTCAATTATACAGGACATAATCAGCAGTGAAATGTAAGTCAGGTCCGCTCAATGGACAGTGAAAAATATGTAACACAACACAAGAGAATATATATAAATATAGGTTAATAATAATAATAAGAAGAATACATTTCTAATTTCAGTCCACTTCCTAATAGGCTTCGTATTGAAATGACTAAATATTCTGCTTTATGTTGTTGTTACCTTTGTAGGCGTTCATTTACTGTGAAGAATCAAGTAATGTTGTGAATATATTCAGTTTGATAGATTGTATTGCTTTCTATTAACATTATAATTAATGTCACCCTAATATATATATTTTGCTATCAATGCTTTGTGTAAGTCAAATTAAATTTAGATGATTAGAAATGGCTTTTTATATTTTTATAATGCAGGTGTTCATACGCAAATCTACTGTAATAAATAAACAAAGGATATAAACCACTTTAAACCGAAATCGATATTAATTTGGCAATTGTTTCCAGGAACTACTGTGCACCTATTATCTCCGTCTATTTTCGTTTGACTACATAAAGAGAGATACGATGTCAGTTATGTGTTTAACATAAGTTTCGACTTCACAAACTGGTTTTGCATGTTATCTTCCTGAGACATCATCATGAACACACCCAGTGAACACCCGCAGATGTAAACTTTGTCCTTTTCAGTGCTGAACAGAGAAACAATAAATCGAATTCAGCAATGACGTATTTAGCTGACTTACATAGCCTTTGTGACCCTGGACCACTAAACCAGTCTCAAGTAGCACAGGTATATTTGTAGCAATAGCCAACAATACAATGTATGGGCCAAAATGATACATTTTTATTTTATGCCAAAAATCATTAGGATATTTACATTTGCGTTTAGTCAATTAGCAGACACTTTTATCCAAAGCGACTTACAAATGAGGACAATGGAAGAAATCTCGAACCAGTGCTGCAAGTCTCAGCTGATTAATGCAGTACATAGCGTATATATATATATTGGGCGATATCGGTTATGCTAACGACGAGTGAGACTCTTATCGGCGATAAAAAAATATCGCTTAATCTATTCTCAAAGTTGGGTTGAGCTGGGTTATACTAAGCTATGATGACTTTCACACTGATATATTTTAGCGCTGATGTAACCTGGAAGTAGAACGTCTTCGAACTAGAGGCTCGCAGTCCGTGATGGACAGATTGTTAGGCTGGTCTGATGTGGTAATACAATCGGGAGCACGACATCCAAACGCTCACCTATCATTCATCAACCTCAAATATGGCTTTTCATCTGAAAGATGTATGTAGTAAACAACTTTAGATGGCGCTCAATATGATGTTAACCTGAATATGTATACATATATATATAATATTATATATGGAATAGATAAATAGATTCAGCTCAAAATTGGCTCAAATTTTGGTCATACAGTAAGTAGTAGCCTAATACATCGAATCTGTAAAGACTCTATTATTGTGTGCACTCAGAATAACAAAATTTTGCTTTTAAGCAAACAGGATGCTTTAGGTCTCATGTGAACGAGAAACTGAAACCGAATAACGTTATATCTAAAAACAGTACAAGAAAAATATATCTATAAGAGAGTGAAATGTCCAAAAATAAAAATAGAAAACGTGTGTTAGCATGGATGATTTACATGAAATTTAATGTGCAACACTGTGCATAATAAGATGGCTTTCAGTTCATATAATAACAAAAACGACATTTTGGGTTTTATTCAACTAATAAGGTGGGCACGCTGTGATCTGTACTATATTTTTACTGTAATTGACAGTTATCGGCAAAAACAAACAACACGGGAGTGGGAGGGAATGGGAGTCATTCTTCCGGAGTGGAACAGGATTTTCACAGTTTTTCGTGGGATTGGGACGGGAAGAGATTAAAGTTTGTGATGCATTTTGAAACAGGAGATGAGCCCTGGTCTAATGCCACCTGGCTTGAGAAACCGTTCTCAAAGACTTACTTTTAGTCATTATTTGGGTAGAACACATATTCTGAATGCCTTCACAGAATTCAAATGATATTTTAATCTAGATTAATCTAGATTAATTCCAAAAACAATCTAGATTAAAATTAATCTCAATATATATATATATATATATATATATATATATATATATATATATATATATATAATAAATAAAAAGGAAAACAGATAGAATAGAAAAGAATAGAGCAAGCTAATGTTTTTTGGTTTTGTTAATTGTAAAAATAATGTTATTTTCTTATTAATATAATAATAATAGGTAAAGATCATGTGCCATGAAGATATTTAGTAGATTTCCTACCATAAATATATCAAAACGTATTTTTTGTTAGTACTATGCATTGCCGAGGACTTCATTTGGACAACTTTAAAGGCGATTTTCTCAATGTTTAGATTTGTTTTGTATCTTCAGATTCAAAATGTTATAATATTTTTTATCTCAGCCGAATATTGTCCTATCCTAACAAACCATACATCAGTGGAAATCTTATTTATTCAGCTTTCAGAGTATGTATAAATCTCAATTAAAAAATTGACCCTTATGACTGTTTTTGTGGACCAAAGTCACATATACATAAATGTTTATTTATTATACACAATTATTTACATCTCTGTGTATTGTCCGGGTTTATTATTAGTGCTAACAAAACACTTACCTAACTTGTAATAAACATGCTCACATATTAATTTAACTAATTATGTTCTGGATGTTTCAAAATCAACCGATGTAACAATACAAATCCTAGTTTGTCGTTTTCGGATTTTCCAGTGGCCCGCTGTTGCTAGGGGAAGTGACGTCACGGCGCTCGGCTGGATCACTGCGCTGATGGAGCGTCTGTTGTAGCAGATAGATACACAGAGTGGATGGTAGAACCAGGGACGAGGAGGGAGTCGTTCTCAAAATCCGCCTTCATCCTTTTTCAAACAGACTATTTTCAGGATAAAAATTACTAGAGCATAAAGTTCACACTTTACTCTTTTTAATAAGCCTGATATTTTGATATTTCCCGATTCGGAATGTTAGGAAACGACTGGTGAAAACTGGGTAGCTACTGTGAAGGGAATTAGCAAGCTAGCAGGCTGTATCAGGGGACTCTGCCTGGGAGAGACAGAAGAATAGACGGGTAACAAAGAACGGATTTTCCTCGCTTTTATTAAACACTTCGAACATATATAATTTAAACTACTCCCGTTAAAGCTAGCTTCATCGCTAGCTTTGTTATTTAGCCATTTATCATGGAACTGAGAGTAGGAAACCGATACAGACTGGGAAGGAAAATTGGCTCTGGATCCTTTGGTGACATTTATTTGGGTAAGTAGTTGTTCACTTTATTAATCCATGTATTTAGAGAGTCGGTATTATCTGTCAGTTTGATAAAGCTACACACTATATTTTGTTTTGAAACGTCAAATGGAGTCCCAGTGTGCCTCAGTCAGCTGCTCTTGAGAGTCCTGTTCAGTGTAGCTTGAACACCAGAAAACCCCACCAACCACCGATATATCAACAGATAGCCAGCTAGTTTAACACGACAGTTAACTGGAGATTAGTCTCGACGGGCATTAGTCCCGTGTTTGTATGTAAATCAATATTGTTACGAGTATTACGTGACATGAAGCTTTTCTTGAGTGAAAATACAGACTCAGGCAGCTCAACCAGTTATGCTTTATGGACTACATATTATTAGAAACTATATTTTCAAGAACCTACAACGAAACGATACAAGAATAGCTTTGTTCCTGCAGTGATTAATCACATAAACAGTAATAAGATGATCTAAGGGGTGGTGTTTGTTTTTATTGTGTAACGATGTCTTGTAGTGTGTTTTTTTGTACTGTTATTTTATTGCATCTGTGAGAAAGTGCCTGAACTTATTCATTGGAAACTATTTTACCTTCGGGTACGAAATAAAGAAACTCTGAACTCTACAAAGCTTCTGTGTATATGCGTTTGTACTCTTACTATAAAACAAACACTGAAGAAAAGTCCGGGATCAAGCTTTGCCTTTCCTAAGGTGTTTTTGTAATGTCAATGTCTTGGTATATCCGTCAAAGACAATCATATGGCGAGTTAAACCTGTGTTTTGTGTCTTACACGTCTAATATTTTCAAGATCAAGGTGTCAGTAAATTTGTGTTATCTCCCTGGTTTGTCAGGTCTTGCAGGTCTGACAGAAGAGGAAGTGAAAATAGTCACAAGTAAACAGACATAGCATTGGTATCGCGTGCTGTCTGCAAGTATGAGTTGTTTATGCATGTTGCTAGAGGACTTTAATTATAAGACATTTTATAAAAGGTCTGAAATGCTCAACTTGAACGAGTTGGCAAGTTTCAGCTTAACTTCCACAGGGTCTTGTGAAAATAATTGATGTAATATTCGTTTTCGTCAATGGTTTTGGGTCCCTGAGGCAACTAGTATTGTTGTAGGCAGCTGCCTTTAATGTACCTTTCTAGTCTTATGTCACCACAATGAAGTTACTGTATATATATATATATACATACATACAGTGGGGCAAAAAGTATTTAGTCAGCCACCAATTGTGCAAGTTCTCCCACTTAAAAAGATGAGAGAGGCCTGTAATTTTCATCATAGGTATACCTCAACTATGAGAGACAAATAAGAAATAAGAAAAAAATCCAGAAAATCACATTGTAGGATTTTTAAGAATTTAGCAAATTATGGTGGAAAATAAGTATTTGGTCACCTACAAACAAGCAAGATTGCTGGCTCTCACAGACCTGTAACTTCTTCTTTAAGAGGTTCCTCTGTCCTCCACTCGTTACCTGTATTAATGGCATCTGTTTGAACTCGTTATCAGTATAAAAGACACCTGTCCACAACCTCAAACAGTCACACTCCAAACTCCACTATGGCCAAGACCAAAGAGCTGTCAAAGGACACCAGAAACAAAATTGTAGACCTGCACCAGGCTGGGAAGACTGAATCTGCAATAGGTAAGCAGCTTGGTGTGAAGAAATCAACTGTGGGGGCAATTATTAGAAAATGGAAGACATACAAGACCACTGATAATCTCCCTCGATCTGGGGCTCCACACAAGATCTCACCCTGTGGGGTCAAAATGATCACAAGAACTGTGAGCAAAAATCCCAGAACCACACGGGGGGACCTAGTGAATGACCTGCAGAGAGCTGGGACCAAAGTAACAAAGGCTACCATCAGTAACACACTGCGCCGCCAGGGACTCAAATCCTGCAGTGCCAGACGTGTCCCCCTGCTTAAGCCAGTACATGTCCAGGCCCGTCTGAAGTTTGCTAGAGAGCATTTGGATGATCCAGAAGAGGACTGGGAGAATGTCATATGGTCAGATGAAACCAAAATAGAACTTTTTGGTAAAAACTCAACTTGTCGTGTTTGGAGGAGAAAGAATGCTGAGTTGCATCCAAAGAACACCATACCTACTGTGAAGCATGGGGTGGAAACATCATGCTTTGGGGCTGTTTTTCTGCAAAGGGACCAGGACGACTGATCTGTGTAAAGGAAAGAATGAATGGGGCCATGTATCGTGAGATTTTGAGTGAAAACCTCCTTCCATCAGCAAGGGCATTGAAGATGAAACGTGGCTGGGTCTTTCAGCATGACAATGATCCCAAACACAGCGCCCGGGCAATGAAGGAGTGGCTTGTAGAAGCATTTCAAGGTCCTGGAGTGGCCTAGCCAGTCTCCAGATCTCAACCCCATAGAAAATCTTTGGAGGAGTTGAAAGTCTGTGTTGCCCAGCGACAGCCCCAAAACATCACTGCTCTAGAGGAGATCTGCATGGAGGAATGGGCCAAAATACCAGCAACAGTGTGTGAAAACCTTGTGAAGACTTCCAGAAAACGTTTGACCTCTGTCATTGCCAACAAAGGGTATATAACAAAGTATTGAGATTAAATTTTGTTATTGACCAAATACTTATTTTCCACCATAATTTTCAAATAAATTCTTTAAAAATCCTACAATGTGATTTTCTGGATTTATTTTCTTATTTTGTCTCTCATAGTTGAGGTATACCTATGATGAAAATTACAGGCCTCTCTCATCTTTTTAAGTGGGAGAACTTGCACAATTGGTGGCTGACTAAATACTTTTTTGCCCCACTGTATATGCTCCTGGACTTAGTAGCAGTTTCTTTTGAAGCCTCCTGCACAGGCTTTCATGGTTTGAATTTTGATGCAAAGTTTTTGCATTGCAATATGGTATGCATTTGGTTTCTTGTGGTTTGATGGGCTTTGTGCTCTTTTTCAACTTCGTTTTCGTTTCACAGTTGGAGTTGTGCAATGATCTCATCGCTGACCAAAGTTGTTTATTATGATACGTTCTCTGCAGTACTTTGGTGGAGAAATACTCCACGCCTCCTTTCTGTACTTCTCTCCAGAAACAGCTTAAAAACAACCTCTTGTTCCAAAGCAAGATCCTAAATCTGAATAGTTAAGCTGAATAGTATGTTCTTGCGAAATGTAGTTTTTTTTTTAGTCAGTTGAAGTTAGCAGACAAAGTAGGAATAATTATTTGTTTTATTTATATAAAAACTGGGTGCTTTGTTTTTGTTTGCAGCAGGACGACACGATCAGTGCACTTTAGAGTAGAGTTACACGTCTTATACATGTCACTGTGACATTAATGTTCATCATAGAATCCAAGTGTGTGAATTACCAAGTGCCTAAATGTTGTTATGCAACAGTGGTGATTCAGCTGGTGTACTGGAAACAGCCGTGTTCATGTGCTCACTAAGGGGCTTATGTAAAGACTCCCAATATCCCCACACCTGGGGAGGCAGAGCCTGACAAACTCTAGCTGGGGCTGAAGGAGGCCAGACTGACCTGATCAACAACACATGGTCTTTATACCAAGCCTCTTAAAAAGTACAACACCAGCCTGTCTGTGTGAACCAGAGAAGGGGAAATACTCACAGAGCTCTCATGGAAACATGTCTTGTGGCTTGTGTAATCATGTAACCTTTTTAGTGGCACAATGTTTTACCACTGTTTTCAGTAAACAACAACTTCTAAATCGGTTTTTGATAGTTGATAGTTTTTGATGTATTTTTATCTAATATATTCAGCCATGGAGAGCTTAAGATACCTTTTTTATTTAAAAACAAAATACTAACCCCAGATTTAAAATTAAAATGTATATTTAGATTAGCTTTACTGTCATCTTATGCATTTCAATGATTGATTTGTAATTGTAGTTTTATTTTTTGCTTATTTAGACAAAATAGTATAGAATAATAAAATCAGCCATTTGTCAGTTATCGGGCATAGCATAAAAATGATTGACTTATCGGAATTGGTCCAAATTTGTTTCTAGGTTTTCAGCCCTGTAGAACACATGCTTCTTGATTGTTGTTTAACATCCAGTGTTGTCATAAATCTCTTCTTATAGTGTAGCTGAACAGGTATTAGACCCACACTGCTTTAACATGCTGTTCTCTCATTTACCAGAGATGCTTATTTAGCAGATCACGCACTAATGAATTGAATCTCGATTAGGCATGTAATGGTATGAACATTTCTCATCACGATTATAGTGACCAAAATTATCACAGTTATCAGTATTATCACGGAATTGTTAAAATGTGCTGATGTTGTTCAAAAAGTACCGACACATAAATCACTTCAAGTTTTACATCAAAAAATCAACAAACAACAAATAAAATGACTTTGTTTGCATAATCATTAAAACAATAACATTACCAATGATGTTCGGGTTTTAAATGACAATTTGACTGACAACGGTTTAATAGCATGTTCAAATATCTAATGTAAATGTTCAAAAAAGCTTTGAAAAAGATTAATAAAAAGGTAACTCACATTCAAGCCTTTAAATAAAGAAAACCCTGCTAAAAAAAACTATATAAGCACAATAGAAACCATCACAGAAATCCCAATGGTTTCCATTAAAATACCATTATAAACCATTAGCTTTTTCCAGTAAAACCATTACAAAATTCATTTTTGTAGTGTGTTTTGGGCATTTTTCCAATAGAATTTAACATCCCACCAATAAAATCCATCACATACCAGTAGACACCATTATAGTCTCCATTAAAAACCAATACATTTCCCATTATAACCATTTACATTTTCTATTGTGTTTTGGGCAGGGTACTATTGTTTTCTCAGCAGGGAAGGGTTAAGTCAAAATGATAATTTGTTAAATTATTTTATGCATTTTATCTGCTCCATTAATAATTCTAGATAACTTATCTGAATTGTTTAAATGTGTCAAATCCACATACGCTTGTTTTTCCTCAACTGGTCAAAATATACAGCAGGGCATCCAAATTCAGTCCGTTTTTGGCCAGACCGAAACCACACACAGACAATATGAGTCTCTGTAAATCTACTCACTGACACTAGGGGCCGCTTTATATGGAGAAGCTGAATTACAGTTGTTTCCTGTGAACTCCGTGGACAAAGCAGTTCTGTGATTAAGAACACTTTAGGTATTACTTGGATCGAAGATGAAAACAAAAGGCCATCGAATCGTTTCTGAAGACAGTCAGAACCTTCAGAGGTACATTCATATAATTAATTCATATATTCATGTGTATAATTCCCTCAGCACTCTTCTAAAACCTCCCAGCTTTTCCGCTCTATTTTCACTCAAAACAAAACTATTCTGCTGCTGTGCGCATGCGAGAAAACTGTGCTTTATTCTGTACAGGATTTATTTATCGGGAGTTGTTCAAATCGTGGTAATCAAATACGGTTTTAATGATTAAAAAATGAAATGGTAATACTAACCGTTGGGAATTTTATCATGATTTATCATTAAACCGGTAATCGTTACATCTCGACACTGCAACACAAGTATCCATCTGTCTCTGCACTGCACAAACCAACAAGCTTGTGCACCACCACCAATGACTGAATTGATAGTCAAGAGGGCGTTAAAGTCATTTGTGTCATTCGCTGTTGAACCATGTGCATGTAGACAGCTGTGTTAAGGATGGGCTCCTGTAGTGTTTTCTGATGTGTCTGAACATGTTCCCTGTGCTGTCAGTATAGGGGAAGAAGAACATTCTCTGCTGAATGTGCCCAGGCAAATCAAATTCCACTGTACATATCTTTGCAGTCTTTGATATTCACCAGTAGTGGTGGTGTAGCATGTTCATTGAGGCATGACATGCAAAAGATCAAGGGGAGATATTTCACAGAGAAATGCACAATATAAAATGTACCACCCACCGCTGCAGTCTTGTCTGTGTCAAATAAAACAGGTGACTTGGTTAAGATGGAAAATTGTTGAATTGATTCTTGTTTGTTTGCTTGGGCCTAGCCAGGACTTTGTGATAAGCCTTATCATGTGTCTAGGCTTTTCTCGTGTTCATTATAGTAAGATTCCTCTAATGTATCTGATGTGTTGCTGTTTCTCTTTTCCTGTGAATGCACTCGTAATGCGAGGCTAAAAAAGGCAGGACAATCAGAGGATTCGGAGCTGTGCAGCCTGTTCTTACTCGTGTGTGACGGGAAAATCTCGTCATCCCCAACAATGGACTTCAATTTAGATGGAAATGGGACTGATGTGAGTAGCTGTGCGCACTGACAAACAGCAGTAAATCCTGGCAGGAACCTTTTAAAATAAATAATAGTCTCAGCCCGCTCAGGGATTTGCTCCGATTTTATGCTGAGTTGGCAAACCTTTGAGTTTACATGAAGAATTGTGGCAATGTATCCCTTTTGGAAACTTGTGATGCCTTGACTTATTTGTGGTGTGGTGCTGCATACAATATATTAGGGTTGATAAAAGCCTTTTTGATTTGTTGTCATTTTTAAAATTGATGCGAAATAAAAATTCTCCTTATATTTTCTAAATGCATGTTATTGATCATCTTATTGTGAGTGATTCGCATATGCTTGCCATAATTTTTAATCAAAATGTTATGGCTATCTTCCAGTGAAGCAACATATTTCTGTCTGGTGACTTATGCTGGACTTTTCCAATCATTTAGCTCCACCCCTACAAAAATAGTTTGCAAACTAGCAATCATTTGAGTGTAATGCCCAAAATGTAATCCGCAACCAATGTAGAGAACCAAGTCACTGCTTTACATCTTTATTTTTGCTAATCCGTTACACTCGGATGTATGTTACATTATGAAAGAAAAGATCTGTCACTGTTTCAGTTTCACTGCAGCATCGCAAATGTTTTGTTAATGAGATATTTGAGTAAGACTAAATCTAATCTAAACATGACACAGAAAGACAGTGTTGTTAGCCATGTTGTTCTGTGAGGGGTTGTTTCAAGATCAACACATTACATGTTTTTTTTTCATCAAGATCATGTATTTTTCTTTTCCCACGTCTTGCCATGTGTAAGGCTTAAATGTGTTTTGTGTCAAGTCCATGCTATTTTGATAGCAGTCTAGTTCTTGATTGCTGTGAATGATTATTTCACATTCTTTTATGTAAAGCACTTTGAATTACCAATGTGTATGAAATGTGCTATACAAATTGCCTTGCCTTGCCTTGCCTTGCCTTGCCTTGCCTTGCCTTGATTGTAAGGATAGATACAAACAACCCCTTACATGTGTCTGAGTGCTGTTGTTGTTTTGCATACAGATCCTCGCTATTGTTTTGCAAATGAAACAAACATGCTTGTATATTCTTAGGTGAGAATGTCTACCAGATTCATTTTCATTGATTCCTGTCATGATTATGATCATCTTTCATAATTTTGGAACTAAACTTCACTGATTTCATGAGCCGTTTAGGTTGCCTATATGCATTGTAAAAAGAGGTCGACCGATATTTATAATTTTTTAATATATCAGCATCGGCCGATATCCGTGTTTAGTAACGCCGATTTAAAGTCAGGCACGTCCGCGGGCAGCCCTGTATTATTGGTGCGGTGGACGTGCTGCTGCTTCATGTGAAGGACCCCAAGCCAAAACTTTTGGAAGATTCAACAACAGTCCTGGGAGATAAAGGTCCTGGGAGATAAAGGCAAGGCTTAAATTCTGATATTTCAAAGTCCTATGGCCATATATTTACTATATATTACTAGTAAACTATGAAGTGTTGCTTCACTCAGTGAAAGAAAAAACGAATAGCATAGAACCATCGGGAACTGGCATAATGCTACAGCTGGTTGATTGTTCGCTTACTTGCAGTTAACTTTAAGGACTGTAGTCGAAAACTATCAGCAGCTTGCTTGCTAACATATTAGCCCCAATGTTATAAGTTCTGTTTTATTTTTCCTGTATCTGAGTCGGAGAATTTAGCTCTGTGCGTGGGGTGGAGAAGGCGGCAGCTCTCACAAACACTGCAGCGTGATTGAGGGCTACGTTACTCCACCCCGCTCACAGACAGCACCGTGCTCGGAGACACAGAGCTGTCCTGGAGCAGCCCAGAACGGTCTGTGCCTTTTGTTCGGAAGCATGGTTTGATGCAGACTAGGGGTCGACCGATTATCGGCCTGGCCGATATTAAGCATTTTACTGATTATCGATATCGGCCATTTTAAAAACAGATTTGCCGATAATTTTTTTTTTTTTTATGCAAACAAACATACTATTTACAGGTGACTATTTATTGGTGAATAAATAATACAGGTGAAACTATTTAATGTTTAAATGCACTATTTGGCTTGATGCAGCCTGTCTGAGCTCAACACTGTGAGAGTGAGGCGATCTCTCAATCTCTGAGAGCAATCTCCGCCCACCGCTCATCTGATATGTAGAGAGTCACGAGTCCGACCAATCAACGCGGAAAACTGAAGGCAGTCTCACACCGAAGCACATGCTAACTGGAGCTGCCTCAGTCATCACGCATCAGTTGTCTCTCAAAGGTAAAACAGCAGCAGGCGTTGCTGAAGTTGCAAAACACCTCAATATAACCCATGATGTCCGCTGATGCGAAAATGCGGGCGGAATCGCGGAATGCAGTCATATAATGGAATTTACTGTATAACGCGGAATGTCACGGAATGTGTCAAGTTTGGATGAATTAATCAAAAGTAGGTCAGTACACTTAAATCGACCGCGCTATGGACTAGTATCTATAAATATTCGCAAAAACACTTTAAATATGAATCCTGCATGTTCTGCATCTCTGTTAATGAATGACACAGACGTGCGGTTTCATTTACTGCACACATACATACTCGAGCGTGTGCTGCTCGCGGTGTTTTCAGCGTCTGCCGTCTCACTAAATGAGGACATCAATACATGAACAACATCCCCAGAACTGCTCGCAGAGTCACTTCATGAGCATTTGACGGTTTAATTTGAGTAAAACGATCGTCATATCATATATACATAGGCTACAGAAACTTAAAAGGTCCTCATGGCAACCTGTCAAAATATAAGTTCGGTTTAGCCGAATATATTACTGTATCGTAATACAACTACAACAATTATTACAACTTTTGTTGAGAATAATCACACTAAATCGTTTACTTTAAGTTTTACAAAATGTTTACAGAATGCTTCTGGGTGATCTCTGTACTTATGTTATTATTAATATTATTAATATTACTGTTTATTTAATGTTGTTGTTATTAACAGTTTTCAGAATTAAAGACATGTTTAAAAGCATTTAAAGAACGTTTTTTTGTCAGAGCTCTTGTTATTATTAATTTTGGCATTCATTTTCATTTTTACACCACACACGTATATCGGTTCAAAATATCGGTTATCGGTCTACTTGATCTGTAATAATCGGTATCGGTATCGGCCCTGAAAAACACATATCGGTCGACCCCTAATGCAGACAATAGCCGGGTTTCCATCCAACTTATTTGCATTAATGAAAATTCAGCTCAAGAATATGCGCATCTGCGTGTTTCCATCAACTGTGTAATCCGAATAAAATGGACATCAGCCTAATAAAGTGACATGATCCGACCAATGACTATATATATATATATATATATATATATATATATATATATATATATATATATATATATATATGCGTTGCACAGTTATTATCCTCATTAAACCTGTCTAACGTTACCCCTCAAGCATGTCAGAAATCACTAATGGCGCTTTTCCACTGCATGGCACGGTACGGTTCAGTACGGTTCACTTTTGGGGTGTTTTCCACTGGGTACTGTACCTGGTACTTTTTTAGTACCACCTCAGCCAAGGTTCCAAGCGAGCCGTACCGTTACCAAAACGTGAAGTGTAAACTCTGCTGTTCACTGATTGGCCGGAGAGAATCGTCATTACTGCGTCACTGAACTTGCGACACGAGACCCTCCACTACAGCCCTACCCGCTAGATTTAAATCAGCGAAGGATCGGACGCAACTTCTGTTTAAACAAACGCACATTTTTGCATCAACCACAAAATAGCAGTGTCGTTGTCTGTTGAGGAAGTACAGACGTTCCTCTCGTTGATAGCCGAGGAGCGGATCCAGCGAGAGCTTGATGGCGCGACGCCGAAGGAAAAAGCCTTATGTATAACGTTACTTTTGAACTTGCTATATTTTCAGAGTATGTTTTCTGTTTATATTTTTACCTCTGTATCTGTGTTTTGCTTCAATTAAAAACAATCTGATCGAATAAGTGAAGAGCTCTTTTCCAAAACGCGATAAACGCCAAATTTAAAAAAAATGAGTTCGTCATGCCATTTTGCTGTGTACTGAACCTATTCACTGCTCCATCAATGTTTCATGCCAAATCGCTATATTTCCTTGTTTAAAATGTACTGCAAGATGCAGTTCTTTTCCAAACCGCTATAAGCGCCGAACCTGTTTTTAGCCTAAATGCGATATATCCTCTCGATCAATCAGAATTCGTTCTATGCAATCCAACATGACGACGCTTTGAAGCGTTTGTTTGTGCTCAGTCTTCAAAATGAGTGCTTTAAACTCTAATAACACTTTTGATGGCCTGGATAAGCCAGTGAGACCTACACCTGGGGTAGAAAGCGAGACTGGACAAAGAAAATCACAAAAAATAAAAGGTGTTGTTTAACCGATTGACGCTAGAGGCTGTAGCCTTTGGCGTTCCTTGTTAGAGCGCCCGCATCCCGCACCGGAAACCCGGGTTCGAGACCCGTTCGGTGTGATGGTGCGGGCGGGTTACATCAACACAAGGCTGGTGCGATCGGTTTATAGTATGAGTCCCTAATGTCATATGTTGCATGTTCTCTTTTTTTTTAAAGACATAAACCAACATTAAAAAAAAGGATGGATTTGTAGCGTTTAAAAAAAAAAATTGCATTTATAATCGACAATATTGTTGTTTCATTTAACAATCATTGTTTAACATGTTCAGACTGAGCCAACAGACCATTTTAACAGGATAAATTGAATATTAACAAAATGTATGGGTCTAGGTAAAAAAATTAATTTTCATGAAAACTATTAAAATGGATTTATAGCGTTTTGGAAAAGAGCTCTTCAAGTGTACCTCCAGACTATATTAAATACGTATTATTGTATGAGCACGTAATGAACCTCTTGAAAAAGACAAATGATTAATGCCACGATTATAAAAACCATCACATAAATAAAAACAAGGATACATTGTATATTTTGAAATATTCAAAAGTTTATTGATAATTCACTTTACAGAACACGCTGCATGAATAGTTAACTAATCAAGTAACGCAGCACACCTGCACGAACATCCCTGCTCTCCTCCTCTACAGCCCGTGGCACTGTCACCACAGTCTCTGCTGCTGGGGGTAAATCACAAGCATTCTCATAGACCTCTCCATTGCTGTTAAAAACATCCACATGCCGAGAGTGAAGAACACTATTCCGTCTCCTTTGTTGTGAGTTTGTTTGTGGCGCGTTTACGATGATGTCACGGCAGTAGAGGTGGCGCAATTATAACGACGCGTGAATAATCCCATCCACTCTATAGCGGTACTAAACTGCGGTTGAAATGCAAACCGACCCGAACTGAGCCGTACCGTACCGTACCATGCAGTGGAAAAGCGCCATAAGGGTTTAGCACTGTCCTAGCATACAAGGCTGTGCAACATTTTGTGTGATTACTAGATTATAGTAATTTGGTTTGTAACTTGTAAGCAATCTGTTAAAACAGAGAACGTTTTTGGGACCGTTTTCTGCTCTCAGCCGCTGCGGCGCACACTGTATTATTTATACATTATTGATTTGATTTAAACTTGAAAAATTCTGCTTGATAAATGCTCTTAAACTTGTATGTAAATGATTGAATTTTTTTTTTGATATATATATATATATATTAGTGGTGGGCCGTTATCGGCGTTAACATGCTGCGTTAACGTGAGACTCTTATCGGCGATAAAAAAAAATATCGCCGTTAATCTATTCTCAAAGTTGGGTTGGGAGCTGGGTCTATACTACGCAAGCTATGATGACTTTCACCCTGATATTTGAGCTCGGATGTATATCTAGCCGAATTGCACTGTAGGGGGCGAGCAGTCTTGAACTAGAGGCTCGCAGTCCGTGATGGACAGATTGTTAACGGCTGGTCTGTGTGGAAATACAATCGGGCAGGACATCCAAACGCTCACCTATCATTCATCAACCTCAAATATGGCTTTTCATCTGAAAGATGTATGTAGTAGCAACTTTACATGGCCGCTCAATATGATGTTAACCTAGAGAAATGTGCGCTATTGAAGTGTTTGTGTGGAAGCGCGTTTGCTGCAAGACAGGCTCCGGTGCGTTCACTTGCTCTTAAAATCTCCGTAATTCTTGGTCATACAGATAAAAGTAGCCTAATACATCTTTCGAATCTGTAAAGACTCTACGTTTATTTGTGTGCACTCAGAATAACAACGAAACGTTGCGCTTTTAAGCAAACAGGATGCGCTTTAGGTCTCATGTGAACTTGAGCGAGAAACTTCGAAACTCGAATATATCTAAAAATACAGTACATAGAAAAATATATCTATAGAGAGTGAAATGTCTAAAAAGACGTGTGTGTTAGCATGGATGATTTACATGAAATTTAATCTGTGCAACACTGTGCATAATAAGATGGCTTTCAGTTCAATATAATAACAAAAAACGACATTTTGGGTTTTTATTCAACTAATAAGGTGGGCAGGCTGTGATCTGTACTATATTTTTACTGTAATTGACAGTTATCGGCAAAAAAAAAAAAAAAACACGGGAGTGGGAGGGAATGGGAGTCATTCTTCCGGGAGTGGAACGGGATTTTCCTCCAGTTTTTTCGTGGGATTGGGACGGGAAGAGATTAAAGTTTGTGATGCATTTTGGAAACAGGAGATGAGCCCCTGGTCTAATGCGCCACCTGGCTTGAGAAACCCGTTCTCAAAGACTTACTTTTAGTCATTATTTGGGTAGAACACATATTCTGAATGCCTTCGGCAGAATTCAAATGAGCCATTTTAATCTAGATTAATCTAGATTAATTCCAAAATTAATCTAGATTAATCTAGATTAAAAAAATTAATCTATGCCCACCTCTAATATATATATATTATCTGTTTTATATATTAATACTTGGTCAGTTTATTGATTTGTTTGGTTAACTTTGGATAAATATTTTATTTTAATACATGTGCAGTGCACAAAATTAAGATTCGAGGGATGGTTGAAGTCAGTGTTCAATAAATGATGTTAAGTTTAGAAATGTTGTGCATCCACTTATTATTAGTGTGATATTTTAGCATGCAAACGAAGGGGAAAACTTCAAGATATCGGCCAAAAAATCAGCAGCGCATATCAGCCATCGACTGACCCTGACCTCTAAACATCGGCTATAGAAAAACCCATATAGGTCGATCTCTAATTGTAAAGCCCAGATTCAAAGCTTTTAGGTTTTCACCTATTTTGCAAACCAATTAGTTGTCCGCTTCCATTAAGAAAGGAGAACATAAAAGTATTAATTTTGGTCCCAACAAGCAGTTGGTTTACCAAAAACGTTCTATGGTCACATAAGGCAGAAGTAGCGTTATAGTGCTTTCAGTATATTTCATGAGAACACGCAACATGAGAACTCTTATTCAGAAGCATTCTCATGTACTGTACATTTGCAAAAGGAGCACAATCTGTTATCCCACGGATTTGTATTAAGGATGTCCTAAGTAACAAAGTTGTGGATCATTTGGTAAATTCATGTTTTTGATGTTTTTGTTTATCTCTTTTAGCTTTCCAGCTGTGAGAGCTGTTGTTCCTTCATGCATTTTATTGACCCACCATGTATATTTGATCATCTGTAATGTGTCGGCTGATTGTGTTGGGCAGCTCATGCATTAGCAGCTTTGGCCAGTTCATTTTATTTTCAGGAGCAGTGTTGAAGAGCACTATAGTATTGACCGTTATTGATTGTTCTACCACTCTTTCACACGGCAGTACCCACAGGGTGGGTTTACGGTTTCAGGGACTGTGGGAAAACCACTACAACTATGATTGAAAAGGGTCACAGTCACCAGAGTCGTATCATATGGGCCCATCTAAACAGTTAGTCTGTTTAGCTTGCTGGCCTTTTTCCATGAGTCATGACAGTTAAAGTACTAAGTTATACATATTCTAACGTAAATAAAGGTAACTTCAGATTTAGAAAAGCATATTATGTAATCTCAATAATTATTAAATTAATTGTTAACTTTTTACAATAAGGGTAATTACATAACATGAACTAAGAATGAACAATACTTCTACAGCATTAATTTTAAGTTAGGGAGGTCATTTTCAGCTGTGAGTCCCAAAATGGGGAGTGCTGGCTAACAGGTTGAAGAAACATTTGTTATAATTAATTAACAGCATTAACAACAGTATTACAGCACGTATTAAGTTAGGTCAATGCTTATTTATAAATAATAAATGTAGGCTACTAATACATGTTTAGTAGGGGTGTAAAGATAAGCATATTCGTTTTGAACCATTCGGGGTGAGGCTTTCAGTCTGGTACGCATTACAAACCGAACGGTTCATTGGACTTATCCTATTATATTTGGAAAATAAGAGCTTAAAATGTGAGAAATATCAGTGCCACTGTGCTCAACAACTCGGCCTGCTCCAAAGCATCTGCCCCACGCAGCGTTGCAGAGCTGTGACACATTGTAGCAGGAGTCACTGCACTGATCGCGTGATGAGTGGCGCATTCAATGTGAGCGGTTCGGGTGTAGAGCCTTGTTTTTACTCGCCGTGTCAGCGCGAGCGCGCAGAAATGATGCGAATATTGAGGAAATTACAGTGGACTGAGGAATTGGTTTTCACGCTAAAGTAAAAGTCAACTGTTAAATAATAACAGTTCTGTACATGGAAATGACATACAGTGAGCCTCAGACACGATAGTTTCCTCCTCCTGTAAATCTCGTGATTTAAAAAAGACCACTGAATAACAGGCGAATTAGAACATAACACCGATTGTGACGCAACAGTCGGGATCACTGCGCCCCATCATTCCATAAACCCACCCTTGTTCTAGGCAAGCGCCAGCTGAACCGTCAGAAGTTCTGCAGGTGTTGTAAATAAACAAGCGCGGACAACAGCAAAATGGCAGATCATGGAAATAAATGTAATGTTCCAGGCTGTGCAGGGGATGTGAAGTGCAGGGATGGGATGGTGTCTTTATTCAGAAAGGCACGGAAAGCAAATAGGGACTGATGAGCGCCACTGTGAAACAGCCAATCAGAGCAGAGGTCAACATTAAGCAGCACTGTGAAGCAGCCAATCAGAGCAGAGGTCAACATTAAGCAGCACTGTGAAACAGACAAATCAGAGCAGAACTCATTATTATTCGTGACCCAGCCAAATAAGCCAATAACAGACCGTTTCATTCTAGGTAGAAATTCTAGGGTTATAAATGGACATGTAAAATCGTTTCTGGAGATTTTTTGCCATTACCTATGCCACATACCTTGTATGTAGATATCAGAGAACACTTTAAAATACTGTCTCAATGCATTCTTTGGCACCTTTAAAACCAGAGAAGGTGAACATTAGGGCTGCAACGATTAGTCAACAAATATTTTTGTTGTCGTTTGATCTCTCAACTCATATGACCTAATGTAAGAGCCTGCAATACTGCGATTTGACCGGTGTGGCGCTGTAGCGCTTAAGCCCTCCTGGATGCAATTCAAGAGAAGTCAGCGCTTCAGAGCAAACGCTGCTGAGCGGAGTTTGGACGAATATGTAAATATATATTGCGCGCTTTCCTCTCAGTAACGAAATAAACACAACAAAAACGGTCAGCAGTATGAAAGCACTCAAAGCAGCAGTTAAAAAGGCATCTGATTACAACGATGTGGATGTTTGCATGAGCTCTGCAGTTCAGTAACGTATTGTTACTCTAATAAAGTCCAGTCATATCATGTTTATTTATATAGTAACTTTATGCAATAGCCTTAATTCAAGCAGCTTTACGGTAGTAAACATGAAAAACCAGACTCAGTGTCGATTTCACTAAGAATTACATCTTGATTGTTATAAAGCTGATCTCCAGTGGGGAGCTAGCTAGTGATAACTTTTTTTGTCAATGGGAATAAAATAATTGTATTAAAGTAATAGTTTGGTTTGCCGATGATCAAAGCATGATCTAGCTAAAGGACCGTTTTGGTTATCATAACCCAATAAGGTATTTTAAGACATGTTGTGAATAAAAAAAGTTTATCCAAAGCGTGTGTGTATCACTTACCGTTATTTTGTTTCTTATCTATATGACTTACAAAAGGAGATGTTAGACAAAATGATGTTATTCAGTTACTTTTTTCATGTAGTTAATTAAATGGTGAGAATTAACTGGTGAGAGAGTGTCTCTGTCTGTCATCTCATTTTGTGTGCCAAATACATTTATTTGTATAAGGAATTGGTAACACTACAATAAGGTATCATTTGTTAATATTAGGGATGCAGCAATTAACCGGTTTTACTATTAACCGCGCTTTAAAACGGTTAATGAATCGTAAAGGCTCCACTACACAGTGTTTCTGTTGCGCGGAACGGAACTGTTGCAACTCTCGTTTCGCAAAACGAAAACAGTTACACAGGCGGTGCACCAGCTTGAAATGCCCGTCTTATCAGAGACACGGAGGTCACTACACCGACTAGATTAACTATGACAGAGGAACCAAACAGCGATCCTTTATTTCCACCAGAGAATGTCTGAAGTCGATGTCTGAAATAGTGTGGAGAGAGAGGTGACAGTTGCGTGTGTGAATTAGACTACCTGCATCTGTGCGTCACTACAAACAATGAAGATTTGTGTTTAGTTCTTTAAACAGTCATTTTACCCCCTATTTGCTGATTAGTATAATATAGCGATCCAGTATCTAAGCTATTTTATTAATGAAAGACTGGGCAGCGTTGACGACAAGTTTCTGTCCTCTTAAATGTTTGTGTGAGCAGCTCGATCTCGATGTCACAAACAAAATAATAGACATGATTTTCTCAGGCCATTTGAAAAATCAGATGAATAAAGATTATTAAAATGAATAAGTATGGATGACAGTTTATTACAATAATAGTTTAGTTTATTCCCCTCATTAGTAACAGTGTCCTCCTGTGGGATAAAGTTAATATTAGTCTTATATTAATAATACTCAATTAACATTGTGATTTACCATTCCTGTTTTAGTATTATTTATAAGTTTAAATACTTTCACCATCTTTCCAAGTTCTTTACCTCAGGTCTAAAAGAAATGTAGACAGAATTTAAAAAATTAAAACACCAAATACATTTGTGATCTATTTCCATTTGATATATTCAAAAGGGAAATACTGACATGGAAGATGTCCCCTTTTTAATTCCAATTATAGGAGAGATGGACTTTTTTTTTCTTAAGTATTATTAATTTGTTATTTAACTGTTATGTAGGTTTCAAAAGGCAGCAATAAATAATACTTTAATATCTAACGATTGTTTTATGTAATTTTATGTTGTGAAATGAATAAATGCATCATAATCTTGGAACCGTGATTATTCCTCAGACTATTATCGTACCAACAAAATCTATAATCGTTGCATCCCTAGTTAATATTAGTTAATTTATTAATTAACTTGAATGAACAATGCATTTATTACTTTTATGTATTATTATTATGGCTTGTCGTGAAGGTCTTTCAGTTTTGGTTTTACTTTCAGCATGTATTTTTCTCAAATGAAACCAGAACAGCTCTGGAGATGAAATTCATGTGTTCTTGTCTTCATATATTGAGACACAGCGAGTCACGTGTGTTTGAGTTTGTGTATCAGACGAAACCACTTCACGCATTCACACAGAGACACTCAGAACATGCAGACTTATTAGAGACATGTACTGACTGGCTGCTGTAACATTTATTTCTGTTGTGTGAAAGGATGTAATATTAATACATATGGAGTAAAAATGTCCAGAGCTTATTATCATTAACATACTTTTTTCCTCATAATCTTGATATGATATCACCACTGTGGGCACCAGCTTGAATTTAGGCTATTTATATACACCTGCATCTTTGACATTAGTGGTTAGTAGGTTTTAGGGGTCACTGCAGAGCTGATATTTCCATTTTAGATTGGGTCTCGGTAACTTGGTCTCCTGGCTGGAAGAGCAGTACTGGGTTAAGAGTACTGAATAAGAGAGGGAAGAAAGTTAACGTTATGTTAACTTAAATTAAAGTTATATGTTTGTTTTTTTACCAACTCGTTCATCCTGTCTTTCATGTCACATCCCTCAGACATAACACATACATATAGCCTAGTCCTTGGGAATGCCACAGTCTTGTCGTTCTCCTTATCTGTTTCACTGGGTGTCTGTTACAGCAGATGATTGTGGATGATTTTCAGCATCCTCTGCTCAGGATGTGGAGTTGAGGAAGATGGTGGGCCGGAAAGGAGGTGGTATAACAGTACGCGTAGATAATTGTGCCCACTCCCTCATGCTGGAAAGCTGCATGCTTGAGTCAACCTTAGATATGTAAAATATTTTTTTTATCATAGTGGGCCTGCATATTCATTATATTTTTAGGCTATATTTAATTGTGTCCTAATGAATCATAATGCACTGGAAGCTAAAGCATATTTAGACACTGCAAAGCCTCTCTAGTTGAGTGGATTTATTGCTCTCATGCTCGTGTATTATACGTGACGGATACATGAGCAGATATTTTTTTATTAAACCTCCATACTTTAGACACATCAAATAATTTGGTTGTTTCTCCATCCACTGTCCTTTTTTAGTTTTTTTCTCTGGTTATATATAGTTTTACTGACTTTTCTCTCTTTTCTGATTCTCCAGGTACAGACATCTCCGTGGGGGAAGAAGTAGCCATCAAGCTAGAATGTGTGAAAACGAAGCACCCACAGCTGCACATCGAGAGCAAGATCTACAAGATGATGCAAGGAGGCGGTACGTGTTTCCACACTCAGTCGATAGCTCCTCGTGGTCTCCATCCGGCTTCTCCATTAACACAGAACTATGAGTCACACGTACACACCTCACACTGCTGCCACATACATAAGAGCCTGTATAATATTTACTGTATGTAATATGATCAGTTAGGCGTTAAGTGGATATTTACTTTATTCATTTTCTTTCTTTGATGTTTGCTTGATGGCTTACCATTTTAATCATAATGTTCAAATATATTTGAAAGAAGCAATTTTTTCAGTAAAAAAAATACACCAATCGATCAAAAATGCAGTTAAAACTGTAATATTGTAAAATATATTATTAGAATTTAAAAGAACTATTTTTAACTTTTATATTTTATAATTATATTTCTCTGCTAGCAAAGTTGAATTTTCATCAGTCATTACTCCAGTCTTCAGTGTCACATATTCTTCAGGAATCATTATAATATGCCGATTTGGCGTTAATTTTTTTCTTATTATAAGCCTTGAACACAGTTGTGCTTAATCATTTGTGGAAACTGTTACTGTATTTTTTGTCAGAATAGAAAATTCAAAACAACTGCATTTATAAAAACAAAAAAAAAACTTTTGCTGAATGAAAGTATTAATATATTACCAAAAAATCGTACTAACTCAAAACTGTTGAACGTTGAGGCCCGTACACACCGGGACTAATTTCACGTGCGATATTCGCCGACGTTTAACGCCTCGTGACTAAACAAAGGGCGCCAATGTGAGTGTGCACACCGACGCAAAAAACGCCATGCGTAAAAGGTAGTTCACAGGATCTCCATTTCTTGGATGGTGTTACAGAATACTGTAGCAACAGTGGGCGGCAAACCAATCGTGACCAGTTCCCCTCGCTTCATCAGTCAATGAGTCAACACATCTTTCTTCACTGAGAGTGACATTATCAGATCTCAAACTACTCTGTGTTCTGTCACCACCATGAATCATCTTCTCATTGGCCTTGAGTGGTTGTGAAGGAAGTTGGCAGTTTGTACCCTCAGCGTCCTGTAATCAGTCACAACATCAGGTTTTTGTTGAAATTTTGATTCTGTTGTAATGTATGGTGATGGTTTATGAATATGCATGAGATGCCTGAAGGATGCGTACCCCCTACTGGCCCCAGCTGGATTTGGCCCAGATTGTTTTTATTCTAGAGAGATGTATGACAATCCTGTCGGGGGTGTTTCTTGGTGCCAGCAGCAAAAGTGTGTCGTCTATGGCATTCGCATTCAAACATGCTGTAGTCTGTCCATTTGCTCCCAGCATGACTGAGCATGCATGATGTTCGCTCCGCGGCGGCCAAACGTTGCGATGGCATCTGTGCCATGACAGACAGACATTGTGAGTGAGCCTCCCTCTCAGCGCTTGTGCTCTCTATGATCACATGGACCCCGGGCCAGATGGTGCGTGCGGAGGGGAGTGGGTTTGTGGGGGAGGGGCCGGCCCTCTGCATTCCATCTCCTAACTGGGTCTCTTCCACCACTCGCAGCCTTATATAGCACAGTATGAACAAGCATACTGAGCACTGATAACTTTATATTGAGAAAGGTGCAGGTACCTGCATCTATGTGTGCATGTATGTTGTAGGTAGAAAGCAAACATTTTATGCTATTTCTTTTTTTATTTAATTTCTGCATGTTTTAGCAGCACAGCTACAGTCTTTTTCAAGTCCATGCAAGGAGAAGCACAAGGCTTGGCAGTTTTCTATTTTAATTCTTATTAATATAGACCGTGTCAGAGCCGCCCTGATGTGAAAATGGAAAGGCATGCTGGACGGCTCAGACCAGGAGATATATTTAACCTCCTGAGTTTGCGCAGGAATAGCTGACCTGGAGGATATTTTCTGGAAAGTGCTGAACAGCAAAAGCTCTGTGTTGTTGAAGGCATCTGCCAGGCTCAGGGTGCACACGGCCATAGACATGACAGCAGCTGCCGAGAGATCTCTGACCTACCAGAAATCTGCTGAACCCTCTGTCGCTTCTTCTCCTTGATAATCCTGAAAAATCGGAAAGAAAATCTTAGGCTAGGCTAGCTGTTTGTCTGAAAGAGTGGCTTTCAAGAAACCTGTTTAAAAACAGTCATTATACTGTAAAATATATGCCAATACATTTACAGTAGTGGAAAAAGGCAGCTGTGGATGCTAGGAATTTACTGTAAAAAATAAAATACTGTGACATTGTTTCAGGTATTACTGGAAGGTATATGTGTATTCTACTTGCAAACATATAGTTCATAAATTATTTTAATTTCAAGATATTTAAAGTACCGAAATCTGCTATGTGGCATAGAGGGTTCTGATAACCTCCATGATGGGTGTGGAAATAGAAAGCCACATGATTAATCGTTTAATTATAAGTGGCCTGTCTATAAAACAGGGCCAAAACTGAATATTAAACACACAGATCAAATGGGAAACACACCACGCAATAGTAAATTCAATAAATATTAACAGAAAATGTAAACAAACATTACTCAATATAAGGAGAACAAAAAAAAAAAACTTTTGAGACTGTCCTTTTTTTCATCATAACGGATTACAGTAATTAATTGGATTTACCTGCAAAAACCATAAGTATTGTACAGTAAAATTACGCCATGTTAAACCATTCACATTTTTATATTGTGTATGGTAACTTTAAACGATTAACAGATTTTACTGTAAGTTAAAATATTTTTGTAAAGTTGCATAAAATTGGAGTAGTCTTACCATCTCATTTAGCATGTTTAACAACATGTATTTTTCTACTTGCGTCAATTACCCAAATTGAGAAGGTTTTACTCCAATCTCATGTTGATTGCATCGAACAATAAGAATTGTTTTTTACATTTCTGAAAGGTTCAAAGTGAGAAAAATGCGACATTCAATAGAACTTAGTTTAGTTCTATTTGCAGATTGCCATTATAAATGAGCATTTTATTGAAGCTGGTAGCTATAATTGTATCACAAGAAAGTTGTCTTTGTTTAACTGGAGGATTGTGTATTTAACATCTATTGTATCAGTACAAATTCAAATTATATTAGTGTTGTGACAGCTGCCTTTCTTGATTCAAGTGTGGCTGAATGGTAAGAGGGGGCAGGAAAAAGCCCTTGATGTGATCTAATCGGGTATCAGCTTTCTTTCCTGATAGCCTATATCTTTTCATGCATCACTTCAAGGTCATCCAAGAGATGGTTTATGTTTTATGGCTGATGAGTTGGAGTCCTCTCTAAGGGTGACCAACCAGGACCGCTGGTTTACTTGCTGGCTAAAGCTCTGCTTGGGTTTTATCACATTTACTGCCTTACTGAAACAAACGGGCTCCCAACCCCCCACCTATCATGTTGTAGGTCACCTTCGGTTTCTGTCAGTCAGTCCTTCAAAGATACAAATACGTATTAGTCAAACTTTCCCCTCTATTCTGTAATGTTAACTTTCAAGATCCTTTTGGTTGGCAAACATTTCCTTCATAATCAAAATTCCGTTTACAAGAATAAAGTAATCTGTACTAATGGTAGTTGTTTATTTTACAGTCGGTATCCCAACAATCAAATGGTGTGGAGCAGAGGGAGATTACAATGTGATGGTGATGGAGCTGCTGGGACCCAGTTTGGAGGATCTCTTCAACTTCTGTTCTCGCAAGTTCAGCCTAAAGACTGTTCTTCTGCTGGCTGACCAGATGGTAAGGCTTATAGACCTGATCACTGGAACTTTTGTCCTCTCCACCCTACCTGTCTCTTGTTATAGGACACCCAAAATGGGATATTGTTGTGTTTTGGTGACATGACAAGCTTTACTGTCATCCTTTCAGCTGCTTTACTTTTTACCTTTTTCTCTTGTTTGACTGAGTATTAAGTGCCAAGAGGCATTGTGAAAGGAGGAATAATGTGAAAGGACTGCTTGTTCAGCAGTTGTCATTCGCTCATTGCTTTATTTGAATTGGTGTGTTAGGTTTGCATGGAGTCTCTCATTCAGCCATTCGACCTGCTGAACCTGTCCTCTGTTCTGTCCTCAGATCAGCCGTATCGAATACATACACTCCAAGAATTTCATCCACAGAGATGTCAAGCCTGACAACTTCCTTATGGGCCTGGGGAAGAAGGGCAACCTTGTTTACATCATTGACTTTGGCCTGGCCAAGAAGTACAGAGATGCTCGCACCCACCAGCACATCCCTTATCGCGAGAACAAAAACTTGACTGGCACTGCTCGCTACGCTTCCATCAACACCCATTTGGGCATAGGTACCCTGACACGTCTTTTGAATAAACTTATTATATTATCATATTGAGACCTCTAGTACTTTCAGACCTGACCTGTCATCACCCTAACATTTACGATTAAGCCACTTCACCTGTTATAGTATGGCCATCGAAATGACATAGTGTTTATCGTCTGTGTTTTCTTTCACAGAGCAATCCAGACGAGATGACTTGGAGTCTCTTGGCTATGTGCTCATGTACTTCAACCTGGGCTCTCTGCCATGGCAGGGTCTGAAGGCTGCCACAAAGAGACAGAAGTATGAGCGAATCAGTGAGAAGAAAATGTCCACTCCTATTGAAGTCCTGTGCAAAGGATACCCATGTAAGCTTCTGGTTACAAATAGAATACATTTTTAAGTAGCCAATAGGCTTAAGCTACGTTATATCACAGCCATTGACCATAAGCTGCCTACTAGTAATAGGCAGGTGGTAGAAGAGAGCATTTGATTGGACCATTCAATCAAATATATCAGTTATCAATATTTTTTTTAAAGAAATAAACTTTTTTAGCAGCATGAACATATTACATCGATCAGAAGTGGCAGCAAGGACATTTATAATATGAATTTCTTTTAACAAATAAATGAAAAAATAATTGTATCCATTTGGTAACACTTTATTTTGATAGTCCACTTTAGACATTCTACTAACAGTAAGTTACTTTGCAACTACATGTCAACTAGCAGTAATTAGAGTATTAGTCGACTGTCTGCTTAAAAGGTTTGTTCACCCCAAAATGAAAATTCTGTCATTAATTACTCACCCTCATGTTGTTCCAAACCTGTAAGACCATCGTTCATCTTCGGAACACAAATTATTTTTGTCTGAGAGCTATCTGACACTCCATAGACAGCAACACAACTGAAATGTTCCCAGGTCCGGAAATGTAGTAAATACATCAGTAAAACAGTCCATGTGACATCAGTGGCTCAAGTTCAGTTTTGCGGCGCTACGAGAATACTTTTTTTTGCACAAAGAAAACAAAATAACGATTTTGACTCTACCATTCTTCTCCCCAAGTTATGTCTTCTGCCGTTTTAGAGAGTATCACAACGCACACGCATGCTTTCCGCTAAGCGTAAACAACGCTTAATACGCAGATTACGTTCATGCATGCTCTTTCCCCCCCGAATGTAAACAACGCTGATTACGACAAATACGTTGTTAGGTACTCTCCAAAATGGCGGACGACATAACTCTGGGGAGAAGAATGGTTGAGTAAATTTGTTTTATTTTCTTTGCACAAAAAAAGTATTCTCATCTATTCAGTCTATTCTGAGAATTAGTAGACATGTAGTTGCTAATGAATGAGAATTAGTTGACAAGTAGTTGCAAAGTTACTTATAGTTAGTAGAATGTCTAAAGTTGTGTAACCTAACACTTTTTACAATTATAATATTTCAATATTACTTTTTTACAGTTCTCATAAGAGACTTCTTTTAAAACCATCAAAAAAATCTTACCAACCCTAAACTTTTGAAAAGTTGTTTTGATGTGACTAAAAACCACAACTTAATTTCGTTCCATGTGCCTTTTGTTTGTTTCCAGCTGAGTTTGCCACATACCTCAATTTTTGCCGCTCCCTTCGCTTTGACGATAAGCCAGACTACTCTTACCTGAGACAGCTCTTCAGGAACCTTTTCCACAGACAAGGCTTTTCTTATGACTACGTGTTTGACTGGAATATGCTCAAATTTGTGAGTGACATATGGGTTGTCTTTGCATGGATGCTGTATTTCTTAAATTGTTGTTGGTTTTTATTGTGGTCTATTAAATACTTAATGCTTAATTTCTAATGTGTTGTGCTGTTCAGGGTGCAAACAGAGCGGCAGAAGATCCTGAGAGAGCACGGAGGGATCGAGAGGAAATATTGGGACATAGGCGGAATCCTGCGGCCCGTGGCATGATGCCTTCCAGCTCAGGTAGACCCAGAGGAACGCAAGAAGTAGCACCTCCCACACCCCTTACGCCAACCTCACACACAGGTGAGACATCCACTGCTGCCTGTCGGTGCTTGTTTTTAACTCGGAAGTAAATATCTTAAGATATTTTTTGTTTGTGCTTAAGGATTATTTTGATTTGCAAGATACACAAGGATTTTCTTTCTCTCCACTGATTCAGATCAAGACAGATTTGTATTCATCAGCTACTTTCTTTCCTGCCATTTGTTGTCGTCTTAGCTGACAGGAAGTGGTTAACGGGTTGCAAGCTACTACTCTCCGCAGGATGTTTGCTAGACATGACTTAAATTTACTAGCGTTTTCTTTATCGAAGGGTGGAGGTTCACACACACACAGATATTTCTACAAGAAAGACACTTAAACAGTGACCCTGCTCTGGTCTTGAAATGTATGGCCTCAATTAGCAGAGCCTCAAGGAGTCTAGTGCAAAGTCTCATAAACTCACCATATGCCACCTCTACCGGAGTCCCAGTAAACTTCAATTTTTGTTTTAATTCAAATAATGTTGATTCTCTGTGGGGCACAAAGCTCAATGCAGTTTTTCCAGTTTGGCTCAGATGTTGGAAAACAGAAGGGTTTTTGTTTAGGTGGACACGACCCAATGTGTGGTGTCGGTGTACGTTTTTTTTTTTTTCATTTTCCATGGTTTGGGTGACACGTGTGTTCCTTCCTTTGTCTTTTTGCCAGGAATGGAGCGAGACAGGAAAGTCAGTATGAGATTGCACCGCGGAGCCTCTGATATAACTGGTCGACGGGACCCCTCAGGCATGTCCACATCACAGGTACCAATGTTATGAGATGAAATACTATGCATTTTTGCCCACTGTTGCTTGTGTGTTTGGCAGCATTGTTAGTCTCTGGTCCCAGCTCCACTGCTCTTAAATGTCTTTTGTCTTGTTAAATGTCTTGTCAAGTCTGACCACAAAATAGATCACTTTGGTTAGAAAATCTTTATAAACAAACTCCTCCACAGTCGCTTTCCAGCAGAGAGACAAAGGAAATGATGATAGAGAGTGTTAGCCCTGAAAGAGTGCTCAGATGGAGCTTGTGTCTGCTGTGGCCTGGCATGATATGGAGCCGATGTCATGGTCTACAGGGCTATTAGCATGCCATTATAAAAGCACTCTGCTCTGAGAGGTGTTTTTGGGCTACACATGCTGTATAGCTGATCTTTAAATTTGTGTGCGATGGTGAAATTGACAGTATATGAATAAATGAACAAAAGAGTAAATAACCTGGTCATTTTAAACAACTTAGTAGGATTTGAGGAATAAGGAAATAGAAGTGCAATTATCTTTTTACAATTATATATGTAACGCGTTGTAACTGACAAAAAGCATAAAACAAAGCTAAAAAAAACATTTTTGCTGGAAAATGATGGAATGTGGTGCAAAACTGTTTGTTTTTTAAAGCCTGTTTAAATGGCTCTTTCAAGACTTGTACAAATCACTCTCTATATTGCTGTCAGCCAGCTAAGTAACCGTGCATTGCTGACGTATTTACATGAGTCGAATTTGCAAACAGCATTGTTCAAACATCACAGAACACTGAAATGTGACATTTGCAAAGCATTACATAGCTTATAAATGTAAGGATAGTTGAAATGCAAGCGTTGGCCCTGGGCTATTAGGCCTCGTATTGTTGAGCCCTGTATTGTGTAACCACTGCCACATATTTTGGATCTTATTTGTGTAGAGTTCTTTTCAGAACTTATCACACATTCCTGAAATGCTGCCCAGAGTCAAAATTCTGTCTAGAGCAGGGGTGTCAAACTCATTTTCACTGAGGGCTACTTCAACATTATGGCTGCCATCAAAGGGCCGGTTGTGACTGTAAGACTGTACAAACGTTACCATTCCTTAACATATTGTTAAATAACTGACTCTTTATTTTATTATTAGCTACTTAAGTTACAAATATTGTATATGCATTTGCATAGATGTAAACATATGTTACTACTCTGTGTTATTTTAACAAATACTTTTCATTTATCAGGTTAAGAAATCCACATTACTCCATAATTTACAGTAAATAACAAAGACAAATATCATCAAACACAAGTCATTACATAAACTTTGTTAAAAACGTTTGTTACATTTTTGCTACAATAAATAATTGTGCGCTGCTAAAAACGTGTGACAGATGGCATTTAGGATAAAACAAATGAGTCTTGTCTCATGAAAATGCATATCAATAGCACAATTTTCTGTTTCTATTTGGCGTGTGCGATTTATACACAGAAAAGGACTTTGGCGTTCAAATGATAGGCACGATTTTGGCATGCATATAATACGCAATCAATGCTTAAAGTAGAAAAAAGTGGCCATACTCAACCCCACTCCCCCACCCATAAATAAATGCAAACTAAAGTACTAAAAAAGTACTTTTTAATTTTCATAATTTGCAATGAATGTATATAGTGCCACAATAAATAAATGTTTGCAATTCAATTCACATTTATTTGTATAGCGCTTTTTGTGATACACTGTTGCAAAGCAGCTTCACAGAAAAGGAACAATTCTACATTACGTTTAGTAGTTTACAGCTGAGCCTGGTTTCTCTCAAGGTTTTTTCTCCGTTCTGTCACCGATGGAGTTTTGGTTCCTTGCCGCTGTCGCCTCTGGCTTGCTTAGTTGGGGAATCTTCCCCAACTAAGTTCCAGCAAAATCATCGACTTGATTGCACAGATATTATTATTATAACTGAACTGAGCTGGACGATGCCATTACTAAATTCAATAATGAAATGCATTCAGCTGATAATTGAGTGTTAAATCCTGTCATTTTACATTACACAATTTGCCTATTTTGATACTGTGCAGTGCTTTGTTACAATTTGTATTGTTAAAAGCGTTATATAAATAAAGGTGACTTGACTTGACAGCACAAGTCAATCTGCGATACCAAACAGGAACACAGGGGGACGCCGAAAAGACCACTAATCGAGCTACCTTGACCTGACTGTTCCAGAATTATTAAACCACTGACTACTGCGTATTCTAAAACCCCTTCAGCCAGCATCCAGTATAAACCACTCGCGCTTTTAAGCCAAATTGGGATTTTTGTTTTTACTGACATCTGTACGTGAGTGGCCTACTGTTATCTCCGTCATCTCTGAAATCGGTTTTCTCTGCATTAGAACGCGTTTGAGCTAACTGTTTGAATACATTCACTTTCTGGATCCTTAGACATTCCATGAGTTTCTTTTCATTTTTATATTGTTTAATTTTTTTCTTTAAAATGTACTGATTCAAATTATTTTACTACTCTGCGCTACTGTGACCACCTGGCTATAGATCTGTTTCAGGACAGTAGATGTGATTTTACCGGACAATGCGGACACGTGCGAGACAGATAGGTAAATTTATACTGTTATGCCGTGTAAATATTTATTTACATTCGTTGGCATATGCGCCAATTTATGTTTCTGCCGGTGCATGCCCACAAAATGGCAACATTAAATTCAGGAGAGAATTTCATTTTTGAGCGCACGCATGCAGGCTAATGTCTGACCGATAGAGAGTGCATCCGTTTTCTGTGAGAGTGAATGAATGGGAATGCTGCGAGCGGAGAGATTTGTGCTCGTGCATTTGATGTGCTCTTACAGGCTATAATGCGCTCTGGACATTTGTCATTAAAATAACTCTCCAGAAAAGAAGAAAGTCGTGTCTGAAAGCTTCCATACATTTTTTTTAATTTGTTAAATGAATGGAGAACATAGTGTTATTCCGTCATGGTGCTCGAGCACTTGATGAGGTCTGCTTTATTCCTTTGAGCCGTCCATGCTGACGTCATCAACCGAAATACCCCACAAACCTAATCCTAACCACTGCGTATCATATGCACACTAAAGTCAATTTCTGCGTATAAATAGAATGCTAAATAGAAATAGAAACTTGTGGTATTTATACGCACTTTCATAATGTACGATGTAAAGTAGCATAGGTGTTTTTTTAAGACAATCATATGCTCTCGCGGGCTGGAATAGTCCCGCGGGCCTTGAGTTTGACACCCCTTGTCTAGAGAGTCTCTGGTGATTTTGAATATTTGCTGTTAATGCTTCTGTTCAGATCAGCATTTTTTGAGGTGTTTACCGCATTGTTGTTGAATATGTTTCCTCCTCCAACCACCCATCCACCCATTTCAGAATAGCATTCCCTATGATCACAACGGACAAGTAGATGCTCGCCATGATCTGGTATGAGAGACAGCTTTGGGTGAGTGACAGTTGGGTGTGTTTTTTATTTTATTTATTTTTTAATACCTGGACTTCCTCCACTTCCCTTCATTGAGTAATAGACTCCCTGTCCCACATCACTGCTGTACGGCTGTTACGCAGCACATCACTCACCACACAGAATGAAGAGAGACTTCTACTTTATTCCTAACTGTAATTTAGATGAAGCATTCAGATTTTTGGCAAAGGCTCTTGAAGTGTTCAATTGAAAAGCAATATGGTGTTATTCAAACAGAGCGCTACAGTCTGGCTCCAGATGTAAAAACCCTTTCATTTTCTCCATAGAGGAACACAAATCTACCATCTTACAATATTATGCTTTCAACTTAAGTGTTTTTTATTTTTCAAAAATTTTAGTTTTTGGTAGTCTTTCCTGAGATTATAGTTTGTTCACTCATAACTGATGTTAAAGGGATGGTTCACCAAAAAAGAAAATTCTGTCATTAATTACTCCCCCTCGTGTCATTCCAAAGTCATAGGATCTTCGTTCATCTTCAGAACACAAATACATATTTTTTATGAATTCCGAGAGCTTTCTGACCCTCTCATAACTACCACGTACTCTTGTGAACATGCGTCGACTGACGTGAAAGAGAAAAAATTGTTGAATAAAGTCGTTGTATTCTTAAATGCATTCTTGTAGCTTCATAAAATTATTGAACCACTGATGTCACATGGACTATTTTAACGATGTCAGTTGCGTTGCTGTCTATGCAGGATCAGAGAGCTCTTGGATTTTATCAAAAATATCTTATTTTGTGTTCTGAAAATGAACAAAGGTCTTATGGGTTTGAGTGGTTAATGACTAAATTTTCATTTTTGGGTGAAATCTCGCATTAAGTTGAATATCGCTATTGTACCAAAGTCAGATTAAAAAATATTCATACAAGCACTTATGCTTCAAATCAAAGTTTGTAATGAAGTTTAGGGGTGTCAAGGTACACAAAAATGACAGTTCAGTACATAACTTGGTTTTGAAGTCACATGTTAAGTTAGTTTGAAGCAGTTAATATAAAGCATGTTTTATGTTTAGGACAACTTGCATAAGCTCACAGCAGATCACTGTAGTGTTCAGCGTTATATTTCAGATGTGTTCACAGTTTTAAAATATATCGATATAAATGGTACTAGGGAACTCGGTTTCGAATTATGCTCCACATGCACAGAAGTTCCACACGTGCACTGGCTAAAACAGCACTGCAGGTGTTTGGTACACATGCGTGCTGAACCAGAAGACTCGTATCGGAAAATGTTTGGTATGAATATGTGTATTGTTACACCCTTCCTTCAGATTAATCTCAAAGCTGGCTGATTTTTTGAATGTCTATGGAGAAAATGAATGGGAAAATATTTATAGATCCAAGGCTACACCAAAACCACCAGTATTCATTGCCTGGGATACTTGCATACTTTATTCTGGCTTCATCCGTTTAGCAATTTATGACATCACGCCCACTCTAATGACTCGGATGGTATTTTTAATCTTTGCACAAAGTAATTCATAACACCAGATGATGTGATGCGTTACTCACAGATGGACGGTAATATTATCCTCTAAACTGAATCTAGACGGTTAGGCTTTTGCTTATTTTTAATAAAATGTGCTAGTATAATTTGAACCCTTGATGGGTTTGAGGATGCAATTGGTAATATTATCATTCCTTTTAGTCATGTGAATTTCTGGCCGACATATCTCTGTATCCCTGTGCTTAGATTTGATCCGCTCAATAGTTAACACAAGGCGCACTCGGCTTTCATTTAGTGCTCCCATATGCACGTATGCCCACCAGACCATCTGTCACAACTGTCCTATAGCAGGCTACACACAATCACCATGTACTCTTACATGTATTTAGAGAACATTATAATTGATAAGTTGAATCTAGTGTTGGAGAGCTAATTCAAAATCAGTTTCTGAAGCAGACAGGAAGCACAAATGCCGTGCAGCTTTGCTCTTGATTGTGTGCTGTGCAGCGCGCTCTGCTTGTGAGTTTGTGTTTCTACACTCTACTTTGTGATGCATCCATAACCTATAGTTGCCTGGTTGTAGATGCCCTCTGTCTCACTCTTTTAATCCCCAGTGCTTGGTTTTGGCTCTCTTTGCATGCAGTGTGACCACCCGGATTGTGCTCCTTGACTTAATCAGTGCAGCTTTACACTTAAAAGCATTTTTTGCTTTTAGTTGTTTAAGTGTAAAACTACTGTTTATGGCATCAGTTTACAAAAAAACTTCCATTGAATTCCTTTATTGTTTGTGCCCTGAATTAATTGTTTACTTGTAATCTCCGGTTTTCTAAACGGCTCAACTCTGCAGCTCTTTTGTTCCCTCTGTAATGTCAGATGGATTCACCCCCGCCCTTTTGAGAGCAGTCGTCACATGATTTGCCCTAGAGTCCTCGTGGGCCCCCTGCCTTGCCTTTAATGGAGGATCATGAAAAATGTATCCCCACCTAGTAATTAATCACCTCAGAATTTATTGTGCGTCTGAAGGTGCACGACATAATTAGCTGTCACCCCGCCTCCGATCTTGAAATAACCAGCCATTTGTGTTCCTGCATGGAAACAAAAATAACAGTATGCATTTTTTCTCCCCTTTGTGTTTGCTGTTATAAACCTTGTTTCCCCCCTCTCATGCCATGTGCCCTCTACTGTGGCAGGCCATGGGGGAGCTCAGAGGACAGCCCCAGGACCACCTAAAATATTTAGGGCAGTATATTGCATATGGATTTTATCTTAACCTGTTAACACATTTTTTTTATGAATCTATAATAAAAAAAGTTATTACATCCACCATTTAGATGTTTGTATTTGAACACTGAATTGGAATAGAAACACAATGAGATCAAATTCATGATGACGCTTATGGCTTGACATCATGAATCTGAAAATAGTGATTCTGAGAACCGAATTGACCATTTACACCTGGTACTAAGATCTGTTTTGGTTGAGCCAAAACACTTGTGCATATTTATTTAAATTCATTTTGGAGTCGTTCATAACTGGCAACATTGTAAACTTTTTTTTTTTTTTTTTTGTTCTGTGGCTGACTGACCAGTAAAAAGGCGGTACTTTGAGTTTACGATACATTAAGATGGATTCATATTCACATATGCAATGTGATCATGTTTGCAACCACCTTGTAATGTGCTTGGAATGATCGGATTACATATGGATTTTATCTGGATCCTGTTCCTTGTTTTATGTGTGCCCAATCTTGTGATTGGATCACCCGAGACTGCCCGATCTTTATACCAGATGTAAACGGGATGTCTTAGAGACATATTCTTTTGTCATTGGTATCCTACACATTCCCATAACGCGGTCAAACTGAGATGACTCATGGGAAAAGGGGAATGGCTAGGAACAATGGCTATGCTCACACAGCGGAACAATATGGTTGTCAGTCCTGTTTGGAGTGTTAAATATGATCAATCAGTTCATAAAAAGTGACATTCTGTAACCAGTCGTAAATATTCATGAATCACTTATTTAAATAAGAGAGCATATTGATGTTATATGAATAGAACCAGTTGTTGACAGTAGTGTCAATTAAAGCGCTTTGGCTGACTACAACAGTAAAAGGCGGTATCTAAATGCATCATTTACATTGACATTAAGATGCTTAAAAGTTTAGGTTAAGATATAAATTAGTGGTGATCATGTTTCACCTTGTAATATGCTTGAAAAAAAATATCGGATTACAAAGTTTTTGGATCTTTCCTTTACTACAGTGCTGCTATGATGACTTTCACCCTGATTTTAGCGAGATGTATACCAGATGAAACGGGATGTCTTAGAGACATATCTTGAACAGAGGCTCATAAGTCCGTGATGGACAGATTGTTAACGGTCTATGATGGTAATACAAAGGAATGGCCAAACAATGGCCTATCATTCATCAACCTCAATATGGTTTTCATCTGAGATGTTGTAGTAAATTTACATTCATAAATATGATGTTAACCTAGAAATGTAACGCTTGAGTGTTTCATGGAATCATTTGCTTATAAATAAGAGTATACTGTGCATAATAAGATGTCTTTCAGTTCAATATAATAACAAAAAAGCGCATTTGGGCTTACTTACTTTTAGACATTATTTGGGTAGCACATATTCTGAATGCTATCGGCAGAATTAAATGAGCCATTCATTAATCTAGATTAATCTAGATTAAAATTAATCTATGCCCACCTCTAATATAAATTCAATATAATTTTCACAAAATATTTAACAGTATTCCGGTTTTCAGTGTATTTTTTTTATACTTGTAGCCTTGAGAATTATTTTATAAACATAAAAAAAAATCTGTCCCTCATACTTTTGAACGGTAGTATGTGATTCAAATTCAATGCATGTTTGTTATCATTATTTGTTGCTGTGGTTACAGGCGTTATGCAAGAGTTTGTGAAGCAATAGAATTCTGTAAAGATATATAGTCTAATCCACTCCCATCTTTTTAAAGAGTCACGCCTAACAGTTATCACTCCAAAATACTGACGGCTTGAACATTAAAATTGCACTGTTGAAGCCAATTCACAGTGCACCAACAAAACGGCAACAGACACATTCACCTGGGTTTGATCATGTGTTTTGACATTGTTCAGCGCTTGTTTTCGCCGATTAAACATGCTGATTCAGTGTTTGTTGGGTCTTGGGATGTCCGACAAGTCACGTACTGGCCGGCTGCACACGGAGTCTGAAAGGTTCATAGGCGTTTTTTCATATTCTTCATCCTAAAAATTCGGCACACAGAAACCTTGCATATAAAAACTCCTCTCAAAATGCTTGCTACAGATGCAAAAACACAGAAAATTTAAACCGATCCCAACATTATTTTTTTATATGACGGGCGAAAGTTTTGGAGGCAATGTGTAAACGTGATTGACACCTGTGAAAATTTCAGACGAGATTTTCGGACAGAACCGTTAGTCCGTCTATCAGTGCCACTGATAGACACGGAGTGCAGTGTGAATTGGCCTTTAAACAATTAGGAAGCTTCTGAGATACACTCAGCAACAGTTTGCATTTATATCATGTGGCTTTCAGAAACTGACGTGTCTCTCTCTCCTCCCACTCCAGGCTCTCTCTCGCGTCACCCCAAGTGGCCTGCAGTCTGCCGTACCTCGATGAGATCATCCACACGCCTCGAGAGCAGACCAACCACAGCCCTGATCTGCACTAAGACTTCTCCAGCAGCCTCTAACCATGTGAAATCAACCTCCGCAAATCAAATCGAAACAAGAGACTTCTTCCTTCCTCTCAATGCAATTAAACACACTTGAGTCACACAAACTCGAGAGATGGACAGATTTTGGTTTTCTTTTCTCCTTTTGCACACACCACACACATTACCTTACCTACATTACTCCAACAGACACCTGGGCACATCAGTTGTGCTTGTTAACATCAGTTTTTGCCAGACGATCGCTGGCGAGATGGGAGGGACGTGCGGGGGGTGTGATCATTGGCCATCGCTGCCTTGGGCCCTCTGACACACACTTGGAGGAGAGGGCCATCCTCCTGCCGCCCAAGGGCCTCTTCTCAAAGCAGAGCGTCTTGGCTAAAGCCATGTACAACGGCTCTGATAGCGTGACGCACTCTCTCCTATTGCAAAAAATCACTTTTACACAGCTTGGAATGCAGCTGTACTGATAGCCATTGACATTTTACTTACCGTAATATTTTATTTTATGTACAACAGAGATTAAATTAATTTCACACTAGCTACAGTCTTTTGCAGGTGAATCGTTTTCTCTTTTTGTTAGTTTAACAGCGTCAAGCTTCATGAAATGTGCAGAATTGAATCGGAAGTATGAAAGCCTGTCCGTTCATGTGGCAGGATGAAGGCAGTATCCTTTTAATGTTGTTTTGTAGTTTATTATGTGGAAGGCCAGGCGGATAAACATACAGCAATGGTTCGAGTAGTCCCACACTATCACCTTCACACTCTTTTAGATGTGTTTTAGTTTTCGTTGCACCAGTCAACCTGGCCCCTTATATCAACTCATGTTTTTTTTGCTCATGATTTTATTGCATTCCCTCATACTTTTCTTTTATTTCTCAAAAGCTGTGAAATGCCTGTATTGTAGAGTTGTTGATGTTGTTAATGTTGCTGTTTGTTTTTTACTCCCTGAACTAAGCTTAGTGCTTTTACAGTGACGCAGGCACACGTGGTTGGGTCAAGACTGCTGACACACATTTATAGCAGGAAGTCGAATAATGGGAAAAGGGCTTCATTTTTTCTGACCCGAGGGTATAAATATGAACAACTTGGGGCATATGTTGAGACAAACGGGCTCCTTTTCTTTTAACATTTGTGTTTTATTTGGAAATAGATATTCTGAGCCCAGCTTCTCTCATTGGGAGTACACCAGCCATCATTGAAGCCATGCCTGATTTCTTTTTCTTTTTCTTTTGACTGACACTTTTAACAATTGAGATGCAAGGTTTTGTTTTTATTCAACTTTATTTACTGAGTTTTACCAGTGCTTTTAGTTCTACCTTTCCCTTGTTTCAGAAGTGTGGTTCCTTGACTTACTGGTGCTATAAGTCACAGAGGACGTGGAAGGCGAGCTGCTTGTCCTTATCATTCAGCTTAGTAGAGCGTAGGCTTTTTCTGTAGTCATGGGGTTGGGGGGGGCTAGTGGTGAAACTCTTAAATTCTGTTGTCGTGTATATAGGATGTTTCTAGTGATGGCAAAGTACCATTTTTTCATAGCCTCTGTCTGTCTGTCTGTGTGTGTGTGTGTCGTGAGTATGGGGAAAAGGCTAGTGCTTAGAGAGGTGCGAGGGTCTTTGTTCCGTTCTAGATTTGATAAGTTAGTAATTCTTTCTCTCCACTGGTGGTCTCACAGAAACAGCCGCTCCAGTACTGGTGTTGTTTAAATGTAGGCACAAGTACACTTTGTTGGGGATCGAGCTATTATGGATTTCTTTCATTTTCTGATTAGTTCTACACACGACTGCTTGGCCAGTCCTTCTGCATCTCACTGTGCTGTATCAGGTGGAATTATGGAAATCTTCCTTCCCTGGAAGATTTTTTTCCTCATTTGTATTGCCACTGTATTTGTGTATTTTAAAATGTGTAAATAAATTAATAAGTACTTGTAAGTTTTTGTTTTCTTTCCCTTTTCCTTTCACCAAATAAAAGATGTTACTTAAAGACAGTTCATCAAAAAAAATCACAATTCTATCAAATTACTAAAGGGCTAGTTCACCCAAAAATGAAAATGCTGTCATTAATTACTCGCCCTCGTGTTGTTCCAAACCCATAAGACAAATTAAGATGTTTTTGATGAATTCTGATCTCTTTGACCCTCCCACAGACAGTAATGTAATTATCACGATCAAGGTCCATAAATGTAGCATGGACATTGGTAAAATAATCCATGTAACACCAGTGGTTCAACCGTCATTTTACGAAGCTATGAGATACTGCAGCACATGGAACGAAAACAGTGTATCAGCATGGTGCAGCTGTCACAGAACAGCATATGTGGTTTACCTTCAGTGATACTCTCCAAAATGGGGCTATAAGGTGATGCGGAGGAGACTAATTGTTGAAAGTTATTTTTGTTTTCTTTGCGTACAAAGTAATCTCGTACCTTCGTAAAAGTACGGTTGAACCACTGATGTGGATTATTTTACTGATGTCCTTGCTATGTTTCTGGACCTTGATAGTGGTGATTACATTGATGTTTATTGGAGGATTAGAGAGCTCTCAGAATTCAGCAAAAATATCTAAATTTGTGTTCTGAAGATGAACGGAGGTCTTAGGGGTTAGAATGACATGAGGGTGAGCAATTAATAACAGAAATGTAAAGTTTGGGTGAAATATATTTTTAATGTTATTAAACGCGTAAGGCATTGTTTCTAGATCTTAATCAGGTTGGTTGGATGCCATATTAAATGAGGCTGTGAGTAATGGCGTGTGCTGAATAAAGTTCCTATATCATATAACCTTAAAATCAGTTTTAAGTTTTTCTACGTTTTTTGATTTTTATCTCTCTTCTGAAAGACATTTTGTCAGCTGAATAAACTGAGTCTGTCGAATGCACTGTATTGTAACTTCCGGGCTGATATCTGGAGCCCAACTGGAACCCAGCTAACTTTGTCCTCAGCTTCCATGGTGGTCCCACATAGCCCTGATGGGCTCCATATAGGGCCCATATGGATTAACCAGGTAGCTCCCATTTGGGGCCTACAGGAGTCTGCCTACATGGGTTAGCAATGGGACCCAGCTAGGTCTTATGTAAGTCTATTATGAGCCACAACAGGTATGCATATGGACTAAAATATTTATCTGGGTTACCTTATTTTACAGTAAACCCCTAAATACAAACATTACATTAAATCCACTAAAATGCTAAAGGCATTCAAGGAATCGAAACCTATAGTCCATGCTTTTAAACAAAGTTTATTTGGAATACTACCCTCAGCCTTATATTCATTCCAGTCAAAAGTTAAGTTAACATCTATTCTTGAAACACTCATATATTTTAATGAATCTTTACATGTTAAAAGTACGTTCCACTTTAACTTTGGCACTTCAAAATGGTCATAAAGATTAGTTATGTTTTTTGTTTTGAAGATGCACAATAGCTTATGATAAACATTTGTTTCAGGCTTTAATTCACATAAATACTGATCAGTGCACAGAGCTCATCTAAACGTTTTGAAGCATTTAAGTTCCAGTGTAATTAGCTTTAAATGAAGCCTTAATGAGTTAGTAACGATAAACGGTGTGTGAGACAAAATAATCATTTTTTGGAGAGCATTAGTGCAATTGCCGTTCACTTAAATGATAGATAGCACTATTTGAACACCGTTTAGTAACTAAACTTGTAAAAGTAAGACAACTGTGCTGTTCAACATTTATTGAGCAGATTTTTTTGTTTTGAGCAGACAGAGATAAGGTCATTATCAAATTACACAGACAGTTTGAAAACTGAAAATAAATATTGCAAAGGTTTCCCAGACCAACTCGGACAGGCACAATGGAAGGGCAGTGATTCTGGGTTTACTGAGAGCTTTCTCACAGCTGCACTTTCTATCTATTAATGTACAAATCATTGACGTGGCGAGTAGCTTAACCAGTAGAGCTGTCTCCTCCAGATGCCGGTATAAAATTAATGCCACCAGGGAGTGCTGTCAAACCTCATTTCCACCACATAGAAATGAAGGGACACACTGCAATGCTTTTGTCGTCATTGTTTCCTAAAAAAAATATATAAAGTAGTTTCACCACAACATTAAGTGAGTTTAAGCACTTATCATTTGGCCTCTAATTTGGTATTACATTTGGTGCATTTCAGTAAATAAAGAATATATATTATTTGTTGTGATAAAACTAGGTTTGTTAAACATTCAGAGTAGGAGACAAATAGGTAAATGCAAATATTGCTGAAGGAGTCTTCATATGAAGTCCTAAATGCAGAGATACCTGCTCTCTACTTCACGTTTCTATGACAAGTCTTGGATGACAAACGTACGACAGTGTCAAAAAAGAACTTCACAGTACAACTAACACTGACTAACACAGCTATGTTCCACTAACATTGAAACAAGCTAAGCTTTTGACATGGTCCATTAGCATTGAGACATAAGGTGAAGTAGGGCAGGTGGCAGGATTACAGCAGCTGTGGATCAGGAATGATACTGAAGAATATAACAGTACTGATCATGGCATTATCAGAAGTTAAAGCCTTTGGACCACACTGCTCACAACACACAAAACAAAGCGCTTTAGTGTACGAGGTCTGTAAATAGGGACACATACTATTACAGAAGCGTTTGAACAGAAGGTGCATTTTGTGTGAGAAGTGGAAACACTACAGATATCTGATGTCTCTGCTGATATCTATGAATATAATCAGACTTCAGTTCCTGTGATAGCTGTCTGCTTTACTTGTGTGATGTTTGTTTTGCATTTAGTTAAAGATGCTGTAACAACGTTAATCTTTTCAGACTTTAGACATGTCTCTCCTTTCTACATCTCTGCCATTTTGGTATAACCAAGGTGAACAAGCAATATGTAAAAATAATATATAAAAGAAAATCAGCATCTGTATCTTCAAAGCTCTCCAGCGATTAAAAATTAGAGCTATCTATTTATTTTCCTTTTAAGGCGTTTGGTGGTGTCAAAATCGAACACCCCTTCAAACTCATGAAAACCTGAAAGCTCTTGCAAGCTCACTGTAAGATATATGACTGCTGTAAACATGCGATTTATTTGAAAGGTGCAAAGTGCTTGAAATGCATTGTGATTGTCTTAAAAAGTGTCTAGAGCTAGTTTTCCTTTTACTGTTTCTAGATGCTAGGACCAGAAAGAGAAATGAATGAGCCTCAGAGCCTCGCACCTCACTCCTAAGTTCTCTCAACACGGGGACAGGAGAGATGTCAGGGAATAAACAGGAAAACAAAGTTACTTGTGTTTATTATTTGAAAAAGTAACTTAGATATTTTCTTGTAAATTTAAAAGTAATGCGTTACTTTACTAGTTACTTGAAAAAGTAATCTGACTGCGTAACTCATTACACTACTTGTAATGCGTTAACACTGACTGATTGGTGATATCTCAGAGCAGGGATTTCAGTGAGGATCATTTTCTGCGTACAATTCCATGACAAAAATCACTTACAGCACCTTTAACCTTGGTAAGGTTGGTTTAAGTTAAAGAAATATCTGTGGTTTTGAGTTAGATGCATTAAGAGTGGCCTGTCTAAATCTCTCTGTGTGGCAGTGCAAATGTGATTTTGAACAGCATGAGTGCAGTGTAGGTCTCTATTATTGATTAAATATTCATCTGTCAGTAAGTAGCACACACATTAGGACATCACATTGGACTACACAGTGACACACATCAACACTGCAGTTCTCCTCAAGCTCCTCTTATTTGTGTTTTTCAACCTCTTCTTAAGCAGAAATGTCCATCAGAGGTCGGTTTCTGGACTACAGGCGATGTTCTTCTGCTCATCTTTATCTTTGAGAAATGTTTCCTCTTCCTCTGGATCCTTCATAACATTCTCAGCCCTCTTTTCTGAGTTTCCATTGGCCGTGTGAGGCTCCTCTGTAGGTGGTGTACTGGAGTGATTCTTTGCCTCCACCGTTTCTGCATTTTCTATTGCAGTCTCTGGTGCCTCGGGCTTCTGCTTTATGAAAAGTAAGTTGCATATGGCCAGCACTAAAGCTGACACCACAACCTCAATCCCAGCCAGCAGGAAAACATACGTGTAGTTCTTAGTGGAGTCCAAAAGACGCCCTTGACAAAGTGAGAACAAGGGTTTCAACAACGTTCAAAGATTCCCAATAGATTACAGTAAGTGTAGCAAGGTTTATTAATCAGGGATGCGTAAAATATCTACTCTTAATACATACATAATTGCATCAACATACATAATACATTTGACTAGTTGGTGGGTTGTCTGAACGTTCTGATTTATTGCACAAAGCCGTGTCACATGATTCTTCAGAAATCATTGCTGCTCAAGAAACATTTATTATAATTATCAATTCTGAAAACAGTTGAGCTGCTAAATATTTCTGAGGAAACTGTGATCTCTTTTTTTCAGGATTCTTTGATGAATATAAATGTTTTCATTTATTTTTAAATAGAAATTATGACTTGGAAAAAATTGGCTGTCATAAGATTATATGAAAATGTTAACATATTTTGTAATTACTGGATTAACACATTCAGTTCAGTGATGTCAAACGATTAATCGCGGTTAATTGCATCCTAAATAAACGTTTTGTTTATATAATATATATATGTGAACTCTGTTATTTTTTATATAAATACATACACATGAATGTATATACATATAAAAATATATAATTATATTATAATAAAATATGTTAAAATATATGTTATATATAACATATTTATATTTAAATATAATATAAATGATATGCATATACATGTAAATATTTAAACAAACATATACATGCATGTGTGTGTATTTATATATACATAACAAATTAACATAGTACACACACATGCATTATGTAAACAAAAGACTTTTATTTTGGATGCAATTAATCACGATTAATAATTTGGCAGCACTAATTCATAACAATAATATGTCAATTTTAGCAGAAACTATGTATTGTGTGTTATGTATTGTTGTGCTTGTCCTACTAGTAGTTCTCCACAACCATGTAATGTTCTTTCATGTTCTTGGGCAGTCAAATCATTCAAAATCTAAATTCATACATGAAGTAACATATACTATTCTATATTTCTCAGCCTACTTTAGTTTAAGAGGAAGCTAACCTACAGTATAAATCATTTTAGTTTAGAATAAAATGTAAACACTCACCAGCAGATGGAGGCCCAACCAGCACTGCAATGGCTTCAAGCAGAAGAACTAAACCAATGGCGCTTGGGAACTTCTCTGTACCCACAACAGCCATGAGAACCTCGAACTGCAAGGCTCCCACCATGCCATAAGAGATGCCAAAGAAGATGCAGAACACCACCAGAGAGGTGTAGTCTTTAGACAGGGAGCCCACCAGATCTGTGGTGCCATTGAATATGAGAGCGAAACTGAAGAGGTAGACGCATCGAGGGCGAACCCACTGGAGCCCAGCGATGATGCCACATGTGGGCCGTGCGAACATGTCAATGAAACCCAGAATGGTAAGCAGGAGGGCGGATTTCGTGTCTTCATTCCCCAACTCTTTGGCGTAGCTCACCACAAACACTGGAGGCACAAACAAACCAAGCACCATAATGGAGGCAGCGACTGTATAAATGACAAAGCCCGGGTCTCTGAAAACACTGAAGTCCAGCAGCTTGGGTTTGGGCTTTGCTTTCTTGTTACCATCATCTGGTGTGTTTTCAATCACAAGGGTCTCTGACTTCTTTGGTGGGACCAAAGGCCTCATTAAAGCCCCACAGGCACAGCAGTTCAGAAGGATGCCTCCCAAGATGAGGAAGCCTCCTCTCCAGCCATATTCATACTGAAGGACTTGCCCCAAAGGAGACAGACAGCACAGAGCCACTGGACTCCCTGCTGCAGCCAGACCGTTAGCCAGCGGCCGCTTCTCACTGAAATATCGATTCAACATAATGAGTGATGGCTGGAAGTTCAGAGCCATTCCAAGACCTGGAATCAGGAGATAGAGATGTTTACATGTCCCTGGATAGACATCAGTACTTCAGTAAAAGAGTAAATGATGGTACCTGTAATGACTCCTGTACACAAGTAAATGTGGATGATGCTTGTGGCAAATGATGCCAAGACCATTCCCAACGATGCAAAGAGGCCGCCCACCAACATCACTGGACGGCATCCAAATCGATTGACTAAAATGCTGCATAAAGGCCCTGTGAAGAGTGAATATATGCATATACTCTGTCTGAACTATTTGAATCCAGTTTAAACTAATTAGAAGACATTAAAGGGATTGTTACTCAAAAATGAAAATTCTGTCATCGTTTACTCCAGTGCTGTTTTAGACCCCATTGGCATTTGTTTCATGAACAAAAACAGTTCAGACATTCTGTTCACATGAAGACGATGACTGAATGTTTCCTTTTGGATGAACTACTCCGTTGTTTGGTGGTCAAGTCAAGTCACCTTTATTTATATAGCGCTTTTAACAATACAGATTGTGTCAAAGCAGCTTTACAGTATTACATGGGAAAATAATGTGTCAATAATGCAAAAGTACAATAGTAAACAATCAATTTTCAGTTAAAGGTAGTGGTGAACATACCAGTGCCATAAAGCATAGCCAATAGGATGGAGGAGATCCAGGCTGTGTCACTGTAGCCCACATCAAACTCTCTAATAAACTCCTTGAAGAAAACACTGACAGCCTTGGGAAAAGCGTAGGAGAAACCTGTGATGACGAAGCAACCGAAGAGCACAGCCCAACCCCAGCCACCATCAGGGGCCTTCACTCCACTACTGCCATCATCCAGTGCCACTCCTCCCATGATGCTCTACTGCCCTGTGAAGAGAGGAGACAGCCATGTTCTCAGGGGAATATAAGTTGTAGTATGCAAGTCTATTATGATGCCTTCAGGACCTTAAGGAATCACATTTAGTCAAATGACAAAGCATTTGATTTGGAGGGCAACAATGGCAGTTATAATGATTTTTTTTAATTGTATAGGTCTCACCTAGCAGTTAATAAAACACCCAGGTTACATATGCACGCCACACTGTAATGAAAATAATGTCACTATATGCAAAAATCTTAAGGGTCCCAAAACAGGCGTTATTATCTTCTGAGACTCAACCTACAACAGACCGATAATTTAGAGATAATGTTATTATGCATTTTATCATGTTTTATGATTGTCTAAAATACAGTGATATATGTGAAATTAGAATGTTTTCTAGTTTATATTCCCTTGTTGAGTGATACATGTTTGAGAGTCTTTGTAGTCTATATTTTTATATATTTACAGTTATTTTTTTAAATGGAATAATAATTGTATTTATTTATTTGACCATTATAGCTAATGCCACATTTTCACAGATTTGCTATTAAATAGTAGCTAATAATATAACATTTGATAATGAAATTGAAGCTATGTTTACCATAGTATATTTTGTGAAGAAACTTGTAAATTTTCAATTGTATCTAAATGCCCTTTCGTATCGCCACAACTGTTTCGACGTCTTGTCAGACGCGTGATATCCGCACTTTTACACGGTTCCTTTCTGTAAAAACAAACGTTTAATTATTTAATATTTAATCCAATTAATCTAGTAGAACACTGTTATTTTATGTTACACTACACAATATCTGAGCGTGCCGTAATTCTTCCGTATTTCCGAGTGATCACTTGTTGCGTTTGTAGGCTATATGTAAGGATGCTGCATGGATACAGAGCATGCGCAGTCCACATTTATCAATGTGATGCAAGGTTAAGTTCATAAATAGCCACTGTCTTTATCATGCACGGTGTCTACGTCTAATAGGATTTTTGGTGATTAGAGGCTCTTTTTGCAACTAATGTCAACTATTACCTATTATAATCAGCAATAACCTGCAGATTAAAATTCATAGCTATCAACTCAACTTCATTACAACATTTAAACTCGTTCCTAAGATCTGTGGAAATATCGATCTTCTACTGGAGAGGCTATAACGTCATTTTGGCATTACAACATGTTTTATTCAAATCCTCGAATTGCCATAATAAGCTTCCGGGATATAAAACGAACTGTAAATGGTACTTACTAAAAATATGATGCACCGCCACCTTCAGATTTCAGTTCTGTTCACCGGAACACGCTTCTAGCAGCACGTATCGTATGATATTACAGACGCAGCTAAGTGAAACAGACTCTGTGGTCTGCTGCTGCTCTCTCTCATCGTGTTTTCATGTTCACCTAGCGTGCGTGTGACGTGTGACGCTTTCTTTCGGTTTCTGTGCAACTGTGTAAAAATAGCCTGGTCAGTTCTGATGTTCAGTAAGATGTGGAACATTAAAGTTGCAGAACAGGAAATAGTATTGTGAGTGGAAACTGGAAATTTCAAACTGGGAATGGTATTTTAAATATGCTAAATATCTGTGAAAAAAAGTGCATACTGAGTTTCTGGAGAAGCTTAAAATGCACATCCATCTCAAATAATTGAACAAGTCACATGCAGAGTCAAATTCATGTAAACTAAAGGCATCACTGGTTGTGCGAAAAAAATCAGGCCTGGCTAAATAGGACATTTCCACACACATGTATTTTTCTTGTTTTTTTTTTAATGCATTTATGGTCTAGTCTGCTCCATAAAGCTTTTCACTGCAGAACATTGCAGCTTGTTTTGAACCGGACTGGCCTCTGTAATAACCTGCAGGGCATCAGAGGATTGATCAGTGCTGTGGTGACACAAACACACAGATCTAATAAGAGTCATGAAAACATTAAGCCAAACACAATCACAGTGGCTTCAGCAAACCGTGCAAAGCTGTTCAATGCGTATTTTGCATATTCCATCAGAATTTAAATGTAAATATTTTTCTGGATAAATATGTCTAAAATATACAGTTCCCTCCATAAGTATTGGAACAGTAAAGACAAAATTTCCCTGTTGGCTGTGGAGTCAAGACATTTGCAAATATGATTAAAAGATGAATATGAGACAAAACTACAGAATGTCACATTTTATTATTTGCCGTTTCAACACATACATATTTTACCAAATAAAAAGAACAGCACTTTTAGAGTTCATCCCCCTATCTGATGTGAGTGTAAGTATTGGGACAGTTGAACAGAAGGCAGATATAAAAGATTAAAAGCTATTATTTAGTTGCAGATCCTTTGCGCACAATCCCAGCAGTGAGTCTGTGACCCAAAGACATCACCAGACTCTTGGGCTCATCCTTTGAAATACTTTTCCCAGCCTTTATTTCAGCCAATTCAAATTGTTGCTTGTTTTGGGGAGTTTCTGCCTTTACTCTCCTCTTCAGCTGGTGAAATTCATGTTCAATCAGATTTACATCTGGAGATTGACTTGGACAATCTAAGACTTTCCATTTCTTTGCCCTTATAGATTCCTTGACTGAACTGGCGTTTTGGGTCATTGTTCTGATACAATATAAAGCACTTCCCAATTAATTTGGTGAATATGAATTAATTTCCTTGAATATTGGTAGGCAAGATGGTTTTGTACCCTTCCTAATCAGTTCTGCTACTGTCATCATACATTAAGTCATCAGGAAAGTTGAGAAGGCCTGTTCCAGAGACAGCCATGCATGCCCATGCCATGACAACACCTCCACCATGCTTTACAGATGAGGCTGTATGCTTGGGATCATTTGCAGTTCCCTTTTTTCTCCACATTTTTGCTTTCCCACCACTTAGATAAAGGTTAATCTTTATCTCATCGGTCCATAAACACCGTTCCAAAACTCTTCTGGCTCACCGTTGTGCTTTTTTGCAAACTCTAATCTTGCCTTTCTTTTTTTTGGTGCTGGTCAGGGGTTTGCATCTAGCTGTGTAGCATCTGTAATTCTGTGTCAAAGTCTCCTGAGGACAGTAGATTGTCAGAGCATCACCCCAGCTTTCTGGAAGTTGTTGGTGATTTTACAGACATGTCTTTTAGGGTTCATTTTCACAGCTTTTATGATTTGTCTGTCATCAACTAATGTTGTTTTCTCAGTCGATCAGGTGGTTGCTGGTGTCGCTGATGGTTTCCAAACTCTTGATTTCTCCATGCCCTTTGTTTTTGCTAGAGCTCTGTGTGGATGAACTAGAGTAGAGAGTAGAGTGGGATGAACTCTAAAAGTGCCGTTCTTTTTATTTGGTAAAACATGTGTGTGTTGAAATGGCTAATAATAAAATATGACATTCTGTAATTTTGTCTCATATTCATCTTTTAATCATATTTGTAAATGTCTTGACTCCACAGCCAACAGAGCAATTTTGTCTTTACTGTTCCAATACATTTGGAGGGCACTGTATAACAGCTTTTCTTGAATCGTTGTAAACAAACTTGATGACTTAATATAGAAGCATAACAATGCAAAGGGAAAAGGGAAAAGAATGACAGGAAATGATGGGGATGACTCGACACGTTCGAGTCGAGTTCCTGTAAATGAGCTAATCTGCATGCTAGTTTCTCTAATTGAATGCTTGCAGAATGTCTATGTAAGTTGCCTCATGCGAATATATGGATGTATATTTAACGTAAGTGTAACGTAATATTATTTGTATAGCGCTTTTTACGATACAATTGTTGCAAAGCAGCTTTACGGGAAATTAAGTTTCTACATTATTTACATATTGTAGGAATTTAATGTAACTTATGGCAACATTGAGTTAATTCTGTATATTGATGGTTGGCTTCCTTTGAGGTCCTCTGAGGGGTTGTCATCATCTCTTCTCAGATCATTTAAGGGTTGGATCCAGACTGAAGCTTGTGTAATTCCTAGTTACCACGGGATGTTAATCCAGAAACAGAGAAACAAATAGAGACATAATTGGCATAGCAGTTGTTCCATCCAGGCAAAACTTATTTGTTCAACCGAAGCTAAAGCATAATAATATGCATTTATGTATATTAGAATAATTAAAAACAATACAGGCAAATGCTATTCTGTGCTCATGAAGCTGTCGGTGAATATGAATTTGTACTACATTAAAGTCTGCAACTCAGTCACTGTTAATGAAAATGAAACTTCCAGATTTTCATGGCACCCGTAGTATCCCTTCCACTTTCAGACTGCAGGCCCTCGTGACTGAAAGAAGAAAAAACAGAAGAGAATCATTCTGCCAGCAACAAATGGACATCATATGCAAAGTGTTTAGACACACTCTGAATGAGACAGAAGGACAAAGATTGTGAATTATTTATGAACTGATATATTTTAGCTACTCTCTAATTCAGATTTGGTTATTTGAATACTTTTTCTATCTGGAAATGGTCTTATATGACACTATCACTACCACTAAATAATCCTGCACAAACAGTGAATCCATACATTGACTGTTCACCAGGGCTCACCCCAGAACTCAAAATCAACGTTCAGTTAATAACGTGGGTAATTGGTTATTTATTTCCAATATGTTTTCCATGAGTCACAGTAATCTTGTTTATTGTACTTTTGAGTCTTAAATGACCACTCCAGTGACTTTACCGGGCACAGCATGCTGTGTGTATCTTGTCCAGGGCAGTGTAAGTAAGAAGGCTTGATGTTTCACAGCAACTGACCGAATAACCTTTCATGAGTGTTAAGATAAACACAAATCAAATGTTTTGATATACATTTTAAACCAGGTAGTTTAATCTCCTAATATTGCATCTGAGTAAAGCATTTTCCTGTCGCCTCTGTTGCCAGTCATTTTAAAGGTTTACTCCACTGCCCTCTAGTGAAGCTTAGAGCAACAGCTTCACGCAGGATGACGCACAGCCACTCTTTCAGCCAATCACCGCACGGCGGAAGCTGTCGTTCTTTCGGTTTCTAAAACTCGAGGGTCTCGCTGCTGCTGGAAATTACTGCTTTATCTGGAAACTGGCTATCCGTTGACCTTTTGTAAATGGAGAGTGTTTCTACAAAAGAGAAAGATAACATGACATCCAGAAAACGAAAAAGGGAAGAAACTACAAGCAGTACGATTCCTAAAACTGAGGGGAACAGGTAACTTTGCTTTGACTGATACATTTCAAAATTGTATCTGCATGTTATGAACTCTTTTATTGCCCTTACAATTTATATGTGACCCTGGACCACAAAACCAGTCATAAGGGTACATTTTTAAGGGTAAATCATCTGAAAGCTGAACAAATCAGCTTTCCATTGATGTATGGTTTGTTATGACAGGACAATATTTGGCTGGGATACAACTTTTTGAAAATCTGGAACCTGTGGGTGCAAAATCGCCTTTACAGTTGTCCGAATTAAGTCCTTAGCAATGCATGTTACTAATCAAAAAATTAAGTTTTGATATATTTATGGTAGGAAATGTACTAAATATATTCATGGAACATGATCTTTACTTAATACCTTAATGATTGTTGGCATAAAAGAAAAATCGATAATTTTGACCTATGCAATGTATTGTTGGCTATTGCTACTAATATACCTGTGCTACTTCTGACTGGTTTTGTGGTCCAGAGTCACAAATGATCAATGTGATGCTTGTTTGTTCAGCTCTGAGTCTTGCCTCAGTCAGCCAAGCGATCAAAGTGTTCATGAAGTCGTAACATACAAGCCATCTACCTTGCCAGGTACTGATCATATAAGCTGCATTTGAATCTTTTTTGAAGATTACTGGCTCTTTTAAAAGTCTTTTGTGATCTTAACAGCAATCCACTATGATCCTGACACAACGGAGCCCATCAGCTGCTGTCTGAAGTCTCTTGATGAATTGTTGTTGTGGAAAAGGAATGAAGCAAGTCCTTTTAATGTGGCCACTGTGCCTTTGGCTAGCAGGTATCCTCCACTGCACAGCTGCCCTAGACGGACATTGGTGTCCCATGACATGATGGGTGGCTACCTGGAGGACAGGTACAACTCAGGGTTTAACTGATTTTCAAGCATGTTATATCAGTTTCATTAGTTGTTTGACCAGCCTTCAGTATCTTCATGGTCCTGTCCTTTCTGATGAGGTTCACTCAAGGTGCAGAGGTGGAGACGCCATATGCCTTCTATCACTGGGAGTATATTGACATCTTGAACTACTTCAGTCATCAGATGGTAACCATTCCTCCTGCGGTTTGGACGAACGCAGCACATAAGCATGGAGTGCTCTCTATAGGTGAGACTCTTGGTGGGATTTTAAGGACTTGCTGTTAAAAGAACATCTTTGTAAAACTGAAGTATGCTATACCATATGTTTAAAAAGATTACTACTCTATATTAGAAAAGAATATACCTAAGTTCGAACAGAATTTTATAATTTCTGCCACTAAAATTCATATTAATTGCAATTAAATGAAACGCTATTATAGTTTATATTTTTACTATATGCTTAAGTAGGACTTAAGTATCTTTCATGTAATTTCTTAATTCTATTGAAATGTTTATATATTGTTTTTAAATATATTTGTAGTTGCACATATTTAATTATGAAATGTAATTTCTGAAATGTATGTTAGTCAACACACCAAAGAAAGTGTACTTCAATTCAAAGAATGACAAAAGTTTAAAATCTACTTTAAAGAAAAACTTACTGACATTGTTACAAAGTGCATTTTTCTTAAAAGTGGACTTATGTTAAGAAACGTATTCTTGAAAGTGTACTCTTAAGTGGACTTATGTCATTATTATTATCTGCAAGTAGTTTAAAAAATATTAGTGATGTCAAATATCACGATTAATTGCATCCAAAATGAAAGTTTTTGTTTACATAATATATGTATGTGTACTGTGTATATTTATTATGTATATATAAATATGCATACTCTCTCTCTCTCTCTCTCTCTCTCTATATATATATATATATATATGTATTTACTTGAATACATTTATATTAATATAATTAAAATAATTTACATTATATAAATATATTTAATATATAAACATAACATATTTTTCTTATATATCTACATGCATCTATGTGTATTTATATATAAATAACAAATATACACAGTTCACACACATATTATGTAAACAAAAAGTTGTATTTTGCATGCGATTAATCGTTTGACAGCACTAAAAAATATATTTTCAGGATTTGAATTACGCTACAAGTGTGCATTCAATATAATTATGCAGATTTCTTTTTCACAAGGGTAATTCACCCAAAAGTGAACATTTTGTCAAGATTTCCTCAACCTGAAATTGTTCCAAACCATGTTTGTTCTTTCTTCCGTAAAACACAAAAGGGGAAATTTAGCAGTGTCCAAGGTGCTCTTTTCCATACAACAGGCAGCAGGTGGCGTCCAAGCTCCTATCAGGACAAAACAGCATCATAAACATAATCCATATAAATTATGTGCTATATTAAATGTGTTCTGGAGCCATATGACCTTGAGCTTGGGAAATGTGCTTTCTGAAAATAAACATTTATATATATATATGTGTATGTATGTATGTATGTATGTATAGTGACTCATATTTCAGCCTGCTTTATACAAAAAACAGTCATATGCCTTTTGAAAGAGTCATAATATAGTGCACAAGTCATATAGACACTTTGAATATACATTTATTGTTGGAGGTTGACAGCTAGTGTTCTCGGTGTAATGGCATGGAAAAGAGCAGCTTGGTCATACTACAAAATTTCAGCTTTTGTGCTCCACAGAAGAAAATCCATATGTTTGCAATGACATGATTGAATAAATGATGATTTCATTTTTGGTTAGCTATCCCTGTAATTAACCACAGCACCTCTATACACAAGTGAACCCAGAATTGATGTATTAATAGTCCTGTTCCCCTCTAAGGCACATTCATCACAGAGTGGACCGATGGAGCGAAGATATGTGAGGCCTTCCTTGCAGATGAGGAGAGTTACCGTGCAGCTGCTGATAAGTTGGTTCAGATTTCCCACTGCTACGGCTTTGATGGCTGGCTCATTAACATAGAAAATGAGCTGAGTGTGAGTAACAAAGGCATATCTGATTATATAGAGGCGTATGTGTACATAATGTGTGGAACATTACCCCAAATTTCACTCACTCCTCAGGAGACTGCGGTGAAGAACACTGGACCCTTTCTGCGCTACCTCACAGACCAGATGCATGAGCGCGTTCCAGGCAGTGTGGTGATCTGGTATGACAGCGTGCTGAAAAACGGCTCGCTCACCTGGCAGAACGAACTCAATGATGACAACAGGCAAGTGATGGTCTTGAGGGATTCTAGAGGGGCAGGTCAGCTCTGTGAGATGTTGTGCAGCTTATACCATCGGCTTCCTTCTGTCATCCTATCAGAATGTTTTTTGATGCCTGTGATGGACTTATGTTGGTGTTAGAGGGAAGGTGGTCGGAGGGAAATTTGAGACTAATAAGGTTAGTGACGTTTTAGTTAGAGAATCATTTCTATATATGAACACTACCATTCAGAATTCTGCCGTTTGTAAGGTGTTTCAATTGTTTTGAAAGTTGTCTCATATATTCATCGAGGTGAGATTTATCGGATCAAAACTACAATAAAACAGTAATATTATAAAGTATTATTACAGTTAAAAAAATTGGTTTGTATTTGAATATATTTTAAAATGTAATTTATTAATGTGATGCAATGCTGAATTTTCAGCATCATTACTCCAGTCTTCATTGTCTCCTAATCCTTCAGAAATCATATAATATGTTGATTTGCTGCTCAATAAATATTTATTGTTATTATCAATGTTGAAAACAGTTGTGCTGCTTAATATTTTTGTGGAAACTGTGACAAACTTTTTCTTTCTGATGAATAGAAAGTTCAAAAGCATTTATTTGAAACATAAATCTTTGTTAAATTATAAATGTCATTACTGTCGCTTTTGATTCATTTAATGCATCCTTGCTGAATAAAACATTTAAGAGTATTTCATATCTACAATATCTCATTGGTTTTTGACTGAGTAAAAGTCTTTTTTCTTATTAGGCTCTGGAGCTGATTCGGAAGTATGAATTTTCAACAGCCTTATTTGCTCCTGGGTGGGTGTATGAATGCCACGAAAAGGCAGATTTCCGCCAAAACCAGGACAAGTAAGTTCTTTAGAGCACTCCACTTGGACTGCTCATAGTTTGCTCACTGTTTTGTGATAGAAATAAGTGCGCACACACAAGCAGATGTCCTAGTCACCAATGTATTTTCTAACCACTCATTTCAGGTTTTGGAATTTGCTGTCTGATTTCGTTTATATCCACCGGCCCTCGTCCAGTCTTCCATTCATCTCCTCGTTCTGTCAGGGCTTTGGGAAGAGCATGTACTGGAGGGGACAGGTACGCTGCACACAATAATACCCATGTGACTCATCTTGTTCAGTTTGAACAATTCATCAGTGCTCAATTTGAACCATTTATCTTAAGTGGCTACAAAACTTAGGAGCCCAATAAAATAAAATATTTTCACGGTTTCTTAAGATGTGAAGTATTTTTAGGCCTTGACTCGCAGAAGCAAGCAGTCTTAGTTATGGCTTATTTTGATTGGTTGAATTGAATATTCATGAAAACATGAGTGCTACAGCTATAGTTACCGTCCAGCTACAGTTATAGCTATTTTAATATATCTGCATCATTCTATGTTGGATATTTAATTGTTCTAGCCTATTTTTACATTTCGATTACAGTTTCCTTCATCCACCCATAAAGTAAAGTTTAAAACTTTAAAAATTATATTTTTAGAAAATGTCTAAATTAATATCCATGTTTATGTTATTTATAATGGCTAATTTCACTTGTAGCATTTAAGACAATCAATTTTAGTCTGTTTTTTTTCATTTATTTATACAAACTAGTACTGAATTTACTTATCGGCCATTTTCGAATACTGATGCATCCCTGGTAATTTCTTAGTTTTTTTGTATGATGTAGGTGGAGATGAAGAGAAGCTGGTTTAATCTGCATGCTCAGGAGATCCAGCCTCTGTACCTTTTTGAGGACTTGAACCATGGCGGCTGGCTGAGAACCCGTGGATGCTCAGAGGACGCTTGGATTGGAGGCAGCTCTCTGATGGTGGAGGGCATGATTCCATCTGGACTTTCTAAAGTCTGTGCAAGGTACTGGACGTTTTGTTTTCACTGGAGTACAAAAAACTTCAACCAAACACGTTCTTTCTGCCCCTTTGCAGGATATTTTCTCTCCATATTCCCTTGGCCCCCAAGACGTTTGTTACTTTTGTCTACAAGCCACCAGTGGGGGTGAACATATCTTTGGAGCTCAAAACGATAGATGCTCCTCTGTGCACATTTGATGGGACGGAGGAAATAGAATGTGAGTGGTCTTTCAGGCTTTGTTAATTAGATATCTTAGAATCTCTGAACACATCAAAATGTGTATCTAATCTGCTGTGTGTTTAGCTAGCAGTGTCTTTCCAGAAGCATTAGCAGAGGATAATCAGTTGGTTGAGCAGTTTGCACGGAATTGTGGCCGTTGGACTTTGGATGGCTGGACTACCAGGTAAGAGTCTACAAAAAGGGGTCAGCAACCTTTTTGTCTTGAAGTGTCATTTTTCATTTTCCTAGTTAATCACTGTGAAATTATAAGTTTAACCCAAGCTAAAGCATAATAATGTGCATTTGTTCAGATAGAACTGAAGTACAAGATTGTGAGATGCATTATATGAATGCTTGGCTAAAGAGATGTGTCTTTAATCTAGATTTAAACAGAGAGAGTGTGTCTGAACCCTGAACGTTATCAGGAAGTTTATTCCAGAGTTTAGGAGCCAAATATGAAAAAGTTCTACCTCCTTTAGTGGACTTTGCTATCTTAGGTACTACCAAGAGTCCAGAGTTTTGCGACGAGAGGGAGTTGGATTGTAGCATGATAGAAGATTAGTTAGGTATGCAGGAGCTAAATCATTTAGGGCCTTATAGGCAAGTAATAATATTTTGTAACTGATGAATAGAACTTAGCCAGGTAGCCACTGTGCAGACTGTAAAATTGGAGTAATATGATCATATTTTCATGACCTGGTAAGGACTCTAGCCGCAGCATTTTGTACTATCTGTGGCTTGTTTATTGAAGATACAGGACAACCACCTATTAGTGCATTACAATAGTCCAGTCTAGAGGTCATGAATGCATGAACTAACTTTTCAGCATCAGAAACACTTAACATGTTCCGTAGCTTGGCAATGTTTCTAAGATGGAAGAATGCTGTTTTGTAACATTGGAAATATGATTTCAAAAAAGATAGGTTGCTGTCTAATATAACGCCAGATTTTTAACTGTAGAGGAAGTAACAGTACATCCGTCTAGTTGCAAATTGTGATCCAAGAGATTCTGTGTACTGTTTTTAGGTCCAATAAGTAATATCTCGGTCTTATCTGAATTTAATAGGAGAAAATTACTGGTCATCCAATCTTTTATATTTTTAACACACTCTGTTAGCTTAGATAGTTTAGAAGTTTCATCTGGTTTTGTTGAGATATATAGTTGAGTGTCATCAGCATAACAATGGAAACTGATCCCATATTTTCTAATAATATTACCAAGGGGCAACATATATAATGAAAATAATAGAGGACCTTGGACAGATCCTTGTGGTACTCCATACTTTACTGGTGATAATTGAGATGCCTCCTCATTTAAATAAACAAAGTGGTAGCGATCGGACAGGTAGGATCTAAACCATCTTAAAGCCTGCCCTTGAATACCTGTATAGTTTTGTAATCGATCTATCAGTATGTCATGATCTATAGTGTCGAACGCAGCACTAAGCGAGATGCAGCCTTTGTCTCCTAAAACCTGACTGAAATTATTCATAGATATCATTTTATAGCAAGAAGGAGCACAGTCGAGCAGACACTACTTTTTCTAAAATTTTTGACATAAACGGAAGATTTGAGATGGGCCTGTAATTTGCCAGTTCACAAGGATCTAATTTTGGTTCCTTAATAAGAGGCTTAATAACTGCCAGCTTGAATGCTTTTTAGTTAATAATATTGATAAGTGGTTCTTCTGCTACAGGTAACAACTCTTTCAGTAATTTAGTGGGTACAGGATCTAATAAACATGTTGTTGGTTTAGATGTAGTGATACGTTTATTTAGCTCATCCTGTCCTATAGTTGTAAAGCACTGTAGTTTTTCTTTGGGTGCGATGAATGAAGCCGAAGTACTAGACGCTGTAGAATCTACATTTGTTATTGTATTTCTGAGGTTATCTATTTTATCAGTGAAGAAATTCATAAAGTCATTACTATGTTAACTTGCAGTGGATGTTAGTAATCTGTAGTTGTTTTTTTACATTTCTGAAAATCCTATTTCCCCCCCAAAGTTTAAATAAACTCAGAATAACAGATTTCCAGAGCCATTCTGAACCCCATAGTACACACGTGTGATTTGTTTGTGGAACGTATAATGAGCTGGAAATCTCCAGTATTGATTGTGGTAACTTTTTTCCTGAATGCAAAGAGCAACAGATACATCTACGCAGTCTTGCTGCATGACTGAAGTGAAACAGACTTAACTTATGCCAAAGAACTGTGCTGCTGCCTAGATCTACATTGAAAAAATTGAATATGGTGAAAAAGTTTCAAAAAGTGACAATTTCATATATTTTAGATTCGTTACATGTAAAGTAAACCCCTTCAGAAGTGTTTTTGTTTTCATTTTGATGATTAGAGCTTACAGCTAATGAAAGTAAAAAATCAGTATCTCAAAATATTAGAATATTTACATTTGAGTTTCAATAAATGACCATAATGTCAGGGTTCTGTCACTTCGGTCTGGTGTTATTCATGGTTTTGTGACAGAGCCCTGATACTCCCGTCATGTCCGGGTTTCATGTGAGCACGCGGCTTCGAGTGTTCGAGTGTGACGTTCTGTCTCTTGTGTGAGTGTGCGGTCTCGAGTTCGCTCGGCCGCACGCTCTTCTGTCCACGTGTGTTTTGTTGTGTTGCATGCAGTTCGCGTTTTTATCGAACGTTTTTTGTAGCTGTATGCCCCTCCTGACTAGCGCATCTCACGGTTTAAACAGTGTATATAGCTGTTAACTTATTAAAACAGGCTGTGACAGTGAAGGAACAGTTACCTCAAAATTTGCCGGAATGCATGTTCGACTCTTCGCTTATTGTTCACATGCCAATGATTATTCAAAGGCCTGCATGCCATAGGTTGCTGACCCCTGTTTTTAAATCTAAATATTTTTAGGCATACCAGACATATGTAATACCTTCTCTAATCAAACTCGATGTGGTTCTATGCATAGATGTTTCCTGCTGAATCTGGTTGGCTGCTCATTGCGAGACGTTTGTATTCGTGTTTCCCGAGATAAAGGCGATGAAAAAGACGATGTTTCCTTTAACTGCAGGATTGGAGAGATTATGGTGAAATACACATTACACATTTATTTACTAAAGACTACTTCTAACAATGCTATTAAATTAGTATTTTTATAAATTGAATTTACAGTAAGCTAGAATTTATATGACAGCAAAGGTAATTAAAATTTAAAAATATTGGAATGAGTAGCACAATTCAAGAATAATATAAATAATAATATTTAATTCATTATTAAAAGTATCAACTGATATTGGTAAATTAAATAAAAACTGATCTTTAACTGATATGGTACCAATACATTAACTTTTCTGTTTTGTTTGACAACATAATAATAAACTTAATATATCAAATGTGAATTTAGAAATTTCTTAAAAAATATACAGTAAGTTGCATAATTGGCTTCCAGGTTACCCTTCAAATTGACTTCATGACTTGGGTACATACCATTCATGACATAGTACACTACCATTAAAAAAGGGGTCTGTAAGATGTTTTTATGATTGTGAAAGAAGTCTCTTATGCTTACTTTGGCTGTATTTATTTGATAAAAAATACAGTAAAAGAGCAATAATATGAAATATGACAATTTAAAATTAAATGTATAATTGTTTTCACGGTCACCTTTGTGCAATACAGCCTTGCTGAAAAAAAGTTCATTATTTTAAGTATTCATTATCCAACTCCCTAATTGACGGTAGTGTACATATAAAGTTGATAGTAGCTAAATGGTCTGCTTCTGTTTTTTCCCCACACAGCTTTTGGATGCAGAGAGTCTTCAAGCACCCCTGCAGTCTGTGGAAGGCATCTGCGTGACTGATGTGGTGTGGCTCACAGGTGCTTTAAAGGGAGACGGACACACGCTCAAGGTACTTTTCAATGCCACCTTACGCTGGCAATATCCCACCCAGCAGGTCCGCCATTTCCGGATTCACTGGAGGCATCTCCGTGGTCCTGACCCTCGCATTCGCCCTGGTCCATTGACTCTGATTGGCAGATCTTACTCTACCCTGTACCGTGTGGTGGAGCTGGAGGTGCCTGCTGCTCCGGGTCTCATAGAGCTGGTGGTGGAGCCTGTGAGTGAAAAACAGTATTGTAAACAAAAATAATGTTTCCTGAATATAAAAATGGATTATATTTTGTTGATACAAACACCATCTATTTTGGTATGACTGGTGATTCTAAAAGCTTGTCAGCAAAGTGAAAACGGGAATTATTTCATCACTTGAGATCAGGGAATTTATCTCTGACAGGATGGTCTATGGTTTAGAAACTGATAAAGAAAATACTCTGTTAAGCAACAGAGAATATTTTGTTTATTTCTGAAGTTGAATATATATTGAGCTTCCACTCGGTTTGATGCTTATTTGGTGAACGCTTACATGAAACTTTGTCGGGTGTAGAAAACTCTGAAGTGCTATAGCAAAATTTAATTTTAAGAGTGAACATTTGAAGTATCTTCAGTTCACAGCAAATAACTGTATAGTGCACATGTGTCTACAGTGTCTAAAGTTCCAGCTACATTCATAAATGGTATGCAACTCTTATGAAAATAATCATGTACCTTATATTTTAACAAAAGTCTAAATGAAATTCCATTTTCTATGCTTTTTCCATGAAAACAAGAAAGGAGATGATCCTAGTTTTCCTTCATTACTTGCAGATACATTATTTGTTTTGCAAATAAATGGGAATGTTAAACAACTTTAAAGTTAATTCTCTTAGTAAATGTATATTTCAGGCAACAATTCAAACTGTATTAAAAAAGTATTACTTTATTGTTTGCAGGCATTCAAATTTACAAGACATGGCAATTATTTAATTTTTTAAATCTTATAATCTCAAAAAAATTTAAACAAGTGTCAGATTTTGGTGAAATTCTTTGTGTGTTGATTGTCTAAAAGTAGTTAGCAAGCCAACTCATTCCAGTTTGTATCGGAATATGATCCATCACGCCTGCTGAGTCACCATCTTCAACATCCGCAGAGCCATTGGCCCCTGGTCAGACGGGATCTGTGATGATGGTAATGGACAGAGATGGTCACATACACTCATGAAGTCTAAAAATAAATACTGAAAAATGTATTTTCCCTTCAGAAAAATTAAGTTAAGCCACCATAGCTTCTGAAGTTAAGCCATGCTAAAACTACCTGATTATAACAATGTTTTACAAACACAAATGCAAAAGAATAATACTGTGTACCATATGTCCAGCTTTGAGGATCCAGTAGAAGGCAAAGTTCTTGTAGGTCTTATAGAAAGCTCCAGTCTGTCTCTGTGTTTGTGGGTCCTCCAGTGCCGTCCATTTCATTTTGTTGAAGTATTGGAGTCCAGCCCATTTCAGCTGTTTCACCCACAACTCCTGACCTGCTCACAAATGAACACAAATCAATTATCACTGCAGTGCAGAAACAGTATCCTGACAACACCCAAAAATAATGGTCTTCCTGAATATCAAACTGCTGGGTAAAATGGATTATAAAAAGCGTATTGACTTACAAACACCATCTATTAACATCAGACTCGGGTGATCTGATCACAAGCAGTCAGCTGTGGCACACATCAAAAGGCATTGCGTATGACCACTTGAGATCAGATTTAATGGACAGGATGGTCTCTGGTTTCATGACTACATAAATCAGTGTACAGCAAGCAGAGACTTTGTTTGTTTTCTGGGATGGATTTATTTTGGCACTACAAATGATAAATGGTGACGCACGAAACCATCATGTGTAAAAGGCCCAAGTACTATAGTCTAAAATGTGTTGGTCAAGAGTTGCCATTCTGAAATGGTTCACATCCTCACCCATTGTGTCCACAATGAGATCCAGCTGGCCATTGTAGATGGTAACATTGACCCCTGCAGCCAAAAGCTGATCTACAATGTCTACCACAGGCTTCATGAAATCTCCTGCCATGCTTTCAAACACTGCCTCAGCTTGTCCTGAAGAAACAGGAGAACACTTGTATGAATCATAAAATGTCACAATTACACAAATACCTGTGTAAATCATTAAAGAACAATGACCTCCCCATGTGACATTCTTTGGTATGACACCAAGCTTCTGTCTGATTGGCCCATTCATCAACTCTGAAAGGGACTGACGGTGCAAAGGGCGAATGTGGCGCCGCTTCAGTGAGTCTGTAAAAAGAAAACAAAATGATAACCAAAACATTTATGTAACAAAGAAAGTTTGAATTTGTGCATGCTGAGTTTCTCACAGAGAAATCCATTGCTTTGATCTGAAACGGTCTTCATCTCATCTGAGTTTGGTGTGAGGATGTTATAGAAGTTCACACCATTTGTGTTCTGTAACAAAATAAGTTGAGGAACTGGATGAAGCACACATTATCTAATTTCTTTAATTAAACAGTGCATTAAGAACTCTACTTGAACGTAATCTTAAGCTACTGGTGCTAGACTCACCTGTTCCACTACATTCTCTGTGATGGACCACAAGTCTGTGGCTTTTTGGTACTGGCCTTGTCTCACTGCCTCCTGCACTGCCTTTGCTGCATTAGTCACCTCATTCAGTCCATTGTCATCCAACAGAGACTATAAACCACAGCACAGACACACATCAGCAGCATTAAACCAAAGCATTAAATATCATGCACTGAATTCATTATACACCATCATTCAAAAGTTATTTTGATCAGGCTAATGCAATCATGCTTAATCTCTGTAGAGACGGAGGTGTTATGATGAATTACTCACTGTGCTGTAAAGATAAGGACCCCATGTCATGACTGAATCTGCATAAAGAGAAAAAGCAATCAGATGTGTTGAGTGCTGTATTTTAATGCATTACACGTGGTTTATATGGTCTTGTGTCAGGACTGTTTATGAAGAATGTGCATGATGATTAGTAAACCAAGATATGATTACTCAAAAAAGACACATAGCTGTAAACAACCAGACTAAATTTGACAGGCTTTTACAGACCTATAGGAGAGATCCAGGAATCTCCCAAAGCCACCCCACCAAAGTTGCATTTGATTGAACCAGCTTGAATAGCCTAAAGAGAGAGGAAATAAACATTCAGTGTAGATTCAAATTAGTTTGAGGTGTGGTCTGTATATTAACAGCAAATAGAAACTAGTAAAAACTAGTATTTTAACCACATGCCAGATTTACTTTTGCAGAAGTGAGAAATATTGTGACTCTTCCACGTTTTGATGGAATCAGCAAGCACATGACTTTTTTTGGTATTGTGTGTGTTGCTACAAAATTATCTCACATGAAGCCTAAAGTGAGAACAATTATTTCAGTACCTTTGAGAGTTCGAGGGAAATAGCTGCTGCCATTTTGCCTCCATAGGACTCAGAAAATATAAAGAAGGGAATACTCTGTTGGCGAGAAAAGTGAGATACTATAACATAAATGTTGAACATATATTGAGTTCAGTCTTGTAGTTATTTTTTTTGCTTACTTGAAACTCTGTCTTTAGAGAAAAAAAGCTCTTGAGGAGGACCATCATGTCTGATGCCACCATTGCAACGTCCTTGGTGAGGGCATCTTCAGTGTCGGTGTAACTGTATCCGGTGCCCACTGGGTTATCCACAAATAGCACACTGGCAGCACGCACCTGCATAGACAAATATTTTTAGGTGAATAATAGATTCCATTTGTTTTCTTTAAATTGTATATGGAGTATGTTATAAAAGTTATTTATAAAGAAACAATGAAAATCAAAAGAGGCAATTAAATATTCTGTATTTCCCAAAATAAACTTCTCAATCAATACTACAGAAATGTAAGTCAAGAAAATCTTCCTTTACATACCCAAGAGGTTTCTCTTGGCTTAAGGTCTCTGTCAAGAGGTCCAATTTCCTCAAAATTGCCAAAACCACAGCTAGATCCGCCAGGACCGCCCTAAAATAAACAGGAGCATGAGCGACCTTAGATGTACTTCAGAATAGAGAGATAAAATCAAGGTGGAAAAATAGAAAAGGTATAACAGCTATGTGAATGTGTATTGAAGGAAGCTTCCAAAGAGATGATCTGGAGTTGATATATGACAGGTCACACTGAGCAGATGAGTGACAAACCTGCAGCCACATAACCAGAGGTAGATCTTTATAACTGGCACTGGAGCTGTTGGCGTAATAGAGCCACCAGAACATATGAGCTCCATCACGGACATCCACATATCCCCATGACTCTTTGGCTTGAACTGGAACACAACTACCTGTGATAAGAACAACGAAAGTCGCATTACATCATTCAAGTCTGAAGATTGCACAAAACGATGAATAAATGATCATGGTTCCTTATCGGTTACGGTTTATTACGTCTGAGGAAGAAATATTTAGGAGTAAAATGAATGCAATTCGTATATAAATTTCTCCCCTTAGATATATTTTTAACAAAATATCAGTAACAGTTTGTTTATTTCGAGTCGGACTTGACGAAAAGTAAGTTACTTGCGGTGCAGCATAGAATTTTCAGTTTTTAGATACATTTTATACAAACGAACACACACACACACACACACACACACACACACACACACACACACACACACACACACACACGTTTTAATGTCAATGTAATATAAGTGGTTCAAACATAGGGAAAATTTTATTCCATTTGACACTGTGAATAATATAATAAGCCATTAGAACGCCCTATTGACATGTCGTTCTGGTGAATGCATGGAAACCACCAACAGAACCTAAATTGAGGAAAATCATACGGTTTCTTTATTATTTCAACTCGGTTTCTTTATTTGAAACAGGCTGAAAAACAGACATCTTCCGCTTTCACTTTGTATCTAAAGTTACATTTCAGTAGGCTATATCATCTCACGTTGCAATTACACAGCTTAATACCAATAACTTCAAAAAGTATGACTGAAACTGAAAAGATACACGTAATCCCCAACAATTTCCAAAGGGCAACATTCAGTAGCACTTAAATATATATTTCATACCTTTATAAAAGCTCACAGTAAACAGCAGCACGGCCAGCATGCCAATCCACGAGCGCGCCATTGCTATCGATCTCAAGCCTCTCTCTCTCTCAAACAGCCTGCCACCAGCTATTCGCACTCAAACCCAGTCCCCTAGACACTGTTATTTAAGGACCAGTATCATATGACTTCAGTCAGCTGACGAACAGGGAAGTAAACTGCAGTTATTCTCTTCCACACCAATAGAGAGCAGCAGAGTGTGTGACAAGCCTTGTTTAAACCGTGAGCGCCTCCATCATCCTCATTGACAATACACACTGCTCAGGCATGGCCACCTCCAGTCTCAATTGTGTCAGGGTTAGATTGTACTTTGATTATCCTCCTCCCGCGACACCCGAGTGTCGGATGTGTTGGTTGCTGGTGGACTTAAACAAATGCCGAGTTGTCGCAGATCTTTCCAGCATCATAAAGGAAAAGTTTGGCTATAGCCGTAGGACTATTTTAGACTTGTTCATAGAGGACTGCTACCTGCCTTCTACAGAAAGTATTTACATTGTACGCGATAATGATAGCATAAGGTAAGAACGGTATTGTTAGTTTATTGTTAAACGTAATGCTAGTTTAAATAACTTTTTATGTTGATAAGTATTTATTTACCATGTCTATTGACAGGGTGAAGGCATCCAGTGCTGTTTATATGAATGGTGCAGAGGTTTGTGAAGCACAAAACTCAAAGACCAAGAAAAGAGGGAGAGAGGATGAGATGCAGATCAGCGAAGGTTTAAGTAAAAAAAAGAAGCATGAAGATGTGCAAACCAATGGCTTGGCCCCAGCAGAGGATGCCAAGAAGAAGAAGAAGAGGAAAAGAAGAAAGAGGTGAAAGAGTCAGCCACCAAACCTGCCACCCCTCAAAAGAACACTGAAACCCCATCTTCTACTAAAAACAACAGAAAAAGCATTTCAGCTGTCCCTACCAGTGCCAAAACAACTTGTAAAAAGACTCTCCAACCAACGTCAAGTTCTTCGGACAGCAGTGAGGGTGAGTCTCACAATAAGGCCCCTCCACCAAAACCCAAACCCAAGCAGAACGGCGCTGCCAAAAAGCCACGCAAAGAAATCACATCGTCTTCGGATGACACCGAGAGACCCAAAAGCACTGCTCCAGTACAGCCGCTTCCGGTTACACCTAAACTATCTAGCACAACCTCAAAACTCCCACTACAGACTCCACAACGCAGAGAGAGCTCCACAGATTCTTCTTCCTCATCCTCATCACCCAGCCAAGCCAGAACTACTGCTAAGACATCTCAAGCAGCAACTCAGCCCTCCTCAGCTACAGTTCAGTCTGTCTCGTCGTCGGTGAATAAAACGCCCCAGGATAAGCCAGAGAGCTCCGACTCAGAGGCCAGTGAAATAGAGCTTGTGATTAAGAAACCAAACCTGCATGGGATGGGATTGAAGATTGCTGGTTTGAGCCCTGGTGTTAGTGAAGCAGCAGGCAGAGACCGAGGAAACACACGAGGTCAGGAGAGAGGCAGAGGTCGAGGTGCGAACCGAGGCAGTGGGAGAGGAGGTTTTGGTAGGGCCAAGGGAACACCGTGGAAACAAGACTTTCATTTCGACTATGAAAATGGCGAGCGGCAGAAACCGAACGATTCTCTGACTAATGAAAGTTTTATTCTGCAGGTGAGTTGAAAGTGAAGATGTGGTATATGTGAAGAAGTTACTGTTTTTTTTTTTTGCAAAAGAATTGCAAGAAAATGGCCTCTAAATATAGGGTTTGCAGCCAGGGATCTGTGGATAATAAATACAAATCATAATCAATTTTCTTAAAAAAAACAAAAAACGACTTGATATTTGTTTGTTTATCAGGTCATTATAAAATGATAATTATTTTTTTTTTTTTTTACTCAAACTAGATTTTCTCAGTAACATTTTCTTTTAAATATACATTATTTATATGATAAATATTTGTTTGTAAAAAAATCTAGCTTTATGCTAGTCAGTAAAGATTGAAACCCTTGCTCTAGATAAAATATTTTCATATCTCCACACCTGGACAACATTTTCAGTTAATAGTTATAAGTTTTTCATTTTTTAAATGAAGTAATTTTATATTAATTAATTAACAATAAACATTCTAACTAATAAATACACAAATATATTTCTGTATTTTTACACTTGAATCACTTTTGTGTTGTTGTAGAATCCCCCTGAAACCGCTCCTAAACGAGACTACGCAGCTCTACCCTTGCTGGCAGCTCCCCCTGCAGTGGGCCAAAGAATGGCCTTCAAGGTACAATGTGATTTGATAATAGAAATACTTCTGGATTTTATTTGTATTTTATATATCTTGATAGGTTTTCTAGGTTCAGTGACCACAGGTAAGTGTTTCATGGTTCTCTCCTGTCTTAAAGCTTTTGGAGCTGACTGAGAACTACACACCAGAGGTGTCTGATTATAAAGTAAGCCATTATACACTTCTTTAATGTAAATCGTGTTGTGTGCAACAAATTAACAGTTTGCTGTTGTTATTTAGGAAGGGAAGATTATTGCATTCAATCCTCAAACAAAAGTGGTGGAGCTTGAACTTCTTTCTCAACCTCAAGGTATTGCCAAAACACTTTTTTTAATGTTTGCCACTTATACAAATTTTGATGCCTGGAGGTGTGCAGCTGCTTTATTATATGCTAGATTGCACTCTTCCTTCTGCAGCAGTACCTTATTGTATTACGTGTCTTTTAGCTCCAGCTGGACCTGGCAAGTTTGACCTGGTATATGATAACCCCGATGGATCCGAGAGAGTAGAGTATGCTGTCACACATGGATCACAGGTACTGAATGTTCTCTTAAAGAAATAGGCATTTAAATTACAATTTACTTTCCCTCAAGTCATTCAAGATGTAGATGCATTTGTTTCTTCATTCCATGGAACAGACTTGAAGAGAATTTGGCATTATATTACTAACTCAACAATGAATCCTCTGCAGTGAATGGGTGCCGTCAGAATGAGTCCAAACAGCTGATAAATTATTTGATGATCATTTGCGATTTGACATTATCGAGTATTTTGCAAAAACCATTCAAAACACCCTTACAGAGTGCATGCATACATTACGTGAAGTCTGGTGCGTGCATATTTAGAGTGCGTTCTTTCACTGCATGATTCATTCTAATAAAATACATTTAGAATGATCACAAATTCAAGACATGGGGGCAGAACCACTTAATATAGTTAATCTATTTCTCCAAAAATGACCATGATTACAAATGTGATATTGATTTTGTTTACAACAGTTCAATAAACAAGAAGTTAATTAAGAGACTTACATTTTAGACACAATATTGTCAGTCTTTCCTCTATCTCACCAACAAAAATAAATCCAAACACAGCCACAGCACTGCTTTGCATCTCTGAGCAACATGACAGCGTTTCGTTCCTGAATGAATCAACTGTTAAATGATTCGGTTTAATCTCAATGACTCACTTATTAACAGTGACATGCTGCCACCTACTGGAGGTTTTAATTTCACATTTAAAGTATCTTTTTTTTAATGTAAATTTTAAGTAGCAGTATTCAACTTTTTATATCATCAACACATTTAATATATCAACACATTATTTATGCATTTGTAACAGCAGGTTAACTGCATTAATTTCCTGCATTAAGCTGTGTAAAACACATCTAAATTCTACTTCAGATGAAGCTTCTGTGTTTCCTCTGCATTGCAAAAATGAATTTTGTTGATACTGATTTAATTAGCTTGGTAACTACCCAAATGTCTTATTATTCTAATTCACTGATTAAATGTAAGAATTTGACTCAAAAGATAATGCACTCTTATAGAAGAAAATAGCTTTATAAAGGTACAAATGCCCATAAAAGGTACAAATAATTTTGAATAAATGTACATCTTATTGAAATAGACAAATTTCTACCACTGCTGTGAACTGACCACCACACTGAATGAAGAATATCAAAAAATGTAGGTGTCAGCTGAAGATACCAGCTCAATAACACACCCAGCAAAATAGACTAATAATAATCGTTATCGATAAAATATCTGGATATATTTTTTTTAGCAATATCACACAGCTCTATAAAAGGTCATTGCACACTAAGTCCTAAGTCCAATTTTTGTCATCCAAAATTTTTGCATGTTAAAAATAAATACGACCTCATGTTGTGTCAATCGTATTTACACTGCCTCCGTCTCCGAAACTTTCATCCGTCATAAATCATTGTTTGGATCAGGTTCGATTTTCTACGTTTTCACATCAGTAGCAAGCATTTTAAAAGGAAAGGATGACGAATACAAAATTTCAGACTCTGTGTGCAAGGACCTTTAGAAGAGTGTTTGTGACTAATTAGACAAAATATTTTTTGTTGTATAACAATCATGGTGTATTTTAAATTCAGATTATGGATCATGATTTCAACACTTGCTGGAGAAGTGCATTTGACAGAAGTTTCAAAGGGATATAAATGTGCATACTCTATGTTTAACACATGCAGTGTCCTGTTTGGCAAATCTCTAAACCCTCTTTTGTAGTTTGGATTGTAACTCCATCCCCCACTCCTACACAAATGTTGCTTTCTGATTATCCCGTATAATTGTTGAAGTGAATAAGGGCAGTTCTTTGTACAAGTGCATGCTGTGGTAGGCTAAAACAAGTCTTTCTTTGATGTGTTTCCTGCAGCTGACTGAGTGCTGGGATTCTCTTTTGGAGCCCCGGCTCATTGTGGAGAATGTTGGATGATGGTCATACAAACCTGTTATCTGAGCCAGACCTTTACGGACAACCTTTTTATTTTAATGCTGTTTTGTTGAAACAGCTAATTTCCATATTGTATTGACTTTCAATTTTATTCTCAATGTCAGTTAAATAAATATTTGTTTTTTAATATGGGAGAAGAAGTGATTGATTTGTTATTAATGTGTGTTTATACAGAGTGCAAATAGCCAACAAAGTTGGCCTAAGCTGTTTTTACTTACTATGGAGAGATAGATTTAGGTTTTAGTACAAATCACATAATTCTATTCATCTTAATTATTTTTGTCCTATATGATAGTTACATTGTGCAAAAATAAGTGAACATGTTTGATGTGTGTGTATGCTTGAATGTTCCTCTAAGTTGTTCTGTTTGCACTTTTTCTCTTGCAATATTGAAAAGAGAGAGAGAGAGAGAGAGAGAGAGCACGCTCTCTTACCTCGCAGGAAGGTTTTATTTTAGGATCATCCTTGGAAGGTAAAAACACTCATTTTATACAGAGATAGGGTGTTGCATTTTCTATTGATCATTTTCAAACATGTAAAGCAGGCAGGGTTAACCTTACAGTAGTATTCAACACTGATTGCTGGCACTTTGGAAAGCCTTCATTGCTTGAATTAAGATTATAATCATGGAACTTTAAAGCACAGCCACCACAAAATCAGATTTACTGTGAGATCATAAGTTAATCTTTTCATAAGTTACTGTAATGTAATTATGTTCTATTGTATTAGTTGGTTGTTTTTTAGTTATTTTTAGTTATTTTTTATTGGTGCTGCCAAACAATTAATCGTGATCAATCACATCCAAAAGTTTTTGTTTACATTATATATGTGTGTGTACTATGCAAATTTATGTATATATAAATACACACACATGCATGCATATTTTATACAAAAATATTTAAATATGTATATATACATTTATATTAATATATAATTTATATTATATAATTGTATTTATAATTATAATATTTTTCTTAGATGTATACATGCACGTGTATGTATTTAAAACTAAGACATCACACATTATGTGAACAAAAATTATTATTTTAGATGCGATTAATTGCGATTAATCGTTTGACAGCACTAATACAAAATAACAAAAAAATACAACCAACTAACACAATAGAACATAATAAAATACGAGATTTAGTTATCTGGAGATAGTTATCCCGGAGTTATCTGTTTTTGTAAATAAACTCTTCCTTTGTTTTGAAACCGCTTTGATTGGGGATCAGCCCACAATGTTATCACTTAATTCAATCCAATCTGAGTGTTGTTGACACTTATGTCAGTCGCGTGAACCAATCAAAGCGAGCTGAAGGCGTCTGCGTCACACGCGACGTCAACGCCAGTCTACGCCCCTCCCCTCCGCTGCTTCTTCGACGCTCCTCTTCTCCTCCAGCTGGACTGAAGCTTTGCTGCTGCTGCTGATGACAGAGCGTCGAGGCTGAGAGGATGGAGAGCGCGTTCACAGCTGCACAGTCTCTTTAACACTGCGCCTCTTCATAAGGATGGACGGCAATGTCTTCCCCGACCAAGAGCAGCTGCTGGTTTTCCTGAAAAAGCTCAAAGAAGTGTTCGACGTGTGCGACGAGGACGCAGACGGATTTATCCGCGTTGAGCACTTCGTGAATCTTGGTCTACAGTTCGGCCAAGGAGATGAAGTAAGAACCTCTCTTTATATTAGTACTCACTCGTTTCCTTCATTCTGGAATGTTTGGCTTCTAATGTTGCAGAGCACTTTTGTATTTTACAGTCTCTGGGATTAATTCAATAAAACACTTTCTCCAAATTTGGGCAAACAAGTTGGTTTATCCACATAGCCTATCTTATTTTCTGTAATTGGTGCCGGACTGGTGCTATAGATTTATGATTTATAGGCTCTTAGCAGTTTAATAATTGCACTTCTGCCAAGTAACCAAGACAACAGTCTCCTCACTCTCCCTCATCAACAGTGATGTCATCAGGCATCACTTACAGATTCAACAGTTCATATATATATATATATATACACCGTCTGAAATTACGTTTTGATACATTTATAGTAGGACATTTACAAAATATCTTCATGGAGCATGATCTTTACTTAATATCCTAATGATTTCTGGCATAAAAAAAATATAATAATTTTCATCAGATTATTTTGGCCCATGCAATGTACTGTTGCCACACTCTCTCTCTCTCTCACACACACACACACGCACACACACACGAGAATATATCAAGAATATATCACAATATTAATTGCACTAGGCCATTTAAAACGAGAAAATGGATAGTTGCCTTACTGTCCAGGACGTGCCAAACATTTCTTTAGAATGAAGGTAAAATTCATAGAATTAAAAATGCTTCTGTTTATTATTCCACAAATTCAGTTATTTCATGGGAAATGTAACATTGTAGTTCTGTTATGTTGCAAAATTACAGCTTGTCAAATAATTTATATTTAGTAAAGTCTGGCCTGATGTACCATCTTGCATTATTTGTTCAGAGGAGAGTCAAGTTATTTTCCCAAATGTGCTACTGAAGACATTGTAATTCTTGGTTCATCTAAAAATGACAACAAATGCTAATTTATTTATCAAATAAGTTTTAGTTAGCTAATCAAAATAACCATTGATTTCATTACTAAAACTGGCCATGACGTCATGCATGTTCTATCATTTTCGAATAGTTCTCGTCTTAAGCAGTGAGCAGTACTGGATCTCTTTAAATGGAGATCTTGACCTTGCATTTCTAGCTCCGGTGGTTCAATGTGTGCTTCTCGATGGGCTGCCAGTAAATGCTTTTGTCTAGAAATCTGTCTAATGGAGAGCGTCTCTCCTCAGAGTGACTAGTCAATATCCACTGCCCTGTGTGAGTTCTGCTCCTGCTGAATATCAGTCGAGTTTCTGTCTTTCATTGCATTCAGTTGTGTTCAGCTCTCTGATAACAAAATATAGCATGTGTCTGTGGACTTTCTCAATAACATAGTGCTACTGCATCCATTAATACATCTATTTAAAGTTGCAACCTAATGAAAACATGATTGACTCCCTTAAGGATTTATTTAATGCTACATTAAACGTGTCATTGCTTCCCCTCTCATGGTGATCGTTGATCTGTAACTTCAGCTTATCTGCTCCAGAGAACTGCCTGTATTTAGAGCGTGACCAAAACAAACATCACAATGACGGGAATCACAGGTGCTTTGGCTAATCCTATCTTTCTCATTTATAGAGATGTGTATTTTGTTACTGCCAAATTGTGCCACACTGTGTTTGTCAGGAGGCCTTTTTGTTTTCTTTTTAATAAGAAACACTCGGGAGAAGATGGACCCCTGAATGTGCTTTCTCGTGTCGTTAGGCTGGTATACAAACAGCAGAAATTACGGCTACTTTACTGTCACCATGTCAATCCATGCTTAACAATCTGAGGATGCTGAAGAGGCCTTTCCTTTCAGTTAAAGCAGAAGATAAGGATGCAGTGCAGGTTGTTTTGGATATAGGTTACACAGACTTTAACAAAGATATCTGGATTTATCAGGGTCATTTTCAGATTGGCGTGAGAGTACTAAGTATTTTCTCTGCATGACACAAATTATAGTCTTTTTTCTGCATTGTGTGCTGCTCAACCATGTGCAGCCATTCCTGGTTTACGTTTAATTTTTTATTCCGCTGATAAAGATGTTTAATTGGCTTCCTTCACACATTCAATTTAATCCATAATGAATTGTGGTGCCTCAAGGCTCTTTGACATTTAAAATGAGTCCCTATAATCTCAGTGGACGGCCGTAATGAAAACGAAATGAGCAGTTTGCCTACATCTTTTTCAGGAAGTCTTGATGTTGTGCATGGCAAGTTAGTTTTACTCCAAGTTAGGCCGTGTGACTGTTTTGCTTGCTAAACATGGTGAGCAGTATGGAGGAGTCCGCAGTGGTGATAAATGGGTGATTTTATCTGATTGATTGTGGGCACAAAGGGGAAGGACTCGTCGTCTTTTTAACCCTTCAGTACAGATTCAAACCAAACCAAAATACAAACCATTAGTGCCGCACAATGTTTTGCTGTATGTATTCACCTCTCAATGACTTGTGTATTATAATGTGGAACTGTGCTATTACATTATATTGATGTTTTAACTATTAGCTTAAAATATTGTTTGACACTGGTTATTTAAACATTTATGAATGTTTTATATGTTGTGTACATCATGATTTAGTTGTTTTAGTAGGTTTTATTGGTTATCTTGAATTTTTATGTTATTAATATAAATTACTGTTTAGGGTTGGTATGATACACAGTTACACACTAAACATAGTGTACAGCAGAGATGGCAAATAATGGATTTTAGATACTGAATGTTTGTCGATGGGCTTTCAGTTGGGCTTGTGTTGTGAACTAATCTAGATTAAAATGGCTCATTTGAATTCTGTCGAAGGCATTCAGAATATGTGTGCTACCCAAATAATGACTAAAAGTAAGTCTTTGAGAACGGGTTTCTCAAGCCAGGTGGCGCGATGACCAGGGGCTCATCTCCTGTTTCCAAAATGCATCACAAACTTTAATCTCTTCCGTCCCAATCACGAAAAAACTGGAGAAAATGTCTCCCATTCCTCCCACTCCCGTGTTGTTTTTTTTTTTGTTGTTTTGCCGATAACTGTCAATTACAGTAAAATATAGTACAGATCACAGCGTGCCCACCTTATTAGTTGAATAAAACCCAAAATGTCGTTTTGTTATTATATTGAACTGAAAGCCATCTTATGCACAGTGTTGCACAGATTAAATTTCATGTAAATCATCCATGCTAACACACACGTCTTCTATTTTTATTTTTTGATATTTCACTCTCTATAGATATATTTTTCAAAGACGGAGTTTCAAGTTTCTCGTTCAAGTTCATGAGACCTAAAGCGCATCCTGTTTTGCTTAAAAGCGCAGCGTTTCGTTGTTATTCTGAGTGCACACAAATAAGCGTAGAGTCTTTACAGATTCGAAAGATGTATTAGGCTACTTTTATCTGTATGACCAAAATGAGCGGAGATTTTAAGATCAAGTGAGCGCGAGCCTGTCCTGCAGCAAGCTTCCACACAAACACTTCAATAGCGCACATTTCTCTAGGTTAACATCATATTGAGCTGACCATGTAAAGTTGCTACTACATACATCTTTCAGATGAAAAGCCATATTTGAGGTTGATGAATGATAGTTGAGCGTTTGGATGTCCTGCCGATTGTATTACCACATAGACCAGCCGTTAACAATCTGTCCATCACGGACTCGTCATCAACCAGCCACACCAAAGCAAGTTCGAAGACTTGCTCGCCCTACAGTGCAATTCCAGTATTGGTTATCTTGAATTTTTATGTTATTAATATACATTACTGTTTAGGGTTGGTATGATACACAGTTACACACTAAACCTAGTGTACAGCAGAGATGGCAAATAATGGATTTTAGATACTGAATGTTGGTCGATGGGCTTTCAGTTGGGCTTGTGTTGTTGTTTTTTTAATTATATTTACATATTGTTTTAAAGTTTGGGGTCGGTAAGATTTTGTTTTTAAATGTTTCGAAACAAGTCTTTTACGCTCATCTAGGCTACTTTTGTTTGATAAAAAATAAAGTAAAATAGTAATATTGTGAAATATAATTACAATTTAAAATAACAGTTTTCTATTTTATTATACTGTATTTTAAAATGTAATTTATTCCTGTGATGCCAAGCTGAATTTTCAGCATCATTACTACAGTGTCACATGATCTTCAGAAATTATTCTAATATACTGATATGCTGTTCAAGAAACATTTCTTATTTCTTATTATTATTATTATTGTTATTATCAATGTTGAAAACAGTTGTGCTGCTTAATACGTTTATGGAAATCATAATTTTTGGGATTTGTTGATGAATAGGAAGTTAAAAAGAAAAGCATTTATTTTAAACATAAATATTTATTTTAGTTGTTTAGTTTTTAATAAAAACACTATGAATATGTTACTTATTTTTATATCTTCTCTTTTTATTACAATTTTATGTGTTCTTAATTAATACAATTATTTATTTCTGTAAAAAAAAAAACTTTCTGTCCCCAAATTTTGAACACTATTGTGAATTATATTTTTATATTTATTTGTACTGTATATATGTCTATTTAGCGGGATTCTATCACGATAGAATATAATTGAATATGGTAAAACATAATAATAGTCTTGTAAAAAGTTCAATGAACAAAATGGCTATAAAGTATTGAATTTCTCATTAGTCAGAAGCAAATGTTTTTGTGCCAGGTTGCACCAGTTGCAGCGCTACAGTTGAGTGCTTTGTGCAGAAGGAAGTGATGTAACAGCACGAGTGTGTGAGTGTGCGGTAGATGACTGGTCTCTCTGCGTGGTGCTAGTCACAGATTCTGACTCACAGTTGTGAGGAGCAGTTCACAATCGCAGCTTGAATGTTTGTGATGAGCGTCTCCTAGCTTCTCGCCAATCCCTCCTCCCTTTCTAATCCATTATTTACATTTCTCTAAATGCCATCACCTTATACCCTTTCCTTTTCCTCTTAAAGCTCACCTTTTTCTCCATCCTCCATCTATTCTTGGCCTTCACTCCTTATTCCTCCCTCTCGTCTCTCGTCTCCTCCTCCAGACCGTTTCCTGATGATGAGGTTGCTGTGATTGGTATGCGTGAAGAGCACGAGGATGTTTCAGTGCAGAACGTGTGTTGAGCGTGTGCCTCTGCTCTCCATCCCCTTCCACAGGCTCCACTGGGGCGGCCTTGAGGAGCGGTTGCTAACATTGAGCTTGATTCAACACTCATTAACAACAGCGCTGCTTCACAGGGACCCTGACGGAACACACAGTGACAAGATGTGAGGGTCAACCGCATATGACTGAGCTTTAATTTAATCTTTCTCAGACGGTATTTGACCTTTCTAGGATCAAGCGTAACAGAATGCAAAACTGTCAACAATGCAAATGTTGCTTAATGCATCACAAATGCTGACTGACTGTGAGGATGAAGATTGATGAAAGACTCTTGATCAGTGACTTCAAAGAAACAAAGAGTTCATAATCAGCCTGCAGATATTCTGGACATGGTGTGAAGTTTTTATTTCTGCTGATGTCTTCAGTTTTTAGTTATGTCAACTCAACACAACTGCTCTAAAGTACTTCTTTAAAGGGATATTTCGTCTGAAAAGGAAAATTCTGTCATTGGTTACTGCCCCACACTGTTCAAATATGTATGACAATGACTAATGCATGAATTTTTAAAGGGATAGTTCACCCAAAAATTTAAATCACGATTCACTCCATGATTTACTCACTCTCAATCCATAGCTGTAGGACTTTTTCTCTCAGATGAATACAGCTGGAGTTATATTATTACATTTCTTGGCTCTTTCCAAGCTTTATATGGCAGTGAATGGCTGTTTGATATTCAATAGTCCAAAAGAAATCCAATAAAGTGCATCCATCCATCATGCATAGTTTGGGGGGTTGTTAATAAATGCCTCCTGAAGTGAATTGATGCATTTTTGTAGGAAAAATATCCATAATAAACCATAATCTCTAGCTTTAGCTTCCACACGAGAGAGTGCCGTTCCAGCTGATTCACTGCCATTATATAGATTGGAAGAGCCAGGACATCTTTTGATTTAACTCCGATTGTATTTGTCTGAAAGAAGAAAGTCATACACACCTAGGATGGCACGAGTAAATCATGGGGTAATTTACATTTTGGGTGAAGTATCCCTTTAGTGAACAAAGAGATTTCTGTCCTTCCCTTTTCATTTCCCTCAAACTTTCACACTGCAAAACGTTTAAGACATTGTAAACATAATCAGTATGAGTTGAGCCGTTTAATCCAAGTCTTTCTATGTTAATTAAAACATGAAATGAAATCTATTCATAATAAAGTGTTTGTGTTTCTTTAGAAGACTTAGATTAAACCACTCGGTTTATATGAATTATGATTACAATATCTTTATGAACTCTTTTAAATACTCTTACTTGCTCTGATATAGTGAAATTATTAAATAAAATGCAATTAAATGATGCTCCCCTGTTTTGCACATTCACTTATATGCAGAAGATATGCAACATGGATTATTTATAGTGTCTGTATCCGGGTTTTAAGTTTTGTAATATTTGTACATTTATCTATACTGTTTACACTAACATGCAAAAGTTTAGGCTCTGTGAGATTTTTCAAGGTTTTAAAGAAGTCCCGTATGCTCACCAAGACTGTATTTATCTTTTTTAGATTTTGATCTGTATTTATTAGATCAAAATACAGTAAAAACAGTAATATTATTGTAATTCAAAATAACAGTTTTCTAATTTAATATATTTTAAAAATGGAATTTATTTCTGTAAAGATAAAGCTGAATTTTCAGTCGTTACTCCAGTCTTCAGTGATCCTTTCCTTCTCGGCCTGAGCTGAGATAGAAGAGACATGTGGGGCAAGTGATTTATTTAGCCCATGCACGTGTTCCTCTTTTCCTGGTCTGTCACAGAGATGCATCAGCTGCTTCCATGGCTGCTGTGCTTCAGCTCTCCGTGCTATTGCTATTGCACTACACGCCTCTATTTCTGTGGCACTGTGGTGAATCATTAGCAGGTTTTGTGAGACTGAGCTGTTGTCAAGAACACTTCCTCTGTTCTTGGAGGAGAATATATTTAGAAAGGAGTGACGTTGTCAAGGAGCTGTGTGTGAAGTGGGAATCACAGTTATGATGATTTCTTTGTTACCATGGAATGTTTTCTCAGAAACTCTCTTAAACATATCTGGCAGCCCTTAAGAGCAGCCATCCCATAGGAAAGAAAAATACTAATGAGATATCCTTAATAACTCCGTTGTTTCTTGTTGTGAGTGAGATCCAATGGAGATGAAAAAGAGTTAGAAATCTCATTACATTGTACATTGTTCCACGACCAAATTATCTGAGCTATGCAGTTCAGTTTCATTTGATTGGTTTAGACCGACTGTGTGTTAACAATGGTCTGTTTGTATTGTTTAGGGAATGTTAGACAAGAACATTTGAAACCATTAAGTCATGAAAGCAGCCTGTGAGCAATACAGTATTTATTGTTAACGGATACAGCTTCGCTTGACCAAGGTGTTTGAAGGCAAATCGTCTGGAGTACGCGAGTCTTGTCACGTGTCAGCAGTATGTCGGGATCAGTCTTTTTCACCTGGACAGCTGTCCATCACAAAGACTTGCTGACAGCGACGACACGTCCTGACAGCAGCTGTTCTAGTGCTTGATCTGTGGGAGGTGAAGCTGACCAATGATAGTACGCACAGACTCTCATTTATTTATAGTAAGGTACCATACTGAACATGTGATCGTCCTCCTCATCAAGGTGACTTTGTGGTTACCTTTCTCACTTTGTGGGTCTTTCTCTCTTTTTTTCAGGTGAAGAAGTTTGCAGAGTACCTGGATCCCAACGCTCATGGCAGAATTAACTTCAAAGATTTCTGTCATGGAGTGTTTGCAATCAAAGGTAAGAGGACGGTTTTCCTCTGAGCAGTATTTCATGTCCATAAACACCACTGATGAATCTGATTGCATTAGATGAAAGGCATTCTAAGAACATCAGGCTAAACATCTCTGATATACGACTGCAAAAATACAGTTTAAAATCACATGTAGATATACTACAAAAATATTGTCATATTTTTATGTAAACAAAATATTTTTTATCAAAACGTTTATTTTATTGAAAATTAAATTGTGTGTACAGGTGCATCTCTATAAATGAGAATGTCGTGGAAAAGTTCATTTATTTCAGTAATTAAACTCAAATTGTGAAACTCGTGTATTAAATAAATTCAATGCACACAGACTGAAGTAGTTTAAGTCTTTGGTTCTTTTAATTTTGGCTCACATTTAACAAAAACCCACCAATTCATTATCTCAACAAATTAGTATACTTCATAAGACCAATAAAAAAAATGTTTAGTGAATAGTTGGCCTTCTGGAAAGTATGTTCATTTACTGTATATGTACTCAATACTTGGTAGGGGCTCCTTTTGTTTTAATTACTGCCTCAATTCGGCGTGGCATGGAGGTGATCAGTTTGTGGCACTGCTGAGGTGGTATGGAAGCCCAGGTTTCTTTGACAGTGGCCTTCAGCTCATCTGATTAATAGATTCTCTATGGGGTTCAGGTCTGGTGAGTTTGCTGGCCAGTCAAGCACACCAACACCATGGTCATTTAACCAACTTCTGGTGCTTTTGGCAGTGTGGGCAGGTGCCAAATCCTGCTGGAAAATGAAATCTGCATCTTTAAAAAGCTGGTCAGCAGAAGGAAGTAAGAAGTGCTCCAAAATTTCTTGGTAAACGGGTGCAGTGACGATGGTTTTCAAAAAACACAATGGACCAACACCAGCAGATGACATTGCACCCCAAATCATCACAGACTGAGGAAACAACACTGGACTTCAAGCAACTTGGGCTATGAGCTTCTCCACCCTTCCTCCAGACTCTAGGACCTTGGTTTCCAAATGAAATACAAAACTTGCTCTCATCTGAAAAGAGGACTTTGGACCACTGGGCAACAGTCCAGTTCTTCTCCTTAGCCCAGGTAAGACGCCTCTGATGACAACTGTAGCCAAATTCCTTGACACGTCTGTGTGGTGGCTCTTGATGCCTTGACCCCAGCCTCAGTCCATTCCTTGTGAAGTTCACCCAAATTCTTGAATCGATTTTGCTCGACAATCCTCATAAGGCTGCGGTTCTCTCGGTTGGTTGTGCATCTTTTTCTTCCACACTTTTTCCTTCCACTCAACTTTCTGTTAACATGCTTGGATACAGCACTCTGTGAACAGCCAGCTTCTTTGGCAATGAATGTTTGTGGCTTACCCTCCTTGTGAAGGGTGTCAATGATTGTCTTCTGGACAACTGTCAGATCAGCAGTCTTCCCCATGATTGTGTAGTCTAGTGAACCAAACTGAGAGACTATTTTGAAGGCTCAGGAAACCTTTGCAGGTGTTTTGAGTTGATTAGCTGATTGGCATGTCACCATATTCTAATTTGTTGAGATAGTGAATTGGTGGGTTTTGTTAAATGTGAGCCAAAATCATCACAATTAAAAGAACCAAAGACTTAAACTACTTCAGTCTGTGTGCATTGAATTTATTTAATACACAAGTTTCACAATTTGAGTTGAATTACTGAAATAAATGAACTTTTCCACAACATTCTAATTTATTGAGATGCACCTGTATACTTACCTCGGGTTTCACAGACTGGGATTTGTGACAGAACTGCAAGTGGTTCATGAGATGATGAAAAGCTAATAATTAATTAAATTGTAAAATGATTTAAATATAAAAAACAATCACATATTTTCTTTGTTTAACTGCATGTAATTTGATCACTAAACAACAGAGAACCATGAATGTGCAAATGTGTTTTTAAATATCAAGATATTAATCTAAAAACTTTTGGAGTACTTCAATTAAATATTTTAGTTTGGCTCTCAAAAGAGTTTGGAAATCCCTGCCTTACCCCATTGAAAAATAGTTTAGTAGTTTAGTTTAATAGAAAAAAGATATACAAATTTGCTAATCAAGTGAATGTGTCTTATTTTATGAGGACAAAAATACTGATTATGAAAATTGTTTTATACACTATACCTTCCTTTAATGCTCTAAATGTTCATACTGTGGCATCAAATGCAGAGCATGTCTCTTCTGTTCTGTCACACACAGCTATTAAGTTCAGCACAAAGTGTGCCAAAGCCAAACTAGAAGGTTCTCCAGAGATAAAAGCTTAGTTGCTAAACACCATGTTCCTTTAAGACAGACATTTCCCATTATGTCCCTGAATTAAAAAAACGTGCATCATTCCAGACATTTATGCAATTTTATCTGCAGACTAGTATTATCACTTTATTTTATTAAACAGTGAACAACCAGAAGAACCCAATGAAGATAATGGCTCACAGCTCTGTCTTTTTAGCATTCTGCATTGACTTCTGAGTCTGGTGAAAATCTAGAAATGCAATGGATAATGAATAGCCTGAGTGAACAGATCTCTGCTTCACCGCTGATCTCTCTAATGGAAAATAACCACATCTGAACAACAAATTATGAGCATCTCTGGGTGTGCCTTTAATTAACCGTTTATCAGATTGAAACATTTTCCCATTTAACAACAGCATAGTTAATTCACTTGTTAGTGTGGGTTGTGCTTCTCCGTTAAAAGATTGGGAGAATGCTATTCCTGATTATTTTGTCAAGCATCACTATGAGATTTTCTTAGGTATTCACAAAGTTACTGCGTAATCATGGTTCAGCAATCTAATTTGACATTATTTATAGCTGTTTAAGACACTTATTGCCTTGTCTAGCTCATCCCAATTTCACTGTCATTAAGTGCACAGTAAACAGGGCTGCATTTGTCAGCCAGGGACACTCACGCTGCTTGGCAGGCTTATGCAGCAGAGATCTGCCAGCAAGCACGGGGACCCGGGTTGGACATCTCTGTGTCAGCGCTCTATGGAAGCGGCTGAAGAGAGAGACACAGGCAGGCCAAATGGGCTTCAGGCCCAGAGACTTTGTCCCCCAGTGTCCTGTGTTTAATGAGCCCCAGTGGTCTTCCCACTCACTCTTTCCCTAATGAATCCCCCAATCCCTGATCCCCGGCACGCACAGCAAGTCTACAAAGCCTATGTGTGTCCTTCTGCATTGTTGTGTGTGGTGCGGGATTGTTAGCACACTTTTGCCATTGGTCTATCTTTGCTTTTCTTTAACAGGCGTATTGTTTACGGCTTTATATATTTATGTAGTGCCCCATAATATGTTCCCATTCGGGACATTCCCAGAGCCAAGGCGAGCTGTGGCCCACTTGAGATATCACACAAAGCACTGAGGCTTCACTACACTTCATGTTATGTGACTATAAATGGATCGAAGGCCTGGGCTGCCCTTCACTGTGCCTCTCGGTTTGTTATTTATTCATGACATTTTACTTAGCTTGTTGTATCTGCAGAAGGGTTTGTGTGTTTGAGAAACAATATAGCCATTATATTTAAGAGAACACTTCCTCTTTCCAACATGATATTGTGGCTAAACTTTAGTTTTTATCGAAATGTGGATTGTGACCATTTTTTTTGTGGCTCTCATAAGTGGAGCAAAGAATCTCTAGATTTTACAGAGGGTGCAGTTTAATAATTCAAGCCTGGTTTGAGAAAACACAAGATGCCGTCAAACAGAGAAATTTAAATGTAAAGTGACAGAAGCTGATTTATACATACAGTACAATAGCCATAGTGTCTAAGTGAGCCGCATTTCTTGAATTAGTCAGTGTATATGTGAGAAGCATCTTTTCTATAATGAAAAATAAATAGATACATTAAAATCCTTCTAAACTAATGTAGTAGTGGTGATGCAAACTTAATCAATAGCCAACTTGTTTTAAGTCTATTAAGTTATTTTTATTATACACAGATCATTTTTATAATAAACAGGCAACTGAAATCGATGTTTCATGTCCACATATTTATTTATTAGCAGAGTAGTCATGGAATTTGTGAGAATAACTGTGGGCATCATCTCTTTCTTGTTTGTGCTTTATGAGACATGTCTTGACAGGCCTAATATTGATCTTTTTGTGATTCAGGCTGTGAGGAGATCCTGAAATCAGCTCTTGGGACCCCCAACATCAGTGCGCAGCCATACCAGACGGACAATGGCTACTACTATCAGGTGGGCAGATTTATAAGTCTTTAAGTAGTTGATGCTGTTGTCTTTTCGTTCCCACATGACGTATCTAATTATATCGTTGACCCCCAAAGAAAACAAAGACACTAAGTACGCTCAGCTGAACACACTGCTGGTTTGTCATTGCACCTAATTGCACCCCATTTAATTAATGGCGATTGACCATAACATTGAATATCTCTGAGCTACAAGAACTATTGTCTCTATTGCAGTTACATGCTCACATGATGTTGCTGTACTATGTGGTCACGAAAACGAAAAGTTTGTGGCTGTACTATGTGGTCATGAAAGTTTTAAGCGTTGCTGTTTAAAAATAAGGGATTTAAGCCCTTAAAGCAATCAGCAGCAACAAACTTAACTAAATCTCACACTTCTCTTGACTAATTTTAACAAGAAGAAATGTATATTTAATTTGTTTTTATACATGATTACTTTATACAATGTATGTAGCATTTCTTAATTATTTGTTCTACTGTAGTTTTTGCTTGTAATTAGTTTCTTATTCTTATTTAATCGCTAACTGTTTACTTGTCTTTAGTGAGCTTTTTTCAAATGTAGGCTAATATTAGTTTTTTTGTGACATTGAAACTGAAGACAAGAATTGTGAAATTTCTATGGTATTAAAATGTTTGATATCATAAAGCAAAACAACATTATCATGATATATACCGTTGCTGTGAAATAAAATTACTTGTGTAATGGTATAAGATTTTGGTCATATCACCCACCCCTACTAGAGCTCTAAGGGCCCTATCATACAGCCGGCGCAAGTGTTTTTGCAAGTTTCAGCACGGCGCAGTTCTCATTTTCCCGTCCTGCACCGCGTTGTTTAAACAGCAAATGCATTTGCGCCCATTTGAGCGCCCATGAGCGTGCTGGTCTAAAAAAAGGGTGTGTTCAGGTGCTTTGTTGGCATGTTGTTATTTTGAGGAACTGAAAATATAATTTGTAACAGTATTTGTTTCTTGTTATTTAAAGAGCACGTTAGTAATATGCACCTATAGGCGGGTCTACAACACACATACATTCTGCTTATTACATTTACATTTAGCAGATGCTTTTATTCAAGCGACTTACAATTGCATTCAGGTTATACATTATGTGTTCCCTGGGAATCGAACCCACAAACTTTTGCGCTACTGACGCAATGCTCTACCACTGAGCCACACAGGAACACACAGGAGCACACAAACATGCCAAATATAAAAAATTAAAGGATTACAATGTGAAAGATTATTATTGTGTATTCTACATAAATATAAAAATGCCTACATGTCATAATGGATAGTCATTGCCTGTATGCAAAACCGTTTCCTCTCGGAGATGCGTCTTTGGGCCTGCAAATTCCACCATGTAAATAGAGAATCCGTCATGGCGTGAGCGCAACTCGCTCTTAAAGGGAATGGGAGATAAGACTGATTGGTTTATTGCATGTTATGTCCAAAAAACACCTATTACTCATTAAGAGAATAGGGACCACCCATTTAGACAATGCGCCCGGGCGCACAGAACGTCTTTTCCCGTCGTTAAACTAGCAAAAGTGGATTCGGACACACCCTGAGTGCACTTGCGCCATGCGCTTTAGACCATGCGTATAGATCGTTAAAATAGGTTGTTGTTGATAAAGCTAACTATATGGTTGAAAAGTTTGGTGTATGTGTTAGCACAGAGAAATGCTTTTTCAGTGGATATAGCATCAATAATATAGAATATGTTTCTGTGTTTGACTGAGTTTTGCTATATTTGTGAAAAGAATAACTATCGTGTATTGTTGCACTGACATGGCTATGGTTGACTTGAACCAAGCTAATATATTTGTTGTATGTTTTGATTCACTTTACTTGGGGACATGCACTCCTGCTTGTTCTTATCGTGTTCAGTTGCACCATATGGAGGCAGTTAAAACCCAACAGCAAGCCAGAAAATATAAGCACTTCTGTTGGTAGTGTCTACACATTAGGACACTTAACGGGGAGAGGCATCTATTGTTCTCCGATATAACAAGAAACAACCTTCTTTTCATCTGTACAGATTCTGTGCTTGGCTTGTGTGTACTTGAGAGAGGAGAGTAAGTGAAGCCAAAATGCATCCCAGCATGTCAGCTCTCACTCACATATACACAGCAATCCATACTGCCACTGTTTCACAGGCTTCTGCTTGAGTTACAGTTTAAGGCTTGAAACACATAACCTGACACTGGACGCTTTAATGGCTGCTGTCAACATGCTGTATATGACTCAGTGGAGCTGTCAGTCAAACAGACAGAGTAGAGGGGAATCCTGACATCCATAGACACTTACTATACACAAAGACATTTAGATGTATCATTATGAAATCAATCACACACTTTGTTTTATTGAGCTTTTAAAGACCTTTTGATATCAAAATCTGAATGCATGTGTATTGGCTATGAGGTCGTTGCTGTCTATGCAGGGTCAGAAAGCTCTCAGATTTCTTAAAAAACATCTTAATTTGTGTATTGAAGATGAACGAAGAACTTATGGGTTTGGAATGACATGAGGGTGAATAATTAATGACAGAATTTTCATTTTTGGGGGAACTACCCTTTATTAATTCCAGAATATATTGCTGGTAAACAAACAAAACCGTAACTGTTCCAGTGTCTTCTTTTTTTCTTCTTCATCTTACAAGCTGTAAGGTGTTTTTTGCTGGACTTTGATATAAACCTTTTCTCTGTCTTTTTAATGAACAAACATTTACATTTGGTAATAACGCCTAGTTTTGAAAAATGTTTTCACTGTTATTACTCAATTTATGGATTTCCTCATTATAGTTAACAGCACAAGGGCTGTTTTAATTTTAAACAGGTTCTAATTATAAAACAGGTTACTGCAACAGTGTTTCATCATCACTAGGTGGCAGTATTTGGAAAGAAAACAAATGAATTTAGCTCAAAACAGACAGAAAAAGGCTTTTATAAGCAATACAGCAACACTTTGGAGAAATTATATCTATGTGAAAAGCACAGATTAGAATTCTGCTCAAAAATACCATTATGCAGATTTATTGCTTAACATATGGCATACTGATCTAATGTAATTTGCATTATGCATAATCAGTTGTAATCTAAAATAGCTCATTAACCGTTACAGTTATGAATGGGAAATTGTAAGTATTTTATCAGTCAGACAATACATATAGTGTAAAGCTGGTTCATGTGAATATTAAACACTGCAGCAGCAGTAGTGAACAAACCTCCTCTACAGTATGATAAAGACACAGTGACACTAGGAATGTAATAATGAGCTTCATAAGCATATTACCATTTATTTTAAGACACACTTGCATAGTAACTCTCATATAAAACCTGGAAGAGAAGGAAAAGAAGAGAAATATGAACAAATCTAGAAGTGGACAGCCAAATGTGCTGCTAAAACAACCTATATTTGATCAGTTCACAGCCTGAGCAGAATGTTGTAGTAAATTATTCAATTTAGTGTCATTTATACCTAATCATTTGCTCTCTGGAAAATCCAGCGTTTTCCAACAGTTACAGGAAATGTTATGTGTTTCCACTAGGGCTGTGCGATTAATCGAAATCGAAATAAAATCGCGATTTGAGATTGCGATTTCTAAATCGCTTTATAGCTCGATTTTTATTTTTTCTGCGCCTGCCCCAACCTCCGCAGTATGCTATCCACACCAATCAGAATGCAGCAGAACAGAACAGACCGGGCATACAGACAGATAGTATGCTAAAGAAACAGGGAAGATGAGTTCAGAACAGGATAAGGACTTGGTGGCCAAAAAAATGCATGTTGCATGCAGAGCACACAGCGGGGAGTAGCGATCATATTTCCTTCAGAGCAGAGAGCGTTTTTCTGAAGATCCCGCTCCGCTCGCTCATACGTTCAGCGCAGCTCGCTCAGCCCAAAATGCCCCTTTGGTAATTTGTTAATTCCAGAATCTGTGGAATAGGCTAAACAATGTTTGTCTAAGCTAATGTTTCTAAAAGCAAATTCTAAAATCCTGTGAAGATTGACACGTTTTAATGGACCGCATTTCCCCGCAGTTTTGGTCTATTTTTAATTTTAGAAAGTGTTTATTTTATTTACACCACGAAATAATTATTTGTCAAGTGCATTTCATCTTGTGTGTGCTTTCATGGGCCTGATAAGTATTTTGTGAAATTCTATATCTGCATTTCATCTTGTGTGCGTGTTTTGAATATGAAGCGTTGTTTTAATGGAAACGTATACTTTTTCAGTTATTTATTTTTTTACGAAAATGTTCCAAGTGGCTTCAAAACAAGACACGTTTTTAAATTAAGATTTTAAATGTTATACATTTAAATTGATGTTCATTTCGGTTATTTTTCCTAACCGTTAACCGACAAATATTTTAAATTAGAACTGAATTAAATTAAAAAGAATAAGTGTCTAATTAGTAAAATACTAACATCTGTTTTTCGGGATTAATTTCACATGCAAAAAAGCAGCAAACAACAGAACGAGGATTCACCTGATCATATCATATTACATCACACACCTGCAGCACTTCTGCAAGCAGAGAAACACTTAATTCACCTAGATGCTGGGTTCAGCCTTTTGGGGTTATTTGTTCAGTGTTTGGGTAGTTTGTGTACATTTTATTTTATTTATAAAATTGTTTCTGTCAGTATATTGTTTAAATCTATGCAGAGCAACATTCATGGTGTGAATCACTAACGAACGTCCTCGTCCGGTCTTATTGCTTGATAAAGAGTCTGATGCTTTGCATAAAATAAACTATTATATTTATAAAGATACAGAACACAAATACTTTGGATGTTAAAACATGTCCTCAGAGCTGTTGACTGTTTGTTGTTGAGCAGGTTATGAAGGCAATCGCAGTACGTTTCGTCCACGAGTGAAGCGCAGAGCGGCGGTCTGATCCGTGATCGTTCCCGCCGAACACGACTCCAGCTCGGCGCGAGAGCCAGCGCCGTAACGGTGGAAGCACAATTACAGAGTGGTCGATTTACTCGTGAATTACATCGGTTTAATGTTTAATCTTTACTTCTAATGTTTGTTAAACGAGATTAAATAGGCAATGTGTAGGCTTATAGCTTATAAAAACAAGCAAATGAGAAATAAAGGAAGTTATCACGTCTGGAGTATTTTACAGAAGTTTAGAGGATTTAAGTTAATCTGTAAATATTATTTCATGCATAAAGAAAAAAAAGCGAATATTATAATAGAAACGAATAAAGCCATTAGCTGAGTTAAATCATCCATTAATGATGGGTTAAATAAACAATCACATTTACTGGGTAAAATTAACCCCAAATGTACTCTTTTACCCAGCCCTAATTGGTTTGTTTTTAACCCATTGTTTTCTAGAGTATGCAGAGTTTGTTCATTATTGTGCTGCGCGAAATTAAAGCAGACGGCAGAAAGATGCATTCTATTTTTTTTCTTATTTTACAAAAAAGCAAAGATAATTTTTTTATTGTTTATGTACACAAATAAAAGCAGACCTTTTACAATTCCGATTATCTTCATGACCAAGAGGAGTTGCTTCCACTGTTGGAAGGGGAATAAATCCAGTTTAAGCTCATTTAAGCATTCTACCAAATGCAGCCTGTTCATTATCATTATAAAAACAACCGGTCAAACATATGGAAAAAACACACACTGCTCTGTTTAAATATGTAGTAAAATCTGTGCTGTTTAGCGTTATCACTGTACCGCCGTGAAGTTATGCAACACATTTTGTTTTATGTGGATATTGTAAGCGTAAATAAATAAAAGGTATAAATAATATTTTGCCATTTAAATACCGCGAATACGGGAACGTTTGATTTTGTGTTGAAGGAGAGACCCAACTTGGTTTCAGTTTTGTTTTAGCCTAAAATAATTAGTTTTGGTTTGTCGTTATAGCTTCTTATTTTGAATTCTTGTTATTTTCTAGCCTACTGTTAATTGTAAGGATTTGTTGTGGAGTGAGGGGAACTAAAATTGCCTAGCTATGTTTACAGTGTTTATTATAATGTTTGTAATTCGCGTTGGCCTATTTCTGAATGAAATAATAAATTGCGACTTTATAGGCTACTTTGTTTTTTCTCTCTCTCGCTCTCTCTATAAAACGTGTTTTTTTATACGTGTAGCTTATTTTAACCATGCAGCAAACCTTTTAAAATATTTTGATAAATTACTAAAAATAAATAAGTGAATTTAAACCGTTTAACTGATTGTATTAATGGGTCAAAATTATTATCGGTCGGTTAAAGGTTAATTAACATCCCTAATTTAAATGAACAATTTCACTCTGAAACATAACATTTTCTTATCGGACTACTGCTTTAATTGAGACATTTATTCAATAATGTCACTATAAACAGGAAAAATTTAATATGCCTAACGTTACTGGAGACATTTAATGTGAGCGCGTGATCTGAGCGGGATTCGGTTTACCGGTGAGCGTGAGCGGAACATTAGCGGAGCGTTTGCTTTGGCCGTGAACGACTGAGTGGAGCACACACACACAAAGCGGAATATTGAACCGCTCCGCTTCGCTCACATGCTCTGGTTGCATCTTGTTTTGTTGGATTTGATTACTCACATATACATATAATATATGTATTTTGCCATTTGTCTGTTAGACATGTTACAACTTTTTGGGAAAGGTCTAATTGGTTTCCTTTGGAAATATGTTTCAAATTCACACAGAATGCATTTATAACTGTAAAGGTCAAGGTTTCTTTATTTGTCACATGATAAATTATACAGGGTATAATCAAAAGTGAAATGTAGATCAAATCAGGTCCGCTCAGTGGACAGTGCAAAGAATACAAATTATATAAAAGTAACACCACACAAGAGCATATATATATATATATATATATATATATATAGGTAAAAAAAAGAAATAAAGAGTAAAATGTGTAATAGAATAAAGAAAAGTGCAAAACAAGATGTGCAAGACAAGTAAGATGTGCAAAAACAAGTAAGATGTGCAAAAACAAGATGTGTAAGATAAAGCATGTCTGTTTGTGTCAAAATCGTGATTAAAATCGAAATCGGAAAAAAAATCAAAAAATCGTGATATATATTTTTTGTCCATATCGCACAGCCCTAGTTTCCACTCAAAGCGAAACAGGGTGGTGCAGTTATTAGGAATATCTCCAGGGTACCTCCTGCAGTACAGTTTTGTTTTTGTGGTTTATTTTGTTTTAAATTGTGGGATTGTTGTCATGCGAGGATGTGCAAAGGAAATCTGTGCTGTCTGCATTGCTCTTTGCTCTTTCTGTGCTCTGCTGCAAGCGGTTCAATTAGCACTTCAAATGAACTCTGGACTGAAGCTCTTCATTGATCTTCTGCAGAGCACCCTTCTTTCCCTCCCTCTCTCTTTCCAAAAACAACAAATATTGAAATGTACATTTTCTCGGGCGGTTAACACGACACCATAAGATAGAATGTCTGTGAATGACACTAATATTTCCATCACAGAAAATAACACGTGTTTCAAAGATATTAAATTCAATTCAAGATTATTTGTATAGGGCTTTTTACGAAATATAGGCTATTCTAACTGAACTAAGATGCAATTAAGCTAATATTGTGTCATTTCTGTCTCTTCACTGGTCGGGTAGCACAGTCATTGCAAGTCTGATCACAGCAGTGATTGCTGTCACAAAGAGTCGCTGTCATACTAACACATCAATGTATGTCTTGACAGTGTGCATGCGTGTGTGTGTTTTGTTGTATGGATCATTGTGCACACACCGCGTGTTTTAGAGATTAAGGTTACAGACAGCTGATCAGATTGACCAAGCATATTACCTCTTGTGTACAGGACCTGCTTGAGAGCAGTTAATGGCTTACTTGGTCTGTTAATGCTACTTATGGGAATATATCCTCCACTGACACACAAAACCTACTCTTTACTCGTACTGTTCTCTTTGGTAACCAGATACACTAACATTTGATAAAGCTATTACTGGAAAAAATGTTGTTTGTGGTGAAAATCTCACCACAAAATAAGTCACAGTCTAAATTTGTGGGAAGTGTATGTAATTCATTTTCACACACTAGATATTGAAATTATGTTTTGTGTGATAACACTTTATAATAAGGTTCCATTTGTTAACTATATTTAATGCATTAATGTTAACTAAATGACCAATACATTTGTTACAGTATTAATTATAACAAAGGTGCTATGTTGTAGTAAAAAACTAAACTAAACTAAAATTGAAGCCCAACAATATTTTCTATATTTGATAATCACCAGCGTGATTAAATCGCTCAGCGCGTCCTATCATCAGCTGCTAAATTCAAATCTGCGTTCGCTGGCTGGCTCTGAGCCAGATACAGAAGCTTTTTTACAGCATTGTGTATTATAACCAATCACACACGATTCTGTTGAGCTTTATTTATCTGTTGATGCAATGACCAATCAGACGAGTGTTCAGACGAGACACCGCTAAAATGCCAGTGTTTTTTTTCACTTGCTCACTGACTAAATACCTCTCTCTGGTGAATTCTCTCATCAGAAACAACAAAGTGCAGATGTGTGTATGAATCTGTATGATATTCATTTCACAGTGTAAACAGCTTCAGTGATTTTAAAGGGAGTTTTTGAGCATATTTGAACTTGCATAGACTGTCAGTGAAAATGTTCTTTGCTCTCTTTCTGTACAATGTTATGATAAGTAGCCTAACTTACAATGTTTTTAATATTCACATAAAATATAAAGTCAGACGTATTAAAAATATGTTATGGCATGACACCCATATCTGTTAAATAAGTAAACAGACAAGTTTTTATGCATGGTTAGAAGACTACTTTATTAGGCTTCTTTGACCATCATAATCAAGGTGACAATCGAGATATTTCATGATAGTTAATATTAATGCGTTTGTGAATGTTTTGAATAACAACCCTCCTCCCTCTCTCTCGTGCCCCCTCATATGATGCCCCTGGTTTTACTCACCCTCAAAGCATCCTAGGTGTATATGACTTTCTTCTTTCAGACTAATTTAATCAGAGTTATATCAAAAATGTATCCTGACTTTTCCAAGTGTTATCATTGCAGTCGGTGCTGTTTCTGTACAATCAAATAAATAAAGTGTGCACATCCATAATAAAACGTGCCTTACACGGCTCCGGGGCGTCATTGAAGGCCTCCTGTAGCAAATCCATGCATTTTCTAAAGAAAAATATCCATATTTCAAACGTAATAAACACTTTTCTATCAATTCCGCCATCTGTCAAACACAGATTAGTTGACGAAGTAAATCAAAGGCTAATTTTCATTTTTGGCTGAACTAACCCTTTAAATCTATTTTCTATTTTAATATTTGTAATATATTTGTTGTAATTGATCAATGCTCAAATCAGTTGTGCTACTTAATATTTTTGTGGAAACTGAAATATATATTTCAGGATTATTTGATGAATAGAAAGTTTAAAAGAACAGCATTTATTGGAAATAGAAATCTATTATTAATATATTTTCTGTCACTTTTTATCAACTTTGTGCATCCTTGCTGAATAAAAGATTAACATTGTAAAAAGAAACCCTTACATTGAGACTTTCTTTTTAAAACATTAATCTATAATACATATATATGGGTGTTCATGTTTTAGGTATGTTTTTTTCTGGACAATAATGTTGAAAATACCCAGTTGTTAAGGCATGTGTCTAATACACTTGCAAACTGAACTGACTCCAAACACATGCTGTCTAACTGTTATTTCTTTGTAGAATCAGCGTCTAAATGTGCTCATCTGTGCAGCACAACAAACATCATCATAAAGTATCTGTATCTGCTCTGAGTACAGATGATACTATGAAGTAGATTTGTGCTTAAGCAGGTGGAGATTCAAGCTGTTGGTATTTCAAGCACAGACGCATGTTGAAATGAGATGCACAGCGGCAGTGTGTGATGAACATGTGAAGCCCCTGGCTTTCATGCACCACAGCGCTCCCTTCATCAGGAGCACCGTAACACTGCTCTGTGACATTGAATTTCACAGGCTAGTGCTTATTTCCTGTGAGCCTAAAGGAGAGAAGAAGGATGAGAAGATTTATATACTGAAAAACCGTAGCTTTATAATTGCTTAGTGATCTTGCGTTTAACAGTGTCTTAATTAGCAGGACTCATAGCGATAGTTCATCCAAAAATGAAAATGATCCTCATGTTGTTCCAAACCTGTTTTACTTACTTTATTCTGCGGAACACAAAAGGAGATATTTTGAAATATGTCTCCTGTGCTTTTTGTTCATACAATGAATGTCAACATTAATGTTCCACAGAGGAAAGTTTTGGAACAATATGGTGAAACTAGTTTGATATTAAAATATGAAAGTGTTGGCAAATACAAAAAGAGATGATGTAGTCTGTCAGTACTGCTTGTGCAGACAGATATTGCTTGTCATGTGTGTGACAAATTGAAAGTAAATCAAAAAGTTATTGCAGAACTACCATTACATTTGATATTGTCATTAGGTCCAGGGTTAGATTAAGAAAGGCAACCCATTTTTGGGTGATGCTGTGCAGTACTACTCCCCGCTGAGTCCAGTCTCTGCCATCAAGCTTTCAACATGCCACTGGGCCGTGTTTATCATGTTGTCTCCTCTCCTCTTCTCTCTGTCTGGGTTGATGTGACAGTGTATATGCACTGTCACAACTGAATGAATAAAAAATGACATCACATGTTAAGTACGAGCTTTCTCACCAAGAAGCCGACTGTCACACCCAGCGCGAGCTTGAGGTTGCCTGACATCACTACCATTCGATAAAATGTCAGCATGTTGCTTCGAACCCCGTGCACAGCAGGACTTGGTCAGATTTCATGGTAATATATACTTGAGTATGACCTTTGTGCACTTTGTCGCCATTTTGTCATTGTTTTGAGCACTTGCGTTTTGTATTCACAGTGGTGCACTATTGCCAGATAATGACACTGCCAACCACACTATTTAATATAACACAAATGAGCACCAAGGGGATTGAGCTTTGTTGGTTGCTGCTAGGTTGTTTGTGTATGTCTTTAGCTCTCTGAAGAGACTTGTTTGCTTTGATTTATCCAGTGGCTCAACAACGAGGTTTTCTTCAGGACCAGGATTTTAAAGAACAAATTTGTTCTGTGTAAAACAGTAAATAAAAAATGGCCTTACAATGTTATTTGTGTAATATTCTGAAATTATTAGAGTATTTATTAATAGTTGGAATTAGCATTTATGTTTTATATGTCCAGTTGAATATTTGTTTACGTTTTAGTAATTTTTCATATTTTATGTACTGTAATCTTAATTTGGTTTCATTTTAGTTTCAGTAATTTTAGTAATTCAACTTGTTTCAATTAGCTGCAAGGACAAAATTACAATTGTTTAAGTTTGTGTACATTTTCATGTGATTATTTAGATTTTATTCCAGCATTATTTCAATAACCAAAATCAATTTGAATCATTGTATATTTTAGTTAACAATGAAAACACACTGGTCCTTTAGTTAAACACTGAAATGTATTAATATTACCTTGACTGAACAGGCCCAACAGTGCCACTGCTAGGCAAACCCCACTTAACCCACTTTAAGCTGGTTTGACCTGGTCTTAACTAGTTTAGGATCATTCATCTCTCAAAACTGCCAAGTTGTTTTCTGGTTAAGCTAAACCCCCTAAAAACCATCTTGACTAGGCTGGGCCTGGGGGGAAAGTTGAGACCAGCAAACCAGCTTAGTCTGAATAAAAACAAAACACATTGTGGTCTGCATTGCAAATTAACCCGTATCTAGTGTAGTCTGGGTTGTTTTTTCTTATACGTTGTGTAGTTTCACTGCACGGTTACATGGTTGCATTTAGTTTTGTTTTGCTGTCTGTGAGCCTTTAGAGCAGACCTGCAACCCATGTATACGTTGCAATCCACCAGTTCAGACCTCTGGTTTTAGATTATAGAGGAATACAGTCATTTGTATGCACACTGTGCCCAAACTGCCAAGCCTGTGCTCACAGTGTTCCCTCCTGCTCTTCTGCCTGTTTCTTACTCTCGCTGTCTCTCACTTCATCCTCTATTCATATACTAATCCACTCTGCATTACACTAGTATACACTAGTAGAGCATCTTAAGCTTTAGGGCTGTTGACATTTATTTTTTGTCCAACTCATTGTTAATTTGATGTGTGCGTTGTCTGATTCCTTCTGCCTTTTGGCTCATCAGTTTGATTAGAGAATGGACTGTTTGTGGCCCCCTCTCTTATTCTCTTCCCCTCTTTTCTCCTCGTGTTTCCTCACATTCCAGAAGTCCTCCTAATCTACCAGCTGTCAATCACAATGAGGGTAGGAAAAGTACAGAGAAGGTTAAAAGCCATGCTCATATGCACAGAGAAGGATACTTCACTCTCTAAATTAAAGCCTGAAGCTATCACTCACACATTATACTGTTTTAATAGAACAGAACGTTTCAGTGCAGCCTAAATGTTTTCTGTCTTATATCAATCATAGGTCTCTCTTCATTATTATGGCTGCTTGCATGTTTGCAAACTATTTCAGCTATTAAACTGAACAAACCCTTAGTGCTAGGTATTACAATTCTGTGAAGCATCCACTTATAGCAATTCCCTAGCAACCAGAACATCCCAGCGCCTCAAAAACTCAACTCAAACCAATCTAGCAACCAGATAGCAAGTGATTAATGCACCCAGAACAACTTAGCAAATACAGAATGTGCTGGAAACCCCCAGAACATCATGAGACATCCAAAAGCGTCGTTCATATCTGTCAATCTGAGGCGTAGCTATGGGATGCGTGCATTTTGCTCGACTGACCGATGTTCCAGTCTGTTCAGAAACCGTAGCCTCTCAAGCCATACATGGCATGTGCCTATGGGTCGATGGAACCAACCGGCTCAAGTTCAAATTTCATTGGACAATAAAGTGAAGTGGAGCAGTCATTTTCTGTTCTTATTCATAAATCGGTTGGAAATTACATGGGACAGACGAGTTTATTTGTGGAGCGATCTGGATCTGGCTTTTATAAATAAAATTACGTCACTGAGAAAATGGATGATAAATGACTACAAAAGTTCTGCACAAAACCGTGTAGCGCCAAAATTCACAATAATGGTAATCAGTATTCACTTATATTTATGTGTGATATACACCGTTTACTATCCGATTAAACTATCATAGTTATTTAAGCCCAAGTGTCACCTACAGGTCTATTATGTGAAGTGTAGGCTGGCCAAATGGTGACTTGAATGGACTTTATTATGTTACCAATTATGCAGCATTATGAAAGTGTCTTATGCTTGTAATATTGTGAAATATTATTACAATTTAAGTGTTTATCTATTTTAATATACTTAAAAAATATAATTTGCAAAGCTGAATTTCAGCATCATTACTCCTGTCTTCAGTGCATGATCCTTCAGAAATCATTCTAATATGCTGATTTATCATCAATATTGGAAACAGTTGTGCTGCTTATTTTTATTTATTTATGTATTTGTATTTATTTTGTATTTTTTAAATGTTGGAACCTGTGACACTTATTGGGGTTCATTGATAAATACAATTTAAAAGAACATAATTTATTCAATAGAGATGTTTTCTAACCATATCAATCTTTACTATCACTGTTTCCATCAATTTAGCAAATATTTGCAGAATGAAAACAATTTTTTTTAAATTAAATGCTGACCTTAAGATTTTCAATATATATTGTTACATTTATTGTTATATTTGAAATAAATGCGTGTTGTTGTTTTTTTTACTTTTTATTAATCAAAAAATCCTGAAAAAGTATCACAGGTTTCCAACATTGAAAATAAATCAGATTTTCATAAGAAATAATTTTAAGTATATAAAAAATTTGAGCAAATAAATGCAGGCTTGATGACCATAAGTGACTTCTTGCAAAAATATAAAATAGTAATGCATCCAAACTTTTGACCTATAAATTTTTGTCCTTTTTTTTTTTACATTGCCCCTATTTTACATTTGAGCCCCTGCCCCTGAGGAACTGTCTGCACGTCCCTGGTTGCTGGTCCACAGTGACTTCCATAGTATTGTTTTCTTTCTATCAAACTGTTTGGTTACCCACCTTCTTCAAAATTAACACAGGTTTGTGACAACATGATACTGAGTAAATAATGACAGAAATGAAATTTTAGGGTGATCGAACCCTTTAACAGTCGTCTGTCCCTTTAAGACCTGCAGGTTTGCATCTAATATCCAGGCACGTATCTGTTTTTCTCTCAACTGTTTACTTTCATTGTAGACATAACCGAGTCTATTTGTAAACCTTGTGTATTTTGACAGTATTAGCACAAAACATAACTTAGTTCAGTAATCAGGCACAGTTTGATAGGCTTTAGCGAGCACGCTTCAGGCGTCTGCGGCGCTCAGAAAAAGCGCATATGAGACCAGCACCCATGTCACGTGACTAAGGCGATTTGAAGCATTGTGGCATGTCACAAGGGTTCAATCAACGCGCAAATCTGCATTTGATTGACAGGGTTGGAAACGAGCCACACAATCGCACATCTGTCTCAACCTAAGTATAAAAGTGGAGCTAACTCATCTTCACTTCTTGTGTTTTTGTGAGAGGAGAAAGATTTTGCAATATAGTGATATTTATAGTGTAATTTGGTTAAGTTAGATGTGACAAGCACATCAAGTTAGAGATAGGATATTATAAGCTTGTTGATAGATTATTTCATATTTATAGATTACATCTATATTTACATTTATGTATTTAGCAGACGCTTTTATCCAAAGTGATTTACAGTGCATTCAGGCTATACATTTTTATCAGTATGTACATAATAATGGAAGCTCCACGCAAGAGACGCCATCCATCTGTAGTGTGGGAGCATTTCCATTTGGAATCACAAAATAAAATGAGATGTTTGTATTGTGATAGGCAGCTAGCCTACTGCAATAATACATCATCAGTGATGCGCCATTTGAGGAGCACTCATCCTGCTGATTTGGGGGGTGCAGAGGATGGTAACATTGCCCCTGCACCTAGGCCAGCTATTGACACTGCTGGGCCATCCAAGCAAGGTATGCATTGTATGAAATTTAATTCAGATCATAAAGTGTTGACGCTGTTTAGAAAATCCATATTTTTAAATAAAAATATTTTTAAACAAGTAAGACATTGTGGCTTGACATATTTTATTGTCTATTTTTCATGACCAAAATAACACCTATTTATTCACAAAGAGTTCATTCAGATGTTAGACTGAGGTTTCAAACCTCTTACAAGAACAGAACAATAAAAACACATTTTTATTGTTTATTATAATTATATGAAGACGATTGCTTCACCCAGGATTCGAACCAAAGGAGATATCATTCCAGTCATGCACACTAACCATCTCCCCAAATCATTTGGTAGATCGACTAACACACATACATTATAATTTGTCAATTCACTTAACTGTTTTTTTTAAGCTGTTTCAGAGCAATACTTGATAATAACCACTAGGTGTCACTGTAGAGACAGGTGTTGAAATGTTTCAAAGCCTCGACACATTTGTTTCGAGTCTCACTCTGCCCACCACTAGTTACATGTTGATTATTAGTAACTCAAACACCTTTATCTAAACCTCTCTACTTAACTGTCGGTTGCGCACATTCGCCATATTTGTAGTTTTGAACCGAATACTTCGCCAAAGTGCAATGGATTGTGGCCAATTTTAGCCATTAGATCCACACTTCAAAAAATCCAACCCTACCTGAAATAGTAGAATAGTAGTATGAAGTAGTAGTACGAACATTGGGACGCAGGGAGTCACTTGCTTCATTTCAAACTGAATCACACATTTTGAACAAATAATTTGAATAAATAATTAAATGATTCACTCATTAAGACTTGCCGCCACCTACTGGCCATTATAGTGTCATGTTTATTTATCCATGACAAGCCTGTACCAGCACAAAAACACACTCTGCATATATGGTTTAATTATCGTTGTTGAAAAAAATCCAAAAATATAACATGCTAGCAACCAGACAGCAGACATTTAAAAACTCTTAGAACGCTTAGCAATCACATAGGCTGTGTCTCATTTCAGAGGCTGCATCCTCCGGAGGTCGTTTTTGTCATCCCCATAAACCAGAGTTTCATTACGGTGACTTTTCTTTGCCTCAAAGACGTATGCGGCTGACAAATGCGACCTCTGGAGGATGTGGCTATTGTAACTAGTGTGGTTCTATTTGGGAACCACCCTAGATAAAGTCAAGCACCACTCACATTTTCTTCTAAAACTCCGACTGCTTGTAATAATGGTTACAACATTATTTTTCATGTTTCAAACAGCAACTATGGAAAAAAATTGCGCATTTGTTTATTTTCCTTTGAGGCATGACAACAGGAAGCAGGTGGAGATCAACCACACCTCACTGAAATAACAACTGTTTCGCATTACATGGTATTTTTAAAACCTGCAATCTGGGTAAAACAGTACAAACATGTCTGAAATTGAATGGCTTTGGCTGTATAAACAGCATCAGGAGCCGAGTAGCAGTTGGTGATAGCGATGTGTGAACATTTATTCATCTGTAGCCAACACCCTCCTGATCTAACAGCATCGTCTCTTGCGTTTCTACCCTCCCTCTCTCCGTCTCACTCTTCTCAACTAAACCTCAGACTGTGTCTGTATCCCTGCAGCATCACAGAGATAATGTGTAATGTATTTTAAGATGGTTTGAAGAGGTGTTCATAGCTCTGACAGAGAGAGAAGAGCATGTGTGAGGTAACAGGGTCTGGTTTGAGCTGCTACACTGAAACTAACCACCGCTGCCGCTGCTGCTGCTGCACTGAGCTCATGGGAATCATGGGAAAGTGGGGCATCACTGATGCACAGTGGAGAGGAGGAATGGAGGAGGATTGCTTTCTTTAGTTCTCTCTCTCTCACATACCTGCATACACACGCATCTCAAACTTCACACATATGCAGAGGACAGCATATGTGAGACTTCTCACTTGCAGCTGTTGAAGTGTGAATGTACATGTAAATGTTCACCAGTGATTAGATTTTTACTTCATCCGTCTTTGCCGTTAGCGAGAGCTCATTGCTGCTGTGAATTTATGAGCAGTGTTAATTAAGGAAGCACTTAAGATATTCTATAAATCAATCATAAGTTTATGGAGAAGAGGAGGGGTCCAAGAACCGATCCCTGGGGAACCCCAGTAACCAATTGATGTGCTTTGGATACCTCCCCTCCCCAGGCCACCCTGAAAGACCGACCAGTGAGATAGGATTCAAACCAGCGAAGTGGAATCCCAGTGATATCCAGTGATGAGAGGGTGGACAGGAGGATCTGATGATTGACCGTATCAAAAGCGGCAGATGGATCCAGCAGAATGAGGACTGATGATTTGGAATCGGCTTTTGCAATTCGCAGGGCTTCAGTGACTGAGAGTAGCACAGTCTCAGTTGAATGGCCACTCCTGAAACCTGACTGTTTAGTGTCCAGTTTGTTGTTTTGTGAAATAAACAATGAGACCTGGTTGAAGAAAACTTGTTTGAGAGTTTTGGCTATGAATGGAAGGAGAGAGACAGGTCTGTAGTTTTCTAAAAGAGAAGTGTTTAATGTAGGTTTTTTGAGCAGTGGGGTTACCTGATCCTGCTTGAATGCAGTGGGGAAGATGCCTGTGAGGAGAGATGTGTTGATAATGTGTATGAGTGCTGGTAAGAGTGCGGGAGAGATAGCTTGGAGAAGGTGCGAGGGGATTGGGTCTAGAGGACATGTTGTAGGATGGCTGGAGAGGAGAAGTTTGGATACTTCTGCATCAGTGAGGGGACAGAAGGAGAAGATGGGAGTTTGAGCAGTGGATGTAGTTTGTTGGAGGTCCTGTATGTGTGGAGGGGAAAACTGACTACTGATTATTCTAGTTTTGTCTGTGAAAAAAATGGCAAAGTCATCAGCTGTTATAGAAGTGGTGGGAGGTGGTGAAGGCGGACAGAGGAGAGAATGAAATGTTCTGAAGAGATTACGCATATCTAGAGTGCTGTTGATCTTGAAAGTGAGGATTTGGCAGTGTGGACTTCTGTGGAGAAAGATGAAAGCAACGATTGATACATACTCAGGTCCGACGGATCGTTTGATTTGCACCATTTTCTCTCTGCCGCTCGGAGTCTGGTCCGATGTTCACGAAGAACATCAGATAAGCAGAAGGGGCAGTTCGTGCTGGCCTGGAGAATTTTGTTGACATAATAAACATTTTGGCATCTGTATGAGAGATTGTCAAAGAAAAATGCTTTGGTTCTTTTTTAATAAAGGCATAATACAAGAATGTTGTTTTCTTGTTGATCCTGTTGTATTCTATTTTCAGGCCACCGCATGATCAACCCCCTATTGATACTTTTGATTTCTCTGTATCTTATTTATCTATTTGCGTTATTTGTCATGGTACTTAAACGAGGAGAAGGTTAATTATCCGTAATTGTGCGTATAATCCAGCACAGCTGAGGTAAGGCTTAAGATAGCTGTGTGTTGCACACAGACGCACACACACGCTCTGCTCGATGTGGGACGGCTCAGCTGAATAGTTTCCTAGCAACAACCTAGAGAACGAGCAGAGAGAGGGAGGGAATGTGACAGGCCAGAGTAGGGGAGGGGATTTGCTGGGAGGAGTGGCCAAAAGCCCAACAACTGTTGCCAGATCGCTAGCGTCTCTGTCCGTATGTGTTCGTGTGTGGCCGCATGATCGGTTGCTGCAGGTTGGAGCGAGTGTGTGTGTATGTGTGAGGAGGACTGAGCCGGTTTGGAGCAGCGGTGGATGTAGGTGGAGACACCTGAAGCCACACGTCCACGGGAGTGTTGAAATCTGACAGGACTGGACACTGATATTTCACCTGTTGGACTGTGGTGAGGGTGGGGATCCTGGAGGGTGACGGGGACACCAAGTCTTGGGCGTCCTCAGCCGATGAGGGCTTAACCGGCACGGGTGGAAAGGATGGAGGAGATGGATCTTCATTATTGAGCAGTGGGGTAAGAGGATGAGATGAGAAAACTTGCATGTGTGAGCGTTTGCTGCAGCCAAGTAAAGCCCATTGTTCCTGCTCTTCCTCTCATGTGCTTCTCTCATCCTCTTTCCTCTGTAATAATCTCTTCTCCCAACATTGATGCTGAGAAGCTCTTGTAGATCTGTTTGACTCCCGGTGGCACTTTAGAGCGATGAAGCTCAATTCATTTTTATTTTTTTTGCATTTTATTGCAAGATACTAAGGCTCTGAGTGTGGTGGAATTCACAACCAGTCTGTGTGTTTCCCAAACGCTACACCTGCCCTTGAATGACAAGTTGAATGAATGACTGGAGAGCCAGCCTGAATTGTGTGGGGATCTGTTGGAGGGGAAAGGGGTCATGCTATTGAAATGCTAATCAGACAGTGTGTGTTTGGACTGTGTAGATGTGTTTTTTTGGCGGTGCATGTGTGTGTGTGTTCGTGTCTGCCTTCGTCTACCCAACAACCGTTGGTGACCCCATTGTCTCTTTTCCGCTTAGTTTGTTTCTTAAATGTCAGACTGGTGAAAATATCAGTTCTTGGTGATAGAAAATCCCCAATTTTGCACCTCAAATGAGACCATTGGTGTAGAAAAACTAGCAGACTGATTGATTGTTGTTGTAAGTGCACATGCTCGTAAACTTAAACAGTTAATTCTGTGTCTCTTGGGAACAGGGCTAATGGTGTGCGCTGGGAGTTGTTGTGGGGTTGGGGGTTGTTGAAGGGGAGGAACTGTGGAGTTTTGAATATGGCTGATAGTTAGAAGGGACTGTGTGAACATGAAAGGGGTGGTTGAGTGTGCTGGGGTGGTTTGGGAAGACTCTTCGATGGTTAATGACCACCTGCTGGTAGTACCGCATCTATATTGTGTTTATGAATGTGTGTGTTTCTCAATGTTGCAGTAATGTTATTCCTCTGGCAAGGGACAATTTATAAAGGTCAAGGAACAATAGGGTTAGACGTCCATTAAAATTCCTTCCCTGGCGCTTGCCTTTACCCCTCTCGTGGTTTGTTTTGCCAAAGTGTTATTGACTTCTCAAACATTTACCTCTGAGAGCTTGTCAGTTAATGCTAATAAATGCTCATTGTAGATAATTTAGTAATAACATTTAGTAATAATAAGCCTGCTCTAAACACAGCGTATGTGTGGTTGAAATCACATTGTTTTTAATCTGTCAAAGTGGTCATACATATTTAAAGTAATAAAACATTTCTTAAATTAAGCATAATTGTATCATATAATGTAGTAGTGTGTTGAATGTCAGTACATGCCCTGTCTAGGTTTTTATAACTTTAAGTATTATTCTGAAATATTATTATTAGATTTTGAATTAACTATTTGAATATGTTTTAATATGTAATAGATTCATGTGATGACAAAGCTACATTTTCAGCAGCTTCTTCAGTGTCACATTATCCTTCAGAAATCATTCTAATATGCTGATCTGAAATGTTTCTTATTATCAGTGTTTAAAACTGTTGTTCTTCAGTATTATTTAATGAATATAAAGTTAAAATGAACAACTTTTATTTGAAATATAAATCTTTTGTAAAATTCTAAATGTCTCTCTTGATCAATTTATTGTGTCCTTGCTCAATAAGAAGTACAAAAATATGTATATATATATATATATATATATATATATATATATTTAAAAAAATCTTACTGGCCCCAAACTATAAAGCTATATATTATTATATATCATTTTTATTCTAACTTTTGCTTGGTTTAATATCATCCGCCCTTATACGGTATAAGCTGATGCTGTATACATGGGTACTGTTCATAAGTCAATCCAGTTCTCTTGTCTACTGCATTTAAGATTAGCCATTTAGCAGCTGGTCTGACAGCTTTAAATATCGATCTGTTATGAAATGCTGTATCAGGCCTGGTTGTTGCGTGGGCAGCAGACAATCTGTGCTTGACCAAGGGCACTATCTGCACTACCATTTCATGGACGTCATAATGCAAAGCTCAGCAAAAGATATAATTCAGAGTTACAGCTAGGACAAGAGGTTAATAGCAGTTTGGACACTATAAAACCCAATAATGTGGTGCATCCAGACTATTGCTCTGCCAAGGGAGAGGGGTGGATGAACATTTTGTGACAGACCTTTTGAAGTCAGTGGTACACTTTTATGATTGTGCCTGGATGTTAGAGCAACTAAATTGAGAACCATATTTCCACTTGTCTCGACATGCTTTCAAAGGGACGCCTACACATGCTGTGGAATAATACGGTAATTTGCTTAGCCAAGTGCCCCATGCAGTATTGATTGTGTAACTGCAGCTCTGGATGGCCTTTCTGTATGTTTTTTTGGGTTACCATTTTCAAGGTCAATAAAGAGTTCGAAGGTGTTTCGCTTTGATACCATCCAGGGAAGGGCGGCCGACAGTTTTAGAGCCCCGAGAGCTGGATTATGACTCATGGCTCCTGGTAAATCCACACTGTCTTTTGTCTGCTGACTGTGTAGGCAGCGAGATGGCCAGCTATCCAGCTGCACTTCAACTGAGATCTCAAACAAAACCAGCCAAGCGCAGTTGATACAAAAATGAGCAACCAGCTTCAATGTCCCCCACTAGCATGTTTCTGTTGTCACTTTGGTAACATAACTGACAGTAATACTATTAGTGTACTAAAGTATTTTAGCTTAGCTGGCTGGCTTACAGGTTCATTAGGGTCGTTAGCCAAAACTAGCATTAAGCAAAACAGTCATCTCAAAGGTAAAACTATTTCAAGATAGGCTTACAGGGTTTAAACTCTAAGATAATTTGTTGTTTTGAGGTAGTTGCTGTATAGATTCGGGATGACAGCTGGTCCGAAATGTTTGTTTGAAGTGGGCTGTTACCTGAAATATCCCCCAAAACAGCAGCTACTGTGTGTGTGGTAGGGATCACTGTTGTCTGAGAGGCTTTTGAGAGAAATTGTAGAGGCTTTTCTGTCATGTTCATGTGCACACTTGACATTTCTTGTGAGCTGCACTTGAAAGGCTGTGAATATGTTGGTGCACTTTGGACGCTAGCCAGAATTGAATGCAGATCTGTAAAAGAGTGCTTTTCTTCTCCAGATTTACAGAGAAAAATTAAACCGCATCTAAACATGAGCACAAAATTTAAGAAAATGGCTCTGCTTTCATGGAGGAAAATAATCTAATGATGCATGTGAGTGAGATATCTAGGTGCATTCCTCCATCACGCATCTTCTCCTAGACTTCACAGACAAAACATCTCTATTATTTATAGATCTTTGGGATATGTTGTGCATTTGAATGTTTTCAGGCATGCTCCTAGACAAGAAATAGTGTTGCATCAAACTTGTTTAATCCACTACCATTCAAACATTTGAGGTTGGGTTGTTTATATGTTTTTGAAAAACGTCTCTTATGCTTACGAAGGCTGTATTTATTTGATAAAAAAATACAGAAAACCATAATATTGTGAATGTGAATATATTATTACAATTTAAAATAATCAATTTCTATCTGAATATATTTTAAAATGTAATTTATTGTGATGCCAATTCAGTCGTACACATTTTAATGCGAAATCATTCCGATATGTTTCTTATTATTATCAATATTTTCTTATTATTATCAATGCTGAAATTTTTGTGGAAACATGATCCATTTTTTCAGATTTCTGTGATTACTAGAACATTCAGAAATAGAACTAGGACTACATTTATTTGAAGTAGAAATTGTAACTTTTTTTGTTGTTACTTTTAATCAATGTAATGCATCCTTACTGAATACAATATATTTTTCCTTAAACTAACTGACCCCATGCTTTGGAACAGTAGTATACTTTCTGACCATTTCATTTAATTCACTCTCTCGATGAAAGAACATTATTATTGGACTGTCCCTTTAAGCCAACTAATAAAAGGATAATGCTTTCGGTCAGTATGACACATAAAAGTGTGTTTGATTACACAATAACCATCGACAGAATCCCACTTACACTCTGCAAGAATGCAGCGGCTTTGACTCTGCATGGACATCACTGTGTTTGAATCAATACCTGGCTGCATATTCCAGAGCAGAGTCACTGGCTTTTTAATGATGATCAGCCCACTGTAAGCAATGTGGACACACTGGTGGGTGTATTTTAGCTCTTAGCATCCCGGATTTTGGATGTTAGCTGTATTTAATCTTTAATGCAATGTAGTCTGTTCAGAAACATTGCATAAGATGCTGGAAGTACGGGTGGATCAGCAGTACTGCAGCATGACAGTGTTAGTCCATCATGTTAACCTTAAAAATCTGCAAACTGCTAAATCTGCAAACTTGCCCTGCTTTGATTATCAGTTGAAGCATTGAAATACAATTCTGATAGCTGTAATTTTAAACAGTCAAACTCTAATTTAGAACAACTGCATTAAAGTGAAGCTGCCCTTTATTTGTACTTATTTCAAAGAAAATGTGTCTAATATAAATAGTCCACAAATCATAAGATAATCAGACAAAATCAAATCACTTCATTGTCACTACACCATATAAACAGAGTAATGGTGAGTGAAATTATAATAGCAGTTTCTTTACAGCTTTCATCAGTGAAATACATATAACTCTTTTAGTATTAGTATTTTAGTATAGGATTTTTGTATGTTTGTGTATTAATGCATGCCCAATATTAAAAGCAGTCTGTCAGTAGAAGAGTGTAAATAATGAATGTTAAGTCTAGGCACTTCAGATGGTGCTGTCTAAGGGGGGCTGGCAGATTCAGGTCGGGTTGGACCAAAAGCTCATGTATCTGGGCTCTCACTGCAGGAGACCCCTGCATCTCCTCTTACATTACTGCAGTCAGAGTGTATCTGATAGGGCTGCATTCATCATAATTCCTGCTCAGCATGGAGAACCTCTATTATGCTGGCAAAGCTTCACTTTAAGACGATGCAGATGTCAGTCATCAGTAATCTCCTCCACCGCTCTTATCTCCAAAGATCCAGCCATGTGGGAAGTATCAAAGGTTTACTCAGATTTGTGACTCGACCTGTGATGTTTAATCCTGAAAACTAGCTGTTACATTACCTTTTCGTAGGTATAATCTCAGATCAGACCAGACAGACTTGAAGATTTGTTTCCTTAAGTCTTGTAATAAATGCACAGGACTAGTTTATGCTAGTTATCCTGCAGGTCCAGCTAAATAAGTACAAATGATTTAGTAAATAAAGGTTATTGACGTGTGTTGTTCAAGAAAATACCATTTCAGTCATTTTGGTTCCAAATTTCATGTTTAATTCAGTGTGTCGCCATTTTGTAATTGTTTGTGAAAATGACTAGCAATTTTGGAGTAAATCTTACACCAGATAGTTTTTTCAGTGTAGGTCTCATTTCTTCCATCTGTCATGTGGTGTGAGTGGAGAGGTGTGTGAATATGTGTGTGACCTACAAAGGAAGGTAACGGACTCGCTGAGGTGTGAATGTGAAAGGGGTCACTTCAGATACACACTAACACACTGCTGCACTCACTGAGATACACTCGGATATGAAGGAAATGCTTTTAGGAAAAGGCTGAGTTTGCGATTGAAGGAAAGACAATTGTTTTTAACGCATTGTATTTGATTTAGTAAAGAAAAAATATGGAAGAGCGAAAAATACGGAAAAGACTTAGCATAAAAAGTGAGGGATCAAAGGAGAGTAGAGCAGCTGTCTGTTACATTCCTGTGCTATTCAAGCAGTAATAATATAGAGAAGATCCCTATTAGAATTAGATGTATGTCTAAATCTGTTCCTTAGGGACCCTATACGTCAATTTGAGTGTTTACACATAAGCATGATGTTTCATTAGGACACAATATCAAACTGACTGGCATTTATTTTAAAGAAATAGAGTACAAATACATTTCAAGCAAAACATTTCACACACACACACACAGATAGATGGGTTTAAATAAAACAATAGATATGTGGTTCAATATTATGACAAAAATAATTTGTCAGACGTCAGTGGTCCATGTTTATAGTTAACGTGATAAACTACACCCGGCTTAAAGTTGCCTTCAGATGGTTAAAGTCATTTTAAATTGTTAGATATTTGATCTGTGCATTTCAATTCAGAAAAATCTAAGTTAAACTTAATTTAAAAGTGTTGAAATATATATTTGGGTTCATTGTATGACAAACTAGCAATTTATGGCTATTTATTTCTAAAAGTAGTGATTGTTCACATGGTATTAAAGTAGTGGAAAGTCTGTTTTATTGTACAATAAATTATGAATAAATGTCTTAGGCAAATTGATCATATATAAGCAAAGATACATAAACTTTCATATTAGACAGACAGAAAGTGTCAGAAATGTATGTATTTATTAAGCATATATAAAGAATGTATATGAACATATATAAGATTTACCATTGATTTAACAATCTCTTATAGTGTGATAATTAGTCTGCTCTGTCTGTGCAAATAACAAGCCACTGGGCAACATCAGCTGATTCCCATTGCCCTCCTGCCATTGAGATGTGATAGGAATTTTAATAAGTAAATTCATATTTTGAACTGCACATGTTGTAGGACAGAATGGATGTAAAACAAAAACCAAGTCAAACCTTGTGAGAGTGAGCAGAGAAATGTTCACTGTGGTGTAAATTAATTATCATTTATTTCATTTTGAGAGCACGATTTCTGTCTCTGGCATGCAATCCTTGTCCTTTTCTTCTTGTCTGTTACACTCACTATTCGTTAGTCGACTGAAATGTTTCACAGCAGTTCACCATGATGACCTTTGTCCTGTGCTGGCATCCGTTGTGTCTTCTGGGGTTAATGAGCAAAGTTTCCACAACCTTTCTTTGACCCGTTATCTTTTGTGTTAAGCTCTCGTTTCACCTCACCAAGTCGTGTGTGTGAAGAGACCACATAGTGAGTCAGAGTAATCTGATCTAGTTTTGATGTTACATGTGCATTTTGAGCAATAGGACTTTATTCAGCAGGTTTTGTATGATATCTGTTTGCAGCACGGGGAGGGGAGTCTGGGACCCCCGATCATTGTGTGCACGCGGCCGTACCCACAGTGCCAGCTGTATTCTGATGAGGACGCAATGGGTGGACGGGACGTGCAAGAGGCAGACATGGACAGTGTGGGAGACAGCGGGGCAGGATCTGAATCTTCTGATGGAGGACGTCCTGATGATAAAGGAGGAGGACTGGGTGGACTCTTTCTGCGTGGAAACAAGTCAGCAGCATGGATGTTTCTGTTTTTTGTTGTTGCGGTTTAACATTATTTGAGCTTAAGAAGCAAAAAGACATCTTGCCAGAATTTTGTTAAAATATGAATTGAATAATTATTGTTTCATTAAATGAATACAAAAATGATTACATTTAATAATAAATGTGCTGTGAGAATGAGTACATAAGGTTCGACCTGTGGGTTTGTTTTAGCTGTGGTCAGATGCGGTCCTCGGCAGCCGCTTCAGTAATCTCAGTGGAGGAGCAGTTTGAGGACTACGGAGAGGGAGAAGATGTGGACTTCACTCCCAGCAGCCCCATCCCTGATGATGACACACGCACCAATGGTTTCTCTGACCTGGGCTCCTCTCTGCCCTCCAGGTCAACTAGCTCACTTTAGCACACGCCTCTCACATGAAATACTGACATATGGGGTTATTCTGTATGATCGGTTTCATTTGATTGCATGGATGAAAAAGGGTGAATAGCATGAAATTTTGCATCGTTAGCTGTTCTCATTTGCTCTGTGTGATTCTGGTTGAATCGAGGATCCTATCATGAAATCATTAACATATTATTAGACATTCTTTTCCAACTATGCAAAATTTGAAATATCTTAGCATTTTATATGATTAAATATATTGAAATCTGAATGCTTCTACTGCCAGTATTGATCATCACTTGGTGTTTGCAGTGCTGGCCAGACCCCTCAGAAGATCAGGCACCTGTACAACAGTGAGCTTCTGGATGTGTACTGCTCTCAGTGCTGTAAGAAAGTCAACCTGCTCAATGACCTAGAGGCCCGACTCAAGAACCTCAAAGCTAACAGGTAAGAGACCACAGAGGTTCAAATGAGCATATCGCGTACTCTGATCGAGTGCTACAGGGATGATGTACAGTCCAATATAAAAGTTAGCATAACACTGGTTCCCTCAACAAAAAGCCAGGAGGATTTTTCCATTTGCTTTTAGATTATTGCAGAAAATGTGACTAACAAAAGTTTGATTCGTATACATTTTGTTCATCAAGATAATCTTAACAAAGCTTTTATGATTTTGAAGCCTAAATACTTTGTATTTATTGAGTTAGTTTGCAAGAGTGAAGGTTTGAACACAGTAAGGCTGTGAAAGCAGACTAATGAGTAGATCACTTTAATATCCCCAAAAACCTCATTTAGCTACTTGATAGCAGCAGCCTTTTTCAAGTCACACAAAAGCTTAAAAAATCACAAAGGGGTGTTATTGAGGTATTTTATGTAGTTGAATAAAAGGTGAAATTATCTTGGGCTTCTGTTAACCACAGACCTTATTTCAGACATTTAACCAAAAAACTACAACTTTTAACTCATTTTAGCACTCATTCCTGCAGCACTCTGTAAGAATAAAATGCATAAATATTGGGCAAAATAAACAATTTTTGATCGCACACAAATATTTTTCAATGTATGTTTTTTGTTATAGAGTATTGATTAATATATAGCCCTACGTGTATTTATTTACATTGATTTTCCTCTTTTCTTAATACAGGGCATATTAATAATGAAATAAAATATATTTGTTGATGCTTTTTTCTGAAGCTATTTTATGCTAAAGGATGTTATATCTAGCATGCTGTCTTATCTAAATCGTTGGTTGCATGTCTTTGTCTCCCCCTAAATGCTGTCTTTAGTGCCCTTAACTTTGCAGCATCTATAGTTCATATTAAACGGCTCAGCACTGCTCTTCTGAGAGGATTCGTTATGTCTCAGTTCACTGTAGGTAAAAGCTAGATATATTTTTATGAGTCTCTTTAATCACCCAGGTCTGTCTAAAGCTTTATCGAGAGACGGGTTTCATCAGAGGAGCTGTTACCATAGCAACAATGCTCCAGTCAAGGGTTCAGTAATCTTTGTGAATGTTATCAGTCAGTGAGGGATAACTGAGCCCCTCAAGAAAAGCCTGGGGTGTTTGAGTGGGTGTTGATGAAATCTGCTGAAATAATCCTTTTATTATTATGTGGACACCTAACAAATGTGGCACTTCAGGAGAACGACACTGCAATCATTCATCTGTAACAAGATTTAAAGCATCATGGGATTATGAGTTTTCCACCTCTGCTGCTGACACACCGGGACATGATACTGCAGACATAGATCCTCTCTCTTAAAACCCACTACATACTTGCTATTGTAGACAGACAGCTGCCCTCTAAGACAGCATCTTAACCGTCCTGGGACTACAGGAGTTATTTCAGAAGTATAGAGACAGCAGACAAATAAGCAGTAGACACAATTGACTTGTGCAACAGCACTTTTTCATCAGCAGTGCTTCTGGAAGTAATTGTCCTATTCACTTTTCATATTCATTTTCAAAAAGTCTTTGTTGAAGAGATATAATGTATAAACCAAAACGCCTAACTACCAGGAGAATAAAAACATTATAAAGTTTGAAAGTGTTGAATGATGAACTCTTCATGAACTGTTTCAGCTTTAATTTCATTGTGAAGGGGGAGGGGCTATCAGACTCTGATTATTAATGACAAAGTAGCCTTATAAAATTGCATAATGCATAAAGTAGTAGTGTGTAAGTACATAGTGTATAGTGTGTCATTTGGGATGCAGTTTATTTTTATTTATACTTTTCAGGATTAAATTAAATACATGTATATTTAGCTACATCACTTGTTCTACTACAATAGATTCTTTTGTTCACCAAGATTAATGCAGTGCTTTCTGAGATTGCCTTTTCATTTTTATTATTATAAATCATAATAAATCAAGTTGCTGCCTTTTGTAACCGGGCAAGAGATGCTGTTCAGTAAAGAGCTGTGTGATTTCCTCCTCTCTGGCTGAATAGGTGTGATGGGGAAGTGAGATCATGTGGCCTTCTGTGGCCTTTAGCTATTAATCCTCTGGCATTTTCTGTCCAAATCCTCCACTGCATACTCTGCTGAAGTTAAAATGCATTCATGCAAGACATGATCGGCACCACTATGAACTTCTCTATAGTGATCAGCAAACGTTTAGGTTATTGTATAAATGTAGTATTGTGTTTTAAAAATCACTGGGCAGACTTGTAGAGAGATCTGCTGTTCAATGACTGTTTAGTGTGAAAGCCTTCAGAAACTGTTTTTTGCACCAAATATATCCAGCTACATTAATAGGTCGTGACAGGTCACGGAGAACTATGTGCGCCTGCCCTTTTGAGGGCATGTGAATGCTGAGTGTATTTGTCCTCATCTCCCTTGGTTTGCAGAATGTCTGGGTTTATCATTGTTGTCGTAGTTAAATGTGTTTTGTCAGTGCTGTGATAGCTGGGTTGGATATGAGGACAGGAGAGCTGACTTGTATCTCGGCGAGCTGTTTGAGTTCAGACCTGTATGATGTAATGAAAGGAGGGCTTTAAAGAGTGACGTGGGACACACGGATACATAAACACAGGCAGAGGTTTATAATTAAGAGTGCAGGTATGCTATTTTTACTGAGGTCCTCCAGAGCTGTCTGATTATCGGTGTAATCTCATGACCAAGGACAAACTGACTGCAGTACATGATCTTGACCACTTGGGGCAGTAGTGAATTAGTAATCAGGCTCTAAATAAAACTGATTAGTAGAATTGAATCACCGAAACATTGTAGTGGTTGCACTGCAAGACTGAACGGTAGCACTGAGGAAGATACATTATAGCCTGTCTGTCTGTCTGTCTGTCTCTCTCTCTCTCTCTCTCTCTCTCTCTCTCTCTCTCTCTCTCTCTATCTATCTCTCTATCTCTCTATACCCATTAAACTGGACTTGGCCTGCATGGTATGTTATCATTTTTATGAGAAAAACAATTATAGTGATCTTTTCCATTTCTTTTTACAGCCCAAACAGGAAAATTTCCAGTACAGCATTTGGTCGGTAAGTCTCTCATCTTTTGTTATTTTCACACGATCTGTAGAATGTGAGATTACAAAGCGCTGGCTTAATATCCATTGCCTGACTATCAGTGGGTCTGAAATCACATACTGACTAGGTGCTACATTTGAATTTGAACTTACTTTTTGACTGTTAAAAAGGATGTTCTATATAGCATTAAATTTGGATGCGCTACATCCTCCATGGTGTTACTGTCACATGACCTCCACTCCACTGTCATTCATAAATCCTCTCCCATGGCCTCATGGGATAGTAAACTGTCCATCAGATTAACACTCCAGAATTCCTCACAGAAGTCATCCAGGTACTTTTTGGCTTTCGTTTCTCAAATACTATAAATTCGGACAATTTGTTTATTGTATTTTTTGCATACATTTTTTGCTATATAGTTTGGCAGTATTCGATGTTGGATGCAGCGTAAGTCACTAACTGTTCAGAGAGAAGAATGATTGGTAACTTCAGATCAGTTTCCTGATTCTCTGTTTCTCTGTGTGTCCCACAGTCAGCTCTTCCACCACAGTAACTTCAGCAGCAGTCAGGGCAGCACAGAGGACCTGTTCAGAGACAGCATCGACTCCTGTGACATCGACATCACCGAGAAGGTCCTGGAAGCATAATAATGTGGTTCATTGCTTAGGCTTAATGTTTAAAATTCAAATGTTTCAGATATACTTTTAAAGGCCACTACAATAATGTTGTTTTCCTGTGAATGTGATTCAGAGAATAAATGACTATAATATTTAACTCTTCTGTATTTCTGCTGCAGGTTGGTTATTTGGAAAAGAAGATAACAGAGCTTGAGAACGACAGTCTGGCTAATGGAGATTTGAAATCTAAACTTAAACAGGAAAACACACAACTAGTTCACAGGTAAAGAGATCTGACTATTAGTTACAGACACAGTACAGTATAAAGAGTATAGTGATACATCTATTGTAATTATCTACATGGGTGATTTATTGTTTATTACTTTATATGTAATTCTACTACCATTCAAACTTTTGGGGTCAATGAGTATTTTTTGACAATAAATTGATACTTTTATTCAGCGAGAATCAATTAAGTTGATATAGAATTACAGTAAAGACATTTATAATGTTTTTTAGAATTCTCTATTCATCAGTCCTGGTCAAATACGAAGCAACACAACTGTTTTCAACATTAATAATAGTATTATTATTAATAAATGTTTCTGCTGCAAATCAACATATCTGAATGATTACTGCAGGATAATGTGATTCTGAAGACTGTAGTAATTGCTGCAAAAATGTCAACTTTGCATCACACGAATAAATTACATTTCATTTATTAGTTATTTTAAATTGTAATATATTTCACAGTATTAGTGTTTATACTCTATGAATCCTTTGTCACATGAATGCAGCCTCGGTGATGTATGCATGTGTATTATATGTTTTCTTATGTCTGTATCTGTTTGATCATGTTTATCCGTCAGGGTACATGAGCTGGAGGAGCAGATCAAAGATCAGGAGACGCGTGCAGAGCAATGTTTAGAGGAGGAGCTGAAGAGACACAGAGAGGCCTACAGTAAGATGGAGAGAGACAAGAGTACTGAGATCGAACTGCTTAGTAACAGGTACCTAGTCAGAAAACTCACAAACCATGTATATAAAGCACGTGGAGGTTTCAAGACCTTAAAACACCTGTTTAGAAGGGCAGTGTGTGGCATGCTACTTTATAATGGAGGATTTCTCCCCACAGGGTCCAGCAGCTAGAAGAGGAGAACGCAGAGATGAAAGTGAATGTGTGCAGACTCAAGTCTCAAACTGAGAAAATGGACCAGGTCAGATATGCATCAAATCTCAAGCTCTTGAGTAGAAATCCCTTGACCATCACCACAACCACATAACCCACATCACACATCAGGTTACGCATCAAATGGTTTGTTTAACAATTAAAAGATAGCACTTTCTTGCACTTAAACACTCATCGACACACATTCTCACACTCATTTTCACACTATTACTTCTGACCTCACTGAAGCATCTTTTGACACATTTCAGCAGGCAGTGAAGTCCCTGGAGCTAGTCAGTGCTAACAGCACACTCTTTCATACTGCTTGCATTAGCTAGTGTAATGATTGCGAAAGCTCCTGTCTGCCTGACATTAGCAGTGCAGAGCCTGTGAGGCTTTGATCTCTGAGATGGAATGAAACATTGACTTTTTATGCTGTAGCCTTTCCATAAAGCTAAATAACTAGGTCATTGTCTGATACAGCTAAAATAAATTAAAGGTCCTCTTGTGGACTAGGCTGAAAATGCATTTTTTAAGTTTCAAATCAGCTAAAGAGTCTACATTTATGGTGAAATTGTTGTGAGATTTATTGCTGATTTGAAATGCAGTGAAACAGACAAAGTCAACACAAGGTCGATGAGACTGAGAGTCGTACTTGAGCCTATTGCCTGCCTAAGAACTGCTGCATTAGGGCCCAAAATGGCTGCCAAGTGAACTGACTTGTCTTAAGGTTTTTTTTTTTTTTACTGAAGTCATATTTATTGGTATAGTGTTTTTATAATACACATTGTTTTAAAACAGCTTTTCAAGAAATAATAAAGTTATGTCTAAAATGTCTTGAATTGGTACTCCACCCAAAAATAATTGACCATTTACTCACCTTCATGCCATCCTAGATGTATTTGACTTTCTTTATTCTGCGGAACACAAATGAAGATTTTGAGAAAAATAATCCATCTCTAGTCCATAAAATGCATGTGGATGAGACTCTCAGGGTTGACACTTTAAAAAACACCCTTTAAATTCATGCACTCAGAAATAAAGGTATGAAAACTGTGGTTTTTGAAGCAACAATGTTAAGGGTCCCATTCACTTATATGGACTATTTTTCTAAAAATCATTGTTTGTGTTTCATATATAAAAGTCATATATTTGGGATGACATGGATGAGTAAATGATGAGAAATTTAACAGAGAGTTTTAGGGCTAGGCGATATGGCAATATAAATGTAATCAATTACGGATTATATGTATATTGTATGTCTGTATAATTTTATCTAGCAGATAATCAGATATATCAATGGCACAGTGTCTTGGGCACAAGACTGAGCATTCAGATGCAATCAAGAGATTTATATATTAGTTGGTTTTGTTCTAAGAAAAAGTAAACTGTTCTCAAAATTTATGAAATATTGTGTGCTGTCTTATGTAAATGTAACCACTTGTCAAAAAATGTGATGTAAGTTTTTACAAATTTAATTAGCAGTTATTTATGTGATGATGTTGAGAAATATGTGGGTATGGCTTTATTTTTAATCAGTAATGTCTTGCTGTTGAGACAAGAATGATTTTGGACAGAATATCCTGTATATAGTGGTTCAGATTACTTCTATCATGGTAGAGATTTTGGTCACTCACTATGTGTATTTGCTTGTATTTCTGTGCACAGGAGAAGCAGCGTATGACAGATAAACTGGAAGACGCAAGCTTGCGTTTGAAGGATGAGATGGATCTGTACAGGAAAATTATGGATAAACTTTGGCAGAACAGACATGAGTTTCAGAAGGAGCGAGAGGCCATGCAAGAGGTAGCACAGTGTCACTTTTACTGCAGATCACAATTATACATAAACATAAATCTCCAGACCTCTCACACAATTCTCATGTGCGTGTAGCTGATTGAGGACCTGCGGCGTGAACTGGAGCACCTACAGCTCTTTAAACTGGAGACGGAGAAGCCCGGCCGTGGCCGAAACACCACAGGACTGTCCGAGTACAACGCCAAGACTCGAGAGATTGAACTGGAGCACGAAGTAAAACGGCTTAAGCAGGTACAGTGCAAAGATATGGTCATGCTTATTGTGCTGTCTGTGATATATTATCTAACAATATCATTGCAAATCAATCAGGTCCATGATTGCTTATATGATACATAGTATAGTATACGGTTTCTGTGTATACTTTACATCAACTGTCAAGCTCCAAAAAGCACACAAAAGTTGCTTATGCACTGTATTTAAAAACATTTATTATGCACTGAAAATTATGAAGATATTAATTAGAATTGCTATAAGTAAATTACAGTATACTGTGTATCAGTGGTTCTCAAACTTTGTGACTCCAAGTCCTTCCACTCTCCAAAATAATATTAATGTAGTCTAAGATATTTCTGCGGAAATAACAAAGCTGCTTGTTACCAATTGTTGTTGAATTTTTACAATTAATTTACATAAACCACAATTGGCAATATATTAACATGTATAAAATTATTATAATTACATTCCACAATTCTAGGCATTTCAAGAAATGAATAGGGTTCACACTTTTCTACGACTAGTGAATTGACATAATTCCATTCTTTTGTGATTATGAGATTAAATGTTTAAAATCACAAATTTGAAAAAAAAAATCCTGGATAATTAGAAGTCATGTTTATTAGAGACATTTCTGTGACTTTTCCAGGTCTGTAAATCACACTTAAAAACTGCCCTTATATACAGTAAGCTGGTTCATATTAAGCCATTGTGTGGCTCCCTTGGAAGTGTGCCGAAGCCCCTAGTGAGAACCACTGCTGTATATTATATATGTACACTGTTTACCTCCTTGCATTCAGTAGGATTTGCACACTGATGCGTTTAATCTTCTAACAGGAAAACCATAAACTCCGAGACCAGAACGATGATCTGAACGGACAGATTCTCAGCCTCAGCCTGTACGAGGCTAAAAACCTGTTCGCTTGTCACACCAAGGCCCAGTCACTGGCAGCAGAGATAGACAATGCCTCCAGAGATGAGGTGAGAACAACATGCACAGTGTACAGAAGAATACTGAACCTCGTTAAGTTGCTATGCTTGGTCCCGTTGAAGGATCGCATATTAGTCCCCACCCCCAGTGCATTATGGGTGATGATGTTTTTCTACTTTATTGACTGTAATCATGTTGCATGGATTTGTTTGTTAAAAATTGCTGTTCTACCTAGAATTAACTACTTCTATTTATATTAAAAGAATAACTTTTTTTTAAAGAATCGCCCCTTTAAGTAGCTGAAAATTGATCACTGAATGACTCTGTATGTTAATATATAGTCACATTTTTATGTTTTGTTTTCATTTTGCATTTACATTAAGAACATTAGCAGATGTTCTAATCTAGACGAACCTACAAAATGTCCTTCAGCTTTACATGAAAGACTGCCAGATCATCATTTTTTTGTCACTCATTTGGTCAATCTCTCCCTGTTTCCAGCTGGTTGAAGCTTTGAAAGAACAAGAGGAGATCAACTTCCGTTTAAGGCAGTATATGGACAAGATCATCCTGGCTATCCTCGACCACAACCCCTCCATTTTAGAGATCAAGCAGTAGGCTCCTGAGAGCGGATAGAGGACTCACGCTCGGCAGAGAGCTCCCCCTTCAGGCCAGGGGTGTGAAATGCACCGCTTCTGCCCCCTTACACCAACTCATCATGTATTTACAGAGCAAGTTGCTGTCGAAATGATCGTGTCTCTCATGTGCTCCGTCTCTCACACGTCGGTCACTACTCATGTCATCACGCTGAGCGTTTAGGCTGTAGAAATGACAAAAACAAGTGATGAAACTGGAATCTAGAGTAGAAGTGTACTTTCACTCAGTTATATACACACTACCTCTGAGTATGTACAACTCAGTGTTGTATTCTACACATGAATAAAACAAGTAGAATTATATTAAATATCACATGATCACGCCATATAGGAGAGCTATACGTGCACCCAATGGCATGCGGGGTTTATTAATATTATTTGAGCATTTAATCAGCCCTCAAGAATTTCTTTATAAAGTGCTGTTTGCCTATGAAGAGCATTCGAAAGGGATGTTCTCTGCCAACATACATTGTGGTCTGAGGTTGAAACTATAATAAAGTCATGTCAGTCCATCCCAAGATGCACTGCTGTTAATGTCTGATTGTTAATGGCTTTTAGTTGGGCTGAAGTGATCTTACAGCTCCTAACTAACGGGTCTGTGCTGACCATCGGCATCCTTTGACTGAGTGAGGGGTCACAGAGAAGCACAAGTGAACGGAGTACGGACGACACCGTTGTACAATATAGTATATACGTAGAGAAAGAAACTCTATTGAAAATGTGAAAAGAAAGGTTTATTTTTCTTAGAAGTTTAAGGAAGAAGTGGATGTTACACATAATGAGTGAGAGGTAAATGATTATGATATAATGAAGTCTTCTTGTTTAACAAGAACTACAAAAGCCCCAAAATGATGGCCATAATACAGTCAGAATAAAACATTAAGATCATGGTCCATATCTCTACTAGAACAATGCATTGTCTAAATTCAAATATATGCAAATCCAATGTATACTATTATATAGTATAATAGTATGTAATATATACTATATATATACTAATGTTAAAAAGTTTGGGGTCAATAAGATTTATTATAAACAAATGTATTCAGCAAGGATTCATTAAATAGATCAAAAGTGACAGTAAAAGCATTTATAATGTTACAAATGAGTTTGATTTCAAATCAATTCTGCTTTGTAAACATTCTATTCATCAAGAATCCACAAAATGATTACGACATGTTTCATATTAGAATGATTTCTGAAGGATCACGTGACACTGAAGACTGAAAACTGTATTTTTGATCAAATTAAAATGCAGCTTTGGTGAGAAAAAGACAATTCTTTCAAAAATATAAAATCGTACTGATCTTAAACGTAATTTTTGTTCTCACTTGGACGATATTGTGCATCAGTGCCATGGGTAAAGGAAGCTGCATACTTAATAAAAGTGCTTGAACTACATCCCATGATTGTATCACTATGCCACAGTATTCTGTATTCCCATATTCCAACATATTCCCATTTCCCAGATTTAGCTAGTCAGCTTCTATGTGAATCAGTATTTTGCATTCTCGTGTAGTTTGGGAAAGGAGCCCATACTGCTACATGCTCGATTGTCACAAACTAGTTTTGCTTGTTGCACAAATTGTACTGAATCTGTTTCTTTGCATGGTCTTAATCTCTTTCTGTTTGTGCCCTTTATTTGGAATCTAACAATTAATGTTTCGGTTGTTTCAATAACTATTAATCTGATCGATTATAGAGGAACTTTTATATCTTTCTGTTCTCTTTGTGTTGTAGCATTTTTCACTCATTGTAAATGTTGTACAGAAACTAGTTAATATTTGTATTGATGTGCCACTCATCAACCTTAATGAATAAAGGAAAGGCTGTCTTTTATACAGTTTTATGAGAAATGACAAGTTAGACATGCAACGAAGTACTGTATAAATCATTGTAACCTTACTCATCAGTGACAGTCACAGACAAGACTCGTTCTTCATTGTCAATTTAAAGAAAGGAATTTGATTTTGAGCAGGCAGTTCTGAAGAAACACCTATATTAAAACCTTAATGTTTCATATCATTTCTATGACCAAACCCTGACTCATTCCCAGGAACAATGTCACTGTGCTGTGTCTGTGTCCACTGCTACAGGTCACACGTAACACAGTTGGACATTATTTCTGTGGGTCATGGTTTACAGAACTGCTTTTATGTCCTTTTAGTTGTTATAGAAAAAGATGGACCTTTCTCTTGTCCGGTTTGTGGGTATGTAGCTAGATTACTATTACTCATTTATATTTACACAAGTAGAAAAGGACAAATGAAAAAGCTTTCAGAAAATTCAATAATAGTTTAAAAGCCTCAAGAGTTATGACACATTTGAAATGTACAATAAACGACTTGTTTTGGCATGACTTAAAATGACAAGAGCATTGAATTCTTTGTCTTCGTCAGTTTTTAACACATGAACAGATCTATTTTATTTTGGAAACAACTTGGCCCTATCCCAAATGGCACCCTAAACCCTTGCAGTCTTCCTCCGAGTCCACTTTCGTGACGTAATGCCGCTTTGACTGTCTGCTGCAGAGCTCGCTCCAGTGTGGACTCGGCAGAAGTGCGGATCGAGGGCGCATAACGGCCGCAAAGCACCCTTCTGAACGTTAAAATGAGGAATGGGACACTCTGCGGTCTGCGCACGCGGCGGTGCACATGAAGTGTTCCGTTTGGGACAGGGCCTTTGTCTGCTTCAGTATGCACAAAGTGCAATTTTGTCTCCGTCTAGTGGACAAAGCCTGCATCATCACAGGAGGCCAGGAATAGTGGCATCAAGGAGAGATGTAAGAAAATCATTTTAAAAATGTGCAATTCTGTGGATTAGCAACAATTTATATATTTATGCAATGGAATATCAACAATCGTGAAAATCTTCAAATCTATTGTTTTGATTTGGACCAAGTAATGAAATATAAAAAAACGATTTAGTATTTTATAGCAGGATGGATTTGTGTCAAACCTCTTCAAAGTGATCTAAAGGAATTGGTGCTCTACACTACACTTAAAAATAAAGAGTTTCTTTGTTGGCAATGATGGCTCCATGAAGAACCTTTAACTTCCAAGAAGCATTGCACAAAAGTTTCCTGGAAGTGGAAGAAGTTTCTTTAAATGTGAATGTTCATGACACATAACACAACAATGGTTCTTTTAAGTTTTCTGTTCACTGAAAGGTTCTTTGGAGAATCACACCACTACAAATATCCCCATTTGGAACCTTGATTTTTGACAGTAGCCTATAACTGAATCCTATTTGAAAAGCAAGAATTTTGTATTTTATTACCCCTCATAATCTTCAAGTGGAAGTGCAGTTTCCAACTGTATTGCACATAGGTATAACACGTAACTGATTGGGCCAAATGTAAGTCTTCATGGATCAACCACAATATTTAGTCAGAAATGCCTCTGACACTGAGTTTACAGCTGATTGAAATATAACCTCCCTAAAATAAGTGAATAAGTAGTTCAGTTCGGGTGGAAAGGTACACACTTGTCTGGAGAGTCTGGGAATCACAAGGATGTCTGGTTCTCATCTGCAGATCTTTCAGCTTTCATTCACAATGCAGGTGTGTTTCAATAGGAGATTGCATGACATGTAAACAAAATATTATTGATTGGATGGCTAAGATCTGTAGCGACAAAGTAATTTACAGTATGTCAAGTTTATTGAATCTAGTTTACGCGAGCATTCTTTAACGTCCTCTTGAATAATCCACCAGGGGGTGCTACGGAGTTTATACACATCTGTCTACTATTGAATTGATACCAAAGAACTTCGGTGCTTTTTTATTTCTATGACTGAAACAGAGAAATATTCACAACAACACAACTATTAAGTCCATCCACAAACGAAGATTACCTTTAGTTACCATTTGGTGTTTTTTCAGACTTTTGTCACAGACCCTCAGAGAGCTGTCATGGGCCTTTAAATGGAAGAGATAATAGTCACATGACAAACTCACATGTAGCCTATGTGTACACGTCTCATGATATCTGCACCTCACTCTGCATTCCCAGCTTAAAGTATTTGTATTCGAGCAATATCCTCATTCTTCTCATTGCTGAGGCTCTGATAAGCCAGTCAGCTCCCGCACAATTCTCATTAGACACATCCGACAGGAATGTGCTCTTCAAGAATCACTTACATGTGTTTTATCACAGCTGTCCAAACAGAAAGCCTCCCAGCCCCTCTCCTGTATTCACTAAATGCCTCTTTTGTCTCAGGTTTTGGGGTTTTTAGGGGATATATTTAGAAAGAGAGGACTGAGACGGTTGCATGTCTCATGCCTATTCACTTTCTGAAAGCATGCTCATTGTGATCATTTCATTGTTGCATGCTCTTGCAAAGAAACAAATCATAATCTTTGATAATGTTAAACAATGGTCAAAAAGCTATTTTCACAAATTACTACTCCTTTTGGCTCAGTCCTGGAAGTAACGCCAAAGATTCAATCATTTCTTTAAGCATAATTTTTTTTTTTTAATAATATTTAGTTCACTCTCAAATATATCGAGACATAGTTTCAGAAAGGATGCATTCATTTGGTCAAAAATGACAGTAAAGTCACTGTAAGATACAAAAGATTCCTATTTCAAATAAATCCTGTTCTTTTGAACTTTTTATTTATCAAAGAATCCCGATCATGGTTTCCACAATAATATTAAGCAGCACAACTGTTTTCAACACTGATAATAACAAGAAAAGATGTAGTTTTACCCCCTCATGGCAACAACACATCATCTTCTAGTTATGATCAGTGATGAAAACAGTTGTGCTGCTTAATATTATTGTGGAAACCATGATCGGGATTCTTTGATAAAGTTCAAAAGAACAGGATTTCATCCAAACAGATCTTATTGGATCTTGCGAATCTGATTAATGTTCCACGCTAACATGCTTTGTGAGTGTTGGATCAGGTCCGTACTGTTTATCTATCCCGGCAGTCTAAAGTAACTCTCAGCTGTGAGTCGAAGTCTCTGGCTAAAGTCCAAGACAGCCCATCCTAAAAGGAGATCCGAGAAAAACCTGAAAGTGGGACAGACCCTGTACGTTGGGTTCCTCACTTATGTCCTCCTTGCTCTTGTGAGAAGGAGGTCATTCACACCTTGCAGTGCTCAATCATGAGGAGCAGCCGCGCCTGGCCCAAATACAGCACTACATTCCCCTAGCAGAGAGGTAATGTAGCACACACCATGACAGGCGAGTAGAGACTCTGAGGTCTGCTGTGGGGGGGGGGAAACAGCTGTGGGCTGCAGCAACATTGACAGGCCATTTAAAACATATAGGGCTAATAGCTTGAAGTCAACTTCAAAAAGGACCCTATTTATTTTCTTAAAGCATGCTCATTGTGATCATTTGATTGTTGCTAGGAAATTATCCAAGATCAGATTTAGTCCACTTTTTTCTGCCTGTGTTGTTTTGTCAGTAACAAGCTGTTTGCTTCCTACTTTTCTATACAGCCGATACAAATTTATAACTATCTAGATGAATGAGTTTTTAATTCTGATGCGTAGCTTTAAAGAGATAGCTGCCCCAAAAATACAATTCTGTCACAATTTACAGAATTAAACAGGACACTTCAGTCAAAAAAGTGTTACGGTTTCCATTAGTTTTCATATATTTTTGTTTACTTATTTTTTACTACTATTTTAACAAGTATTTAATAATTTTTGTTTTACTTTTAGTTATTTTAGTACATGAAAGTAATTAAAACTGATAACTTTTTTACTATTTTAATATGGTTAATTATTATTTGAATTAGAGTAACAAAAGAAAACCAAAAGGTTTTTATAAGCTGGTTGGCTGGTCTTAGCTGGTCTCCGAGCCTGACCAGCTAAAGAAGTGTTCAACCCCCAAAACCAGCCTGCTGACAGCTATGACAGATTATAGCCAGGCTGGATGACCAGCTAAAACAGGCCAACCAGCTTAGGCTGATTTTAGCTGGGATCGTTTCAGTTAATGATAAAAACTCGGATCCAAACCAGTATGACTTTCATTCTACGTCTTCTTTTCCAAATGAATGAATGTTGTGTTGGCTTGGAACAACATGAGGGGTGAACTATCCCTTTAAGTCCCTGTTGTCCATACTGAGTGATTTTCTCACAGGGTGCTGTTAAGGGGACTCATAAACCTCCTCGCCAGAAAATCGATCACCAGCTTGTTAATTGCTGCTCTCTACGTGAAGTCTGCCCTCTGGCCATAAAAAGATCACGTCCAGCGGGTCATCTTCACTCGGGTCTTTTGAGGGAAATTGTCTTTAGTGAGGTTTCACTCTTTGGGAAAAATCAATCTGAAGGCCTCTCATGTAGACAAATAAGAGGACAAAAGATGCACTTTATGATAATTCCCACATAAGGGCCTACTGAATTAAATAAAAAAAAGAAAATAATCAAGGTCCAATTTTGGCTATTAACACACCGCTAACTATGCCTTTTGCCTCAGTAAACACCTAATTTACTGCTTATTAATAGTTTAGGTATCAGGCAGGATAAGGGGTGTAGAATATGGTCATGCAGAATATGTGCTTTATAAATGTGCTTTATAAATACTAATAAACAGCCAATATGCTATTAAGCAACTAGTTAATAGTGAGAATTGGTCCCTATACTATACTATATAAGTGTTACTGAGTATTTTTGGATAGGCCACATGGGTTTCACACAGCTTTCATTCAGTTTGCTGTGTAAAACACTGTGTATGCTCTCTCTCTCTCCCGTTTTTAAAGGGACAGATCATCTAAAAATGAAAAATCTGTTGAGGAACATGAAAGAAGATATTTTGAAGAATATCTTAATAGACCCTTTTCACAGTCTGTGATAACAGGTTTCCAAATGTATTAACATAATAAATCTAGCTAAGTTTTTTAGATTTAAATTTTAATGTAATTTCAAATATTTTCTTCTGCTTCTGAGAACCCAAAACAGAGTCAATATGATAAAAGCCAGTGGGGTCTAATGTTGTTTAGGCCCCAACATCCCTAAAAAAAGATCTTATTTCATGTTCTCCAGAAAAATTAAAGAAATGCATTTGTGTTCAGAATGGCATGAGGGTGAGTAAATGGAGACTGAATGTTTATTTTTGGGGTGAACTGTCCCTTTAAGTAGTTTGGCTTTTCTTGGCCTGCAATGCAGTATGAATGACACAGCATCAAGGGACTTTATGTGCAGTAGTCTCTTTACAATTGAACATATGGAAACTTTATGGCCATATGGTGTTAATTACAACATTACTTGGCAGAAGTCATTGAGGTCTTAAGAACAGCATTTTGAATATGGGCTACAGAAGAGATAAAGACAAATTTTGTGGGACTTTGGATCCCAAATTACACTTTGTGAAAAAAAAAAAAAACTTTGGAGAGCATGGAGTGTGTGACTCAGTGTGTGTATGTGTGTGTGCTGTAAAGGGGAACTCCGATCTGTCCAGGCATGCCTCCAGCACTCTCTCTTTCCCATACAATGACTCATAGAAACGTGCTGTTTAAAGTAGGGGAATTCTGCCCTGGTCTGGCTGCCTGGCACATTTGGGGCTAATGTTAGACAATGGCTTGTGGAAAGCTCATGCTAAAAAGCACTAGCCAATGAGAGCCTATAACAGTACCGCTGCAGTGTTTTTGGCATATCGTACTGGAATGTCATTTGGCAATAATCAGTTTGTCAGTCTAAATGCAGAGCAGAAACAGATTCCAGCTTGGCATTTCAGGTTCTGTGTAACTGATGGAAAAACAGATTGCAGTGTTGAGAAATTTTCTAGGTTCTGGCTTTGCCAAACTCACCAATGGGGAGCAGACTTAAACAGTTTCCAGGCAACTGTGCCGGTCCTGCCTGGAGAGAGTGCCAAGCTGCGCGTGGAGCCATGTGGGTCGTGTTATAGTCCTGGCATTCCTGTTCATCTAGCTCATCTACTGCCACCAAGCATGAGTAGATCACACGGTTCTGGACGTCTCCTGAGATCATGGCACTGATGCTTGGGTAAGGACATACCAGCGTGTCTTCACATCTCAGTGACTCTTGAATCTCTGTTGACACTTGTAATGACCCCAAGCTGTCAACTCAATCTGAAGTATTTAATCAGATTAATATGCATATAATTCAGTCATGCTTACTAGACAGTGTGCCTGAAGCCACCTTATGCGGGTGCAGATGGAAACCGAAGAGGATTATGATACTTTGAGAGAGCAGTCCCATTCATCAAAATGGCATTTGCTCAAACTGCACAGAGAAATCGGTTCCAAACTTTAAAGGGCCCTCTAAAAACCCACTAGAATGGAAAACCAGCTTTGTTGGGGGAAAAAAACAATTAGAAAGTCATTTTACAGAACACACTCAATGTAAAACTTTAAATACCACATTTGAAGCTCCCGGTAACTTGAGCTGGTAACAGGGCTCGCAGTGACCTATGTTTGTAACACAGAAAACAGTCATCACATGTGAATTTCAGGTATGAGTTTGGTATGAGAAAAGCAAATGTTTGAAGCGCTGAAAAACTGCTGTGGCTTACAGTCTTGAAAGGAAGAATAATGTCATCGTGAACAGATTGTTGAATCTAGATTTGAGCTGCTTCCTGAAAATCCAGGAAAATCTCAGAATGCGTTCTTCCATGAAGGAAGCTGTGCAAAGAAAAAACATTATTTTACATGTTTTCTATAAAAATATAAGGTCACACTTTATTTTAACAAACCATTAACTATGACTTTTGCCTCAATAAACTTCTAATTAATAGTCAGTAAAGTAGTTGTTAAGTTTAGGTATTGTGTAGGATTAAGGATGTAGAATATGGTCATGCAGAATATATGCTTTATTTATTTATTTAGTCATTTAGCAGACGCTTTTATCCAAAGTATATTATAAGTACTAATAAACAGCTATTATGTTAAAAATAGGCATGCTAATAAGCAACTAGTTAATGAGAATTGGTATCTTTACTAAAATGTTACCAAATATAATATTAGAACAACATGCTATATAGAAATTATGATGGGGCGAGGATAACTTATTTTTATTATACGTGAAATGTATTGGAGAGAAATCTGGAATGGGATTGAGACATGATTCAGGCCTGACTTTAACCTCTGTCCCTTTGGGAAAGCCACGGCTCTATGATACTGCTGTACCATGGCAGTTTTCGTTAATGACACATTTCACTTAGTGGTGTTGTTGGTATTCCTCATGAATATGAGGAAATGAGTCAGACCTGATGATCTTGTCATCTTTATTGTACGCTCCCACACCCAGCCCATCTTTCTGTCTGGCTCAAGTGCTTGTGTTGTATCTTCTGGTCACCAGAGAACAGATGTTTTCCAGGACATCATCGAGTAAAAATCTCTTCCTCTACGTCTCCTGTGCTGGCCATATGACAATTATTAGAGCAGATCGTCGGAAAGGTGCGAAGCCTCCGCCTTCATCATACTAGAGATGTCAAGACCACATGACCACAAAGTGCTAATGATGCTATTTTGAGACGCTGGCCAAAACGTCTATTTCATATTAGCCATCTTAAAATGAGTTCTGTAGGTTCTGGCGTTTATGCATGAGTTACTGTGAGTGGGAGGAGGTCTCATTAAGTTCACTTATAGCTGTAGATGGGAGCTTTGGGTCAGGGTAATGTGGGTATTTGTCTGACAATGAAACCTGCAGACACAGGCTTAACTACATAAGTCAATGTTAACATTGGCTCTGAGCTTTGCATTGCCTGAGTGTTTCATCATCATGATTTAAGGCTAAGCTACAGATTTACCACACGAGTTCTTTGTCTGTGTGCAACCACCAGTTGTAATACACCCAGTTTCGTATATTGCTTGTAATATTACTAATAGTAATATTTTAATGACATTTACAGCCTTTGAACAACATAAAATAGTTTGCATGATGCTATATATAAACGAACTATTTTAATTAAACAACACCACACAAACATGCGAGTTGTTCTGAGCAGCCTACATCAGCTCAGAAGAGATTCAAACATCCAGCTGTTATTAAGAAATAATCCAATCTGATTGGCCGAACATTCACCCGAATTTGTTATTATATTCCATTTTTTAATAAGCCTATATTTAATTATACAGCTCTCAATTATATCACTTGTTAATAGGAGGCATAAAAAACATCATGTTTTGCCAATTGTCTTTGTTTTCACTTGTCCATAAACGCCTGTTGATTTGAGTGAGTCATTGAATCTTTTAGTGAATCGATTCGTTCAAACATACTGATTCATTCGTTACACAAACATCGCTGTGCGTTGCTTTGAGACGCTTCGACCAAGTTTTTCTGCTTTTGACTTAGTTTTGAACTATTTTCACGCAATAATACAATTACAGAAAGAGTATACTGGTGATACTGTGTCTAAAATTTGAGTTATGTAGGATTACATTCTTGTTTATTTAATTGTTAAAAGCAATGTCTCGTTTTATGTGAGAGGTGTAGGAATGAACGTCTTGGCAGAACTTTCTGTAAGTTTAACTCGATATATTAGAGTTGTGGTTTATCTCTGTCACACATGGAAGCATGATTAGTTTTTGTCTTTAGTTGCTGATAGCGTTTCTGATTTATACCGGAGCTCCGTGCCTCAGGCCTGACCTCTCAAAGCATCATGTCTCTATAAATCAGCCTTTTCTCCGTTTCTATAATACACACTAGATGAGGATGTAAATAGTTCGAACATACATCGTAATCCCCTCTAAAAGGGTGAAACTGAGTGTGAGGGTGTGTTGGTTTCTCCCGCGTGCTGGGGCAGATCGCACCATCAGGACAGCATCAGCACGTCCTTTAGTAAAGGTGCAAAGCGTCGCTAACTAAAAATATCTAACAAAAAAATTAAAATGATCTTAAAGTTAGAAATTGACTTTAAAAAATACAAATAGAAATGCTGCCTTGGCAACTAACTAAAATAAATTACACCTAAGTACTAAAATGACTAAAAACTGAAATAAAATGGCTACATGAAAAATACATTAAAACCCCCACAAACTAAATAAAAAAAAGCACACAATAGAATTGACTAAAACTTGAACTAAAATAAAAATGATTAATCAAAAATAAAATAAAATTACTTCAAACTATTAATAAATGCCATTATGGAAAATAAATAGTAGGCTACTAAAATAACATTGACCCAAAAATCTAAGACTTGATAATCTGGGATTTAAAATGTAATTTAAACCTCAAAATAAATGGAAGGTTTAGTATTAAAAAAACATGAAGGCATATGTTATGATGTGAATAAATAAATAAATATGTGCAGTATTATATCAGTATTAAGATGATCTAGAATAGATTACTATGTCAATTCAGAAGCAAAATAGATGGTCAGGTCTTTTCCCATTGAAGCTCAGCCTTTTTGGATCTTGTTGGAAAACATGATCATCAGATTTCACACTTGAGTCACAAATCATGACTTGATCTTCTGGCTAAATAACTTCTCTCCAATGACATATGCAGGACTTCTCCAATCACTGTAGATGACTTAAACCCTTCCCTTTTCTCACAATCGACTGCAAGTTAACATTCAGTTTATCTGCCTCCCACCAATCAACAACTGATTGACAGAACCGAGTCCCTGCCACATTTTTTACTCAATAGTCCATTCCATTTGGATATATGTCCCAGAAGAAAAGATCTGCTGAGGTATCTGCTTCATTGTGACTTTAGTTTAAAGCAAAAGAGGATAAACCAGTTAACTTAGACACTTGGAAATTCATGTTCATTTGTAACTTTTACTCAAATTGTTGTGCTGATACAGTAATATCATTTGTAATTAGAATTTTCACTAAAGGTCAAACTTTTCAACCTTGCTTTGGACCATGTTTCACATTCACCTTGGAGAGAAGCGGGTTTTCAGCCGTTTCACTGGCGTCATTATACTCCTCGTGGCCTTTGTACTGCTAACCCAGATGCCTGTTCCTCTCGGTTTGAAATGTTTTTGGAGAGACCTGGCCCTCTCCCTATATGACTCCTCCATCCATAAAAACCTTTCCTCCAGAGCGCAGTCCTCCTTAAATCATCCCTGGAATGTGGTCGTAACAGTGTATTAATGGCCTCTCTTTAAAGCAAGGCCAAGATGGCTTCATTAGTGCATGGTGGCCTGTAGAAATGCTCCTCTCGGTCCTAATGCAGACAAGTGCTGCACAAAAGACAGGAAACGGTCTAAATGAAAACGCCTGGATATTCAATGCTGAGAAGGTCCAGGTGCTAGAAGTCTAAGAGTGCTACGCCTGTGAAAGGTGTATATATATACAGTGTATATACAGCGTGTGCTGGTATTGATAATGTTATATGGCTGGTGTGCACGTGCGTCTGTGTTTGTGTTAAAGCATTAAGTCTCTCTGCATCTGTGTGTTATTGTGTATGTGTGTTTGTCAGCTGTTGGTTCAGACTGGGGCCTGGGCCCATTTCTCCTCTCTGATTGGAGAACAGAGTTGAAAAGCACAGCAGAGGCTCTCTGTGTTCCCGTGAGTAATAGCGGGCCGCTGATCCAGGGTGTGTCGACCCGCCGCACCTGCGGCTTAGTGACTGACAGAGCCACTCCAGCTCTTGGCCTACTGTTCACCAAACACTATGTTTATAGTTATTCCAAATTGCAAAAATATTGCAAACATAATTTGTGATCATTTGTACAGGATTTGGCTCGAGTATTTCAGAACGACTAGAGCAACATGTGAGATACTATACATTGATATCACTGTCACATGTCTTGTTAAGGCAAAGTTACATAACCTTTTAGATGCACATCAGGGAAGTTATTTAGTAAATGCATTCTATTGTAGTTTATGCGCATCTTATTTCCACCTAAAAAATTATCCACCTTAGGTAAGTATTACAAATAATTCTGTGCAAAATGTGCATATAAGTTGATTGAGAACCTGTTTTTTGACCACAAAATGAATCTTATAGTTCTGAAGTTTTCAAAATGGCATCAGGGGAATCAGAGTTCACAGAAAACAGATACATTTCAGTATATCGACATTTTACTGTTTCATTCAGGTTTGAAAACAATCACATTTATTATTTTCTTCTATTGAAAACCCTTGTTTGAAATATCTTGCATTATTCTAATAGTAAAACAAAAACTAAAAGTAAATATTAACCAGATATTATTTACTATTATTAATTTTGTTTAGCTTGAATGCAGTGATTTTTACACTGTACTAATAATAATTATAATTCGTTACATTTATACTATATTTATACTAATGGGTCTGTATGGGGTCGGTAAGAGTTGTTTTTTAGAGAAATCTCTTTTGCTCACAAAGTCTATATTTGCTTAATTGAAAATAATGTAAAACAGTAACTTAACATTAAAACTCTATTGCTATATAAAATCACTGTTTTGTTTTAAAATATATTATAACATGCAAAGCTCTATTTTCAGCTTAATTACTCCTTCAGTAATAAACAGTCCGGGGCAGTCGTGGCTCTAATGGATAGAACGTTGGATTTGTAACCCGAGGTTGTGGGTTCGAATCTCGGCTCTGGCAGGAATTGTTCACGACTGAGGTGAGACCCTTGAGCAAGGCACTGAACCCCCAACTGCTCCCCAGGCGCCGCTGTGTCGGCTCCCCACTGCTCCGGGTCTGTGTGCACTTGGATGGGTTAAATGCAGAGAACACATTTTACTGCTGGTTATACTCTGTATAATTGTGTATGTGACAAATAAAGCTCATCTGAGCTTAATAATTATTATTATTATTATAGTGTCACATGATCCTTCAGAAATCATTCTAATATACTGATTTTCTGCTCAAGAAACACTTACTGTTGTACTGTATAGCTTTGAAGAGAGTCTTTCACTGTATCATACTTACATTTACATTTATGCATTTAGCAGACGCTTTTATCCAAAGCGACTTACAATTGCAGTCAGGTTATACATTTTAATTAGTATGTGTGTTCCCTGGGAATCAAACCCACAACCTTTTGCACTGCTGACGCAATGCTCTACCACTGAGCCACACAGGAACACTTGGGGGTCTTTAACTTCAAAATGTTTAAAAAGGTTTAAATATAATGTTCACAACATGTTTAAAATGTTTAAATATAATAAAACGAACTGTCATCTTGACAATGTATGAAGAACATAGTGATTACAGTCACTGAGCCAGTTCTCTGTAAAATAATAAGATAGAATGAAAGACGCAGCTTCAAAGTTTCGCTTTTATTGAAATGTATGAGACTGATTCAAATCCAATGTGAGTTTATACTGGAAGACGATATCCTGACTGTTTGACTTGTTGCTTCTGGTGGAAATGAGAAAGCATGTGACTTGTCCTCGTGTGGGTGTGAGGGCTGGAGTTAAAATGAATTCCAGAAATACTTCTATTATCTTTAACGTTACTGACACACAAGCGAGAGAGCAATAGGAAACATTTCAGTGGAAATTAACATCTGGTATGTGTTTTTATATGATCAGTACATGAATCCACAGGATGTGTGACCTTTAAAGTGCATTCTGTGTCCCAGTGTGTGAACTTGTATCAGGTCTGGATAATCTATCTGGTTCTCCTGTTTCTGACCCCAGCGCAGGTTCAGGAGGCCTGAAGGATGACATACCCCGAGATGAAGTGTGCAGAAGGACCTCGTTTCTGTATCCCATTAACACCACCTCATAAAATTCTCCTACATGACATGAGCAAACTGACACCTATGTGTTAGCTGGCTCAGCTTTCTGCAGGTATGGCATATTTGGTTTTCATTTAGCCCTTGGCTCGCACGTCGGTGATGGATTGTCAGAAAACGACGTGGTTGTGGGTGCAGGGCATGGCAGAAGAATGTACCCAGCCCTTTATCAAGCCATTTGTGCATTTCTATGTGTTGTCTTGCCCTGGCAGAAGCAGCCGCTCATCTGTGTCTTATATTAGCGTCAGGAAACTCACACCTTAGCAGTGCGTCCGTCACATATTTAGAAAATTACTCTGCTGAGGAACTTTAAATAGAAGTAAACTGACTGCATAACAGCTAGGCTTTATTCGCATCGATTACAAAACATACCGGTCTTAAATTGCAAATTAACTTACTGCTAATTAAGGTCATCACAGTTTTGGGATCTGACAGCACATGTCCACTTAGAATGCTGATGTTAACTTCCATTAGAGAGTCACGGGTTGAGTTTCACACAAGCATCGGGCTCAGTGTGTGGGTCTCCTCTGTCATAAACACTGACTTGTTAATCCTGTGGGTCAAATCACTGGGCTGTTGGAGAGGGGCGAGAGATGCTGAGAATACCTGGCTATATTAAGCCACCCTCTTCATCAAAAACATCCTCTGTTTCTATTAAAGGGATAGTTCAGCTTGTCATCATTTGCTCTTCCTCATGTCGATTTAAACCCATATGACTTCATTTTGTCTGTGGAACATGATTTGTGTGTGTGTGTGTGAATGTGTGGGGTCCAGTGTTGTTTTGGACCTCAATGACTTTAATTATATGGATCAAAAGAGTTAAAACATTCTTCAAAATATCTTCTTTTGTGATCTGAAGAAAACAGAAAATCATACAGGGTTGGAAGGACATGAAGCTGATTAAATGACAGAATTTTCATTTTTTGGTGAAAATGTTTGGACTTTTAAATATCTTTCATTAAGAGCAATTACTGACATTACTGCATTAAATGATGTGTAGAAGATAATTAGGTACAACTGAGTTAATAGTTAGAAAGTAGTAAGTAATAGTCTGTCTCTCTGACTCCCTGGACTATCTTCTGGGACCCAAGGCTGAAAACATAAAGGTATATGTAATGATATACATTTAAAGACTAATATGTGCAGCATTTATTAAAAATGATGAATAAATAACAAATTGAAGGAAAAATAGTATTAGTAGTAATACTTTATAGAGTATAGAGACCATACCAATTCTCAATATTAGTTGCTTGTTAGCATGCCTATTATTAATATATTGGTAGTTTATTAGACTTTTAAAGCACATATTCTGCATGACCATAATCTAATCTTACCCAATACTTAAACTTAACAACGTCCAATCAGGAATTTATTGAGAAAAAATTCGTAGTTAATTGTTTGTTAATAGCGAGAATTAGACATTAAAATAAAGAGACCACTTTTATTTGACAAGGACATATTACATTTAGTCATTTAGCAGACGCTTTTATCCAAAGCGACTTACAAATGAGTACAATGGAAGGACAATATATTAAAATGTAATACACTTCATATTAAATTGATGAAATGTGACAGTGAAGACATTCATAATGTTATCAAAGTTTCTATTTCAAATAAATGTTCTTTTTAACTTTCTAGTCATCAAAGAATCCTCAAAAAATGTATTACAGTTTTCATTAAAATATTAAGCAGCACAACAGTTTTCAACGTTGTTAATATAAAATGTTTCTTGAGCAGCAAATCAGTATATTAGCATGATTTTTGAAGAATCATGTGACACTGAAGACTGGAGTAAATATTTCACACACACACACACACACACACACACACACACACACACACACACACACACACACACACACACACACACACACACACACACAGCATGTTTATGTGGTTTATGAGGACACATATGTATAATGACATGGGTATGACAGGTATTAAAAGAAGAAGGGGATTTATGAGGACATTTTCAGTGTTCCCATAATTCAAAACGCTTATAAATCATACAGAGTGAGTTTTTTTGGGGGAAAGTAGAAATGCACCGTCTCCTGTGAGGGCTAAGTTTAGGTGTAGGGTAGGTGTAGGGCAATAGCACATACAGTTTGTACAGTATAAAAACCATTACGCCTATGGAGAGTCCCCGTAAACCATAAAAAAATCATAATAAAAAAATATATATATAAATATATAAATAAAAAACAGATTTTCAAACATTAGTGATTGAATACCTGTAAAATGGTTTAAATATAAATGAAAAGTTGAGAGGTCATAAAGTCGTACACAATAGAAAGGTAGTTGTATTTCTCTGCAGCTGTGTGCAGTAGATGTGTTGCGGTCTGGATCTCTCATTTAGTCCATTTAGCATCATCAATTTCTACCAGTCTAGCTGGCCTGGCCCGCAATGGGCTAAATTTGGGCTCTGATGCCCCTCTTTATCTTCCTGCAACAAAGATGTCAACTCCCCTGATGTACTCATTCAAAGAGCATTCAGCACAAGTGGGTCGAGGCAGTGGTTAATTCACTGATCCAGTCTGTGCAAGCGAAAGTGTGTTTTGTTTCTTAGGGTTATTTAAGGTTGAATCCTGCCTTTCGGTTTGATAATTGCTTACAGTCTACGACCACATTTGCCAAAAATTAATCAACACTTTCACTAGACAGCTCTGGTGGAGCAAGCAAACACATAGCTCCATTAATGCTGGATTGTTAACTAATATTCACGCTTTTTATCACAAGACATAAATTACATTATTTGTTTTGTTTTTTTATTATTGAGGTCATGCTGAAGCTAAGTGTAGTATTATCATTATTTTGTTTGGTCTTTGTTTATATAAACATGATCTAAATTTGAAAATATGCTATTTGCTACAGATGTGTAAATAAAACACGTTTGTGACATGGTAATATACACAGTGATCGCAAAATGAATGCTTTTTGTGACCCAAAAAGGCTTTTAAAACAGCCTAGCTCATTATGTTCATGATAACACTCAGCTCACAAATGCATACGAATGGACTTTGTGTCTATAGCAAAACTAAGAGCTCTTGCTGTACATGCTCAAGAGGCATTTTATATTTATACTTTCAGGAAAATACTGTTTACAAGAAGGCTAGACTCATTAAATATGATGTTAAGGAAGGGTAAATGGCCTCTTTATTTCTAAGCTATCAGTTGTGTACACTGAAGTGCTGGGTGAACATGGAACAGTAATTATGTGCCAAATGTGAAAGAGCGTAGTTTGGCAAGAAAAGATGATTTATACTTGGTTCAAGCATTGTGGACATGATAAACATAGTGATCCCTGTATTTTGAAAATGTGTTAGCAAGTTAACCCTTTCTGGCACTGATTCAAGCAGTGAAAATGCACATTAATTGTGGCCCTCTCTGTGAAAACCCAGCTAAAGTCATGTTTTTGTGATTTGCTGTTTTCTACAACATAAAAATCATCCTTCATATGGTAAAGAACATTCTGTGAAAATGTACCTTTATATCTTTAATACTGACTGAGTAAGGTCATGTCAGAGATTAAAATGAATGGCAGAAATCAAACTTTGATGCTTGTTATCTCATTATTAGGTTTTGGGACTTTAGCCTGATTTCACAGAGAGGGTCACAATTGTTTGGCGCTTAGTACAAGCATTATTCATTGCAATGGAGTAAACATATTTGTTAAACATAAATATATTTTAAACACATACAATAAAATAATGCACAAAAAGTAAAAGTCCAAACAGACACTTCTCAACGGATAGAACAACATTCTTAGTCTCATCAGAGTTTGATAATAAAACATCTGCCTCAGATTAAATAAATGTAACGCACCTGTCTGTTAAAATCCGCTGATTGTGAATATTTATGCATGCAACTGTCTCAGCAAATCCTGGGGATATCAGCAAGCAAAAACATTTATTACAAATTGTTGTACCATTTATAATTTATTTTGGGATGACACCAGAAAAACAGCTGAAATTATGCCCCGCCTTTTTATGTAATTATAATTAACATTTACTTGCAGAGAATTTAGCAAAATGGCATTAAACAGTGCTTTATCATGAACTATGGCACAGAAAAGGACCAAGATATTAGACTTCCAGGCATAAACTTTCATAGCTCTTTTAATCACAATTTCCCAGGAAACCTGTGGCATGCTGACTGTCTGAATGTTTTACTTGCTCCTTTAGGTTTGTACATAAACTATCAAGCTACACTAATTTGTAACTATTATGCATAAAAGATGATGCTTTTTTGTCAAGCCAACTTTTCATTTTAATTATCTTTAATAACCTATATAATTTATCAAATTATTCTATTTAATTTTATTTTAAAAGTGCTTTTCACTATACACAAAACTTTAAAACTGTAAAAAAAAATAGAAATGAGAAATTGTTAATATACATTTATGAAATTATGGTAATACACAATTTTGTTAATTACATGTAAGTTAGTATTTAAAATGACTGAAATTACATATTTTAAAAAAGGACCTGTCTTATAAAATTGACAAAATGAATATATATTTGGCTAGTCCTGTGTGGGATATTAAAAGGCTTTGGCTGTCCATTTGGACTGGGAATAGACAGACTTCACCACAGGTTATGGTTGTGACTGCTCATATATTGCATATAATTTTGCATATACAAACAAGTCTTTACCACATTAGGGATTTGAAAATGCCCAGTTCTCAGGAAGTTGTTTTGTCCCTTTTTGATCAATTGAGCCTTTGCTAAAAGGCCTGTATCCAGAGGAAATCATGCCATGAATACGTTTGATAAATAATGTTTTCTAACAAATGTGTTCCTTGTATAAATTCATCAGTTTCCCTTTTATAAACAAGAAGTCCAATTTGTGCATAAATTCAACCGCACTCTATGCCACAATCATTTTCAAAACTTCCTAACCTGATTTGATTTCATCTTGACATTTTTATCAGATCTGTCGTCTATAGGTTCGATCGGCCAGACACTCTTTGGAAAACTTCTCTATTTGCTTGCCAAACATGAAATAACTTGAAAGTAGAGTCCCGGTATCACAGGACATATCCATGCCAGATGACAGATTGTGTCCACATAAAGCAAATATCATTTGAATAAAAGATGTTTTGTCTGTTTCTTTAAAAGACTATTTTCTTCCCTGACAGACATGCAGAGAAAATCGTTTACCTCGAGCTAAAAATAAATTCGGTGGTAGAGCACACCACAAGGCTGAAGAGCGCTGGCTGGGTACATGTCATTTGTATCGTGTTCACTATAGGACTATATCATATAATGTCTGTTCCCGCACATCACTTCATTTTCTGTGCTATCTTTCTCTTTTTCTATCTCAGCACTGCTGCCTCTCTCAGTTTTCACTTTAACAAAAGCAGATTTCATCTTGTTTCTTATATTTGATAGGATCTTTCGTTTCTCCTGGCAAATCTTTCACTGTGCACATAAAGTTTTGGCGGAGGTCTGACAGACCACAGGGCATGTTTGCGAATCATTTTAATCACGAGGTGTATGATTTATGCTGGCATTCTCTCTCTTTATTCCATCCAGCAGAGGCTTAGTAGAGACTGTGTATCTTGGTTCCGTTTGCTTAACATTAATAATGATTCGAGGAATATGTATGTATACAGCCGCACACATGAGCACACTATATAAATATATATATATAGCCAACGATTTGACAATTACACCCGGGTGAAACTACTACAGTATGTAAACGCAAACTTGAAAAGAAGTACTTTGACTGTGGTTAGGGCTTTTATGTAGTTTACTCAGTTGGTGCCGGATGGTGCCTACAGGCCTGAGGACTCTTCCTGCTGTGGAGAAGAAAACATCGTCTTGTGTCTGTGAACAACTGACAGGCCGAGGTTCTGTGTTCTGTTAAAATACTGGCTTCATTTTAAGTCATGCACCTATTTTTGCAGTCCTGGCTCACTCTGTGCTCTAGGCGAGATAAAACATGACCAAAAACCAAACAATACCCAGCATTTTTCAAACATCTTATTGGTTTCTTGTGTATGCATAAGACTTTTGTCTAAAACAATTGTGTTTTGTGGTTAAAATACTTCAAATGCGTTGTGTAAATAAAAAAATGCACAATTGTAATGAACTTGACAGACAGTAATCACAAACTTCTGTTGTATAGAAAAGATTAGCTTAGACATTTTTGTGTATATATATATATATATATATATATATATATACGCTGTCAATTGATTAAAGAAATTACTAATTAATCGCAAATTTTTCTAAAATTAATCACAATTAATCCCACCTAACATAATAATTTCACATTCAATCTTCAAATGTACAATGTACAAAAAAGACAAAGACAGTATATTTGTATATTTCTTTAATGGCATCTTTTTATGATTGAAGGCCAGCATCAGTGATATCAATACTACTGATGTCTCTATAAAATAGTTTTTCCCCTTAATATTTAACCATTGACTGTAACCATTCAGCATTACAGTATAATTAAGAGCTATCACTTTAACATTTATTAGACTTAACTTCTAATTTAAGTGAACTTAAAACAATCTTCACATGAATCCATTATAATAAATGACATTTAACTACCTGTGTATTTTAGCAGAAAGAAATATACAGAAAATGAATAGTTACTAAATTCTAAATTAAATATAGATGAACCCCTTGAAGTTATAAAGGTTATTGATTTCCTCTTTTTTCTTTTGTTCTTGGATTAACAGACATCACAGCAGCTGATTATTATCTTATTTGCCTGCTATTGCTTTAAAAGCTGCTGCTGGTGAACGTGACGTGGATCTGACACGCATCATTTTCTATCAACTCTCTTTACCTTTTCTGACCCACTTCAGGTCTTAAAGTCTCTACTAATGAGCGGACGAGTTCAATCGGGTGTGCCTCAGGACAGTTTTTAAAACCATTTCAGAGACATGTTATTAAATATGACGCATATATAACATATTGCATGCATGCACACAGTTTTAAGGCAGCTTTAATTGCCTTTTGGGTAACTTCATGCCTTAACTGACGACATAACTACGACATTGCATGCACGTAGATTCTTTCGCTGTTTGATATGAAATGATACAGGCTACAGCGTGCACCGGTGTCATGCCAAAAATTGATGGTCTGCCGAAAACTGATTGCTGTCTGTAAAATTTTTGACCAACTGCATTTTATGGGTTTTATTGGCCATTTTAAGGTATTTCAACAGGGAAAAAAGGACTGCATGAGCTATAATCAGAAAAATATAACCCTCATGAATGCAATCAAGTCTCATGCAGTCATTTTTACCTGTTGAAATACCTTAAAATGGCCAATAAAACAACAACACTGTTTTACACTTTCCAATAATTGCGTAAATATTTTATATATATATATATATAAAATATATATATTTTATATTTTAAATGTGTATGTGTATACACACATACACATTTAGCCATTTAGCAGATGCTTTTATCCAAAGCAACAATGAGGACAATGGAAGCAATCATTTTTTGAGGATCATTTTTCAATAAATTAAAAGAAAACAAGTTGAAAGAAGAGAAAATTAATGAGAACACTAAGTGTTATATGTTTTACATGCTATATGTTTTAACTATTTATTTGTTCAGAAAGAGCTATTTTTTATTATTTATATATTATTTTAGTTTTTGTTCATAGTTTGAAGCAGATTTTATTTCACTTTAATTTGAAAGTTTTGGTCAATTTTCTTCTGCTATTTTCATTAGTTTTTGTCTTAAAAATGTCTATATGTAACTTTTATTTTAGTACTTACTAAATGAAAATTATACATTTTATGTGGCAACTATATACAGTGGGTACGGAAAGTATTCAGACCCCCTTAAATTTTTCACTCTTTGTTATATTGCAGCCATTTGCTAAAATCATTTAAGCTCATTTTTTTCCTCATTAATGTACACACAGCACCCCATATTGACAGAAAAACACAGAATTGTTGACATTTTTGCAGATTTATTAAAAAAGAAAACTGAAATATCACATGGTCCTAAGTATTCAGACCCTTTGCTGTGACACTCATATATTTAACTCAGGTGCTGTCCATTTCTTCTGATCATCCTTGAGATGGTTCTACACCTTCATTTGAGTCCAGCTGTGTTTGATTATACTGATTGGACTTGATTAGGAAAGCCACACACCTGTCTATATAAGACCTTACAGCTCACAGTGCATGTCAGAGCAAATGAGAATCATGAGGTCAAAGGAACTGCCTGAAGAGCTCAGAGACAGAATTGTGGCAAGGCACAGATCTGGCCACGGTTACAAAAAAATGTCTGCTGCACTTAAGGTTCCTAAGAGCACAGTGGCCTCCATAATCCTTAAATGGAAGACGTTTGGGACGACCAGAACCCTTCCTAGAGCTGGCCGTCCGGCCAAACTGAGCTATCGGGGGAGAAGAGCCTTGGTGAGAGAGGTAAAGAAGAACCCAAAGATCATTGTGGCTGAGCTTCAGAGATGCATTCGGGAGATGGGAGAAAGTTGTAGAAAGTCAACCATCACTGCAGCCCTCCACCAGTCGGGGCTTTATGGCAGAGTGGCCTGACGGAAGCCTCTCCTCAGTGCAAGACACATGAACGCCCGCATGGAGTTTGCTCAGAAATACCTGAAGGACTCCAAGATGGTGACAAATAAGATTCTCTGGTCTGATGAGACCAAGATAGAACTTTTTGGCCTTAATTCTAAGCGGTATGTGTGGAGAAAACCAGGCACTGCTCATCACCTGTCCAATACAGTCCCAACAGTGAAGCATGGTGGTGGCAGCATCATGCTGTGGGGGTGTTTTTCAGCTGCAGGGACAGGACGACTGGTTGCAATCGAGGGAAAGATGAATGCGGCCAAGTACAGGGATATCCTGGACGAAAACCTTCTCCAGAGTGCTCAGGACCTCAGACTGGGCCGAAGGTTTACCTTCCAACAAGACAATGACCCTAAGCACACAGCTAAAATAACGAAGGAGTGGCTTCACAACAACTCCGTGACTGTTCTTGAATGGCCCAGCCAGAGCCCTGACTTAAACCCAATTGAGCATCTCTGGAGAGACCTAAAATGGCTGTCCACCAACGTTTACCATCAACCTGACAGAACTGTAGAGGATCTGCAAGGAGGAATGGCAAAGGATCCCCAAATCCAGGTGTGAAAAACTTGTTGCATCTTTCCCAAAAAGACTCGTGGCTGTATTAAATCAAAAGGGTGCTTCTACTAAATACTGAGCAAAGGGTCTGAATACTTAGGACCATGTGATATTTCAGTTTTTCTTTTTTAATAAATCTGCAAAAATGTCAACAATTCTGTGTTTTTCTGTCAATATGGGGTGCTGTGTGTAGATTAATGAGGAACAAAAATGAACTTAAATGATTTTAGCAAATGGCTGCAATATAACTAAGAGTGAAAAAATTAAGGGGGTCTGAATACTTTCCGTACCCACTGTATAGCTGACATAAAATAACTACATTTCTTTCACTTAAAGTTTCTTTTATTTCAAGCAACAAATGTTTTTTTATGATTTGAGTTTTAATTAACAATAATAACATAGCTCTCTCTCCCTCTATATATCGCACCACATAAAATGATTACGAGTAACCAGCAGAAACAAATAAATGCCAAGTTCTGTCATGAAACGCTAGACGGTGCAGGCTGATGGGTCGTTAACAAAACTGACGATATTCAGTGTTAAACTTGGAACAAGATGATTGGTTCATGTTGCATATGCAGCTATATATGCTACTTGTGCAGCAGCAATATGTCTTAAATGCTCACAGCACTGTATTGGCAAATGCATTGGCAACAGCAAGTCCCTGTACTTGCTTTGCAGCAGCAGCAATAATCTACAACAACAGCAATAACTAGCAGCAGCAGCATAGGAGATCTATTCCACCGAGACCAAATACGTCATTAACATTGTCATATATTCATCACCATGCTAAAATCTTCAGAGAGCTGACATATAGAACTAGACTAATGCAATACATTTGGCCATGAATGGACGTGAACAAACTGTAAAGCATCAATATCTAACGCTTTCCAGATAAACAAATTCCTCATTGTGATTGTGAGTCAGTGTGGGTTAGGAGGTGTGTCTGTGCTGAATCACCAGATCTGTGTCACCTTTCATTTCTCACCGCCTTCTAGTACTCTTCTCCACCCAGTCACAGACCACTGCCTCTTCACTCCCCAACTACACACCGCTGCTGAATCACACGCTATTCATGAGCATTTGGGATCGCTCAACAAGTTTTTACTCGTTCTCATTATGTGTGTTTGTTTGTAAAAAGCGAGAGTGTGATTCATGTGTGCGTGTGTGTGTGTGTGTGTGTGTGTGTGTGTGTGTGTGTGTGTGAGTAATCTGGGTTTGGGTGCATCATAAAACCACAAGCATGTCATCACTTTCCATGAAGACATACTCCAGTGAGCTTGATCAATATCACATACCCGTGATGTGTGATGCCACATCAGCTCTAATCCATGTGGATGGCTTCACTTTCTTTCAAATTAAACAATGGCACAAATAAAATACTTCATCTCCGTAATGTTCAGGTGAAGACTTCACATACTGTATTTAACCTGGGTGTGATTTAGGACTTGTCATTCTGATTTAAAGCCCATTTCAAGCACCTCATCATGTTTTCTCATCTGCACCACCAAACCTTTATTTGTCCTTCACTTATTCTTCTAAGTTACTGAAAATTTGAAGCATGCTTTTACAACCTTGCACCTAGATTATTGTAACTCCCTTCTGACCTCTTACTCATTAAACTGTTTGAATAGTTAATTTGTCCTGAACTCTGCAGCCCATAATGCTTCCATTGTCCTCCCTGGGCAGTATAGGAACTTCAGCATCACTGCCCTAAAATTCTGGCACACCTCCACAGTCTCTCTCCAAAATGACAAAACTCAGTTCTGTTTATTCAAATGTGTGTGATATTTGTTTCCATCTATAGCTGTACAATTACTTTTAAATAACAATTTCGTTTTGTATTAGTTATTTGTATTAGTATTTATATTAGCTGTTTCTTTTTCACACGGCAGAACAGTCTGCCAAACAAACAATTAAACAAACGAGTTGCTGTGAAATAATGCTATGCTATGTAGTGATGTGAATAGACTATATACTGACTTTAAATGTATTTGTCTTCTACAATAATGCTAATTTCTTGAATTATCTGTTGTTTTTTTTTCTTCCTCAAATATTATCAGGTAATATTCAGCATATTGTGCAATTAATTTGCTTAATTTTACATAAATTGACATTTTACATTACAAAATTGTCCAGCCAGTTGAATGAGCAAAATGTTACTCTATTGTTCAAAGGTTTGTGGTTGGTACGGTAAGATGTTTTGATGGATGTTTTTGAAAGTCTCTCAGGCTCACCAAGGCTGCATTTATTTGATCAAAAATACAACAACAATATTTATGAATATAATTTATTTATTTTGCTGAATTTTCAGCAGCCATCAGTCTTTAGTGTCACATGATCCTTCAGAAATAATTTTAAAATGCTCATGTGTAGCTCAATAAACAGTTTGTATTATTATAAATGATAAAAAACAGTTGTGCTGCTTAATGTTTAATCGTTTTTAAGATTCTTTGATAAAAAGAAAGTTCAAAATATTGTTTTTTTTAAATAGAAATCTAATGTAACATTATAAATGCCTTCATCACTTTTGATCAAGTTATTGTGTCCTTGCTGAAAAAAGTACAAAGTACATTGTACACAGTATATAATATATATTTCAATATGTAGAGTGTCTGAAATATTATTTTAATATCTTTCATAGTCTTTAATAACCATGCAATGGTTCTCTTTGGTTTATTTTTGCAAAGGAACGTCCTGGCCGGAGGGAAACATCATGTCCAGCATGCTGTGATAATAGCGAAGTGCAAATGAGACGTGTGGGACAGCAGGCGATCTCAAAGAGCAGCTCGAGATTCACAGGCTTACAGCCTCGTGCATCCTCTCCGAGCTGAGTCACTGTTTCTCTCAGCCTCTGTGCAGGCTATTACCTGTTTCTCAGAGTGATTTCCATGTGACATTATAATAAGAAAGAGAATCCGTTGTGATCATGTAGCAGGCTCAGGCTTTGCTCTGACTGGCCAAGCTCAAGCTAAGAATGCCTTCAGGGTAATACAATCATGTCCAGAAGAACTGGAACTTACTAGAACGTTTGGGAGAATGAATGAGCTCAAACTGATATTTGACAACACAACTTTGTCTGAGAGGTCTCCTGACAAACTCTGAAAAGACATAACCTCAAGCAGGGGAACTTCCTTCAGTGTTCACAAGGCTGACATTGACAAGTGGACGTGACAAAAAGCAGTCCGATTCAGAACAGAATGAAGTCACGTCTTTGAAAGAGAAAACGTACATTGCATTAATGAAAGGAAAGGGTGTATTTACTCAACCGCTTATTAACATAAACCACATATAGTGTGTTTGACAATTCTTCAACTGTGTCGCAAAGAACACAAATCTAAATTGCTAAATTAGGATCTTCATTTGAAAAGGAGGGTCTAAGAAGGCTTTCTTACTCTCTGTTATGCGTTCTGTTATATTAGAGCGTGCATGTGCATTAAGCTCTGCTCGGTCATGTCTGTCCACGCTGGGACGCTGAAAATTGCAAGAGCAATAAGGATTTTTAGGGGCATTATGACTGGGTTAATAAAACACAGCTGCCCCTAAAAGTCCCTCATTTTTCTTGCTGCCTTTTGGGTCCTCTTCCTAGACTCACATTTCAACAGCATGGAGCCGGCTTTCAGTCCGGCGGCTGGGTGTTGGTGAGAGCTGGACACCCTTTCCCTCCCGTGGGGAAGCACAGACACGGGCTGCTGTATCGCTGGAAACGAGCGAGACCCTGTTTGTCAGCCGTCCAACAAGTGAAAAGTTTAAATTAAGAAGAGAGTGAGGGGAATTTTAGCCTCCCTTCTCTCTCAAGCGTGCATGCCAGGGGTTTATAAATTGCCCTTATAAAAAAAAGGGGTTTGCTTTGGGATTTAAGTGGGTAGCTGCGAGAGGTGAATGAGTTCAGTGCATTTCGGAGCGGGATTCTTTTCTATTCAGATTGGTATTTCTGTGTTTATACATGCACTACAAACATGCACATTACAGAGCATGAGGGTCCTTTCAATATTACAACCATGAGCTACAGAAATGTTTGTGAAATGCTAGGAAATACTCGATCCAGCTTGATAGGCCTAAGTGTGCAAGTTCAACAAATCACACTAATATAGATAACAATGTGCTCAGTCAGAAATGAGCCGCGGTTTAAAATATATGATCTTTAATAAGTTCTAAACTTCTAACAGTGGGGTATTGCTTAGAGAATCCTTGACGGAACGCCTTGAGCAAACCATTTTGGATAATTATTTTAATAAATTATGTAAAATACTGTAGTGCAATTAGTATTCCATACTTATAGGAAAAACAAGCAAAACGGAGTTCCTTCTCGTACTAATGTTTCCCACCTACAAAACAGCTAAATATTTGATTTATGTGCATATTATAATATATCCATTCAGACAGAAATAAGCGAGGATGATTGCATGAGCCAGAAACTGGGACTTTGTAGGCCAGTTGAGAGTAAACTGAACTACTCAGCTTGCCCGCAAAGACCCAACCTCTAACACATTTATGTCTTTAACCCCAAATATACAACAGTTATTATTATACATTCATTGTTGTGTTTATTTTATAATGAATAACCCTAAAACTAAGCAGTTTCACTAAATTGTATTTTAATATGCTTTATTTGTCCTGTTTCATTCCTACCTAGAACTATAATTCATATTAACATCAAGCCAAATAATATAAGTCAAAGATTACCCTGAAAAACATCTAAATATACTTCAGCAGGAATGTAGAAGCACATACTATGTATTTTCTTATCAACAACTAGAAACAACAGACTAATTTACCTCTGCTTGACTTCCATTGTTTGAGAGCTGTATCATCCCAGCTTGTATTTGATTTACGTCCACTGTTTTGATAGTAGAAAAGTTTGTCGATCTTCAGGTCCAATTCTGGTTGCGATTGCCGTCACAGGAATGGAATAAAGATGCATTCTTCGCTAAAGCGTTTCTTCTGAGAATACATGCGAGTTTATTCTTCTCGTGGATGCGCCTAAATGTATTAAAGTTCGCCGTCGGGAGCGTAGGCATGACTGTCACCGTCGCCGTCTTAAAGGATTTACCTGGATTCTTCTCACACGCGCGTGCCATGAGAAAGACAGCCGCCGCAGCAGCGCGCGGAGCTCTCGCGCAGCCCTCACGCAGGCCCTCCCCAAAATGGCATTCTAGGTAGCACATGCACTTATGAATGTGACACACTCACCTACTTGTCTTTAAGCCTTTGGTTTAGGGCACAGCAGCTAGAAAGTTTATTGCTGGGTTCTCATTTATATCTGCGTGCTGTCTGTCAGGAGACATCCAGTTAATGTCTTTAATGTGATAAACTTATTAAAGTCCCGCAGAAAACAGCAGTTGTGTTGTTTTGAATCTTTACGGTTTTATAGTGTTATAGAGCAGTGAAATATTCACTGTCATGGCTTATATTAGCTGCGCACTACGGCAGTTGTGTAGATATGTTGTGATTTGGAGCGCCAGTGTCATCTTGTGGATACATGCGTAATACAACTTTACACACCGATTTACATCCTAAGATTTCGTAAAAACATTACCAATTAAATATTTTGCTCTTCTTAATAAAACAATTAAAAGTACACACTTTTAATAATTTTTCATTTATTTACTTTATTTTATTTTATTTTATTTTATTTTATTTTATGTATTACCCTTTTAACGCCAAAGCAGCATCATGGCGATCTCAGAATAAATTACACAAGGTAGTTGTAATACAATTAACAAAAAGGTTATAAAATACATTTCTAATCTACACTACAAATTGTAAAGTACATTCTGGTGACATTTTTTAATAAATCAGTTTAACACACAATAAACCGTTGTAAATTTACTTTAAAAAGAGTACAATCTAATAAAATATGCTTCGCAGTCATTTTTGTTTGGCAAGTAAGGCCAAGATGGGGTTCTTCGCCTTTGAATAAATGTCCATGTGTAAGTCTTGTATGACTCAAAAGACACCTTGTAAAACAACTTCATAGGCTACCTTAGATTTTTTAAATTAGTAAAAAATATTTTTCTTAAACTTTATTTCATATAGCTTATTATATTATACTATAGCATATTATATAAGCGTTTATCACAGGGTTGACATCACATAAAGGAATTTGACAAATATTCATGGATGAGTGCTTCTTTTGCAGTGATATCCATTTTCTCGTTTCCAGAAAAACACATATGTCCTGGAACCCAGCAGAAGAAATACTGAAATGTATCTTGCGTAAACAGCCTGCTTTGGCTAAAATCTTTTATAATTAAGGGACGATCGGTCTTTACATTTTCAAGTGCTTGAAGGCAGGATTTTGAGTCTGTGACAATTTAAAGATTTTGTTCTTGTCCATTTTCTATATTTTCCAAAGCCAGTAGAGCACAAGCTTCAGCATGAGGATATGAGTGAGATTCGCACAGCAAAGTTGGTCTCCAATTATTGCTGTGAATACAGGTCTATGATGAGGAAAACTGCTACTCCAAAAAATTCTGCTGATATACATAAAGGGTGTGTTGTTGTCTTTTTGTGCTCACTCAGGGTCTATAACATTTAGCCTTTTCAGATGGAGGAATAGTAGCTACAAACAAGAGTCTGAGTTAAAATGTTACTAAAATAACACAAGTGTTAAATGACTAAATAAATAAAATAAGACAAGTGTTTGTACATTATAGTATTCAGTCCAGTGAATGTATAAACTGCAGTGTTCAGGTTATACCACAGGTATTAACTTAAGATTCAAGTCTGTGCTCTGGTTATAGGTTCCTGATACCAACAAGCTTTTTGTTTTCTCCTGATAAAATTAAATCTGCTGTTGCGTAATCATAATATAGGAAAGCAAGACTATACATTTGCTCATGTAAAGACCTGTCTTCAAAAGCGTATTGTCCTCCTTGTTGAAGGCACGGACGGGGTTCGAACCCGCGATCTTCGGTTTACGAGACCGACGCCTTACCACTTGGCCACCGCGCCCAATGACCAACAAGGCGTAAATAACGGTATTTGATGTAACCTCGACTAACCAAAACTGTCGATTTAACAATTGTTTTATATTTTTTCCCTAATTAGTTCTCTCGCGTGAATACATGCCGCTCTTTTTAAACATATTATAGAAGCAATCAAACGAGCCAAGTCTTTTTTTTCCTCTGCTAAATTGCACACATCCGGTAGACGTTAGCCCAGATGTTTCCCGGATGTGTAACATTAGCAATTCAAATCATGTCTACAACAAATGCATCTCTCACATGACACAATAAACGTTCGCAAAATGCTTATCATTTGTAATTTAAAGTACGGGGGCGTATTACAGAAAGTCTCTTATCTTCAGAATCAGAACGAGCTTTATTGGCCAGGTATGTTTACACATACGAGGAATTTGTTTTAGTGACACGCTCCAGAATGACAGCAACAGGACAGGACACGGACAGCAAAATAACAATATACAAATAGGCAATGTACAAAATGGCAAAATCACAATATACAATACAGACAATTACGTGTGAGGTCTGACATGTGCACATTTGAAATGAAATAAATGTGTGTGGTGAATAAATAGTTGTATAATAGTGTTGTGTGTTCCATGGTTAATGTCAAGTGTTCATGAGATGGATTGCTTGGGGAAGAAACTGTTCCTGTGTCTGGTCGTTCTGGTGCTCAGAGCTCTATAGCGTCGACTACGTCACTGCACCCGTTTACCAAGACACTTCGTGCTTCCTTCTGCTGGCCAGCTTTTTAAAGATGCTGATTTCATTTTCCAGCAGGATTTGGCACCTGCCCACACGGCCAAAAGCACCTCAAGTTGGTTAAATGACCATGGTGTTGGTGTGCTTGACTGGCCAGCAAACTCACCAGACCTGAACCCCATAGAGAATCTATGGAGTATTGTCAAGAGGAAAATGAGAAACAACAGACCAAAAAAATACAGATGAGCTTAAGACCACTGTCAAAGAATCCTGGACTTCCATACCACCACAAACTGATCACCTCTATGCCACGCCGAATTGAGGCAGTAAAGCAAAATGAGCCCCTACCAAGTATTGAGTACATATACAGTAAATTAACATACTTTCCAGAAGGCCAACAATTCATTAAAACATTTTTTTATTGGTCTTATGAAGTATTCTAATTTGTTGAGATAGTGAATTGGTGGGGTTTTGTTAAATGTGAGCCCAAATCATCACAATTAAAAGAACCAAAGACTTAAACTACTTCAGTCTGTGTGCATTGAATTCATTTAATACACGAGTTTCACAATTTGAGTTGAATTACTGAAATAAATGAACTTTTCCACGACATTCTAATTTATTGAGATGCACCTGTACATCTTTATAGTTATTGCTGGGTGTGAACGGGCCTTTAGTCACTTCACTTGCACTATAATGCTCCGTGGCGCTTTTGATGGTCTCTGTAATGCTGGTTGCAGTTCCTGTGCTAACTGTAATAGGTTGCGTGGCAGTCTGTACTTATAAATGTGTTGTCATCAAAATGTAACACATCTTCAGGGGCCTCCAATTGTCTTTCTTTCATTAAACATATTCGTTCTTCATTTTCAATTATTAATAAATGTAATACCATTGTTGGACAGCGCAATTGTAAGCGATTGTTCCATTAGCTTTCAGATAATTTTGTAGTTAGGACAGATGTGGGGTTGTCCTAAAGTTAAAACAGTTTTTAGGATTTTCCTTTGTCAAGTTAGAAGAAAGAAAACTTCTTTCTTTAATATTACTTTCTGTAATACCCTCTTCCTATCTAAGATAGGATAACACACTTAGGAAATGCTGTTCTGTAATAGCTTTTGTCCTAAATGTGGTCCTACCTTAAATGACCATGGTTACCAAACAGATACGATTTTAAAGTTAGGATCTTTCTGTCCAGCGAGCAAGAATATTTCCCGAGTCTTTGGAGCTGTATGTTGCGCATCGTGTGCGTCTTTTATTGTTTTATAATACCCGTGAAATAATAGCACGACGAGGCACCAATAATAATGTTATTTCTCCAAAGCCCGAAACATACAGCGTTATATTTGAACTACGCGTTAAATTGACATTAGAGGTCGACAGACATGATGGCATAAATAATTAATACAAATATAATCTAGTGTTATTCCCTACATTTTCTTTGTTTTCATAACTTTTTATGGCGAAGAAAATGCCATTATATTATGTAATATAAGGATAACATATTTGGTTTTGATAATGCTTGGTATGACAATTACTATCAAATTCCAAAAGTCTATGTCCCCACAATTGAGTTAAATGTTTGCTCAGATTAAAAAGGAAAGTTATAAACTGAAATGAGAAGCAGAGCATTTCAAAATACTTTTTTTTGTATAAAGCAATGTATATTATTGTTCCACTTGTTTGATTCAGTCACGAATAAACAGGAAGTGGACGTTTATTAAAGAGAACTGAAAACACAAACATTTGTTTTTTTTGTAATATTTTAAGAAATAAATAGGCCCTAAACAAAGTACTAGTTTCTTTTTTAAATGTAAACTAATGACATTAAACAAGCAAAACGTCTGATAACATATTCAAAAACATTTTAAAATAGCATGTCTACAGATAAATAGGTAATACAGCAAGAGGCTCTGCATTTACTGCACACACTGTTAAGCTTTTTCTCGCCAAAGTGTCTATTTAAAAAACGAATTTCCCGCGAAAAAATAATAAGCGAAACGTAAACTCTCGGCGCACTCTCTACCAAACTTGACTGTAATGTCCAGACTCGAGGTTTTATCAGCTGTGTGGAATACATTCAAGACGGAGGGCGGGTAATATTCACAGCACTTTCGACTCGAGGCTGTTCCCCATAGGTCACAAAGCTTCTGGGCTTACTCGTATATTCTTAATAAATAAATAGCGGCGATATCCTCGTAAACGGACCGCTAATCTACACGCATATTTTCTGCCGCAGTGTTTTTTTGTGTGTGTTGCAGTCAGTATCGCGTGGAATCCAAATTACACATGATCCGATAGGAGTTCGCGACGCGCTCGGTTCTTCACGACGTTGCGTTCTTTCTACGCCTTCACGTAACGTTACATTTGTGTTGTGGCGAATTCCATCCGGTCTGTAGAACATACTGAAGTGCCGACGCGTTTATGTTAACTGTTATTTTGTTGAGGGGGCGAACCGGTCTCGGCTGCTTTCCCTTTGTTTGGGCCCAGAACTCGGCTGAATCCACTGGAGCGCCGTCTCAAACGTCTTATTCAACCGCGAACGCTATTTTAGGATGGCTCCACAAAAGCACGGATCTGGTGGAAACGGGTTTTATGCCAACAGCGGCGCGAGCAAAGCGCTTAATGGAGGAGAACACGTATCGTCCGGTGTTATGATGGCTTCAGCCAAGCGACCCAAGATGGAGCAGGTCCAAGACGACCACGAACTCTTCCTGCAAGCCTTCGAGAGTAAGTCGCTCGTGAATAAACTTGAGAAATAAATGGATGTTTTTCGAGCATACTTAACAGTATCCGATTGCTTTACCACCCATAGTCTTAGCTTGAGGGCTAAACAACAATACTAGCCAGGATATTGTGTCCAGTAGTTCGCTAAATGCTATAATAGGCTAGTTAATTAACGTTAAAAGACGTTATTTCGTGGTTTGTTCACTATAGAGGGATTTAGACGCATTCGTTTTTTAGGCCACGTCCTTTATGAAAATTAGACACGTGCATCCAGAGATGGCACGTGCTTTATGGTGCTTTTATGTATTTTACAATGACATTGGGGACTTAATGTCATAAAAGAAGAACGGGCAACAGTCATGAACAACACAAAACCATTGAAAACCTCACTTGCAGTTTCTCAAAGGTGACCAAACGTCCTGTTTTCCCAGGACATGTCCTGTTTTCACGTCCTGTCCTGGCTGTTTTTTAGAAAGTGATGAAAATGTCCTGGTTTTCATTATTTTTCTTTGGGCCATTAAATTGACCGGCACTAGAGCACTATTTATTTACATAATAAAACATATTGAGTGTCCCCTGAGAAGCCTATCTGAATTTGTGTCTTTGGTTATAGATAGAAAATTGTTATATTACAAAATACTATCCATACAGAGGAGGCATACTTTAAATGTATTGACATTAATAAGGCATCTTTGAGTAAACTTTGAGTATCATTTGATGGGCCGATGGCATCTCATTGCCGTGCCGTGTGTCCTGGTTTTTGGTAATCAAAATATGGTAACCCTGGTTTCTCTACACTAGCCAAGACTTGCCAAACAGCCACCTTGATTTTTGTTTAAGAATGTCATTTGTTCAAAAAATGGGTTTAATTAAATATATGCTGGCATGATAAAAAAAGTGGTAGTTTCTTTGGTTATTTGCATGGTATGAGTCTCAGTCTGGCAACATAGGTGTAGATGATACCTCTGCATTTCTGTTCACAGAACCAACTCAAATATACAGATTTCTCCGCACAAGGAATCTTATAGCAGTAAGTAGACCATATTCGTGACGAAATGACATGCAATTCTCATTTAGATGTGAACTTTTGTGGAAACCGGTGAGCTAACTGTACATGGCTGCCATAAAAAAGACTTGACTGGTTGATCTTTTATTTTTCCTGTTCTTTCAGCCAATCTTCCTGCACAGGTCTCTTACATATATGTCCCACAGAAACTCAAGAACAAATTCAAAAAGGTAAAAACGATTGCATGCACCTAATGTCTTAATATCTTTGTTCGTCAAAAAGCAACACCTCCCATTTCCTTGGCTGGCCTCATAGTGAGAAAATTTGCATGTTAACAAATGCACTACAACTGACTGATGTACTTCAGTTGTAGTTAGATCAATTGAATGAGAGTTTCACATCTCAATGATTTACTGAAAATGTTTTGATGTTTATTTCAGAAAATGCTTTAGCTTGAATAACCTGCTATGCAAAGCAGAGAAGTCGAAAGTGGATCAGGAATCTCACAAGTAAGATGTTCTTGATCCAGATTTATTTCGCTCGCTCCTTTTCTGAACATGACTGCAGAAGTTTTAATTCCAGCATTATCTTGCAGCATGGCGTCAAACCTGCAGCTCACCTTTACTGGATTCTTTCATAAAACTGGTAAGCTAACTTTAGGTTTATGTACGCTCTCGTCAGCGTACACAAATATTGTTCTCTGATCACTTAGTGATGCTGGTTTGTTGTTCAATGTATCAGAGAAGCCATTGCAGAACTCAGAGAATGAAGACAACTCCGTGTCTGTGGAAGTGCTACTTGTCAAGGTCTGCCACAAGAAGAGAAAGGTATAACTTTGTCATAAAAATTCATGGCGAAAATATGTCTTAGGCTGATGATACATACACGGGGCAACGTTTTGTCCAGCATGAAAACATTCATTTAATTTATCTTTTAATGTTAAAATAATGGTAGGGGAAACTGCAATTATATCATTGGGTAATTATACTGTATATAAATCGTAGGCATCAGGGAACCCCTACTAATATGCACGGCACTAAAACCGCTTTCGAATGCGCGCTCTTATTTTACTTTCAAGATTCGCCATCATACTACAGAGCAGCAGTACCATACATTTTACAAGATTAGATGTTTGTATGTGCGGTGCTCAGTATTTGCAAGTCATTCGCCATTGTCCTATCAGTCATCTCTCCTTACTCTGTGTGTGGTAAGTGAACTTTCATGTACTGTAACAGGCTGCTAGCAAGCGGCATATGTCCCTTTAGTGTAGCGGTGCTCAATTCCAGTCCTCGCGTACCCCCGCTCTGCACATTATGTATCGTTAATTGTGCAGAGATGGGCACAAATACATCAAAATGTATTTAAAATAAAAAAACTGTGGGAAAATGTATTTAAATACAAATACAGTATTTTGAAAATACACAAAATAGATTTGAAATTGGCCATTCCGTGATCTAACACTAATGCCTGTTTACACTAAGAACGATAATTATAAAAATGACTATATTAGTGTATTCGAAGTATACTTTGCAGTTGTGATCTGTCACTTTAAATGATCAAGCACTTTAATGCAGAAATGATTCAGATTGGCTGTCAATGTTCATTTTATGTGCTGTTATGGTTATAGTTGTAGTGTGCTATCTGCTATTCACTTAGATTTAGGATGTACTCACACTAGGGTATCTGATCCGTGCTTGAGCGCGACTGACACCCAAAGTCCAGTTCATTTCTGTACCGTGTCCAGTGCGGTTTGTTTAACCATGCCCTGGCCTGCTTGAAGAGGTGGCTCGGGTGCAGTACGCATGTAATGTTATTTGTACATGGAACAGTTATTTTACTATTTTTGTATGCGCTATTATTATCATGACAGCAAAAATCTTTATTACTACTTGATATTACACTTTTCAATGAATTTAATTCAAGTACATTTAGATTTACAATGGGTCTGGTTCTCATCTTATTGATGAACAGATATTGTAGTTTGTGAGTAAAGCTTCAAATTCCACCATTAACCTCAGCTACCTCTGTAATAATCCTGTGATATTAGTCTGTTGGCAAAGGAAAATCGTGCTTGGGCTTTCGTACAAGGCAACTGCGTAGTGTGAGTATACCCTTAGAACAAGTTATTTTTAAATGTATATCTTTATTATTAGCATTATAGTTATCTTTGTCTTGGGGTACTACACACACAGAAAGCTGCTTATTACTCATTTATCCATGTTTCTTTATTGCACTGACATGTCAATAGTTCCTGACCACTAAACGCTCCACAGATATATTTAAAGAGTTCATTTGCAAAAACCGATAACGAAAATTTTCAAAAGTCATATTTTTTCATTGTGCCTTCCAAATTAATCAAACTGCAGTTGGGTTAGGTTAAAAAAGAACTAAAAAAATACAGCTAACTAACACAATATATCACAATAAAAACATAAAAAAAACCCAAAAAAAACATTACTCTTCAAATAAACTCTTCATTTGCATACCACGATTATATAGAGGTTCAGTCGATTTACATTTTATATCATCGCCGACATTATTGTCATATCACCAAAGCAAGCAGTAATTCAAGTTTAATGAACCCATTTGACTAGCTAGTTGATAAAACCAAAATCTGACCAACAAGACTGACTAGTGCTAATGCTATGCCCCCCTTGCTAGTGCTCTTGTTTTTTTTTTTTTTTACCTGCTGGGACAGGTATGCTTTTTTCCCACAAAAGCAAGATCACCTTGTTTTAATGTTAAAGTCATGAACATAGTAGTGCAATAACCATTTCAAGCATTTTGTATGGTTTATACACAGCAAAATATATTGTATTTGCCTGAAAATCTAGAATCATCAACAAGCTAACTGTAAGTGATGATATAGTTGTCAACACATGGGATGCTATATTTTATTCGATTTTGCCTTTAATTCGGTTTTCCCAGGAAACCTGGCATCCTCCACGATTCCTATTCTTTCCAACAGCAAAGCACTTGAATGCGACATGCTTGTAATCAGGACTTCTGAAATCGGACATTTTGATAGCACACAAAGGCAGTATTATTCCTTATTTCCTTGCAGATATCCAGACCATTTCATTACCCAATTCTAGATGTAATACAGATAACTAACACAAAAAATCACAATAAAAACATGATTTTTGAAAAAGGATTTTGTATTTCAAATACGTATTTTAAATGCTTGTATTTAAAATACTGCACATCCCTTGCTAAATGCATAACATCGGGGAATACGAATGTGCATGATTTATTTTATTTAATCTGTTATTTTAATGTTTTGTTTTTTGACCTAAAACATAGAGACGCTGATCTGTCTGCATTCAGTGTGCTTAAATGATCTCCCTTTTCAGCAGATTTAGTTTTGACCTAAATATGATTTTCAGTTACAATAATTAATCCTAAAATTCAGCATTAATTAGTAACTTTTTGCAGCATCAGTTGTGTGCTCACAAGATTTCCCGGTTCTTACTTGTGAGTTCAGTTCAGTGGAGACTCGCTCTAAACAGATCAATTGAATCAGTGAGTTTTCGGCTCGAGAACAGCTGCAATCGGATCATTCTAATTCGGGAATGAATCGTTTGGTGAAATAAAATCAGTTTGTTCATGAATCAAACACCGCTTCTGTGTCTCGGAGCATGTGATGTATTATAAGGAGTAACGATATGTTTTATGAAATGTAGTGAAGTACAAAGTACGATCTTATGCTTTGGAATGTAGAGAAGTAAAAGTAAAAGTTACTCAAAATAAAACTACTCCAGTAAAGTACAGATACTTGAAAAATGTACTTAAGTATAGTAACGAAGTAAAGCTACTTCGCTACGGATCACCCCTGCTGTGCAGTACGTTTAAAAGAAATGTATTAAAATTTTACATATAAATATACTACTTGTTTTCCATGAATGTATTGCAACAATACAAAGAGCAATATATTTTTTTTGTACCAGATTTAGTCCTACACTTATTCCTTTTTCTTGTTTCCCCATATAAATGTTTTTTCATTTTTGATTTTATAAAATGATTGTGAACTCTTGATTTTTTTCAAAAGTAACTTTTGCTTCTGAATTATCCTGTAACCTCATTTATAAAAGTATTTTTGTCATAGATTATAATTACATATTCATTCATTTGTTGTTTTTCTTTACAGTAAAGTTGTCTATATTTAGTAGATTGTGTGTAAAACACAAAAGAGTGATGAGCAGGTCAACACACACTGAGGTATAGAAATTCTACACTGATTTAAAAAAACTGTAATATCGGTATCGACAGATACTCAGAATTCTTTATCGGATCGGTATCGGTTCTGAAAAAGTGGTTATCGAGCCAGTCCTAATTTTTGGTCCCAGAAGAGAAAAAGTGCAGTCACACATACTGTTGTAAAACTATTTTTCTTGGGCAAAATCCAGTCATTTCAATAGAAATCCATGCAAACTAGAATTTTGTGTGAGGGGAGATATTTCCCCACATAGATTTTGCAGTGGGTTTAAGTTGATCACACACATTCACCACACTGAAGCTGCTTGGTTTGAAGCTCTGCGCTGTAGACAATGAACTTTTTTGCTCACAAATGTAACATACATTTTAATTTGTAAACATCAACTTTTAGCAGTACACTAGCATATATATATTTATGTATGGCTTCTAAGCTAACAGGTGCTTTGAACTCATGTTTAATTTCTGTTTTTCTAGGATGCAAGTTGTCCAGTAAAGCAAGTGCCTACAGGTAAAAAGCAGGTGCCTCTGAATCAAGACAGCAGTCAGACCAAGCTGGGAGCATTGCCCACGCTGATCGTGCCCAGCCAAGAGTTCGAACCCAGTAACAGCCACATGGTGAAGTCCTACTCCCTTCTGTTCAGAGTGTCTCGTCCAGGAGGAGAGAGCACAATGGCATGACCACCAGAGATACCAGTATGAGCTTCAGAGACTTTAAAATAGCTTGCTATAGTCTTGCACATCAGAGTGAGTTTCACATTTTGATGAGGCCTTTTTTAAATTTGTTTTCTTCTCAGATGTTATGGAAGAGCTGTCTAACAGGAGGAAGAGATACTGCTCTAATCAGGATGATGGAGAAACTACATTTGTGGCGCAAATGACAGTTTTTGATAAAAATAGGTAAATGTTCTAGGTTAAACTGCTTGTTCTTGTAGCGTTAAGTCGCTTTTTGTTTGCTTGCCTGGTTTAAGACTGATTTTTGTGTTCTTTCAACAGACGCCTCCAGCTTTTGGATGGCGAGTATGAAGTGTCCATGCAGGAGATCGAGGAGAGTCCTGTAGGCAAGAAAAGGGCAACGTGGGAAACCATACTAGATGGGAAGGTCAGTTGCAGGCATTGTTTTTGTTAGTCTGCATGTGGGTATTCAAGATGGTTGTATGTTGTTAAGTAGTCTTTGGATTTTTATTTGTGATCTTTACCCTGTGTTACAGTGGCTTCCACCCTTCGAGTCCTTTTCTCAGGGACCTACGCTGCAGTTCACTCTGCGATGGACCAATGACATGGCTGACAGGGGAACGGCCCCTGTGGCCAAACCGCTTGCCACACGCAATTCTGAATCCAGCACAGTAGACAGCAGCAAGCCTAGCAATGTGAAGCCGACACTGGCAGTAGGTAAGATCACAAAGCGCTGGTTAGTAATTACAAATGAACATCACTAACTTTTTGGTCTTTAAAGCATAATTTGTGTGCAGTACTGAGGATAATAGTCATAACAATGACGTTTGATTGATTGCAGCTGTTAATGAATCAGTTGGTGCTGATCTACCAGTAAGAAGAGATCAAACTCATGTCGAACCTCGTCAAAAACTACGTGTTTATTATCAGGTGAGTAACATACATCTGCAAATTTATCTGATGATACCAAACCACACTGTTCACACAACAAAGCACTTATCAGTGATCCCATGCATTTATATTGACTGTCAAAAGGGCAGGGAGTTCCCTGCGATTCTCCACATCTTTCCACTGTAGCTTCTGTTGTATCATATCACCATGAGAGTGCTAGTCCTGTCTTGATATTTTGCTCTGTCCCATTGTTGGTCTTGTATGGTGGGCTGCTGTGTGGTCATGCTCTCTTGTGTCCATCCTCTTGTTTTGTAGTTCCTGTATAACAATAACTCACGGCAGCAGACGGAGGCCAGAAATGACCTACACTGTCCTTGGTGCACATTGAACTGCCGTAAGCTCTACAGCCTCCTCAAGCACCTCAAGCTCTCCCACAGCCGCTTCATCTTCAACTATGTGGTAAGAAATATCTCAAGGTTATGAAACTATCACCAGACCATATGGATTACATAGTCATAAGTGTAACCCCACCGTGGTTACACTTATTTTGAGAATCGATCTGTGAATGTCGTTTAGTTGAGCTGGGTTAAACATTCATAACCTTGTGACTGAAAATTTGTGTTCTGAACGACCACTTGCAGAGCAACTTGTATAAAGTCCATGTTTGGTAGAATTGTTTATAGTGATGAAGCCCTTTTTATCTCACCCAGCCTCATCCTAAAGGAGCCAGGATAGATGTGTCGATTAATGAATGCTATGACGGCTCTTATGTTGGCAACCCTCAGGACATCCACTGCCAGCCTGGCTTTGCCTTCAGCCGTAACGGCCCAGTGAAGAGGACTCCAGTTACACACTTCCTTGTCTGCAGGTCTGTGTTGGTTGAAAGTCAAAAAGACTGAAAGTATCCAAATTCAAAAATGGTAGCATCGAAGTAAAAAGTTCCACCGTTCATTTATTTTAGGTGGTTTCTCTCTCTCTCTCTCTCTCTCTCTCTGTCTCTGTGTGTGTAAAAACCCGAACCGTCTGGTTCTCCACACACGGTTCGGCACGCGCTAGGACCGTGGTTAAACTTAAACCTGACAACGCATCTGCAAAATAGTTTGTTATAAATAACACGTGAAACAAGCAGGGTTCGGTTGATGGATGTGTATTCTTGCTTCCTAAGACATTACTACAACAACAGCGATGAAAGGGAAAAAAAAAAAGTGCACAAACCATTCTCTCTTGTTCAATTTGATTGTTTGCTGGAATATGAGCATTTATTCCGTCATCACCCGGGTGCTGATGGTGCGCGCGCACAGGTGAGACCTGAACAGAACACATTGAGATCTGTGTTTAAACTAAACTCCTGTAAATGTTTATCAGTTTAAACATTTAAGAGCCAGATGACGCTTGCTCGCGCGTGCAGTGACTTGTGCGTGCACTCATCAGAAGCGCGCATACCCGCGCCTCAGAACGCAAGCAAATATTAAGCTCTCTCTGAAGTATTGTTTGAATGGAAAAAATTCACTCAAAAATAGTCAAAATGCCCAACTTGGTAAGTATCCTATAACAGACAGCCTGCTGAACGTACAGTATCAGTGCATTCTCTTAAAGTGACAGCACTTTCTTAATATTCAACAAACAGCAACAACAAAGAAATCACTCACTGCTCTTGATTAAATCGCTTTTGTAACTTTAATAGAGACTTGCTAAAGTTTGTCCAAGAAGACGTTAGATTCGTCACTAGTCGCTATAGGGGTCTGAAAAGGCGTTAAATCTAGCGACTAAGTTGGCTACACTGTGCGCATCTCTACTACTCACCCCTCTCTCTCTGTCTGACTGCAGCAGCACACGCATTTTCAGACGTACACACACGTACAGGAATATCTGGACCACGACCAATCAGAGGGGGGCTCCATCCTTCACTATCTCGGATTGGTTTAGAGCACATTAGTGTGTCTGTTGTTGAACAGCTGGGAGACTTTTCAGAGTCGCGGAGACTTTTTATTTATTTAAATTTTTTTTTTTACCATTGAGAAATTAGGTTGCACGCTAGAGCCCTGCCCAATCTGGAATCATTTCCATTCATTTCACACATCCGCCTTTGTACAAGTCTTCAAGTTCACGTGAGGCTTTCTCCAAACTGGCCTAATACGAACGAGACGGCAGTAAAGGGAAGATGCTAACAAGAAATGTGGCAACATACGCCGCAATTCCTATTCCACAGAGAGTGTGTGCAGCAGATGAGTTAACGTGTCCGCTTGCTTGGAGACGGAACAGAGAACCGTGTCTAAACCGGACGCCGCGTCACAACACCGTAGGTTGAGTCTGTCAACAGGACATTTGAACGCCACATTCAGTTTAGACAGCATCACTGATTATAATGGGTTCTCACTGGGCGCTCGCGTGAGGTAGACAGGGTGTATTTAACTTTCTTATTTAAGGCTAATTTCCTATTTAATTGTATTTATTTTAGTGTTTTGCAGGCTGAGTGTTCACTGGCAGAAGTGCTCAAATAAACACGCACGTTTGTTATTAGATGACTGAGCCTCATTTATTTATTTTTGAGTTTCAGAATTATATATATATAAATAAATAGAAACACTGCGCCTCCGGTGGTAGAAATCTGCCACCATCACAGCCCTACTTGCATCCATTTCTTTGAACCTGGTGCTAATATACAATGTTTCGGTTTCCTCAGGCCCAAGCGCTTAAAGCCCAGTCTCTCTGAGTTCCTGGAGTCAGAGGATGGAGAACAGGAGCAGCAGCGGACCTACATCAGTGGCCACAATCGTCTGTACTTCCACAGTGACAGCTGCATGCCGCTTAGACCACAGGAAATGGATGTGGACAGTGAGGACGAGGGGGACCCTGCATGGCTCAGAGAGAAGACTGTGATGGTGAGGAAGCATTCATAAGATCATTAACCCTTTTGTTCTGTTAGGACTGAAGATCCAGAGTAGCATTTACTAGGTCAGATTGACTCTAGATAACAAATCAAAACTCACGACAGATGGTGTGTCGTTTGTGACTCCGTCTGTGAGACTGAATATATGCTTCCACTGACACCACATATTCAAATCGCATCAGAGGGGGATGTTACAGCATATCTTGCATTAAGTTGCATAAATTAATGTTAAAGTATAAAGGGTTTATTTTTATCTTCAAAATTGCATTGTTGTTCAGTGACTGTAGGTTTATAGTAGGGATGCACCGAATTTTCGGCCACCAAAAATTGTCAGCCAAAAATCGTGTTTTCGGCCGTCACTGCGTGGTGTGACATTCCGCTCAAATAATGCACGACAGGAAATGTATATGCATTATGTTATTGTTGCTGTTTGCAGTAGCGCTACAGTGCTGTAACATGCTGTACTGGAAGAATGACTCCTCCACTGATCTGCTCCCCACTGTGCTCTGCTTACATGCTCTGATGATAATAGCTTTGTAGAACTATACATTATTTGTATTAGTTATATTTGATTCTGTTGCATAAAGCTAAACAATTATATATTGATATTTAATATTATATTTTCAGAAAAAGTGAGGTTATTTTATTGGTTTGTTTTATAAAGTTAGTATAAGTAAAATTTGAGAAATTAAAAAAGTCTTACAAAAGGACTTAATATTTTTCAATAAAATAAATAATTACTACAAAGCAGTTTCTGTTTTCGGCCAAGTGCATCCTGAATTTTCGTATCGGTGCATCCCTAGTTTATAGCACCCACTAAATCTGAAAATGCAAACATGTTTTCTTTAGCATTTACCATTTTAAATGACTTTGATCTTCTTCACTGCCCCTTAGCAAATCGATGAATTCATGGATGTCAATGAGGGAGAGAAAGAGGTCATGAAATTGTGGAACCTGCATGTAATGAAACATGGGTATGTTTTTTTTCACTTCTACTTCACCACGGTAGTTGGTAGGGCTACTTACCTAACCCTTTGTTTAGTTTGTTGTATTGAATCAAACCTCTTCTGTTAAACGCAATCCTTGTTCTGTATATTACAGTGGCCTGGATATACTCTCCTCGTATCACCTTACATGTTACGTGAGTTTATCTCTCAGAGCTTGATCACATTTCTGCCAGTAATTCGCGTATTTCTTTCCATGCAGATTGATCGCTGACAACCAAATGAATCAGGCCTGCTTGTTGTTTGTGAAGCAGCACACCGCCACCATCATCGAGAAGAATCTCTGCCGGAACATTCTGCTCCACCTGGTCAACATGCACGACTTTGGTTTAGTAAATACAGTGACCATAGATAAGGCCATGGCTCACCTGAAACAGCAAAAAGACGGCCAGGGGCAATCCAAAATGCAAGACGATGCTGATGGTGGATGCAGCTGCGATGGTGAAGCCAGTGTATCAAGTTTAGTCAACACCCAGAATCACTGAAACCTCATCCTCACAGTCTGTGTTGAATTGAGTGTCAGCGGCCATCAGACGCCCCCTGGATCTGAGATCATCATATTCTGCCCACTCACAGGGTTAAAGCTGATGTGGAGTTCAAAACAGGTTATGTGGTTTGACGGCCCCATACTCTACAGATCATGATTTTGGCCTGATGTCATCCGAGTTCAAAGCAACTCTTTATTAGGTTCAAATTACTTGAAGACGCCATTACTCTTATGATGGACTGTACAAGGTCAGATTTTGCCCTTCCCACCCAATCCTGTAGCTCTAGTCAATTTTTAGCACTTGTTTTGGGTGCCTGTTTTTAAAAGGACTATGAAAATATTTAGTTTAATATATTTTGAATATTAATGGATGGAAATGGCTCCTACAAACTTGCTTTAACTGCATCATTTCCACAGGGGTTGATCAACTCATTCTGAAAACTTCAACAGTTTAGTTTTGCTTTGTGTATAGTTTCATTTATTTTTTTTCATCCCCAATTATTTTTTCTTTGTATCCACTTTAATGTTGCACCACACTTGAAGACTTCTAGTGACTTTTTTTCTTTTTCTTTGAAACTCTGATTGAAGAATGAGCATCAGGGCTGCAGGCCATTTATCAAGTTTTTCAGAGCCTTAATTTCCAGACCTTGCAAAACAAACACACCGGTACAGGGTGCTACAACGCAGTGGGTGGCGAAGCTTGCAGAAATGTTTACACATGGACTCTAAGCAGGGTTTGAACTTTTGGTCTAAGTCGGTGTGAAAAGGTTTCATATATTCTTGTTTGAATAATTTCAGTGACACTTTACTGCACACAATACTGTGTCCAGTTCCATACATTAGTTCGATTACAGTGCATCTGCTCTGGTGTGTCCATCAGTTGATCTCATTTCCACTTGTCCTTCATGGTGCCTATTTGTTTGATTTTCAAGTTTTTCTGAGGAAACCTGTTGTAACGTGTACATAAGTTTAGTGATATTACATGATGGCTTTGCTAAAGGGGACTGCATTCCAGAGGGAATATTATTTTAGACCAAAGTGAAATGGCTATAATGTTTGTCTAGGCTATAATGTTTGTCTAGTTGGTTTCAAATCAGAAATGTAAGTCTTTATAGTTTTATTTTGTTGTATGCATCTGTTTAAAAAAGGATCTGTTTGTGAATCATTACTGCTTTATTATAACTGCACTGAGTAAAAAAAAGTGTCAATATTAGAGATTACTCAACTGGCTGAAGCCATTGTGTAATTGCTCATTTTGCGTAACTCAATACAGCAACAATTACACAAGATGTGGATTACTGATGTAAAGTAATGTCAAAAAGATATTTATATCTTGAATATGAACATAATGAAACGTGCTTGAGTTTCAGAAATATGATGAAACGTGTTTGAGGTTGCTCTTTATTTAAAATAAAGATTGTTTTACAATTTATACCTCACAAGTTTTTGATTTCTTTCATGGTTTTTTGAACATTTAGAACCAAAAAAGATTTTTTGAAATGTTCCAAACAATTTGTTAAATCGCAAATGTTCCGTTGTATTCTTACAGCTGTACTGCAATGGCACAGACAAAATGAGGTAAATATACATTAAACGGTCACAGTTGTATAAATATAGTATATAGCAGATGTTTCATGGGTTAATCTGCGTAGAGTTATAAATGTTCTCTTCTGCAGTGAGGAATTACATAGTACCTTGTAATTGATGTTCTTTTATCTCAGGAACATGCAAATTGGGTGATTATTTTGCATTTTGTCAAATGTTTTTCCTCTGAAATCTCCAACCAATGCATTAGAAGCTTTAATGTAGCGCAAGCCAACTGATGAAAACATGAAGTGGTACAGTAAGAAAGGTATGCATGTAAACTGAACATAAAAAAATGATCACCATAAAATGGCACAACACTTAAGCGAATTATCCCATTTCTGTGGAAACAGATTGGTATCTACTGATCAGTATTATGTTGCTGAAGCTGTGAACGGGCTGACACGTTAAACACTCAACCCTGTGATGTAAAAATGAAAAACCGTACTTTCAGAGTACCAGAGAAGATTGTCTGAGTGTAAAAGATTCAGGTTTGTCATTCGTTATGAAGTTTTTTTTCTTTGATCTCTGAATGCTTCACAGTAGATTATTTTCTGTGGTAAACCAGACCAGCATGCTTTGCAACTTAACACCTGCAGCCAAAGACTTTATTAGACTCCTCTAACATGTAACAGTCTCTTGTGCAAATATTTACTGTTATGCAAATACCACAACACCTGTCCATCTGTAATGAGGTCAAAGAGTAGTGGTTGACGTCATACCTCAGAACAAAGATTAACGTTATTCTGCAGTGAAATGTGGTGCTGAAAATAAGAAAATGGGCAAATGTGACATCTGAACACTGTAAGCACTTGGGAAGTTTGATAACATTAAAGAAACTTGAGGTCTTGAATTCCAGCAGACTGGATCTTTCATCAAGCAACAATCAAAACACCAGCACTTTCCATCCAGGGTGCGTGAAGGAGCAGCCAAAGAAAAGGCTGTCCACCACCTGATCCAGCAGCCAATCAAACACCACTTCCCTGTTCCCTGAGCCAATCGTCACCCTCAGCTTGAAGTTTCCACCATCGCTGGGGTTGTTATTGTTGCTCACAGGAAAGAGGTGGACTACTTCCATGTCAAAGGTCACAGAAGAGCCAACAGTGATGGCTGGTAGCTGGTTGGTCATCTCTTTTCCATTCACAAACACGGCACCTGGAAAACGGAAAGCACACGGTGACTTGACACTAATGTTTGCAGCAGTCGGTCGGTGAGTCGGTGCCTCAAAAAGACACTTGCTGATTGAAACTACAATGGCCAAAGTGGGGTTGGTCTGTTCATTTCAGTGAATCATTTTAAAATTATGACTTAAACGATTAATTTGAGCCATTGCTCATAAATATCCCAGACGACTCACTCTGTGAGTGCTTATTTAATTTTTTTAGCAATAAACACTAATACTTACCTACTGTACCTAATATTTCTTATGCTTTGTTAAACTGATTAATAATATTTTGTTACATTTATATAGTGCTTGTCTAGGCACTCAAAGCACTTTAAATACAAGGGGGGTATCTCCTCATCCACCACCATTGTGCAGCATCCACCTGAATGATGTGACGGCAGCCATATAGCGCCAGAACGCTCACCACACACCAGCTTACTGGTGGAGAGGAGACAAAGTGATGCAGCCGATCAGTGGATGGGGATGATTAGTGGGGATGATTAGGAGGCTATGATGGTCAGAGGCCAATGGGCGAATTTGGCCAGGATGCCGGGTTTACACCCCTACTCTTTTTCAAAGGACATTTTATGACCACAGAGAGTCAGGACCTCGGTTTAACGTCTCATACGAAGGATGGTGCTATTTACAGTATAGTGTCCCTATACTGAGGCGTTAGGACCCACACAGAGCACAGGGTGAGCACTAACACCTCTTCCAGCAGCAACCTAGTTTTCCCCGGAGGTCTCCCATCCAGGCACTGACCAGCTCAACCCTGCTTAACTTCAGTGGGCAACCGGTCTTGGGCTGCAGGGTGATATCACTGCTAAGATTACATATTATTTTGGATTGTGTTCATTTAGTTAACAGTGTGGAATTTAAGCCTTGATTATTTCTAGATTTTTACTATACTTTTTTCTTTAATTCAACATTTTAAAATCAAAATGATGTTTGCCCAATCTCAAAGAAAAATACTTCAAGCCATTTTGGGACAAATAACAGTTTTTTTAATCTAGAAATAAAAATGTTTATTTTAGCAACTACATTTTGTGAATGTGGTAAAATCATTTGTAATGTTATAAAAGATTTCTATTAAAAATGCTGTTCTTTTAAAGTTTCTATTCCCCAAATAATCCTAAAAATGCTTAGTTTCCACAAAAAAAATATATATTCTTGGCGTTTTTGCATTTTATTACTATGGGACAGTATAGATATGACAGGAAGTGAAGTGGGAGAGAAAGAGGGGGGATGGGATCAGGAAAGGTCCTCGAGCAGGGATTCGAACTCGGGACGCCCGTGGCGCAATGGTGTTACACGTCGGCTATCGGCACTGACTGAAATATTAAGCCGCACAACTGCTTTCAACAATGATACACACTGGTGAAGACTGGAGTAATGGCTGCTGAAAATTCAATTTTGCCATCACAGGAAAAATGTTACATATATTCAAATAGAAAAAAAATATTTTTAGTTGTAATTATTTTAGAATATTACTGTTTTTACTGTATTTTTGATCCAATAAATGCAACCTTGGTGAGCAGAAGAGACTTTTTCAAAAACATGCAAAAATGCAAACCGACCCAAACATATGAACAATAATGTATATACTGAACATCTTGAAAAGGTGTATAAATATTTAGTTAGTTGAACTATATTGTCCTGTTCATACCATTAGTGGAGATGCAGACAGCCTGATCCCTCTGCAGTGAGTCAGTGTCACTTCCGCTCTCCGCACACACACCCAAACTGTCACGCTTATCTGTCTGTCCAGCAGCTGTGATCCTGCAAACAAACAAACAAAGCCAAAAATCAGATACGCAACGAGTGAGACATAAGCCTGCTGGTATTTGTTTCTGTAAATCTGCATCTGTTGTTTTTTAATAACTTAATTGCTATGTGTGTAATATGATCTTAGCCTGTTTATAGTGTCCCACTTTCATTTAGTCCACATTTGATTTGCTATGAGTTTATGTGGAAGAATGAAATGCTGATGTACTTGAAGGTGAGGGTCTGGCCACAGAAGTACGAGGGGGAGTTGGAGTACAGAACACCCCCGGGACCAGGCGATGAGTCATTGCGCATAGCAATGTTCTTCCTACTGCTCAAAATATAACCATCCATGCCTGGAAGCCATTCTGTCAATGCACAATAAAACAACATTCATGAAACACGCTCACATCCCGTGGAGGTGCTTTATGAGGAATTTCCACAGAAATGCGTACATCATTTACTCGCCCTCAAGTAGTTACAAACCTGTATGAATTTCCTTCTTCTGTTAAACATAAAAGAAGATATTTTGAAAAACGTGGGTAACCAAACTGGTCCCCACAGACGTCCAAAACTACTACTTGAAGGTGAGTAAATGATAGAATTTTCATTTTTGGGTGAACTATCCTTTTAAGACACCTAGTATAACATTAGGGAATGCTAGATTTCGTTCAGTCTGTACCGTGGGGTGCGAGTGTGGTGTAGCCGGTCTGCGGGATGCTCCACGGGCTCCATTCGGTTCGGCCCTCTCCTCTGGCACACACACGAAACAGGTGGTCGATGTGCGGGTCAAGATGGAGCACCAGGAACTCGGCGTCTTTTCCAATGTACGCGTCCTCATACTGAGAAGAGTTACCTCGACGGTACTGCAACCGGTAGTCCTGCGGGGCGAAGTCATCGTCCACCTACACGCAAACAGCAGGCATTACCAAGAGGGTCATGTGGTGCTGAAAATGTCTGATGGACTTGAACAGGGGAGTAAGACTCGCCTTACACCAGCGCACCAGCACACCGCCCGGTCTCTCCACCAGCTCCTCAATCTGGACGGGCGGATGAGAGGCCACGCTGCTGTGCCGAGCCACGTGTGTACGAAACATATGCAGCAAAGAGTCGTCCAGCTGCGCAGACAGACACGGCACGTCCACCAGCGCAGGTACCTCGGGCAGACTGACGACAACATGTTTTTACTAATACTGTATCTGTTTGTGACTATACAGAAATCATAGGGAAAATATCCAGCTTGGTTAAAGCAAGGCACATGAAGTAACTAGGTTTGAATAAAGTAGCACAAAACATGCGGACAATTTTTTTTACATTCATTTAGTTATTTTTTAACATGACATAAAGGGAAAAAAAAGCTATGTGCACAATTTACTAGAAACGTAACATTGTCAAAATCTCACGGCATGATAATATTTTAATATGTGGTCCACTGTACGATATTTATTGCGGTATTTAAAAAAAAAAAAAAAAAAAAGAAAAATGATTTTTTTTTAGCATTTTAAAGTGAAATGCTGTAATTATCTGCTGTGAAAATAAAGCATAACTGGTGGCCATTGCGTAAAAAAATGCACGCTAAACTCACAGCACATGCAATAAACGAGTTCACTGCATTCACTGTGAGCTGAGCTGTTCTGAGGCGTGGAAAACACCACATCATGTACTGATTGCCTGAACGAAGTGTGCGCTTTACTTTGAAGCACGCAGCACAAACAGATTTGATGAAGGGATTAAGCCATATTGTGCTTTCAATTTTAGTTTGTTTGACAGATACTGTGCCAAAGCATAATGTCCCAAAACACAACCTCATTTAAAATGAGAGCACAAATTATATCGCGCACACAATTACTTAAAACGAGGGAACAAATTATGTTGAGCACACAATTTATTGGACAAAGGTTTGCTACATTTTGATTGGATCTTGGAGGATTAACATAAGCAAACTGTCCAACGCCATCAGATAACGCTGCCAGGACAACAGCCAGCCACCTCTTAGAGAGCAAGAAGACCTTTGATACAAAGCCCGAGAAGGACAGGACTTCTCGTTTGTCAAAATGCAGTTTCTGCCCTTCACCCACCAACAGATGTATTCCTAAGGTTTTGGCCTGTGACTGCCATAAAAATTCCCCAGGACCTCTGAATAAAACAGCAGTGGGTGAAACAAAGACAGATCACATAACTATGTTCTCAAACCTTAAAGTGATGCAAACTACAACACGCACATCTTATACTTATACAGAGAAATATGTATTCTCAGTGACAGCAATGTGTAGTGCAACATCTTACACAAACTCAGCTGTTGATGGACAAATGAGTGCATGCATGATAGTTCAATCTTCCATCATGTTTGGACTTAATGTGTTCGTAACATTGTCAAAGCTATTCTGGTCGTGGTTTGGGAAGTGAACGATGCATTGGTAAAACTTTAGTGACACCTTTCTAAATGTGTGCTTGGACTATGCAAATACGTTCCACAGAAGGAAATAAGGGTGGGCTACACCGTGTCTCCCCAGTCTGAAGGAAACAGCCAATAACAGCCTGGAAATGGAGAAGCACCAGATTCCAATCATCTCCTCATTGGAAAAGAATAAAGGTAACTTCTCAAAAGACATTCCTAATTCTGAATCTCAGTCCTAAACAGGAGAGATTCCGGAGTCTGGAGTCTCCAGATTTGAGCCAGCAACAGATACGACCACGTTCTGAGCCTCCAGCCTGCGAGGAGAGAGATAATCTACATTCAGACTTCATTCAGAGTCTTCGTGACAACAACAGATGCAGCACGTCCTGAGTCTCCATCCTAGAGAGACAAAGTGGAGTCTCTAGCCCAGAGAGGCAGAAGACACACAGACGTCTACAGCAAGGTTAAGCTCCGGCGAGCAAACCTTCACTTCAAGGTACCGTTGCTTACGTGTTCCAGGCTAAGGACCTTCTGCACCTACTTCCGGGCCACATCTGCGTGTTCCAGATTTTAAGACCCTTTGGTGCTCCAGGAGATCAGCATCCTCAAGCACTTCGTGTTCAAGGCTGTCGAAACAGATTCCTGCTCCTTTCCCCACTGCATCGTTACCAGCACAACCAGTGGATGAAGTCTCCGCCGCCGGTCTGCTTACTCAACCACAGAGAACGTAACTAACACCAAACCAAACCTCTTCCAGAGACCTTGGCATTGTTGTTTATCATCAACATATGATTTTTCTAATCAACATTATATGTTACAGAGCTGATTACAGTTGATAACAAACAATCTTTCAGGTATTTGTTTAATGCACAATAAGGTTCTTCACCTTACTTGTTTCCGAGTAGTGACAATCATAATCACTTGCATTTTATGCATCTTATGCCCTTTATTCCTTTCCCATTCATGGTATTCATTTAGTAGTTGTTGATTACTCTTGTCTATCTTTTGTTAATACAATGTATTTTATTATCCTTGTGTCTTCCTTGTGTTGATAATGCAGTAAAGATTCTACAAGTTAGATATTCCACCAATCTTTCTTATGTGAGGGACTCCTAACCACACCTTAAATGACACGTGATCTAAAAATCATAGTCACCTGTGACGTGAGTAGCCATCACTACACTATTTCACCTGACGAAAGCAAAATTCACTACAGAGGGAACAAATTATTATATTGAGCGCACAATTTATTTAAAACAAAGAAAAAAATTATTATATTGAGCGCACAATTTATTTAAAACGAGAAAAAATATATATTATATTGAGTGCACAATTTAAAACGAGGAAAATATATTATATTGAGTGCACAATTTAAAACGAGGAAAATATATTATATTGAGTGCACAATTTACTTAAAATGAGGGAATGAATTAGTAAATTGTGCACACAATTAACTTTTTTTCCTCATGTATGTCAAGTGCAAAGCTCTATAAATTTTACACAATTTTTTAATATTATGTATTATTCTGTTCAAATGTTATTTTATTGTTGGCTATTTTATGTAATTTTCATGGAGTTTAAAACCAGAAATGTGTAGCGTGTATTTTCCCAAATATATGAATTAAAATTCATAAACAACTTAATCATGATTTGCCAGCTTTAATAGTTCTTTACATAGAGTTGTGTCAAGTTCCTTTGTGCTCTCTTTTTGTGGATAGTATGCAAAAGGTATTGTAATAAATTTTTAAAACAAATCTGATTCTGAACATAATTTGTTTGCAGACTAAGTCAGCATGCAAGGTATCACACTAGTCTCATGCTAACACAATGTTTAAAACTATCCAAACACTTTAGACTTAAAAAACTGTAAAGTTTCTTCATTCTAATTTGATGTGAAGAGGGAATATGACAAACTATAAAAGCAATGACAGCCAATCAGAATCCACCTGACTTTAAAGAGCTTGAGCATTTAAAGCATTGGATGACAAAACTGCAGTGTTTTGTTACCGTGATGTTTCTCATTCTTCTTCACAAACCGAGAGATGAAGCATTATTACTTCCTGTTCTATTTGTTCTCTTATAATGAGGCTTAATTGACAAAACGAGTATTAAAGATCAAAAAGGATAATACTGAAGCACTTTCGAAAAGTCTAAAACACTTTCAAATTAAATATCTTTCAAAAATATTATTCTAAAATACATTTTTTTTTAAAATGGCATCCATAATGCCACAATTATTGCTGTAATGACTGTAGACATGTTAAAACTTGATCCTGGGCTACATTTTAATTGTGTAAAATGAATCATAGCTAAGGCAGTGTGGTTTTCTAAAGCTAAGCTTGGGTGATTCAGCACACCTCTGCTGGTACGCTTGCCATCTCTCCGTTAAACTCTGAGCAGATGCGTCACAAAACAGATGAGTCACAAAACCAGGCATTAGTAAAGGTTAGGTGACAAGATTTTTTTTTAAATGAGTGCTTTAGTAATTATGTGAATAATGTCTTCTGAACTTCAGGAAAAGAAGGCTTTGCTGTGTTCTCAAGGTCTGAATCTCCATGTATTCAGTGTTTGTATACATGAATTGAGAGTGACAGTGATGTCAAACTCTTCTCCGTTCACTGGCTCAGCTGAGGTTTGTTAAGTGAATGAGTCTGTGTGCTCCTCACCTGTCCAGCTGGATCTGCAGGGCTTTCTTAGTGAAGCTGCCCAGCTTTTCCTCCTTCTCATTTACACCACAGCGGATGGCAGCCTCCCCTGAGGGGACAGTCATATTACATTTATAACTGACTGTTAGGGGCAGTAAAAATCTAACTGTAGCAAATATAATCAAATGAGCTCTATAGGAAATTACAGCAACCAAGATGGTTTGAGCAACGTTTGTGTTAAACTGTTAAACAATTTAATAGCTGGCAATTATCCAAATGGCAGGGCTCAGTAAAAGCCTACAGCAAAACGTGTGTATATATATATATATTGTTTTTTGTTTTTTAAAATAAAAATTATGAATAAATTAATTTTGGTTTTAGCAACATAAATGTGTTAAATGCATTAAATACATTTTATTTGTAAAAATCATTATAAAACAAATAAGTCATTATTATTTTATTTTGAATGTCCTAAACTCTTTTACACTGGCTCTGAGCATTAAAGGGATAGTTCACCCAAAAATGAAAATCTGTCTAATTACTCCCCTCATGTCGTTCCATAACAAGATATTTTTGATTAAATCTGAGAGCTTTCTGACCCTTCATAGACAGCAATGCAACTAACATGTTCAAGTCCCAGAAAGGTAGTAAGGACATCATTAAAATAGTCCACGTGACATCAGTGGTTCAACCTTAATACAATGAAGCATCGAGAATCCTTTTTGTGTGCAAAGAACATTTTATTCAACAATTTCTTCTCTTCTCATGCGTATGTCATGGTACTGTCGTGGAACGACATGAAAGGGAGTACTAAATGACAGAATTTTCATTTTTGGGTGAACTATCCATTTATCTTTATCGCTGAACCTGAATAAGCCACATTTTCACACAGTTTGATTAGATACTTTTAGATAATCAAATTACTGCTATTCAACTATTTATTAAGCAAACGTCCAGTTTGATGTTGTATCGTACCATTTACATAGCTGATCCTTGCACAAGGCTAAATACAATTTTCTGATCTGATAAATACCTTCTCATAACAAATGATGGTCTTTACTAGGGCTGGTCCAAATACAATTTTTGAGCTTCGAAGCTTCGGTAGTAATCAGCACAGAATATTCGAAGCTTCGGAGGGAGGGGGCTGAATATATTCTTCTCTCATAAAAGCAGGATCTGTGTGTCGGTTTGCATTTTTATTATGTTGAGAATCGTTCATCCAATCGACTTCACGCTTGGCAGGTGTGTTGCTGCAGACCCAAGGGAGTGCAGTGTTGCATTTTGGTGCAATATGGACACGTGACACTTTTAATAAACTACAGAACAGCCGAGCCAGAAGTGGCACGCTTCACGCGGGCAGGGTTTATATGCTCCGAGAACGGACACTGCACTAGTGATACAAAACACACAGGTCTGTTAAGAGCAATACTTTTAATAAGGTAGCCCAGTGTTCATTTGTATATTGAGAGGTCCCGGAAGAAAGCAGGGTAACGGATCCAGCATGTGATTAGAGGAGGGAGAGGACCAATCTTTAGTGATTGGAAGCGTGCATCAGTTGCTTTTATAGGGTTCGTATGGTCATGAAAAGCTATTTCATTAAAAAAAATATAAATTCTGGCCTAGAAAATTTTAGTAGAAGTCATGGAATTTTATTTCACAAATCTCAGTATAATAGAGTTATATTTAATCAGGTCCTGAATTTGTGTGTATAGGCTATCGCATAGTTTTACTCATTCCTGCAGCTTTCGAGTTTATAATGAGGGAAATTCCTGCAAACATTTATTTAATATGTAGGTTAGATGAGTAAATAAATCCACATAAAATATCAGATTGGCTCGCATCTCGGGACATTTGACCGAAAGAAAACATGCATCGCATTCGGTTTTGTGATAGAAGTTTTGTTCACATGTCGTGTCTTTTGCGTGCTTAAGTTTATTATTTCAAATGTAGATACATTTTTCATGAAATATATGCATGCTATAGGTCAGCACGAACGTCTTTCATTGGCAAACGGTCTGTTGCTGGTGCAAATGTTCAGCCAGGCGGACAAGTTGAGAACTGCTTTCGGAGGATGCCACGTGTTCGAGAAAAAAAAGAAAAGGATATTCGAATCTCATAACTGAAAATCGAATGCCAACCCACCGAACGAATATTTCGAATAATCAAATATTCTGGTCCAGCCCTAGTCTTTACATACTTTTTTACTTCCATGAAATCAGATAATGAGATTAATGTGACTGAGGTTGAAGAATAACTGTAGCCCAAGCAATGAGTGGCCAGTCTGCCTTCCATTGATCTGACGCTCACCCTCTCGGAGCAGCTCATCAGCTGTGCTGACTCCATGCTCAATCAGCTTCTGACAGTCATCTAACGGACTGACACTGTCCAGCTCGATGTTGTCCACCTCTTGCAGCAGAGCGTTCAGCCTCTCGGTCAGCAGTCGGCTCACTGCTGTCTGCACCTCCTGAAAGTGCCGCTGTAGAGCCTCACGCGTCTGACTGGCACTGCCGCGGACCTGAACACACACACATACAGACAACATCAGATTTCATAACTGGTATTTTACTCAGGATGCTGATGAAGTTGCACCATGTAGCACAAGAAAATGAGCTATAGTTATTTTAAATTAGAGTAAATGAAAAAGTGATGAATTTTCAGCAGTCACTGCAGTCTTGAGTCACATGATTATTCCATATTATGCTGATTTGCCGCTCAAGAAACATTTCTTACTATTATCAATGTTGAAAACAGCAGTGCATCTCTTAATATTTTTCTGTGGAAATTCTTGAGGATTATTTTAATGATTCAAAAGTTCAAAAGCATTTATTTCAAAACAGAAATATTTTGTAATATTATTGTCAATTTTGATCAATTTAATGCATTCTTGAAGAATGAGAGTATTAATTGATCCCATGTTAGCAAAAAACATTAGGTTATGTGCAGCATATATTTTTTTAAAGAGGTTGTGAGGAAAGAGTTACTCAATTCCTACAAGATTAAAATAACAGTACTGTAATATGTCAAATACATCATAAAAGTTAAATACGTCAGAGGAAATTGGTCCTCTCTGAATAGAGAACGAGTATTAAAAACAAGCAGATAACTACATAATAAACCCATAATAAATTTGAAAGCAAAATACAATTCTACTGTTATAGAATACAAATAGCGTAACACCAAATCAACCAATTTATTCAAATGTAAAAGTGTACATTTAGTCATTGCAAGTCACGTAAATGTGCCACTGCCTTGTTTTGTATATGAAGTGTAGGTCTGAAAGCGGAAGTGGTGAAGTGAATGGCACATTTGAATTTTCTTGATACATCTTTCAGACTAACTGCTTCACCTTCAGCAAAATGGAACCAAGATTGACAGGAAGCCTGGCGGTTTACAGTGTAAAAAAAAAATACCCTACAAAAAAAACAGTTCCTCTTGTGACCATGAAACATGGGCTTGCAAAAGAAGGTTAGCTTGGGCTCTTCAATGCCACGTATCAATGAACATTATGGTTCAGTGATACATGCTTCAACTGAACTATCACACACAAGCACTCTTCACACTGACATAAAAGGAGATGTTAAAGACATAAAAGGAGATGTTAAAGGCAAAATTACGCTCTGTAATTTTAAGAATTCCTTGAGTCATATTCTGGAACGAGGAAAAGTCTCATTCCCTTATAATGAGTGAAACGCAACGCAGCCCCGGGCAAAAACATGTTTACAAAAACACACACAACAGACCGCAGTGAAAACATGTTGAAGCTCCATGAAACCATGAAAGTCGACAGACTGCCGTCACAGTGTGTGTAGGTAGAGATAACACCCTGTCATCCAGGAAGTGGGAAGAGAGTCTAAAATAACACAGATAAAGTGGCGCAGGATAAATGGATGAAACCCAAAAGAGACGGTGTTATTAATCAACATTAGCGGAAAGTTCCAGGCTTCGCTTTGTTTGCAGCTGACGCAGGAAATGCTTTCTGTCCAGAGACGTGCATCATTCCTCATATGTTGAAGTCTTATCAGGATCAATCTGAACATTTCGAGCCAGGACAGAATCCTCTGCCTAAACATTGTTATTCGTGACAATGTGCTGAGAAGTGTGTGTGGAGGGTGGAGGCAGGATCTCAGGGCTCTGCTGCTTTGGGTTTTTTATTGTGGGGTGCGACTAGAAGCGCTGACTCTCCATCACAGGATGTTTACACTTAGCCCAAATGTGCTGGATCTCTGGGAAGAGGTGAAGTCAGTACGGTCCTACAGAACTCTTTAGAGCAAATGTATAATGGGACTAGGCCAGATATATTGATATTTAGGTCAAAGTAGAATAATATTCTTGTAATTATTTATGTTTAGTGTAAAATGGTTCAGTAATTTGTTTCCTCCTGGACACAAGATAGATTTAAACATTTTTTTATCTATATTGTATATATATGTATAATGTATATATATATATTAGTGCTGTCAAAGTTAACGCGTTAATAACGCGAGGTCTTGCTGTTCCAGCGTGCACACACCTCTCTCTCGCTCTGTGCATCAGCTCGGTTCAGCGCTCTGTCAAACAACATATTGTTGCATCTCCAATTTTCATGCAAGTATAGCCGAAATCACAGCACAGATATTGCCTTTATGCTATGTGTATTTGATTTCATCAGACGACGGCTCGATTATCAGGATTTTTGTGCAGATTAACTTGTAAAGGAGAGCTGGTTATGTAGTCTTAATGGGTCGCGTTTCAGTCACTATTTCATATTCATTCCGTTGAATATCTGTCTGACAACAGAAACAGTAAAATATATCAATGAAAACTGTTTTATTGAGAATTTAGCTGCATCACAATACAGTATTGCACAGAGAGGGAAACAAATGTAATAATAAATAATAAATGCACAATTTGCATGTTCAGAAGAGGTGAGCTGGCCTGTGTGCAAAAATGTAAACAGGTTTGTGTCAGTAAATTGCTCAATGCAAAGAAAGAAAAGTAATGAGAACCTGGTATTTATTTTTTCATGTGTCTAATAGACATGAACAAGTTCTTTAAAAAAACAACTTTGACCTTTAAAACATGTCAAGTCTTCATGCTCTATGTTGAGTATGATTTATAATAATAATAAACACACATTTGCATAAAGCATCCATATTTGTCCATGCCCATGTTGATTAGAGTATTTAAAACTTGAAAAGTATTAATTTAAGGTGCATTTAGAACAAATAAAATGTCCGATTAATTGTGAGTTAACTCGTGACAATCATGCGATTAAATATTTGAATCGATTGACAGGCCTAATACATACACATATACAAACACACACACATATATATATATATATATATAATGGTTATTATTAGTATTATTAATTTATGTATTTAATATGCATTATCCACAGTCCATGGCTGCCCCAGAATTAGGTGTAGTGCTAAATTTAATCTTCAGTACTACTACTAAAATAATAATGGACAAATGTAAAAACAAAAATTGAAGACAGAATATCTAGCTACAGAGTTATATTTAATCTGTAGTCCCTGTTCAGATTAAAAAAACAGAGGCCATTTATAAGTTTTAAGGAAGCCTCTGTGGCCGAGACCTAGTGTCACATTTAAAGAGGAAGTAGACTAAAAACAGCTAATGTGAAAGATACAACATCAAACTCAACCACTGACCAAGAAGCTTCAGTTGTTTTAATACATTAAATATCTCAACACAGATGAGCCTCTTCAACTGGAAGCTGCTAGTAATTCTACTCCACAAATGTTGTGCCCTTGCTGTGAATAACGGAGCATGTGATATGATCATATCAGATGGGATGCACATATGGGATCTCCCTCAGACAGCTGCACATGCTGTGAGGTTAATCACAGTACCGTAGGGCGTCATACAATCACTACTCAAAGATCCTAAAGTTTGGTTTAATTCTCTGTCCTGAGCAGGATGTGAGGAACGAGAGCTTAACCATTCTCTTTACGGAGTAGAGTTTACGGTCTCGCATGAAGAGCAGGAAATTACAGCCTTGTTTACTCTCTGAATGAGGCATTCTGGGAGGTGGGGGGAGGAGGAAGTTGGGTAAGATGCCAGAAGCCAAGTCTGAAGATAACAGCGAGCAGCAGGCTGGCTTTACATCCTACAGCCACCCTGGGAGACGTGCGGCATGAATCAGCCCTTCAGTGCTGACCAACAGGCTTCCTGGCATAGAGGATCCGACTCACTTCACCGAGACAGCGGGAGGATCATTTACCCTCGCTCTCTCAAAAACACACACATATGTCACTCTATTTGGTTACTGTGTAGGGAACCTTTGTGAAGCTGAAATGTTTCTGGCATTTTCTACAGTGTGTTTGATAATGTTGTTGTATTATTTTAGGCAAAACTAGGTGAGATCAATAGTAATTTCATTACTGTCTCCATGGGTTTGGCTTGACTGGAACACTGTGTCCTAACCAGACGGGATGAGATAAAGAGAAAACGGCGATCTGTTCCATGTAAATCTGTTTTTATCATAGCCAACCACAACTGAGACGGGTTAAGCAAAAGAGATAAGATGGGACTATTTTCAGCTACTTCTATTTCTATTGCTGCCAGGGTTGTGTGTCATTCGGAACTAAATGGGTGGATGTGATATTTAATTTATATAAATAGCCATATTTTATTATATTTAATACATTTCACAACATATTTTTAGTGTTGTTATTGTTAAAACTAGTGCTGGGCAATGATTAATCGGATCCAAAAAAAAAAAAAAAGTGTACATAATACATGTGTGTGTGTACTGTGTATATTTGTAATATATATATATATATATATATTTTTTTAAAAGAAACACTGTATGTTTGTCTTTATATACATAATAAATATACACAGCACACATATATAATATAAACATAAACTTATATTTTGGGTGTGAATAATCGCAATTAATCGTTGCCCAGCACCAGTTATGTGCCACTCAGAACTGAATGGATGGATCTAATATGTACTTTATATAAATAGCAATATTTATTCTATAATAATACATTTCACAACATATTTTTTGTGTTGTTATTGTTAAAACTAGGGCTGGACAACGATTAATCGTTGCTAAAATAAAAACAATTGCATACATAATATGTGTGTGTGTACATTTGTTATGTATATAAAAATACACACCTATGCATGTATTTATTTAAGAATAAGAAAAAAATATGTTGCGTTTATATATTTATATAATTAAATGGTATGCATATGTAAATATTTTCAAAATAAATTCAGTTTATTTTTATGTCATGCTGTCTCTGATTTAAATACTGTTTATAAATTAATGTTTTCATCTTTATATATACACATAATAAATATACACACCACACACATATATTAAATAAGCACAAACTTTTTTTATTTTGGGTGCAATTAATCATCGCTCAGCAATAGTTAAAACTATTGAGTAGTAGTTTTTGTTAAATTTAATATAACAATGAAATAAAAAATTTTGCAAAAAAAATTAATATATAATTGTAAATATTGATAAATATTATGATATAAATAATACTAAAATAACACTACACAATTTAAAATGTTAAAGACCCAGATTACCTGTTGAATTTCACCAAATTATAATTTATGTGGTAAATTCCACTTCAAATTCCAGTACAGCTTTCTGTAAAGGTGTCAGCAATTAAATTAAACTTCAATTTGAATTGAAGTCCAACTAATGAATTGAACAATAGCCAATTCTTAAATTCTGAATCTTGGCCAACCCTGATTTCTTCAGTGTCACTGGGCTGTGAAATATCAAATAATGGCTGTTATTGGTGTCACGCTTCACAGCAGTTTTGGTAAGGACTGACACATTGCTTGTTTTTGGAAACCTATTTCTTCTTCCGTTAGCAGTGCAGAGAGAGAGTCACAGCCGTACCTGTTTGCGTCCCTGGCTGAGTCCGTGTAGTCTCTGCTGTAGCTCGCTTCTGTAGTTTTGGGCTGCTTCAATGCTCTCCTTCGCCTCCTGCAGCAACGCCTCTGCCTCTATTGACATCCTTGATGACCTCTGCAAAAGCCCAAATATCAAGATAAAGTGTAGGAAAACATTTCTACTGATAGAGATAACTTTTACTTTGACTGGATTTATAATTTATGAGGTTAGAAAACATTCAAAAGAAAGGCTGAAAAACCAAAACACGCCCATTTCTGAAAATGTCATGCTAACAAAGCTAAAATAATAATAATAACAGTAGCATGAAATTCCACAAAGGTCAAAAACAGAGGCTGTTCTTCATGCTCACAAAAAAATGAAATGGCAACTTTATGAAACTATCAGGCCATGGTTTCCATGTCATGTGGATGTGAGGAAGCGTGTTTTGAATCATAACAACGCGCTCACAGCCTTATCTGTAGAAGAGGATGATGCAGTCCTGTATAGTTATGACTAAAATGCTCAGGCACCATAACCTTGAGAAACCACATCCATGTCAACTGTCATAGCAGTGCAAAATCACAGGAGTCATGGAAGTGAATCACAAGACCTGATGAGATGTGTGTGCTATAAACTCACTCTACTAAATTGAGGCTGTGAGTCAAAGAGCAGCACAACAGAGTGAGCCACGCTTTTAGATAGGATGACATCAATCTGTGTGACACTCGACAAACTGCTGTGTTTGTGCTAGTTCAGGTTTAGATAACAAATGTGTGAACAACACAAAAATGAAACCACAGATCTAGTCTGATAGGGACAACAGAGAACAAAACCAATGCTAAAAGTCAATATTAAAATGCAACTACACAACATAAATGCTTTTAAAGCAATATTTAAAATATAGTCATTCCATGTTAACATCGAAAGGTGTCCAAACAAACTTTACAGTATTTTGGCAAATTCATCTGTCACTTGCGAATATGGCAATAATGTTTATTAAAATATATTTTACCTAGTGTTTGGTCTGTCACACCAAGGATGATAACTAACCACAACTATAACGATAAACTATAATGATAAAGGTACAAAAGCTGTTACTGGGGCAGTATCTTTTCAAAAGGTGCACGTTTGTACCTAAAGGGTTGATGCTGGCAACTTAAAGGTACATATTAGCACCAAAAGTGCACATATTAGTACCTAATACCTTTTGAAAAGGTACTGCCCCAGTGACAGCTTTTGTACCTTTTTTTCTGAGAGTGAATGATCAATATTTTTTAACATTTTGTGAACTATTTTTCCATCTATTGAATCAGAAGCTTGAACATTTAAAGAGGCAGACGTCATAACTGCAGCGCATCCTTATAATAAACACAACATTGTCATGCTTTGGTGTGGATGCTAATATATATACTTTGTTATAGTTATTATTCCTGGTCTATAATAGGCCTTTAGGCCGGTAAATCACATTTCTGCTGTTGTGTTTGCATTTAAGAGGTTAATTGTCTGATTTAGCTAACACCGCTAATAATTTTGCAGCTCATGCTAATATTAATAAGTTAACATTTTTGTTTACTCTTGTACAATACATAAATCTGCTATATTGGGTCACCACTTGATGTAAAATCTGGATATTGAAGCAAAAACATATTTGCTTTAAAAAGTATTATGTTAATAAACAGCTCTCACATCTTTACTGATCAGCGGATCTGTTTTAGGGCTAGCATGCTACAGTGAAACCACTTCCGTTAAAGATGAAGTGAAAGCAACTGCACTTTCCTTACATGAGCTTATGTGGCTTAAATTCACAAGCATGACCGAACCTACTCATAGACACTACCCTGAACTAAAACTTCAACTCAACTTCTGTACATTAGTGCCTGTGTAACACTGGTGTCATTGTGCAGGAGAGAACAGCTGCCTATTTGTTTATGCATGTAAGTGAACACAAATACCGGACAGGTGGATTGGCAGCAAGCTATTCAGTTTACCTTTGTTTAACACAAAGATGCTGACCTTAGTGCACAGAGCAGAGAATGAACCTGTGCTTAATTCTCAAAAACATCCTTTCATCGATACACCTCTGAGAGAGAAACACAATTAACAAAATTGTGACCTGCTCCAACAAGCCTGTGAATTTCCACAATCATCTATCGTATTATGATCAGTGCCTAAAAAATGTTATGAGTTGCAACAGGGGCATATTTATAATATTTTGACATTTAACGATTAAGGGAAAGGGAGGGGTTCTCCAAAATCACGGTCTAATCCTCTGATTTAGCAGCAGGGATCTCATCCAGACTGGGGTTTGTAATCTAGGCAAAGAGCATTAAGACGAGCAATTACATTATCTATTGCTCTTCCAGAATCCTTTCCCACAAGTGAATTCATCAGGGAGAACAGCAGAGGACTGGCTAGCTGTCAGAGGGACACGAATGACCTAGATTCAAAGGCAAAAAATCCGCTCCCAAAGACAATGTTGGGAATTCCAGTGTGAGATGTCTCTGATCTGAGGATCATGTGTCCTACTTCACAATCTGTGCCCGTTCACTGATATGGGCCATGGTTAAAATGGCCCTGCTATTAAGATGCGATACATAAGATGTTGAATTAGCGTTTGGTTCTGCAGACTGATTAGATAGAGCCTTTTTAACATTTATTTGTTGTCGCTCATTGTTTGTCTAAATTGTGCTTTTTATTTAGAGATTGTACAGCACATTGGTCAACGCTAAGCTGTTTTAATTGTGCTATATAAATAAAATATTAACAAATATTAAAAAACAACAACAAACAAAAGTATTTATAAACTATCAGAGGTCTTTTGCATTCTGCTGGCCATCAGCTTTACAGTTGTGCTCTTACATAAACACATGTATTCCTCTTTTGGTCCAATCCAAGCATAAGAGAGCAGTTATGTAAAGTGCAGTCTCTATGGGCCATACTGATGCATCGTGCACACTCAACATGTTTATACATGTCCAAAACAGTAGATGAGAGAAGAGCAGTGCAAATATTTAAAATATTAAATATCAATATCAGTTACATATATACAAACTAAACGTTTATGAATTATTTTCAAACTCAAAAAGCAGCAGTTCGTGGGGCTCTTCTATGAGATGAGGATCGCCACACCATCACTTTAACTCTTCAGAGTTTTACAGTAAGCTCTTCAAACCGCTTCACACATAACCCTGCCCACGATAACACAGACTCTAACTTAGCACTGAAAAATAAACTGTGACAAAAACATGAGCTATTATCAAGCGATTTTTGTTGTGTTACCTTATGCGATCCTGTCTTGTGTCATATTAACTTCTGCCGCGGAGTTCCGCCATTGACGCCCAAGCAACAGTAAAGCGCTCGAGACACATATTTTCACTTTGATACAAACCTGTCATCCAATCAGATGCCGCATTGCTATGTTTTCCTCCTGTCTGCTGTCAGTTCTAGCCAATCAGATGATTGACCCTCACTTAACCCCGCCCTATCTTTTGTTAAAAACCCAAAGCGCATCATGAGGGCGTCAGTCTTGATGCTTTCGCGTCAAACAACAAGTGAAGGTAACTTTCTGTCACTCACAAAATAAGAGCTGTTACGTACAGAGAGATTTTTACTGGTTGTGAACACCGAACAGTATCAAATCCAAACACTTTCAGAACGAACATTTACATCCAGCGTTGTCATAATGCGGTAAACAAATTTGAGAGAAGATTGTTTAGCTACAGAGATTATAGTGTCTAACGTTAGTTATTTCTCATGCAAAATATAGACTATAGTTACGTTTGCAAAACTATCATTAAAAATATGTTTAAAATAATACTTTTATATTTTCTATATTGAATATATTAAATAAATAATTAGTCCATATAAGATGTGGAATCTTGTGATAAAGGATCAGAATCAGAATGAGCTTTATTGCCAGGTATGTTTACACATACGAGGAATTTGTTTTCATGACAGAAGCTACAGCAGTGAAACAATGACAGAACAAAAACACAGATAATAAAAAGAAGAATTAATAAGAACAAGTAAATAAGGAATTACAATATACAAATTGACAATTGTATGTACAGGTATATAACAATGGACAGTTTTGCATGTACATGTATATTATGTGCAATTGAAATGTAGACTAAGTATGTGTGTTAGATAAATAAGTGTATACGTGTATAAATAGAGTGTAATTATTGTCAAGTGTTCATGAGATGGATTGCCTGAGGGAAGAAACTGTTTCTGTGTCTGAATTATATTACTGACCTGAAAAGAGAGTTAGTCGACGTGGTTGGTACGTAGGCTATGTGATTAAATAATGATTAATAATTCATGTGGGTTTTTCAGCCGCTATTTAATGTTAGAGTAAAGTTGGTTGGCTATTGTCAGGTTATGCGTTTACTGTGCTGGTGTTAAATATGTACACTGCTGAACAGTTTTGAAGCACCAAAGGTTTGGTAAATGCTCTGTGTGGGCAATGAAAGCCAGTTATATATACCCATACGGTGATGTTTTGTGATGACTCATTAAATGCATGGTTTGTTATGATATGAATCTTTAAAGCTTGAAATAACTCTGCAATGCCAAAGTACTTGTATAAATACAAATCCATTTTAAAGTGCTTTGCCTCTAAATTAAATTCTTATAGGGTTCAGAAGGAGCTGCTAATCTAAATTTCTAATCAACCTTTAGATACAAGCTGCTTGCTTCACTTTAGCAACAGTCCTTCTGGCATGTCTCCTCCTCCCCACCTCCATCCCCACTCCTTTAAGATACTCTGTCCTATATACAGTAGCTATCTTCATCCATTTAGTAGTCTCATATGGAGTAAATTGGAGCTTGAGTTGAGCCTCATCCTTGCGCCCCTGCTTTGTGTACAGCCAAATACCCTGTACAGGTATGAAGTAACTTGAACATCATATTTATTCTTTAGCCCCTTCAGACCTGGCGTCCATTGGAATGGACATTACATATTTCTGGGTCTTCATTGTTTGAATAATGCTTATTACTGATTGGTTCCTGATGATCCAATCACAATGGAGAAATGACTTTTAACTTGATCTGAGAGAGCTTTAGACATTAGAGAAGACAAGCATGGCTCTGAAGCTCGAGAGAGGGAGGAGTAAGCCTATTTTACAATAAAATGTTAATTTATGTTCATGCTAGCCTAATACATTTCTCTCAGCATAATTTGATCAATTTCAAATGTTAATATTTCACGTTATTTTGAAAATATTAAATTTTATTAAGTTATAGTATTTTTTCAAAGTTTAAGGTCCATCCCAATGGACATCAGGAGTCAAGAGATATCAGCACTCAGTTAGTTAGTCAGTGTCACCATGCAAAGAAACAAAATACCTATAAGCATTGCATAGCTAAGCTATGACTTCACAATTGATTTATTTTATGTATAAAACCAGTTTTTCACACAATCTTCCTTTAGAGTATAAAGTCATAGACATCCTTGAACATCTTGTAAATGGAGAGTTATCCGATCGTGACTGCTTGGACTCAGGAAATGAGGCAGATGAAAACGAGAGTAAGTGTATATGTTGAGAGTATAGTACAAAGTTTTATGCATTATATAATATGTAAATTGCAGAAAATGCATATGAGGTCACGAGTGAGAACATGGAAAAAGAGTTATAAATGTGATTGTTTTGTTATTGGACGAGGGACAGAGAAAAGCGACCGTGGAGATGCATGCATGCTTGAAGAACTTGACGTGGCAGCTGAGGTTGAGGTAGAAGAAAGTGTAGAGACAGAGGATCAGGAGGAGATTACACTGAACAGAGAGGAAGATGATCATGAGCAGATGACAATAACCAGGAAGCATGAGAATCATCTGATTTATGACAGACATCCCATGAGCCCATACGAATACTTCAAACAGTATGTACCAGATGTGCTCTTCAATCTGATGTCTGACAGCACCAACATCTATGCCATGCAAAGTGGCACACTAGGTTTCAAACCCTCCAGTTCAGGGGAAATCAGAACCCTCATTGATCTCAGTGATGAAAACCCCTTATGTGGGATCTCTTATTAGCTTACAATGTTAAAAGTTAGCAATGCATTTGGACGTTCCATGATAACTGAATGCAAAACAATCATCCAACCCATTCAATCCGCCAACCTCCTATGTTAAAAACATGGCCTTTTTTATCTAAGATTTCATGGTATTTTACGTTCATTTAGTCATGGCATCCATTGTAATGGACATGAAAAAATACCAATAAAAACATGAGTTATCAAAAACTTTGTTTTCCCCTTGTATTTCAATGCTGGAAGGGAGTAAAAATCAACTGGGAATGTTTTTTTTGCTCAGCAGAAAATCTGGTCTGAAGGGTTAGGCAAATGTAAAATATCCCTCCTGTGCTATTCACTTACTGCCTGCATGACTAACAGTGCCTGATGCTGGGATATTGCTCCTAAATATTTACTCTTGCAAAGCTGGCTGTGAGAAAACAAATGTATTAGTTTAACTATTTATTATGTATTAGAATATTTATTGCACAAGATTATTGGAACTAAGCACACTAAGTCTTATTTAATATTATTTCAAGTTTTGCACAAAAATATATGACTCCCAGGCTTTCAGAACTGTCAGAAAATGTTGATAGAAAGGGTGGAAGCCACAAGAGGCCTGTCTCCCATTCACGGCATGCTCTCTACAAAATAAATTGACAGCTGAATTGTAATGTGCTCAGTAAACACCAGAGGTGTAATATGGCATCATATAACTGATTTTTTATTATGTAACACTGGATGGCGCTGGATCACAGTCAGATGTACAACAGATGTTGTACAGAGTCAGTAATGTCTGGATGAAGGATGTGCAGGTATTAATGATGGTGTTTTATTTTACAGTTAAAACACATGCAAAAGAATGGCCCTTTATGTCATCAATTTTTCAGATCATGTGTTGCTGATTACTAAACCAATGCGCTTCAGAACACTCTGGGTTTAGATATATTACTATTATTAATCAGACTGATTCAGATCAGAGTTCACTTAAGATGAAACATTATGTGACCCTCGCTGTGAAATCCAGGCTAAAGTCTCGAAATCTAATTCTGAGATAACATGCATCAAATTTGATTTCTAACATTAATTTCACTGTAATTTCAATCTTTGACATGACCTTACTCAGTCAATATTAAAGATATAAAGGTTACATTTTCACAGAATGTTCTTTAACATATGAAGGATGATTTTTTTTGTAGAAAACAGAAAATCACAAAAAAATGACTTTAGCTGGGTTTTCACAGAGGGTCACTTATGGACTTAAGATGTTTTTACACAATAAAATGACAACAGGATATTTCAATTGTCAACATTTACTTTCTCTTTACATATTATATATATATATAATATATTATATTATATAATATTTTACATAATTTAAAAATATGTTAAATATTGTTTTTATTCTTAAATTAACTCTTGACATCTGTCATTAAAATAATGCCATAGTCACAAATCTAGCCTCTGTGTCTCCCTCCGATCGCCACCAGAGGGATCCTTCACTGAAGTACTAACCGGTTCTTTCTGACACCATTTCCCATGACCCCGTGCTCGAGACAGATCACCTGCACAGGTGTCAGTCTTATCCAGACTATTTAGCCTGTACCTTCCATTCCCTCATTGGGAAGTCTTGTTTTGCTACTGCTGACATTTCTAAGCTTTTGGATATTGCCTGCTTTTGGATATACTCTCTGTCTGCCGCCTGCCCCGACCTTTTGCATTGACTCTGTTTATGAACCTGCCTTGCCTGCGTTACTCTTGATACTGTTGATTGAACTTTGCCTGTCTGACCTCTTCTTTGTACTAATAAAGCTGCACATGGATCTCAACGTCACTGACCCATCATTACACATATCCTTACAAGTACAATTTTATTTGTATTGTTTGTGTCCCCTTCAAAATTTCTCTTGAGAAATTTGATGTATATTGTCCCCCCTTACTGTTAGACGAAATTTACACCCCTGTAAGTAGCAACACAACATGACAGTCATGACTGGATTCTGCTCTGAAAGAGGGCCATTGTGCTTTGACTTGGACATAAGACTGAAAGAAACCCCATGTAGTTAAGACAATAAGTCTGAGCAGGCATTAAGGGAACCGTTTTGTTTAGCTTCATGCAGCCAAGCGCTTTTTGTACACTACTTTGTAATCTTCAGCCTCCTTCAAACTGAAGAACTGACTGTATTCGCTGGATTTGAGAGGTAAGAAAAACAGAACTGCAAGCGTTATTTTATGTACTTTTTAACTTCTAAGAAAAGCAGAACCGAGGAAAATGCCATGAATCATAGCATCCTAGACAGTGCCGGTCTTAAATGCTTAATCTTGCTCCTGGAAATGTACTTTCCAACATCCATGGAGATAAACTGGCAAAGTTAATTTAGACTAGCTTGTTTTTATTTTATGGTACTAGTAGTTTTTTGTTTGTATTATTACATTAATCAAGTGATTAATCCAATAGTGACAAATACATTTGAAAATTGTATTATTAACTAAATTACTCATAACTCCGATAGCCGTCTACTTAATCCAACAGAGACATTTAACTAATCACTAATAACTAGTATCTATTGTTGTTAGTAAAATGTCTTATGTGATTTATGCACATCTAATGACTAGTAAATGTCTACTTTAGTGACATTTTGTTAATATTTGTTATTAGTGACAATTGACCAATACATTTGAAAATGGAATAGTTGTATTATTGCACTAATAACTTTTAGCGACTACTTCATTATAGGCTACAAGTGACTACAGGATTGTTTGCAAATTCAAAATAATTACTTGTATAAAACTACATGCAGCTTCAAGGGCTAAAGTTGAACAGGTTTCATAGTGCTCAGGTGACTTATGTTTCCATCCTGGTGCAATCCACTTTTGGCACATCGGTGTAATGTATAAAACAAGATCGTTACAAAGTTTCTTATGCCAGCTACAGGACAAGGCAGTTTTCATCAGCATGTGTTATGATGCATACAGGGGCGTCATGCACTTATTATTACAATTATATTCGAATCTAAATATTCCCAGTAATTAAACTGTAAGTAAATGCATTTTGCACCTTTCTATATCCTGTTAGTTCATCTATAACGGGCGATGGGCAAATTAGCCTAATTTTCTATTAGGGTCATTATATGGAAATGTCAATTTTCCTGTTCCTTTACAGGAATATTACACTTGTTTTTATTTAATTATATAGAATTCCAAGCACCACAAAACTGCTCTTCCCCACAGCCATGTACAGAGAAAAAGTGCTTTATTTTGAGATCAAAAACAGATTTTTCTAGCATTTTAAAATACATTAATGTATTCATAACTATCAAATATATGATGTAAATGACATTTTCATATGAAGTTTTCAGTTGAACTCACCTGCTTTATTGTTAGGGAATTGTAAAAACTATAATACAAATGGATTAAACTACTTAATTTAGTGAGTATACAGTGATTGATAACATGTGGTTTGATATCTTGCTAAAACCATTTTGTAAAATGCATTTTTCATGAAAATTGTCAATGGTATTATGCTGTCACTGGTGTCACCTGACATTCCTTATATGGGTAAATAAATGCACAAATGTGAATTTAATACAACACGTTGTATGTTACTAATTATAACACTTTCATTGTAGAGAAACAAAGCAAAGGACGTTTACATTACATTATCAAAGAACATTATCATTTCATTATCAAGACTTCAGTCTCAAAACACTCCCATTATAATTGCTGAAGCTGTTTGAACTGTGAAACGGATATCTTATTTACATCGTACACACTTTCGCACTTTGTTGTTTCTGATGATAAAATTCGTCAGGGAATTCACTCAGCAAGCGCGCGCCCTGAACTCACCTGAACGCCTCTGATTGGTCATTGCATTCATAAGCTCAACAGAATCGTGTGTGATTGGTTATAATGCGTAAAGTTGTATAAACGCGTCTGTCTCTGGCTCAGTGCCAGCCAGCGAACGCAGATTTGAATTTAGCAGCTGGTGATATGACGCACTGAACGTTCTAATCATGAACGATACAGTGTTATTGTATCAAATATAACAAATATTATTGGGCTATTTTTTGTCTTTTGCTACTTTCAAAATCCACTTGGCTCAAAAATCTGAGGGGGCACGTGCCCTCACTTTCAATGGGCATGGCGCCTCTGAGCGCATAAACGCATGTGGCTGTCAGCCCTGGAATAGGGGGGTGTTCCTACACTTTGGGACCGCCCTCTGGATGAAACGGAGCCATTTAGCACAGCAATGTCAGCCCAATCCGAGGCTGGGTAAAAGCACATTGCACGCTCCTTGTGTAGACCCATCGCAGCACAGAAAATAACGTTGCGAGTGCTACGGAGCGATGGCACCGCCTGCTGATGCGTCTCCAGCACAGCCTCTCGGATCCCAGGAAAAAACGCTCTTGGAAATTTAAAGAAACATTGATTTAGCATCGCATCAGATCCGCTCACGCCACCAAAACGTGATTGGAGCTGGTTTATCTGATGATGGTTTTCTAGAACAGACTGTTCAGTTTTGGCCATCGCAACGCAGACTGAAGGTCCGATCCATCCCCGACGCGTTAATCGCAAGTCCCCTCTAGATTACCCTCTAGACACCGGAATACGAACATCTGTGGTTCGCAGGATCCAACTGCACCAGCTCTATAGTATTCCAGCATCCTTCCCTCAGTGTCATCATCATCATCATCATCGCGCCCTGCAGCTCCATCGCAAGAGGGAGGATCCGCAGAGGAGCTCTCCGGGCAACACTACACACGCATTCAGAGGATGCTTTGGATGTAAAATAAATCACGATGGGGAAAGATCAGGAATTACTGCAAGCGGTGAAGACTGAAGACCTGATGACGGTGCAGAAGCTCCTGCAGAGGCCCAAAGCTGGGAAAGCAAGTAGGTTTTGCTTTATATAAAAAAAAAACATTTACGTTATGCTTGCCATCTTGCTATGGCTGACAGAGGCAAGAGAGATCGTGAGTAGTTGGATCTACTTCACCTCAGAAGGCAAACACTTTCCCTACCCTTTAATTATGACAGGAGCTGTTTAGATTGAATTCAAGCTGTTTGGAAATACCATAATATGTTGTGTTGTGGATGCTGATGTCCACAACAATGCTGATTAAGATTCTTAACCCCCCCTCCCATTTCTGTTTGTGCATTAGAGTTATATGAACATTAATGAGCTTGTTTTAGAAATGAATGTCTTTCAAGAGGCAGAAATTCTAGACACACCTGTCTGGTAAACATTAAATATTTTTGTAGTTGAGAAATGGAAAAAAACAAACTATTCCCCAGTGAGACCCTGATTTGCTTGGCAGTTTAATATTTTCAGTTGAAAAGCAACTGCAAACATGCCCACCTGGATTGAGCTTCTCATTGATGTTCTGCTTTGAACACCACAAACAGAGGTGGCTGCATCTCTGAATGCATTGTGCTGGTCTGCTTTCTATCTCCTCCACCACATCTGTGACATTATCAACAGCGTCTCACACAGCAGCTCGACTGAGATTTCTTTGTCTTACATGCCTGTCTGCACCGAGCGTGTTCGGATTAGAATTACCCCAGGGGCTCAAGGCAGAGAGCCACGGCCAGAGTCTCGGCACTCGTCTCCTTTCCCCCCTCTGCCTGTTCTCCAGTGTGGCAGCAGCACACTCCTGCTCGGCTAAACACTGCCCCCTGTAATGATGGGGTGAACGAGCATGAGGTGCATCCACATCACTGCACTTTCACAATAGGAGAGAGAGGAACGAGCTGCCAGTGAGCTTCATCACTTGGCTTCGTGCCACCAAAGCAACACGTAGATTTATGTTGTAAACTAGGACAACTTTTTGGCACTGAATGTGTGTGAGACTGCTCTGTGGGAAAAACACTGACTGTGATATAATCTTGGGAGTATTATGTATTTTATATTCGGTTTTTGTTATTGTAAGTCATTTCACTTATATTATGAAGAACATAGGTGATTTGAGAGCTGCTTTTATGAAAATCTGTGTTGAGTTCACATTCATGAAACACAGTAGAGCTTTACAGACAAGCTAATGCATTTCACACAAAAACAATGAACCAGCTTCTCAAACAGAGAGTGATATGCCTTTGTGAAAGTGTTGGTGGGCTTTTATGTAAAGCTCCACCTCTGTATTGGAAACAGAAAGCTACCCAGAAGCCAATTAGTTCCAGTCACAGCAACTGCAGTCTCCTGCTTGACAGTGATTGGTTGTGTTGGATGCTGTCTGGGCTTTGTAACAAAGTTTTGGTCAATTGACTGAAATAGCTTATTCATTCAAGATAATATTGACTGTAGCGTTGAACAACCAAGTGGCTGATAGCAAGACCTTTTGGCTTTGAGAACATTTTGTTAGATACCAAAATACCTCTGGAGATGCCAATGATTCTTAAACATTGACAGAAGACGGCAGTGGTTCCTTTATACATTAATGAACATTTTGGTATTAATTTAGAGTATATTCCTGGCTGGTGCTTGTACAATTACACTAGTACAGCATTTAATTTCATTCAAATTAAACAACCTCATAGTGAACAGGAGCAGAAAATAATGTAGCAGCATTGTGCTGTAGAATTACAGTTATTATCTGTGTATGCATTACAGTAATCTTCCATTTCTCTATAACCCATTTAAAGATAAATTCTAATAGTTTGGGGTTCTGTGCTGGTGCTTAGGTTCCCAGCATGCATTGTGGCATTAATACATTATGCAGTTGCATTTGCATATTATTTGCTGGTTTATTTTGTTGTTGTTTTTTTGGTTGTAATTCTCAGTAATGTTTAAATAAAAAAAATTTGTTAATTGTGAGATTTGTATGCTGTTGTCAGATGTTAATATCCACTTGTGACCTGGTAGTGCATACTTTACTCGGTATTATGTACATTATTGCCACATTGCATGTTATGATCTATCTATCTTAAAATAGCATGCATGTATCTTGTAAAATATTGTCAGTATGATGGTGGGAGTTCAGAAAACATCGTAAAATAACCCCCAAAAAGTGAAACGAAGCTGCTGGCCGTGCTCATATTTGCAGTGGCTTGGAGCCCTGTAGCTAATCCAAGTAATCATTACTTCCACTGCTTAGTGTGATGATTGAATTACAGTGCAGATGGCTTTAAGTGAGTCGCAGAAAGAGAGAGAAAGAAAAGAGAAAAGAGTGCTGGGAGGGAAAGTCAGAAATAAGACTGAGGAAAGCCATCAGTTACTCTGACACAATGACACTTTCACATCTCACCGGATGGTTGGCTACCTCTTGGGGATTTTAGCGGTGAGTAGGACTCTCGTGCAGATGTCTCACATGGAGGCGTTTGTTTCTCAATGGGGGTGTTTTTCTGTCCAGTTATCTGCAGTACCGTGGTCTGCATACGGAGGTGTAAGTGTGTTTATGAGCCCAGAGGGAGGGTGATTTGGAAAGAGTGTTTCCAGACGATATCTGCACAGCATTTTTCCACATATTCAGTACATTCTCCACCTTTTCCACAAGCATTCACTGCTGAAGCCAACAGAAAGAACATCTGTAATACAGTATATCTTATTGCAGTAAATTGCTGATTAGTTTCATTAGAATGAAGCGAGTGGAACATTGCAGAGCGTGACACAACATACTGATGAAGACATGACGGATGGGTTATCCGTTCTCCACCTCTACAACCTGTTCATATATCCCAGCAGCAATTAGAGCCGAGCTATTTTAGCTGTCGAAACATATGGGGTCCCTAAGGAGAAAAAACTCTGATCGTTGTAGGCCTCGCTCACTCTGCTTTCCTCTGCCGGCTTGATTCTGGCGTTTTGGAGTGAAATAAATCTGGTGAGAAAATGAATGCTGTAGGGGTGAAGTACTAGCTTGATGAATGACTCTCAGCTCACTGAAGTAACAATACTGTTGAAATTGAAAATGTTTTTTTTCTGCATATTTATAAGCTCCGAGCTCAATGGGTTTGTCAGGTGGTTGGAAATCCTCTGTGGTGGGTATACATGGAGATATCTGACATCTGAGTGACCGTCCAGTACATGTGTAAATGGAATGTGGGTGGCTGACATGACACGACATGATCTATCCAAAGATTATATAACAAAATCGGAGTTCAGTAAGTACTCAAAGCATCAACATATTAATTTGCAGTGATCCCCCAGGATGTTTTCCATTTTCACACTGAAATTAAATTAAACATATTAATGAAATGAAATCATAATTTTAAAATTAAACAATGTCAAAGCAATTGTGTCATTACAGAATATTGTATATATTGAATAGGGTTAAGTGTGAAAGTTTTGTATTTGTAGTGAATTGAAGTGTTTTGCTTGTATTTAAACTATATATTATGAAGTTCATGCACTGGATTAGATATAGAAAATATTTGTCTAAGTAATAGGTCATTTACTTTATAATACTATATTGCGTGGTGAAATAGACATATTTAGTTGCCTTTGAGTTAAAGCGTCATTTGACAATCACCAATAAAAAGGAAATAAAAAGCTCATAATGTCTCTGAAGGACATCAGAATGCCAAGAGCTGTGGATTTATGTTGGATGCAGTTTTTATTCTGTTATTCTTTAATAATATAATTGAATATTATTTGCTGTGACGTTTTAAAAAGTAAAACATCAGCAGTTTTAATTTTAGTAGGCTAATAACTGTATGTAAAATATTAACAATAAACAACATTTTTACAGCATTTATTCGACTGTTAACTTACTGTTGTTCATGGTTAATTCACATTCTTTCATAATGCATCAATGTTAATTAATATTACTTCAAATTATATACTAAAAGATACTACTGCATTACTGTATGTTGAAATTAATCTACAATTAATTTATCAGCCACCCATTGTCCTGTTTTCGCCTTGGTCCCCTGGAGCGTTTACAGCACATGACCTTAATCTGAGGACCTGACCCACATAATCCTGAAGGTAGAGGGGGCGAGAGAGTTCCTAAGCACATTAAGTGTTGCTGATTCCTCCCAGCATGCTCCTGAACTAGTCTGGTATGTATAAATGTGCTTATCACTATCACTGTGATCACACTCCCCAGCACGGTGCACATTAAATCTGTTTACATTACGTTATAATAGCCTTAAGTGTATAATTGCGGTTTTGATGATAAACCCAAAGTATTCATACATAACAAAATCAGCAAATTGATAGTCTAAAAGCTCAAAAAACGCCTGCGTACAGTTTTAAAAGTCTATAAAACCTTGTGCTATTGGGAACATCCATGAGAGGTGTGAAGAGAAACAGGGGCTGAAGGCTGACAGCTGTTATGTAACCTCACACAATGAAGTCGTGGGTTTAGTGGAGGTGGGTGGACAGAGAGAGAGAGGCTGGATAGTGGACCATGTGTTTTGTCATTTTTATATGCCGCAGTGCTAAAGCACACCACCTGAAAATCGAACCTGAATTAATCATTGAAACTGAGATTTTTAAATGCATTAAAGCACACTTAACACTTTTTAAACAATCCAGTCAATTTTTCCAGTTCCTTCTTATTTTTCCTCATAAGATATCTTGATTCACTCTGAAATATATTCCATTCAGTTACCTTGCTGAACCTTCTTAGTAGTATATGTTTCTAATAAAGGCACTGCAGCAGTCATTCATCATAATACTCACCGCAAATAAACAGATTTAATGAGCGACTGACTGAGAAAGAGTGACTCAGTAAATCCGATGTTGCTGAAAATAAAGAATCCTGATTGACATTGAGGATCTTCACATCCAGATGTTGGACTGGGTGAGCCGACCGACAGGCAGCTGTGAGGAGAATTGTGGCTGCTGCTGAGAAAGTGTCCAGATGTCTCTGTCTGGAGGCCATATCTGCCGGGCTACAACAGATGAACAGATCACATATCCAGCTAACCTGAATCCATCTGATCCTTACGGACTCAGGCATGATTATAGTTCCCGTCTGGAGTGTGCATGAGGAGATCTGGCTGGATATGTGCTCACAGGAATTTGCACTATTATAGGGATGCATGATAAATTGGTACCATATCATATATATAGTCAAATAGAAGAGTAATATTAAATTGCAGTACTATTATATACATAAGAGTCTTATTTTTAAAATCTCATATATACACTCACAGTATAATGTTGTTGTGATGCCTAAATTCGCTTTGTGCATCCGCTGTGCAAAATTAAAAATAGTGAAGATGGGTTTGCCATATTGCATTACAGGAGAAGCACCAAATATTAAGTTATGCTGTGAAGGTTCAGAACAGGTGGGCATGTTCAGGGAACATAATATTTTTCTGACAGAATTTCAGACATACTGTCTAAATAGCTTCCCGCACATTTTCCAAGAGTGTCGTCCCTGCTTTCCTTGCTCCCAACTGTAAGATCATTTATTTGTATGAATTTTTTCTCTTAAATAAGCCGCTTGCCGCTCATCAGATCACACTTTCCCAGAGGGGGCGAGTGAAGTCAGGCATTTGTCTCAGCCACGGACCCAGTCTGTTGAGGAAATGGACGTTTCTCCCCCTCGTGACATTAATCTTCCTCCCAGTGTAGCTCCAAGTTATTTCAATCCAATCTAATCTGTGAATTAATTCTCTCCACTCAGGCCCGCTTTTAATAAATCATAACTTGCAATTTTTGTTAAATTAGTCACGTGCATGGCAAAGGTTTCAACTCTGAACTGTTTTCTTTGCCTATTCTCTTTTAATCCTAATGAATTTTTTAATGGATTTCTGATGATGTCATTATCACATCACTATCAAGCAGAGGGGGTAAAAACACATGAGTCCACATGGCTTGAAAAGGAAATTAATATTTTTGAAATATAGTCACATTTTATTCATAGTCTTAACTCACCATGCACATACTTTATAAAAAGCTTTGCTGTAGTAATGAATCGAATTGAACTTTATGGTGAAAAGGTTTGGATCTGTTTTAAATCTGGTCAGAACTGCATGTTCTTGGCACATTTATTTGTCTTACTTAAGTTCAAAGAGTTATTCTGCTGTCATTGTTTCCACTATAAATAAAAGGCTTATATATGCTTTAAAGAGGACAATTAGTAGGATGTTTGAATGAAGACGATATTCTTTGTGTTGTCTGATGTTGAAGGTTAAAAAGAGTATCATGGAGACTGTCTACAGACAACTGAAGCCTGTTTACACTAATTAAATATCTAGTCATTGTGCTATTGGTTTGCAGTAAGATTCATACTCCATACCATTATACAGTATCTAACTGTGTCTGCACAGCTATTATAATCACCGTATTTATTGTGCCGCGCATACATTTCATCGTTGCTTATGTCAGGACACTTTGCAAATCACTGTCGGTGTGAACTCCACTTTTAGACCTAATCAACAGGTTGATTCTTAGGAGTGCTTTAAAAGAGTAGATAACAAGAATTAGCACGGAGAGCTCCAGAGCTCTCTTCAGTACTGACCCTGATGAAATGCACCGCTGATCCGTTGCTAGTCATAAAACAGAGCTTTGTGTTTTCTGTGGAATCATTGCTGATTTTTCCACAGATTTATCCATTATGATTGCATTTATACATCTTATTATGTAAAAATGCATGTTTCCGTGCTGTATGTGGTTACATTGTGGCTTATAATACTTTTTTTTCCCCAAACCATAGTGGTACATTTTATTCATGGAGAGCTGAGTGACTTATTAGATTTCAATTTCCTCCACTCTTAAGGCCTGTTCACACACCAAGTACGATAGCTGTATTATCTAACGTTATGTTTATTATAAGCATACACGGTAGTTTTTGTAGACTCTTATTAGTATTATTTGTTTGCCATAGCTTTTAATCGAAGATGAAGTGCTATGCTATTTATTATTTGTCATATTTTTTGTATTTTATGTAATGCTAAGTACATCAATGTTGGTCAACAGTTGTTGTTTTAAACAGTGCTTGCTTTATAAATGAAGTGACACTGACATTGACATAAATGCTTGAGCTCTCTAAAGTCAGGATTCTGATGTTTTGTGTTTTTATAGCTCATAAGTTGGAAAGAATTGTTAAGAAAGTGATATTGTTTAGTTTTGTTGTTATCATTATAGCCATGCAGTGTTGACTTACACTCATAGAATTAGAACGATAATTAACTTTGTCGTTATAGTTATTGTCTTTGGTGCAGGGTTATTAGCATTTAATTAAACTATTAAAATATTTTTGTTCATTTAAATTAAGCTGAAATTAAATTAAGTATAAATAGTAGATGGACATCTTAAAATAAATGAAAGTTTTAAGTTTAAAAAGTGCTAAAATTACTAACTGAAATAAATAAAAATAAAACAATACTACTAATACTTATATTAAAACTATTATTAATATCAAAACTAAAAATATAAAAAAACTGATACAAATATTACTGAAACTATAATTGTTTATAAATAATACTAAAATAAACTTCCTTGGCACGAACGATCTTTAATCCAAAATGCAAATCGTTCCTGAATGTAATGCAGTAATAACAAACACTATATAGTTAGTAAAAGTGAAATAGGATGTAGGTTGTTAGTAAGATTCTATTATTCAACCCGTGTGTCATATTTACTTTGCATCATTGTACAGTATGTCAGAGTTGACCATTGAGAAAAGGGCTTATCATGATTGTGGATTTCCGGTTATTAATGAGGATTAACTTCATGACGACTGACCCAGTGACTGTATGTTGTCTCAAATCTCATCAGGCTCTGCAGGTTGAGGCTGTTTCCCAGCATTCCTAGCACTACCCTACTGGACCAGTGGGCTGTTCGCTGCCCTAATGAGATCGATTCAAGGACCAGGCTGCTTCTCCTGTGTGTGTGCTAATGGAGCCCAACAGGGCAGCAGAGAGCAGGCAGATGGTGCCAGGGTTTACAGGTGCCACACTGAGAGAGTGGTCCTGGCAGAGATTAGGGGCTGAGAGCACTAGTTTGTGCTTGTCCAGGATGAAGATAAAAGTTCCTCTGCTATGCAGATTCTCATATATTTGTGTCTCGTTCAGCTCTGTGGCAGTGATAAAGTTTGATATGTACTGCATGGAGCTGGGCATACATTCCTCCAGACTGTGGCGTCAGTCAGAAGCCGCTCTGGATAACAGATGCCTTGTCCTGGGGATCTGTGAGGCCCATCCTGCTTTCCTTATCGCTTGTTATCTCTCTTCTCTCTATTTCAAACAGATGCCTTCATCTTGCAGTCATGTGTGGGTAGAGAAATCCCTCCAGCACAAAATTATATTTTACAGTTTTTTGTTGAAACTGTAATTCAACTGGCTTTCAACAAAGATGGCGTTTTGTCGCACATATTTAATATCAGCATGTAACAGAAGTTGTGATCGTCTTTTCATCCCTATTTTGACATAAATCTAAGTGAAACCGCTTTGATCCCATGGTAACTTTAAATGAATAGTAAAATAACATGCAAATTCCGTCATTTGCTTCTCCTCATGCCACCTGTGCCACTGATAATCTTCCTCTTCAGTGGACTGTTAAACGTTGCAATGTGAACTTGAGAACCCTATTTATGAATGAATCATTAAAACTGGTTTTATGAACTGGATCAACCAATTCACTGAATAATTCAGATTCTAAAGAATGTTTAGTTACTAATCAGACTTCACTACTGCGCATGAATGCACAAAGAAGAGCTAGGACTGAATAGTGACTGAAATTTAGATTTTTTATTGACATTAATGCTTGAGCTATTTGAAGTCTGTTCAATTCTGATTTTCAATGTTTTTTTAGCTCATCAGATGATGAAATTAGTGATATTGTTCTTTGTGTTATTATCATTATAGTCGTGTGGTGTTGACTTACTCTTATAGAATTAGAACGACTGTTAACTTCATTGTTACAGTTATTGCTTTTGGTGCAGGGTTATTAGTGTTAAATCAAACTATTAAAAACATTTCATATTAAGATGAAAGAAAAATAAAGTTTAAATATTATACTTTATTATACATGAATGCACAAAGGACTGAAGAGTGACTGAAGTTTTGATCTGTTTCTCACACAGTTGTTTGGCTTCAAAAGACTTGCAGTTAAGTGCATGAGTCATATGGACACTTTTATGATTCTTCGATGGTGATTATAACAGCCCTCCATTCAGTTTCATTATATAGAAGAATGTGGCCAAGAAATGTCAAAAATGTACCTTTCGTGTCATGCATAAGAAAGAAAGTCACACTTTATTTTAAGGTCCAATTCTCGCCATTAGCAAACCATTACCGACAAACTTTTCCTCAAAAACTCCTAATTTGCTGCTTATTAATAATCAATAAGGTATAGTTGTTAAGGATTAAGGGTGTAGAATATGGTCATGCAGAATATGTGCTTTATAAATACTAATAAACAGCCAATATGTTTATAATAGGCATACTAATAAGCAACTATAGTGAGAATTGGTCCCTATACTAAAGTGTTCTCAGAAAGTCATCAGATGTGGACAGACATGAGGGTAAATGATGACATAATTTTCATTTTAGGCGAACTTTCCCTTTAAAACCACAAATCAGGAATATAGACACACAAACATATCCACAGGAAACAGAATGTAAGATTGAACCGACTGCTGGCATTGCCTTTACTAACAAAGCTTCACAGCTAACAATTGAAAAACTATATTCCCACGCTCATTCATAGTTTGGTGTGTATTTTGACTCTGATTATCTCATTGTATGTCTGTTCACCCCACCCTGAGACCTATATCCAGGGAGACAGGTACAAGAAATGGGTTATTGTGGCAACTTGCACTTCCAGTTTCAGCTATAGAGTTAGTCTCATTGTCAGTGCCCTTGTTTGGATAGATGAGAAGCCACACTGATAGTGCTGCATGAATATAAGATTAGGAAAGTACTGCCAGGTGCTTACCGACACCATATCAGCGTGTGCTATCTTAGAGCTCCAGCTGCCAGATAAAGTGCAGTGTTAAGCTGAAGTGGAGGCACTTTAAGAGCTTGACAAGGTCTATGAGCTGGAACACACTGCGTGGATGGGAGCTGTGCTGAAGAGAGTCCACTGGAGAATGGAAGATATACATTCACATTGTTTTTTGGCCCAGAAAAAAATCTGAAAAATATACTTATCAGTTAATTAGTAATCAAAATAAACTTTGTATTTATTCATTCATTTATATTAGTAAATAGTAGTATTAAATGGAAAACTTAATATTGTTTTATTTATATATATTTTTATTATTAAGCGATTATTTGTATTATCATTTGTACATTTTTATTTTTAAATATCATTTATTAAGTGTGACATTTTGGCCCCCGGCCGTATCTCTAGTGTTCAGAGTAAATATGATGTAACTGTAGGTTGCCTTCGATGATTGACAGATTTTACCCACTGTTTGCTTGATTCGTAAAACACTAGATTTCTAACGGTTGACGTCCGGAGGATAAGATGTTCTATAGTCATTCCAGACAACGATTAATCAGCTGGGTTTGAGAGTCTGCTGATGCAGCATTACAGCGATTCATTACATGGATGAGTGGTCTTAATCTATCCTGCCAGTCCTTAAATCACAGCGTCCTCATTACTGCTACTCCACAGGCTCACCCTCCTTCTCAATATCCATCCTGCAAGACCACCGCCTTAATCTCAGTCCAATATGCCATTTCCTCCAATACAGACGTTGGCCCGATTCCATTTTCGCTGGCTTTTGGAAAATGGGAGCGGGCTTGAGTAGTCCTGACCCCCTATCCTGTGCAGCACAATGCAAGAAGCCCAATCATAGGCAGGAAGGAGTTTGGTTCCTGGCACATGGAAAAAGCTCTTTGTGTTCCCAGAGTAAGTAAGGAAAGGAGCTCGAATCTCCCTGCTGGAGGAGATTAGGCCCTGGAAGAGTTTCAAGAGCAGGGTGGTTTTATTGGCACTGGGAGTGGTTTTCACCATATATCCATGTGTTTCATCCTGTAATTCACTCATGCTGGATTTGTTTACTCCTTCTGTGACATAAAGTGAGTTTGTATGGATAGTTCACTTAGAAATTTAATTTCTGTCATTTAGTCTCCATTATGTTTCCAAACCATATGAGCTTCTTTCTTCTGTGGAACATAAAAGGAACACATTTTATATATATATATCCTGGCTGGGGCAATGTTAGTTTGTTATGTCAAAATATGTAGTGCAGAGGTGCAGCTTAACGAAACGGGACACACAGGGTGTATCAGGTACTTGAGGAATTTGTTAAAACATAGGCTAAATGTTCTTGCTTATGTAAATGTAAACCAGTTGTACATCTTTATAGTTTTCTGTTGATCTCTTTTGAGCTGTTTTCTCTTTGAACAGGCAAGAGAAACCCTGCTGCCAATTACTCTGTTTGATTTGCTCTCTTTCCTTCTCTGGCTCACATGAACTGTGCTTCTATTGTCCTCCTCCGAATATAAGGCCCATGAACCTGTAAACTCACCCCTGTGTCTTGTGCAGAATGAATACTGGGACGTATAGGCATGCTTTTCCATTTACTGAAGATGTTTTTCAGTGTTAATCTAATCAACATACACTATTAGTCAAAAGTTTTGGGTCGGTAAGATTTTTTTAAATGTTTTTGAAAACATGTTTTTTTTTCTCTTATGCTCACCAAAGATGCATTTATCTGATCATGAAATATTGTAGAAAAACTAATATTGTGAAATATTAGGCAAGGCAAGTTTATTTATATAGCACATTTCAGTGGTAATGCAAAGTGCTTTACATAAAAGAAAGTGAAATAGTCATTAAAAAATTATAATCACAGTAATAAAAACAAGGAATAAAAAAAAATAATAATCACAAAAATAAAAACAAGAAAAAAATAAAATACATCACAACAATAAAATCACAGAATTTAAACACAAACATTCTCAAGCCTTGTTCAAAATCTTCTGCACTAAGTGAAAAAACCTTCCAAAACACCTATTATTACAATAGGTGTTTACATTACAATATTATTACAATTACAACTGTTTTCTATTATGATTTATTAATTACTCCTAACAAACTGAATTTTCTGTTCAAGAAACATTTATCATAATTATCAATGTTGAAAACAGTTGTGCTGCTTAATAATTTGGTGGAAAGTAACTATGATACATTTTTAAGGATTTTTTGATGAATTGAAAGTTCAAAAGAGCATTTATCTAATATATATATATATAGATAATATTTATTTGTTTGTTAGAACAGAAGTCTTCACATTCCTTTTGATCCATTTACAAAGTGTTAATATTACTGACCCATAACTTTAAAAAGGGTAGTGTAAAGTTTTAAGAATTGTTTGATTTAATCTATGATAATGGGGAATAGACATTGAAGATGCATCATGATGATAAGCAATTAAAAAAGGGCAATATAAACACTGCCAGATATTAATTCATTTAAGTTCAAGGAAAATTTGAAATATCCCACAGTAGTTGCTGTAGAAATGCTCTGTAGAAAAGTATCTTGATGTTGATACATTTTTTTTTAAATAAATCTTTTATGTTTGAAATAAGAAGTGTTTATAAATATTCAAGTTTCATCTGTTAAAGTTTGACACATATTTGTTTACCTTGTAATGTTTCATAGACCAAATAAAAAGGACTAAAATGAATGAACATGGCAAAATACTGACTACATTTTATTGGTCAAAATACACAAATTGTGACTAAATTTGTTTGGGGTGAAAAAATATTGGTTTTGACACTCATCCAAGTGGTTTCATCTGTTGTGAAGTGATGGAGATTCCCTGGCACTGAACTGCATCACACACCGCAACACCATAGTGTCATGAATCGCTGCAGGAGTCGCCTCCAGATGGTGTGCATCACATTCACTGTGTGAATTGGGGCAAATCTGCAGGGGTAAAGATGAAAGGACCAAATTATAAGTAGCAGACAAGTAGTCCCGCAGGCCCACCCTGGTTCAGAGATGATTTCATTTTTGCCCCGGCAGTCGATAACATTTGTAGATTTACGATTTGTATTTGCCCCATAGTGCCTGAGTGCAATAAAGATGACTAATCTCAAAAATTGAACCGTTGGCATCACAGAGAGGCCTTTTTCATTGAATGCTTTCAAAAAATGCTTTCTTTTTGGCACTGGATGGGTTGACAGTGTCCTGTCCCTAGATCTGTGCAGTCTCGGAGGAACGTTTCCAACACATTTCCCATTAAGAGGATGCTTTCATTGCGACAATAACTTGGATAAGGTTTCAATGTCTATATGTCTTGTCAACTAATTGAATTTATGATTAGTGATGGATGGGTTCTGCTCGGGGTGACCTGCGGTGTTGGCTCCTCGCTGACATTTGTCGAGCGCTCTGTAATGGAAACTGAGTGTCAGTATTTTGAAATATTTCTGACGGATTGCACATAACAAGCCAAATCCTGCTAAAATGCATTTTAGGGAAGCACAAGTAGCGCTAGATGCAAAAAGAGTCCTGCGTGCAATTCAGAATGATCTTCTAGGGATATTTCACACAAAAATGACTATTCTGTCATCAATTACTCTCCATCATGTCATTTCAAACCTGACTTTTTTATTCTGTTGAACTAAAATGAAGATATTTTGAAAAACAGAACAACGTGAGGGTGAGTAAATTATGACAGAATTGTCATTTTTTGGGTTACCTATCCCTTTAAGTGAAGAAATATCAATTTAAACAGAATTTAAGTTGCAGTAAGACTCCATTCCCTTACTCCAAGTCATGAAAGATGTAACCTCTTTAGTAGTTACTTTCTCTGCCTGATGCTGAATCAATGAGATTTTATGTGTGCATGAGAAAGTCAGTCGTTGTTATTCAGAAAATGCAGCGAAATAGTGCTTATTCTCAACACATATTGTTTAAAAAAGCATGGTTCATTATCTCTAGAACTTGACTATGAATTATAAGGTTAGATAAATCTTTTGCTGCAAAACAGAGTGCTTGCATACTTGCACTTGCATATGCACGCACACCCCCCCAAACACACACGCATTCCCCCATACACACACACACACACACACACACACACACACACACACACACACACACACACACACACACACACACACACACATGGGCCTTAGTAATTTGAAGTTGTGATTTTAATTAGGAGAGCATTAATGATACAGAGAGGCTGTAATTTGCTGGTGGGTATATATCTATGAAATAAGTAATACAGCCTCATTTGACCCAGCATTCATTATAGTTGTAGTGTGAACTGTGGAAAGAATAGACATAGCAGTATGATACAATATTTTCTACTAAGTAACAATGAAATGTGCCTGCACACAAACACAAATATGATGATATTTTGTCCAAAGCTCCATGGAAACAGGTCTTAAGGATTCAGGGCAACAAAGCTGTTGATAGAGCTTACTCAGTGTGCGGGACATATCAAGGCTGTGCTTTCGTGAGTCTTGCAGTGACCATGATGGGATGTGCAAATCCTACGACACTGGTATATCTCAGTCTTGTTTACTCTCAATCTGTTTTGACCTTTCTGTGTGTCTGTTTTTGTTGCTTCATATGTCCTCTCTTGCCGTGTCTAAATTCTTATACTTTTATAGTATTCAATGCAGAACTTACTATTTGATTATTAATTAACAATGTTAATATGTTTTAGTATGCATGTGTGTTACTATGAATACATTTCCAGCTGTATTAGTCCAGACTGCCATGCTGGAGTTGTTTTTGGCCCTTTTGTTCTTTGAAATATGATTGTGAATATAATTAACTTGTGTGTTGTTAAACAAGAACATTTTAACCGAAAGAAACAGCTTTTTGGGATCTTTTATATTTATACCTGCAAACAGCTGTCTGGCTAGCAGTTCTCTGCCATTTTCTATTTTCTTTTTGACTTCTCTTCAAATCTGACAGCTTATTCATCTCTCTTGGTATTATGTAATCTTAAAGTGTCCTGTAGTTCAACACTTCAAAATCTCATACATCTGGGAATGGGTTATGTACTGTTTTGTGAATATTGATTTTGACTAATTTAATGTACTGCTATTCACCTGCACGCGGTACGCTACCATTCAAAGGTTTGTGGTCGGTGAGATCTTTTAAAAGGCTTGTGAAAGCAGTTTTTAACCAAGGTTGCATTTATTTGATTGATGAACAGTAATATTTAGAAATATTACTACAATTGAAAAATTACTTTTCTATTTCAATATATTTTAAAATGTAATTTGTTCCCGTGTTGACAAAGCTGCATTTTCAGCATCATCACTGCAGTCTTCAGTGTCACATGATCCCTCAGAAATCATGCTAATATACTGATTTTCTGCTTAAGATACATATAGTTCAAAAGAACAGCATTTATTTAAAATAAATGTAGTTGTTATAAACATTTTAGCCTGCTAATTTTGTGGAAACTGATATTTTTTTTCTTCTTTCTTTTGATCAATTTAACGCACCCTTGCTGAATAAAAAATATTTGAATGGTAGTAGGCCTATATTTGGATGCAGACTTGTGTCAGAAATATTAAGAGTAGTATGCTAGTATGTCTTGATATATAGTAGTACACAGTAGTCAACATTTGAAGTGGATCAAATAAGTTCATCAAAGTTGTCCTAAGACAAGAACGGGTATTGTCTTGGTTTTAGGACAACTTTGATGAAAGGTTTTGATCCACTTCAAATGTTGACTATACAGTAGTATAGCAGTATTCAGCCTCTGTCTAAATATGCTCTGAATGTGACCTCCTGATTGGTTCTCCATGACATTCCTGGGCAGAAATCCTAAACCATCAAATGCATTGCTTTAACTTTCCTCTTGATCTACATTCTGGATTATTTACTGCAAACCATTTGTTTTTCTCAAGAAAATGGCAACTTTTGAACATATGGCCACAATTACACGTAGGGTAGTGTGTTTTCAAAATGTCAGCATCGTTCTCTGAAAGCAGTGTATATAGAGACTCGGAATGAAAGAGAGGGATCCTGTGGCGATGCTGTTTTTATCTTCATCTCTGTGATATGTTGTGCAGCAAGTTGTCATTGGTAATTACAGTGAATAAAGCCTGAGTCTGGAGGCTGTTTACTAACTGAGATGTGCCTTGCCCCGGCTGTTTTTGTGTGCTGGTGAGAGCTGGCAGACTGTTTCGTGTGAAGAGTTTTGTTTACTTTGCCCACCATCCCATGCTTGTTTGTGTCCATCATTCTCAACCCCACCTTATTTGTCTTGTCGCTTTGGTGGTAATTGTGGATGAGATTGGTGAATGGTGGTTTGTTTAGAATGGATGTTTAAGTAATCTGGCTTGTGAGGGACGGTATGATTTTAAGGCACACTTAACACTAAACACTGAATTCCCCACGTTAGAGAGATAAAGAGACATGGAGAACCACTTTAGCCGGAGCTGGAATGAACCAGGACACACAGGAGGTGCGGGGTATCCCTGGGAATATTTCATGTGCCCAACCACCTATGTGTGAAATGATAGGAACAGATTTTTTATGAAAATGTTTTCAGGCCTTGCCCAAATGGCACAGTTGATATGTTTAATTAGCATAATATATAATTTGTCATGAAATAGGTTGTTGTAAAATGTTGTGTTGTATTATTTATACGTAAAAACGTAATACAATAGTAAAGTAATACAATTTATTATTTATATAGTATAAATACGTTATACCTAATATTTAGCCAGGACATGTTAAATTGTTTAAAAGTGACAATAATGACATTTATAGTGTTACAAAATATTCTATTTCAGTGCTGTTCTTTTGAACTTTCTATTTATCAAATAATTCAAAAAATATATCAAAGTTTCCACCAAAATATTAAGCAGCACAGCTGTTTTCAACATTGATAATGATAAGGAATCTTTCTTGAGTACGAGAACGAGGACGGATCGTGTGACACTGAATCTGGAGTAATGGCTTCTGAAAATTCAGCTTAACATCACAGGAATAAATTACATTTTAAAATACACATTCAAATAGGAAACTGTTATTTTGAACAATAATAATATTTTGCAACATTGTTATTTTTTGCAGTAGAAATGCATATAAATGAGAATAAGACACTTCTTTCAAAAACATTTAAAAAGACCTTACCAACCCTGAACTATTGAATGGCAGTGAATATATTACTAGAAGTAGTTATAGTAAATGTAAAATATGTACTTGCATTTATTTTATTATAATATAAACATTTAATTAATTGTTTTGCTAATTAAACTTATTTAACATCCCAGATTCAACCTCACAATTTCCAGGTGAATGAGACTTAAAGAGCTTTAGAGACTGTGGAGTTCATGGACGTGTGTTGTCTGTCTCATTGTTCTCTGTGTCATGACTCTTGGCTCATTAATGGAGAGTGTTCAGTATAAGAGAGCCGAGTGAAGGCTATTACTGTCAGAACTGGCCTTTATAATGATGAGGACATTTCTTCAAAACCACAGGTTCTATGTGACCTGGGTGTCCCACAAGCTGAGAGAAAGAGAGAGAGAAAATATAGAAATGGGGGAAAAAATAGCAAGACAGCCGACAGCGGGTAGAAGGTGCTTGCATTAACTTTGCGCTTTCTCTGTTCTTGCATTTTGTGTAGAAGCATCAGTTTTTCTCTTTTCAGAATAGTCCTGACTTTGCTTACACATCAATAACAAACCCTGCAGGACAGACGCAGAGCTGTATTTATGCCCAGGCTCTGGCAGAGCAGCCAACTTGGGCTAATTGAATTGCACCATCTCCATCAAAGCACAGCAGATCACCTCACAGGATCCAGAAAGCAGATGCAGTATATAAGTGTTACAGGTTATCTCCCAGCTAGACTCACCATGTTTAATTGGACCAAGAAAAAATTATCCTCTAAAGGAAAAGATGAAGGTTTTGTTTAAAAAGGCATCCGATGGTATTTAAGATGGTTGCCCAGAAGTCTTATCCAGTAGTAGCACTGTTGACACATGCTATGCTAATGTGCACGTTATCTGCCCTCATTACAGAGTGTTCTAGCCAGGCGAGATGTGACAAGCATTCAGCTAGAAGTAATTTGTCTGTCCACACTGAACATGAACCAGTCAACATAATTGACTTTAATATGCAGTAATGTGAAATTGGCGATTTCAGTGACACACAGTAGAAAAAGAAAAATGTCATTAACACAATATGAACTTGTTAGGAAAACATTCTACTTTGGAAGAGAAGAGAGTTTGTTTAGGACCCTGTGATAGAATACTGTGCCCTCAGAGATCACAGCTTTACTCAAGGCCATGCTGTGTAAGATAACATTATTATTTTGTTTGTTTGTGTATGCCCAGGGTGCCAAATATAATATGTCTGCCTTAACACATATATTGTTAGTCACATGGTTCATTAGTAGTGTATGCTGAAATTTATGTCACGAATACAATATTGTTTAAATTTTCTGAGATGGCAATAATTTGCTTGTTTATTTTGAGCATTTTAAGTATTTTACTTCTTTATAATAAATGAGTCACAATATTATATATTGCACATTTAGAAAATTTAATTTCAAATTCTATATTACTGCACAATCATTCAAAAGTTTGGAGTCAGTTACATTTTTTATTAGTTATTTACTTTTTGAAAGAAATTAATTTCAGCTAGGGCATGTTAAATTGATCAGAAGTGACAGTAAAGACATTTATAACCTACAAAAGATTATTTTTCAAATTAACACTTTTGAACAGATCTTCTCTGTTTATATTTATTTATCAAAGAATCCTAGAAAAGACAGTTTCTTTCTTTTTTTATTTTAAGGATTTTTCAGAGTAAACAAAGAACAAACAAACAACATTGTCTCAGACTTCACACGTACTTACAAAGAAAAAAAGAAATGTAAATAAAAAAATACATGTTTAATACCTTAGACATAACTTATAATGCTTACAATAATAAATGCAGGTTCAGTAAATAATGGTACCATAGTAAAGAGTTGCAAAACAGTCAATCATTAGAAATGCCCAAAGGTGATGTACAACTCAACCTTCATAGGAAACATTAGACATTGGTTTGGCTGCTTGTTTGTCTTAATGATCCACAGACAGCAGACAACTTTAGACCTCAGAAATCTCTCCAGAATCTCTCCATTTGTATGACAGAAATCATGTCCATAGTCCAAAGTTGAAAAGAGGGAGGTGAAGATGACTTCCAGTTCTTTAATATAAGTCTCTTGGCCACAATTATACCCAGAATGAGGACCTGTTGTAAAGTTTTTGAAGGCTAGAAGCATGTTGTGATAAGCACAAAAGACACAAAAATATTAAACAGCACAACTGTTTTTAACATTGGTGTTTCTTGAGCAGCAAATCAGCATATTAATAATAATACTTTCTGAAAGACCATGTGACACCATGTGACACTGAAGACTGGAGCAATGATGGTGAAAATTCAGCTTTGCCATAACATGAATAAATTACATTTTAATATATATCCAAATAGAAAAGTTATTTTAAATTGCAAAAACATTTCTCTGTTTTACTGTTTTATAGTATTTGATAAATTAAATGCATCCATAGTGGGCCTGAAAGAAAAAAATACTGATGCTGACAGTAATTCTAAATGTTCAACTTTAAGTATTTTTGTTTACAATTTACTTTACCTTGTGATGTGAATGTAGCATCACACAAATGTAAATGTTTTGGCTAATGATGCCACTAGAGAATGATTTATTTTGTGTTTAATAACAGGTAAAGTGAGTAGCATTCAACTTGTCATGTGTGACAAGAGGCGACTTGCTACATGTGCAGTACATCAGCTCTTAACAGGCTACAGAAATCACTCGAGTCATCTCATGTGAGTGGACAAGATTTCAGAAAGAACTTGATGCTTAGTGAAACTTTAAATGGTTTTAATTCAGAGCACTTGTCTTTGAAGAATCCAAGCGGTGTATTCCTTCAGTCGCTTGTCAGATGAATAAGATATAAGACACAGAAATACTCAGGTAAATATTTATATCCCTTATTTCAGGCCTGACATTTACCCAGACAGTGTGTTCAAACCGCATTCCTCTGTTGTTTGGCGGATGACCTCTGCTGTGAGAAGAAATGAGATGACTCTTTCTTTCTTCTGCCCTCTTTTTGTCTCTATTCCCTTCACCCTCTCTCTATTTGCTTTGCCTGGAGGAGAATCAGATGAACAATATAGCAATATAATCTAGAGTTTGCTGTGTTTAATCTCATTACACTAAGGCTGAATCCATGAATGACCCAGAGAAATGGAGACCCTCGGCCTTATAGAAGTAATAGAACCCCACCTGCCATGGCCTTTCACAACCAGTGTGTCCTCTTTACCTTCAAAGAACGCAAACTCTTTGAAGCTTGTGATATGTCTGTGAGAGCCAGCAAGCCTTTTAGTTTATCACGAGCCAAGAACAATAACAAAACCTCGGTGAAACCCAACACACATCAAGAAGAATAGATACTCTTATTCCATGCTATTATAGCCATTGTGGTGGTGGCCACCAAATTGCTTGATGGCAGTTATGTCTTGCCTTTGGAGAAGTTTACCGAACTTTCTGTGGTGTTTTTCTTAAATAGTTAATCTTGTGATGTTTGCGATGTTTTCCTCATATACACACACACAGTCTGCCGTTTACTGCAGTAAAAAGGCCGCTGCGTGTTGGTGCAATATGCAATCGCATCTCTCTGCTAAGCTCTTGGTCCACACACAACAAAGCTCCTCCAACTGCGGTTATAAATTGAGATAGATGAGGTTGATGTTTACCTTGAATTGGAAAGCATCTGTTGTTTATTTACCACTTGCAATTCGAGCACGGCTCTTGTGTACAAGACCGTGTCATTTGAGACAATGATGTTAAGCTTAGGCATTTTCAATAACAGTCACATAAGTGATACTTCACTAAAGCGCGTAAGGAGTTTCGCTCTTGATTGTTGACACAGTTGACATATCCAGTGGCCTGTGTTTGACCGGAGGCTACAGTTAGTCATCAGATGTGCGCAGAACAGAGCGTCTCAGCTATTTATAGGGATATGCTGAAGACTGCCCTGAAACAGCGGCACAAGTTCAAAGGAGTCCTTGCGCAAGTTTGTTCTCTCAGAACGTGCACCATTGTGTTTGTCTTTAGATGAATATTGACAAAGGAAGATCGTGCAGATGTTCATAGGCTGTTGCATTGTATGTTGTTGAGGAGTGTTTGAAGAAACATAGAGAAAATCGACTGTTTACCTTCTTAACAAATGTGTGGTGATATTGTGGACTTCATTATAAAGAAAAAAAGAGCTTTGAAATCTTTCATCATGCTTTTTATAAATATAGCACATAAAAATAGTATCAACCAAAAAGTATCTTCAAATCCCTGTTGACTGGTTAAATAAAATGAAGTATTTTAGGTTTTAGAGATCACAGCATCTCTCACACATAATCTAGAGCATCATTTTTTTGTGGGAACTGGCTTCTGGTTGTGATGTCATGAAATGGGGGCGGGGCTTAGCTCGTGAATATTAATTAAGCTATTCTGAGATAATTTAGCATGTTTTTTTATTGTGTTGATAAAAAATAGCATATGAAGTGCATTGATCTGACAATCAAGTCTGGATAGACCGTATGCTTCAGAGCCAAAAGTGCGCATCTTTAGAAATTTGTGTTTGAAAATCTGTAGCTCTGAGTATTTCTTTAGCATCTATGTTAAAAAGTAATTAGCTGGAGATGAGAAGTGGATTTACTTACCCGTAGAGTTAACAAAAGTTATCATGAGCACAATAATTTGTGAAGCCAATGTAATAAAAGTCAGTAGACCTGGGAGACTTTACAATGAGTGGTTCATTCATACATTTGTACAAACTTATCTTCACGCTGTGGAAACACAAACCAGAAGACAACAAGTGCAGTGAAAACTGTGAATAGAAAATTCAAAAATACCACAATTATTTGAAACAGAAATCTTTTACTATTATAAATGTATTTACTGTCTTTTTTAACCAAATGTATTGCTTCTTTGCTGAATAAAAGTATTAATTTCTTTAAAAAAAAACAACAACATACTAATACCAAAATGAACTGTAGTATTTGATGGTAATAATGGCAATAATAAAAATAATAATTTTGACTTCATTCTTACCTGTCAGTGTTGGTCTGGCGATTTTTAATTCAATGGATAAACACCCTGGCCGTGGTTTTACTCTTAAAGTAAATAGGATTCCAGTCTGCCCTAATGTAACTTTTTGTTTTAGTAAAGTGTAGTTCTGTATATCAGTGGATGTATATCAGGAGTGGGAAACAGTTGGCATTTTCTTGTTTGATTTCACTTGAATGGATAACAGATTCATTCCTGAGAGCTTGTGCTGGAGAGAACATATTGCTGTGGATGCTTTTTACAATGGATAATGACATGACCGCTCAGAAAAGTATTATAAATGCTAATACATTCCACCACTGGATGACCATTCATTTTAACACACACATTGCTTAACAGCTGGAGATTGGATTTGTCCATATTAGATACCGTACAGCCCTGCCTCAAACTGTTTTATAAAGTGCTGGAGACAATAATAGCACTGACAAAAAGCATATTCTCACCGTAAATGATGCCTGTGCTCACATGGCATCTTGTCTTTGATTGACAGAAGCTCTATCGCTCCTGATCCATGTTACATAACACTCATCGTTTGCACTTCAATTCTTCACTCTTTGATCTGAAGTCTTTGAGATCTTCTGTGGAGCCTGATAACTGCTGAATCACTGTTTCTAAGCCAATCTTAATTCTGCAGTAATAAGATCTGTCGTAGTAATTTGGGGGGCTGCGTTGCCTGTGACTGACAGGCTACTATGAATGACTCGGCTATTCTTGAGCTTTTTTAAACTCACAATGGCATCATTTGCATATTTCCAAGAATGTCACGTGTATGTAGTAACACATTAAAACCTCTCAGACTAATGGCCTCTTATCGACCGAATGAATTTGTGTTTGTGCGTGTGTGTGTATTGTAGTGTGTGTTAATGGGTCTGTGTGTTATTTAAGCCTGCTGTGTACCTGAAATATGTCAGAGCTTTTAAGTGGTTCTAATCAAATCAGTCACCAGAGCATTGAACCTCTGCTTCTGTCTGAGAAAGTCTGAGCATCTATAAACATCTGAGTGATCCACTATAATCCCCTGAGACCCGGGGAAAAATGATTAGGAAAACATTAGTTTTTTTTCATGTCATTACATTGTTCAGAGCATAAAAAAAGAAAAATATATTTCATTCATTAGTTATGTCCTCTGTAGAGGATATCAGGACTCAATTTAAAAAACAAATAACTAAAAAGAAATGAATGAACATGCAAAGGCAAAAACAATAGATTGTTTAAATCACCAATACATTTTAGTTTTCAGGACTTTTTAATATTTTTTACCAAACCTATATACGTGTATAAAGATTTATAAAGATCAACTATGTTATAACAGAATGATTTGATATACCATTTTTCTTTCGGCAAAATGTGTGTAAAATGACCATAAACGGAGTTTCTCATTATATGCAATATATACAATACAATATATATACAATATAAACTAAATCTAATTAGCATATTCAATGTATTTTTGGGGCAACGTGAAAAAAGAGGTGTAATACTGGAAGTAATAATTGCCAAGATTTTCATAATAATATATAATATTTCATAGAATACTGAAATATAACTTATTTCTCTATTCATTTGTTATGTCTCCCAAACTACCATATGAGGACATTTATGAAATCAATGTCCTGTTTCTAAAAGAAAATCATTATTTATTTATTTGAAACCCCGTAATATTTTCCTGAGATGTTGATTTATGACACACAGTTTAAACATTTGACAGATTTAAATGACAATGACAAAATATTATCATATTTCCATAAGAGTGTCACTAAATGAATATCAGACATTTTTGAAGACCAAGGAGATGGAGTGGTCATGGTGAAACATCCAAACATTTAGTATCTCTGAAAAGTCCTGAATGTGCTGTAGCATGTGGACCAATCAGACACCATTTTTCATTAGATTTAACAAATCAATTATTCATTAGATTAACAAAGTATGAGAGAATCTTCCTATTTAATTCTCTAAAACAGACAGTATCGTACATATTTAACTAAATGAAACAGAGGTTTAGTATAAGCTATAGACCCGTTATAAACAGCGCTGATGGTTTTACTCAGGTGGTTAACTGACTCTTTTCATAGCTTCATTCTCTGGTTGTGCTGATGGTTTCATCCATCAAAACATTTAGTATCTCTGAAAAGTCCTGAATGTGCTGTAGCATGTGGACCAATCAGACACCATTTTTCATTAGATTTAACAAATCAATTATTCATTAGATTAACAAAGTATGTAGAGAGAATCTTCCCCCCTATTTAATTCTCTCTAAAACAGACAGTATCGTACATTTAACTAAATGAAACAGAGGTTTAGTATAAGCTATAGACCCCGTTATAAACAGCGCTGATGGTTTTATTCAGGTGGTTAACTGACTCTTTTCATAGCTTCATTCTCTGGTTGTGCTGATGGTTTCATCCATCAAGTCTCATTTGCTCTTTCCCATGTATGAGTGTATGTATGTTTGTCTGTTTGTTAGACTAGTTTGCGTTAGTGTTTAGTTAATAAGACTCTTGTGCACTGAGTTTCTGATTCTGCTTGTAGATAATGTCTCTTTACAATTTTGATCCTTACTACATGTTCTAATGTATTAATGCTTAGGAAAGTATCTTCTGTTGCCACAAAAATATCCTTTCTTAGAGTTGATATGAAAGTACACTGAATGTTCGCTGAACGAACAGATTAATTGATGGCAATTTAATTCTGCAATGGTTACTACTGGCAGCTTATATAAATGATTGTAATTAGTTCATCATACTTAATTGTAACTATTTATATACATTTCCCTTTTGAGCTAATTTGCTATAGTGCTCTGTACAGGACACCCAGACTTAAAACTGTGGCATGTATAGTCTCAGAGAAATTCACTAAAATGTAATGTCCGCAGGGTCTCTGGAGGCTTAAGTATCCTCTGCTACTAAGATAATAAGATGCTCTTAATTTGGCCTGGGAATTGTTCGAATTTGAATGATTCCAGCTTCAGTGATTTGAAAACACTTGCAGGATAAGCAGGAAACACTAACTGCAAAGCAATAACTACAACAACCCTAAAATTCACTAAAATTCATATTCCAGCAGCGTGCCACTGACTCTAATCTAAATAATCTGAGACTAACTTTGCATAATATTAAAGTCTCTTTTTTTCTGGTGTGAGAAGATTGTCTGACGGATGAGGCGGTGGGTGTCTTGCTTTAACTGGCAGCTGTCTGAGCACACTGGAGACGTTTTGTGCTGGCGGTGGTCCCGCTGTCCCTCCTCACCTCCCCACTTCTTTCATGCGCATCAGAAATGACAAAAGACTCCCTCACCCTATTAGAGAGAGTGTCGAGAGGGCAAAGACAGGCCGATCTTCCAAGGCCACACATTGACCTTCTGACCTCAGTAGAGTGCTTGTGACACCACTGTATGTATGACTTCACTTCACATATTAAAAGTGTAGCTGTTCTTCGTTGTATTACATCATTCCTTCTTTCATTCATCTATTCATCCTCAGTTCTTTCTGATGTTTTCTGGGTCCTTCACTCTTTAAAATGTTGTCATTCCATTTGTTCAGTTCCAAGGTCATCAGTTCTGATTGAGATCTTTTAATTGAGGATTCTTGTGCTGTGGACGAAGAATGATGTAATTGTCACTGATGGATAGATTCTATTGATTTCTTATTTAACCCTCTGTTTGAGTCCTATGGATGTCACGGTAAAGGTCAGAACCTTCACTATTCACTAGAGAGTCTCCATCTTTCATTTTGCTCTCTTTCCATTTCACTGCAAAGTTTCATATAGCCTTTCATATCTTGTAGATGGACCAAATATCATGGATTCTTTAGAAAGAAGAAGAGAAAGAAGAAAGAGAAGACGTGACATGTGGCCAAGTATGGTGTCCCATTCTCGAAATGTGTGCTCTGCATTTAACCCATCCAAGTGCTTTTAGTTTTTATTGTTTTATTTTTAATTGACTTAAGCAAAATAGTATATAATTTTTGTAGCACACAAAGTATTTATGATCTGTTTTTGGCCATGACTTGAAAATAATTATTGCCTTATCAGTATAAGTCAAAATTTAAGTATCTGTTATATACCGATTTACTCATATCTGTTATGCACTTATTAACTTGCAGTTATTAATTCCCCTTCACGGCAGCTATTAATTCAAATGCTTGAAATTTGGTCACAAGACACAAGAGCCAATGGCATCTGCTGCTTGTAGTTTATATTACGTTTGTAGCTCATTTGAAAGGGACGCATATAGGCAGAATGATTATGTGAGCTACTACTAACACAGTAGTACAACAAGCCTATACATGATAACCCCGACACCGAAACCCAGTTGCTAGGAGACAAGATTTATACGGCTCTTGACAGGATCAGCAGAATCTAGCAACGAAACATTGTTATTGGCGGAGGACAAGTGCAGATTTCTAATGTGATTATTGTACATGTGTCATTTGTACATATCTAATTGAGTTTCTCTCTGATAGCTACATTAGCTGAGGCAGAGCTCGCTTCAGATCAGCCCAGGTTGTTTTCTTTAGCTCAGTGGCTGTCTGAGAGGAGAGGAAACATTGGCATTATCTCCCGCTGCTGTCTGAAAGCCTCTGTGGTTCTGCTGCACTCCACTTTCCATTTTTCTTATCCTATTATGATGGAGCTATTCTTAATTTCAGGTTCCATACAGGCAAACTCACCAGGGATGGTATTTTGACTAATCAGAGGGTGAAGCCGGCTCATGTCTTCACTAAACCTGCCAGTTTCCTGCACTTGTCGGCAGAGGATTTGTAAAGGTTATACATGTGACTGAGATCGCGGAGAAATACATGTAGGCTTTTAAGAAGACTTGTCACTGGAGAAGAGAAACTCTATATTCCCAGTGCTATCATAGAGTCGCTTGAAGCACTACGACAAGATCAGGGAGAAGTCATGTTCTTCCATATAACATTTTGTTAAGCACCATTATACCAGAAATGTCAGGGAGGGTCAGAAGAGGTTGAGTATTCTTTATGTTAGTCTTTTAGATAAACAAGGAGAGATGTTTGATTGATATATGGATGAGTGGTGCAAAATCACACCATCATATTGGTTCATTTCTAAGATCCAGATCCATAGAGCTGTTTTGTAACCATGGAGACGGCTTCCTTCAGTAACATAAAGAGTTTAAACATAAAGATAACCTCAGTCGGCTAACTCACAAACAAGCTAGCCTCGTACAGACTTACTGTATATTCATAAACACTGCACATCCACTCCCACACGCACATGCATAATTTATACGAGGTTTGATCAGAACTGGGCCTTTTGCAAGGATGGGGTCAGATTACATGGCTAGCACACAACGGAACAGTAACATTTGTGTTTTGTTTTTTCCATCATTATTACATGAAAGTAAATGGAATTTTATAAAGCAGTGTACACTCTTAAAAATGTATGTTGCAAAAGGGGGTTTTGCAGTGATGCCACAGTGACAGAAGTACCATTTTATGATCCCCAAATAACCTTTCAGTAAACAGTTCTTAAATTTTTTTTTTTTAAAGATGTGAACACATTTACCTTCATTCAGTGAATATGTGTGGCTGAAATCCAGTCATTTCTCCAGTAATCCATATAATTAGGATTTAAGGTGACTTTTGTGTGAGCAGTGCATCACTACACTTGACCTTTTTCTTTTGCTTATAAAATGTTGCCAAAATGTCACAAATGTGACTGCACCTTTAGTGTGAGGAACTTTTGAATAATATAAAGAACCTTTTTGCCACTAAATAGAAGCTTTTGTCCAGTGAAAATGTCCATGAATGTTAAAGGTTCAATGGAACAATAGATGCCAATAAAGACGCTTTATTTACAAGAGTGTAGATCTCCATAGATTTGACAAAACTTGTGGCACACATACATTTAAATGCAGATTCATGTTGTCAAGAGCTGTAGAGTCACTGAAATTTGTCTTGTAGTGAGGGCATTGACCCGAGGAGACCCTGACTCTGTGGGAGGGGCGCGTGGAGGCAGCAGATGCTTATGGGATGTTCTTCTGAGGGGCAAACCACAACACAAACAATATGGCAAAAGTTAGCTTGACGGACAAGCCTAGGGCCCACCCAGGCTACTGAGCTATAGAGTATGGCGTTTGCCCTTTCTCATTCACATTCTAATAGCTTTCTCACTGCAAGAAAAAACTCATAGAACCCTTCGGAGTCCAATCAGGCCAGGCACATTATCCACCTGCTGCTAACCTGCATCAGCTGCACTGACATGTTCAGGAATGCTCCCCTTGATCTGGTACATATGGACATGTACAAAAATGATAGGCTCTTGCACTATGTTTTTAAATGCTCTTTGTACAAAGGGAGACACTAGCTATGTTTCCATCACCCTGCTTTTATGCGCATTTTGAAGTATCGCATCAAAAACGAGTTATGGAAATGCTGAATTTTGAATAAAAATGCCTTAATTCGTAAAAACGTTTTAATGCTGGCTTGAGGTGTTTTTTGACTTGTGCAAAAAAGGGCATTTTGCGAATAAATTCCTAAAAGCGCATAACAAACGTCAAATAATTTTGCTCTATGGGACGGCAAAACCTGACTAAACAGTAAACAGCAGACCGATCTCATTCCACAGCATCTGAAATGTTGTTATAGTCATTTGGAAATGCCCGAGCAAAGTCTGTCATCAAAGTATTTCTGAATAATTGCCTCCCAGAACTGTTACAGCACTGCGATCACAAACGGCAGCATCCACCACCGAAAGCAACGACCGCATTCATTGTGTTTCGTCTGCTCACTCCGAGGCGCAAGTAATTCATTATATATATATACAATTATTATATTCAGTAGCTTCTCTTACTTTTCTTAGTGATTTATAGTGCCAGTTTATCGGCCATTGATGATTTTGTTGTCTTTGACTCATTGGATGGAAACGGTGCTTGTTCGGAAATGTTTTATACAATATTCCAATTTTGCGCATAAGTTAAATTTGCAACTTTGGATGGAATCGCGGCTACTGTTAGCTTGCTTGCTATCTAAATAATAGTAGCATTTACCATCTTCTATAAAGGGTCTCATTAACATTTTAACAAGTTGTGTTAATTAATTAGTAAACTGATGCATTAAACATGTAGAGAAACTGGCGACAAGCCTTGGTGCTAAATGGCCCCATGTTGTGTTTCATTGTGTGACACGCTTTGTCTAGCTGTCCTGTCAGCTGTGTCTACTGTCATCTGCCGTCTTTATGTGAGGAAATGTTTCCACATGTGGCAGAAATTTGTCTTCCTGTCATTTTTTAAGAAAACTCTTGGCTTCTTTATAGTCAAGTCACTGAAAGTGTTTCTTTGTTGTGCTAAGCTGTGTTTTTGTGCTCTTAAGTGCCTTTCAGTGACATTGTTTCCAGCTTAAATTAGCAAAAACAAAAATGCTGAGTTGCAGTTGTTAGTCCAGGAGAGTTGTCATTTTGAATCACTGAGTTCATTCCTGATTAAATTAAATATTATTTTGTTCAGCATATCACATTAACAATTCCAAATGTACGTTATTTTCAATAAATATCATGATTTGTTTGAACATGATATGTTTATTCAAAGATGCTTCATTTTAATAAGGTTGTAATAGCACTTATGACACAGAAAATGAATTTATGTATAAACAAAAAAGATAAGTATACATTAAATGTGTGTGTGTGCGTGTGTGTGTATGTATAATATTACAGACAGAACTGTGCAGTCAGAAATTATCATCATTATCAACATCTCACACACAAACACATATAAATGTGGATTTCTATATGATCTTTGTAGCTGATAGAGCAATAACTTTGCATTAACATTCCTCTCTGAATGAACTTTATTTCAATTTTTTTGGGAGAAATTTACAGTCCATTCGATACTATCTAATGTAGCTGAGATTTATTTTACTCATTGCTGGTACATTGCTGGAACAGTTGTACCTGATGCAGAAATAATGCTTTTGGTATAATACAGGGATATTAGTGGACACTTTGCAGAGGAGGTCCAAGCATCTTTGGTGTGCCTGAGTAAATATTAATCAGTTTGTAGTTTACAGTAAGAGGTAATACCAAGGATACCTCCATAGAGGCATTTCTTTAGCTGAAGAAGATAAATTAGAGTCACGCTAAGAACGTTTTAAGAAAGTATTCAGTCTCAGTGTGTACAATAATGCAGTTATTGCTATGAATTTCAGTGAAAAGCTGCCATCATTACAGTGCATGCATTAATGTTCATTGCCATTTGTCGACTTATTGTATAAAGACCAGAAGTGAACTACTCATGCTTAAAAACTAAAATTAACATTCTTTGATGGCAGAAGTGTATTTATTTATATATATTGCTGCTTTTACATGAAAACGGATAACGAGGAATGAAGCCCAATCCAATGTATCAATTATTAAAATCCCACCAAAATCTGCATGTTTTCCCTCCATTCTTTCTTGAAGTTGTTCTGTGTAAAGTCATTCATTGTAAAAAGCTGTGCCTTGATGACAATCATATTTCAGCCTTGATTTAATTTTTAAGTTGTGCAACTGCCAGGCATTGTTTGCTGATACCTTTGAAAGGAATAAGTATACCCTACCTGTAGCAAATCTGTCTGTAACTTCTCTTATAAAAACATTTTTTTGTTGTAAACTATAAAAACAGATACATTCAAAATGATTGTTTAATAGCAAACATTTTGAAGATTAGCCGATAGGTTCGGCTGATATTTTCTCTGCGCTGCCACCTGCTGTTTTGGAGAATGCTGCAACGGCAGAATGCATCAAGTACAAACATGCTTTAGTTGGCATGACCTGTACCTGCAGTCTGTATAGGGTCAATGTATCAAGGGAATATAAAAACAAGGCTAAAGCAAGTGAAGAGCAACAGTTGGATGCCCAGATGTGGATTAGGATGTTGAGATCTGTTTTGGAGAGCTATCATAGAGAGGAAGTGGGAGAGGAAGTTGTTAATTAAATGAGGGAAAAGGCTGTTTGCTAGGCCCGGGGACTGTCACAGACTGTTTTCATTAATCTAGATACAGGCCTGTGCAGACTAGTCTGTGCCATCCTCACTCTAATTAGAGCACTTCAATCAGGGACAAACTGCAAAGATCCCAGAGACCACTTTAAAGTACCACTAACCTTTATTGTAAACAACACTCATTCCCGCTCCATGGAGCCCTAAAGTTCAGTCATCATCATCTATGTGTGTAATGAGAGGGGAGGTTTGGTCAGACTCTGGGCTGTTTTCACACATCCTGTCTGAGAGCTGCCCTCGTTTTTATCTGTGACCTGCAGGAGACAACAGTTTGTTTGCCTTCTGAAGTTCAGCTTAGTTCCACCAGGTGATCAGCATTATAAAATGTAAATTTTACAGCAATTATTGGGGGAGATTAGCTTTCCAAACATAGAGGGCATTTGATTTGAGTGTGTGAGTGCAGTTCATATGCTGATGCAGCTGAAGAAATAAATGTGCTGTGTGCCCAGTATTATTGTGGCATGAGGTGTTATACCTTAATCTTTAATTATCGTTATTTTCAATGTTGCTACAGAACAGAAGACATATATAATAAATGGTGTGCAGATGTCTGAGCAGGGAGTCGAGGAAAGTTTCCAAACCATTTGTTTCCCATTGCTACTGAAAAAAACTAGTCTCACTGAAAAAACGAATTCTCAAAGAACGTTTTTTTGCGTTCTGTTTGAGCATTCTTACAGAGTGAAACTCTTGCTGATTGATGCAAGTTATTTTAATGTATTCAAAGTTTTTGTTGCTTCTAAATAGAGAATAATGAAGAGATGGTCTATGTCCATTTTGGTACTTCAGGCTGTATTTATAGTAAATGAATTCACACTGGCAGTGTTACTGAGCTCTTCCTGGCTTCCGCTGCTGTGCCGTGGAACAATACAGTCTCTGTGTGAGTCTTTAATACTGTCTCTCTGGCTGCAGCTCACAATCTAAAATGTACCCTCACTCCTCCCCTCTGACTATTTATTACTTCCTCTGTGAACCCAAGATACTGGCACTGTTGGGTGCCGTCCGCTGAGCTAATCTTATATCCTCTGACACGACACTGGGACTGGTATGAAGAACAGCATGACAGAAATGAAGTGTCTAGTTGTCTGAAAGAGCATGCTACTGTAATAGACTGAAAAAGCAGATGTTCTTTTAAAAAGATGTTTAGTCTTAACGGTAGAATGATTGCTAAAACGGTGTGTGCTTGTCCATGCAATGCAACGATGTGTTGAGGACATTCAGCCTGCCACATACAGTCATAATCAAATATATAGTGTTTACTTTGCTTTAAAGTCTCTGCCAGTCATTTGATATTGCAGTCCTTTTGAGTACATTTCTTAGGAATTAAAAATTCTATTCTGATCATAACATTTGGGGAAAATAAAGCTAGTCAGTTACGTCACTAGATGATGAAAGGCTGCCATTTCCCCTGATGGAATTTTAGGCCTCGGGTGGATGTTATTTCTGCTGAAAAAAAACTGCTTTAACTAGGCTAACATGGTTAGCTGGTCTCCCAGCCTGGCCAAACTGTGTACATTGGTCTGTCTCTCTGGTTTTAGAGGAGTTTTGGACACTTGATGATCAGGTGGGAAACCTTGGCCGACCAGCCAACCAGCATACGGGATACAATATGAAAGACAAGTTAACCTTTTGAAGTTAACCTTTTATTCCTGTGCCCCTGGGAGTACGGTCCCACATATGAGGCATATGGGCTATACTATTTTAAACTTACCAGTGAAAGGGTTAAATCCACATACACCAACTAGGCCCAGCAGAGAGACCAGCTAAAGCAATTAGATTAGGCTGGGAGACCAGTTAAACCAACATACACCAGCTAGGTTGAGATAGGAAACCATTTAAATCCACATGCACCAACTAGACCCAGCAGAGAGACCAGCTAAAGCAATTAGATTAGGTTGGGAGACCAGTTAAACCAACATACACCAGCTAGGTTGAGATAGGAAACCATTTAAATCCACATACACTAACTAGGCCCTGCAGAGAGACCAGCTAAAGCAATTAGATTAGGCTGGGAGACCAGATAAACCAACATACACCAGCTAGGTTGAGATAGGAAACCATTTAAATCCACATACTCCAACTAGGCCCAGCAGAGAGACCAGCTAAAGCAATTTGATTGGGCTGGGAGACCAGTTAAACCAGCATACCAAGATAGGCCAAACTCAGAGACCAGCAAAACCAGCTTACACCAGCTAGGCCAAACTCAGAGACCAGCTAAACCAGTTTAACTAGGCTGGGAGACCAGTTAAACCAGCATACACAACCAAGGCCAGGCTCAGAGACCAATTAAACCAGCAATACACCAGCTAGGCTGAGATAGGAGACCATTTAAATCCACATACACCAGCCTACGACCAGCACAGAGACCAGCTAAATCAGTATACACCAGTTAGGCCAAGCTCAGAGACCAGCTAAACCAGATAGACTAAGCTGGGAGACCAGTTAAACTAACATACACCAGCTAGACCAGGTTCACTGACCAGTCTAAACCAGTTACACCTGGCTGGGAGACCAGTTAATCCAGCATACACCAGCTAGATTGAGATAGGAAACCATTTAAATCCATATACACCAGCTATAAGCCCAGCAGAGAGACCAGCTAAAGCAATTAGACTAGGCTGGGATACCAGTTAAACCAGCATACACCAGCTAGGCCAGGCTCAGAGATCAGCTAAGCCAATTAGACTAGAATGGGAGACCAGCTAAACAATATAAACCAGCTAAAATCATAAAACCCATTTTTTCTTTCATCAGGGATATGTGTATGTTAACCGAGGCTGCTATGTTGAACATGCTCCTCTGAGGCCCTCTTTAAACAAGATCGTTGCAATGGCTTGCAAAATTTACTACTCACACCACAGTGTGCTTTTAACTGAGTAAATATTCATCACGTAGTGCAAGCCAACACATAAATCTGCCCGTTTGCCTCCATGGCAAACCCACACAATCCTTATGCAGAGATAGAGCACTGGATCTCAGCAGGATAGAGCTGATGCATGCTGGGTATGCAGCCTCTGTAATTTAGGAATGATCAATGAGGCTTCTTCTAGCCGTGGCAGCAGTGCTGTGGGAAATAGATTAGCTATCAGCGTACGAGGAGAGGCAGACTCACCTGTGGGCTGTGGATCCCTTGAGGAGATGCAGTTCTTTGCCGATGTTACTTGAGAAATGAACCTGCATGCATGCTAACATTCCATTAAGAATAGTGCTTGAAGTGTTTGTTTGGTTCCGTGTAGTGCCACAGGGACTTGACAGAAAAATAGGTGGGTATGTAAGAAGCTTTTTCTCAGAACGTGTTTTAATCTGTCCTGTTTTGTGAGCGTGTTTGTGTGTGTTGAAAGTAACAGAGTGTTGAAGGAATTGAGTGGGTGCGCTGCACTAATTTTTTTGCACATGTGTAGGAAGAGGTAGATGTCATGATGCTTGTTGCTTAGCAACTCTATTACAGCTCTACAAAAGACACAAGAAGAGAGCTGCTTTGTCTAAAATATTGCTGTACTTTTTCATAAAAAGTTGTCGAAACCTTTATACACCCCAGTGACTTCTGTTTGTACTTTAAGTCAAGAACAAAACGATTGTGGATTTGATGGAAGCTTGATATAAAACTTGTGTGTGGGTTACAGGAAGGTGAGATCCCGGAATAACCCCATGGGAAGAGCAGCAGATGGTCTCCTCTTTTTACCTGGAAGGGAAATGGCTCCACGGGAAGTTCAGGAAGCAGGAAAAAGCGGGGTCAAACTGGATCAAAAGCTGCTTATTGCTACAGAGCAGTCAAGCTGTGCTCCACCACTGAGGGGCAAAGCGCTGTTGACATGCTCATGTTTTATCATACACGTCCTCTATCTGAGACAAAATATTTTGCTCTTTGTTTGGACCACAGCACAGATGAGATATTTTTGGAATGGAGCTGAGGAGGAGGTCCTGAGGTTATGCACTGATGAATCAAAACAACCCAAAACAAAACTCCCTTCAACTCCCCCGTGACAGTGACACCACAAGTTTAAAAAGAGAAAGAGTCAATCCGAGAAAGAAAAACAGAGCAAAAGTACAGATAAGAGAATGAAAACGTTTAGCATTATCATATGCTTTTAAGAGCCCTCCATAAAACTTTGCCACTGGTAACACATCTACCATCATGCAATTAAGTATTTGTGACTGATATGGATGTACAATTAAACTAAACAGAAATTCACATTGCAGAAATTAAACTTTAAGTTTGGACTTTTAAAAAGCTACATTTCAGGGTTTGTAGGAATTATGGACAGATAGAAAAATACAGATATATTTTTTTAATGTCTCATATTTTGAAACTTAAAACTTGTAAAATGTTTTGATTGAAACGGGTGCTGCATTTATTTAAAATGTATGCCACTTGTTTTGATATTTTGTTAGACTAATGTGCAAAGGTTTTTGGTTGGTAAGATTTAAAAAATGTCTAAAAAAAGACATATGCTCACCAAAGCTGCATAAAAAACAGCTTTGATGAAAAACAGTAAAGCAGTATTGTGAAAAATTATTACAAATGTGTATTTTCAGCATCATTACTCCAGTCTTCAGTGTCACATGATCCTTCAGAAATTATTATAATATACTGATTTGCTGTTCAAGAAACATTTCTTATTATCCATGTTGAAAACAGTTGGGCTGCTCAATATTTTCATAGAGACAGTGGCCCATTTTATTCAGGATTATTTGATGTATAGAAAGTTCAAAATAACTTTTATATTTAATAGTAAGTGTCTTTGCTTCACTTTTGGTAAATTTAATGTGTCAATGACGTATAAATATTTATTAAAAAAAAATCTTATTGACCCCAAACTTTTGAATGGTAGTGTATAATGCAACTCAAATTTAGTTACAGCATCTACCAGCAAGGGCTTACAAGGACATTCTAACCTGCTAAATGTTTACCCTTTGGTTAAACTAGATGGGGATGCAATTCCAAAACATCCCATGTGCATCTAAAACACACCATATATACTCTAAAATGTTTTTGGGATTATTTGCAGTAAAAGTAGTGTAAAAGTTTAATTAAACAAACCTGTAGATGGAGTGTGTAAAGTGATTGGGAAACTGGGAAATAGTGGAGCAAGACAGAGCAGTTGGCTGTGGAGCAGTTCAGTCCATGGAAGAACCGCCCCACCAACCACTAGCCAAGAGAAGAGGCAAAGCAAAGGAATGGGGCCAAGCTTTAACTAATCACTTTCCATCAGCGCTGCCAGCGCTATGGAGGCTCAAACGTTACTATTAGCCACCTGCCAGCCCTGCCTGCACCAAGCTCCGATATGAGGTTTGGTTTTGCCCCAATTCTGTTTGAAATGGCTGTTAAGGGTGATCACAATCAGGCCAGTTCATGGGCATGAAACAGGAACTGCTCCCAAGGTACTTTAACACTTGGAGCCATTCCCTCCCTGGGCTGGAGTCTGTTTCTCTGTCTGTTTCTGATCTGTTTGATCCGCTGTCAGCATTTGGTTGATTGGACTGTAGGAAGACCACATCTCACAGGACGCTTTCCCTTCTTCCTTTCTCAATCACGCTGTCTTATGAATGAACAGGGGGATGTGTTGTGTTCGCACCGTGGGGCCCTGCATGTAAAGATGTGTCGTGTAGCTCATGCTGGAAGCAGAAATGTCTTTTTAGAGTGCTTATGTGTGCTGTGTAGCGTGAAGCACAGACCTCGGCAGTCAGAGGGGTGATGAAGGGGTCTCATTGTGTGCATTCTGGGAAAGCCCCAAAGTAACGGCTCTGAAGGTGTGGACATTTTCCTGCTGCTACTACAACAAGCAGAGAGCTTGACACAGAGAAATTAACTTTGATGCTCAATGATGTAAATGGTGAATAAAACTATGATTTGGACGTGAGATGGGATATGAAAGAGAGCTGTTGCAAAGTTTAGCTTAACTATTGTTGGCTTTCCCAGTAGGCCATTTTCCTGGAACCCCCCGAGACATCAATCAATGCTGGCAAGCCAATGCAAATGCAGCTTTATAATCAGCTTCTTTGGCTTTAAGCAACTTTTTTTTCACTTAAGTATTTTAAAGTTCTTTTGTTTTGTTCATGCTTATGAAGTTAATCCTCTTTCTAAGCAAAACAAGGCTTGCAGAAATTTAGTACTGTTTTATATCCCTATATCAAATCAAATCACTTTTATTGTCACATCACCACAGCACAAGTGCCTTGGTGAGTGAAATTCTTATGAGCGTGCTCCAGACAGTGCAAAAAAAACAACAAACAATTTACATATGGACAGACAGTGCAAAAAAAACTGCACTGGAGCATTTACAGTGCTCCAGACAGTGCAAAAAAAAAAACAACAACAATTTACATATGGACAGACAGTGCAAAAAAACAACAAACAATTTACATATGGACAGACAGTGCAAAAAAAAAACTGCACTGGAGCATTTACAGTGCTCCAGACAGTGCAAAACAATTTACATATGGACAGTACATATTTACAGACTGTACAGAAGACAATGTGCAAAATACACATACACATACTCAGTACACATAGTGTACTATAAAGACACACTCAATTATCAGCGACACATTATACACTGTATGGGCACATCTACATTATGTACAGTATCTATACATAATGTAGTCTATACATAGTAATAATGTGAGGTGCAACAGATTATAAATTAACAGCAGATTGGTTGAGCAGCAGATAGATGTGCAAAGGTGCAACAGATTATTCATATGCAGTGTCGTGGATGTGCATTGAATGGTGTCCAGTGATAGCAGATAGGTTGTGTTAGTGCAGTGTGTGCGTGTAGTCCAGTTGAACTGTGTTAAAGTGCAGTGCATGGCATGTTGTGTGAGTGGGAGTGTGATGTAGGTGAGTTATTTCTGACTGTTCATTAGCCTGATAGCCTGAGGGAAAAAGCTGTCCCTCAGTCGGCTAGTGCGCGATCGGATGCTGCGGAAACGTCGCCCTGAGGGCAACAGAGAGAGCAGTCTGTGGGACGGGTGGCTGGAGTCTTTGATAATCCTCCGGCTTTCCTTGTACACCGCCTGGTGTAGATATCCTGGAGGAGGGAAGCTCACCTCCAACAATGTGGCGGGCAGTTCGCACGACCCTTTGCAGAGCCCCTGCGGTTGCCAGCGGTGCTGTTTCCAAACCAGGCGGTGATACAGCCGGTCAGGATGCTCTCCACAGTGCAGGTGTAGAAGGACCTGAGGATTCTGGGGCTCGTTCCAAACTTCCTCAGCCGTCTCAGGAAGAAGAGACGCTGATGTGCCTTCTTCAGCACTGCATCTGTGTGAGCAGACCATGTGAGATCCTCGGTGATGTGAACGCCGAGGAACTTAAAGCTGGTCACCCGCTCCACAGGTGTCTTGTCGATGGTGATGGGTGTGTGTTCTCTGCTCTGTCTCCTGTAATCCACCACCAGCTCCTTGGTCTTGTCGATGTTGGTGAGAGGTGGTTCTCCTGACACCATTTAGTCAGGGTACTCACCTCCTCCTCTCTGGGCCCGTCTCATCGTTGTCGGTGATCAGGCCTATCACCGTTGTGTCATCAGCAAATTTGGCGATGACATTGGAGCTGTGTGTGTGTACAGGGAGTACAGGAGTGGGCTGAGGACGCAACCCTGCAGTGCACCAGTGTTGAGGATCAGGGAGATGATGTGTTGTTGCCCATTCTGACCACCTGACTTCTGCCTGTCAGGAAGTCCAGGATCCAGCTGCACAGAGATCTGTTCAGTCCTAGAGTCTGGAGCTTCACAACCAGTGTGGCAGGCACTATGGTGTTAAATGCCGAACTATAATCCACGAACAGCATCCTCACATAGGTGTTCTTATTTTCCAGGTGGGAGAGAGCAGTGTGCAGGGTGAAGGCAATAGCATCGTCTGTGGAACGGTTACTGCGGTATGCAAATTGTAGTGGGTCCAGTGAAGCAGGCAGCACAGAGCAGATGTAGTCTCTGACAAGCTTCTCTAAACACTTGCTGAAGATGGGGGTCAGAGCAACGGGCCTCCAGTCATTCAAGCATGTGATTTTATTTTTTCAAATCACTTTGAAAAATGAGAGTGGATTCTGAGCCCAAACCATTGGTTAACGTTTGTTTTCTGTTTCGGCTAGTAAATATGCTAAATAAAACTGACAAAATAGCAATAATGGAACTTTTGTAGTATATATGTTGGCAGTAAGGCTGCATGATTTGGGAGAAATCAAATTGAGTTTGTGTGTTTGTTTATTTAAAGTGTGAAGATATGCAAATAATAATAACAACTACTGAAACATGCAATTCATGTTTTTAATTAATTTAAACATAGCCTTAGTGATTTGATAATTACACTAAAGGCTGGAATACTCTTCATGACTTTTCAAATCTAAACAGAGTTTTAAAACACTAGGCATCATACACTTACCGACATTGTAAATAGTGACAGAGGAAAACTGGCCATCATTCACTACACAACTGAGGATCATCCAATAGCAGACTTTGAAGTCATTCTGATCACATCAAACTCACTCAGAAATGTGTGTGTGGGGGTTATTGTGTAGTGTATTGAGATATTCCGATACCCTTTTTCCCTTCCTGATACCGATTCCGATAATTAGGATCAGGTATCGGCCGATACAGAGTACTGAATCCGATTTATGTGTATCATATACAGCTGTATGTACTACTAGCCTCATATGAATTTATATTATTTTTTTATGGCGTGCTTCAGACTTATCCCTTAATAAAACATGAACAAATACATACAGTGAACTAAAGTATTTTTTATTATATGACATACATTTGACTGTAATATTATTTTTCTTAAGTGAGAAATAACTTAAAATGCAGCCACAAATCTAACACTGTAAATTGAAAAAGGTATTTTAGTTTTACAATATGGAATGAGATGAACCAATCCTTTAGCTCAGTGGTTCTCAAAGTGTGGTACGCGTACCACTAGTGGTATGTGAGCTTCGTCTAGTGGTACGCAGAGGAATCTCAGAATTAAATATAAATCAGACCGCGTGTCCACCAAAGCGATTTTTTTTAAATTGTTTTAAATGGGAGCGTCTTTTTCATGCTGAGCACTCGGGCGTTTTTTTCTTGGCACGAGAATTTAAGAATGTTAGCACTCATCACTGTCACTTTTTAGTCAGCTAGCCAATCACAGTGGAGGAGGGGCGGGACTAATAAATGCTTGGAGAAACATTTAATTCGCGATGCGTCTGCCATATTACTTCAGCGGATATTCCATATCATAGTAACCGCAGCGTCTCGAAAATACGCTGCCCTCTCAAGCGCTCACAGCTGGGTGTTTTCAGCTGGCTTTGGTGGAAACGTGGCCTGATTGTTGTTACTTGCAGCTACATATACAGCCTGTGTGTTTTCTTATCAAGTACTTTTTTATTTAAAAGTGAAATAAAAACTGTACTGTGCTTAAAGATTAAATGAAAATGTATTGTCGCTGCTTAAAGTTAAATAAAAACTAAGTTACTGTACTTAAATGTTAAGTAAGTGTAACAGATGTGTATGCCAGTAAGGGCGGTGTGTAAACCTCACTCTCCTGACCTCAAAAAGAGGCAATTTTACGTCAGTTTAGCCTTAGGCGTTCCTTGTTAGAGTGTCCGCCTCCCGCGCCGGAATCCCGGTTTCGAGACCCGCTCGGTGTGATGGTGTGGACCCGGGGGGGTTACATTAGTATGATACATTTTCATTTAATCTTTATTTAAGTACAGTTTTTTTACATTTAAGTACAGTACAGTTTTTATTTCAGTTTTAGGTACAATATATTTTAATTTAATAATTACGTTTTTTATTTACGTGGAAGTAAGCACGGTGCAGTGTTCATGTTCAAACTGTGTATTTACTATAGTTTAAGAGGCTGACAATAATAAATATCCTTATAAGGATTATTAAAACTGACTCGTTTTTTAATTTTTTTTACTGTGTATGGTGCTACTGAAAGTGACGTGACATACTCGGAATTTGTGCTCTGCATTTAACCCATCCAAAGTGCACACACACACACACACACACACACACACACACACACACCGTGAACACACACCCGGAGCAGTGGGCAGCTATTTATAATGCATTTTAATGTTGGTCATAATGGTGGTACTTGGAAAGCCAAATATTTTCTGAGGTGGTACTTGGTGTAAAAAGTTTGAGAACCACTGCTTTAGCTTATTAAAGCAGCAATTAACTTACATTTTAATCAAAAAAAGTACTCATCTTTCTTATTAATTTAAATTATGTTTTCTTTATTTAAAATAAATGAACAGCTCACAGTTGATCAGTTAAATGTCTATTTTTCAGCGATGAAATCAAGTTATGCTCGCTGTACGGAACACCATTATAAACCTGTACGGAACACCGTTAAGCCATATCATTTTCCATACACTGATGGAGTCATGTTCCATACACTTTTCCCCTTTTTTCTCAAAAACTATTGGTCCTAAAGCTGTCAATCAAAGTGTAGACTGTATAATGGGTATTCCCCCAGGGAATGATCACACAAACATGCTTGTCTTTCTCTCAACAACGGAGGAGCGGTCGCTGGCGTGCGGTGAATAGCAAAAAGTGTACGGAACATGGTCTACATCGTGTTCTTCGAAGTGATGCGTTTTCAAATGCTTTATTAAGTTGCTCGTGTTAAAGTTGTTAATACTTGTGCTACCCCTCGAAATTGCAGTATGTCATATTAGACATGTCGATGTTTTACTGGATGATTGGTCCAGTCTGAAATACTTCCTAACCGCAGACATACTCCTAACACGTTTGTATTTCTTCTTCACTGCTCGAAATAGTGGTTGCTGGTGATAACACTATAGATTATCTTACTATAGGGAGATGAGAGGGTCACTCAATCGCTGTTTACGGATCCCATAGGAATGAATGAGAAGTGCCGTAAGCTAAATCCCACCTGTCACGAAAAGTCAGCGACTTCTCTTATAAACAGACATTTTTTTTGTGGTAACCTCTAAAAATAGTTCAATCCAAAAATATTGTTTAGTGTAAAACATGTTGAAGATTAGCACATAGGCTCTCGATTTATTAAATGATAATCTGTTTCCTCAAAAAAGCTGTTTATTCAGCATAGTGAAGCCTCTCATTCATTGACATCCATTAAAACAATACGGCCTCTGGTCTCCTTTCCCACGTACTGCCAGGCCGGAAATGTTAGCTTTAGCTGTTATGCTTTTTCAGCTAATGGTTGCAGGCTTGCCTTCTAGTGGCTTTGGTAATACAGAACAACTTCCTGTATTTGCATTCTGAGCAGCGAAGAATAATTTATTTCTGATTTGCAGCATTAAGCAAAGCTAGCGGGCATAAACTAGGTCTTGTTTAAGATAATAGTATTGGATCAGTACATGGGTTCAAGTACTCGCCGATACCGATGCCAGAATTTTGTGTGGTATCGGTGTAATTACCAATACTAGTATCGGAATCGGAACAACCCTATTTTTTGTATTCCAAAGTTAATTCATAATAACACGATTTGATAACGTGAACCATTTTATTTCGATTACTTGTGTAACTTGTGTAGTTGGCATACATTTAAAATGTAGAAAAAGAACACATGAAAAACGTAGTACTTAAACACTTAGCATATAAGCTATTCTTGGCTGAGCATGCTCCTTGTTAACCTAACTCACTTTACAGAAAGAACCGTTGTTCAATGATGGTATCGTATGGAAATTGGGGTCATGATGTAAAACCTTTGTCCAAAGACTGTTGCAATTTCTTTTTGGTACTTGTTTGTGTTTTTTAGGCTATACCCTAAAACTGTCCCAAGTGTTGTAAAATGTTGCCTTGCAATTTAATTTATTGCAACATCAATCAACATTTTAATTGTTAAAATCCTAGGGCTGTCAGAAGATAACTCAGCAAGTTAGCAAGTAAGCAAGTAACTCATGAGTATATCTCAGTTTTAAAAAAAATATAATGAAAAACATTTAAATAATATCTAAATGATGAGTCTGAAAACACTAATTCTCAAGAAGAAATTCTATTGACCTCCTGATGGACACCAGTTTGAAAATCCCTATATATTAAGTACAACGGGATTAACGTGATACCCTCTCTCAAAATAGCACCTTTTTTAGGGCAAGCACAACTGGAAAAGTGATGCAAATTCCTAAGATACAGTACTATGGAGACAGCTGAGTAGACATTTGGCAACATAAACACAATACTTTGAAACTTGAAGCGATTTAAAGATGTTTTCCAGGCATTTTCACTGTCCATTGCAAATTCAAGAGAGCACAGCTGCAGATCTATACTTTGCTTGTTGTAACACATTTCCTTGCTGTGCTTCATCTGCCATCTAGACCTCTCAGTGCCTTTGACCTATCGCCACTCCAGTTTTTCTAAATGCATGTCTCTACAAAGCCCGTGAACAAATGATGCCTTGAGCCTTGAAATTATCCCTTGCCCTGTCTTTTTTGTGTATCACCATGTACTCAACACTTGTCCCACTTTGGACAGCCTGCAGATAGAGAGAGATGAGTCACAGAGAACCTTTTCCACTACATGTCATAACATTCTTCTGTCTGGAAACGGCGGATATGCAGAATCAATCGTGGCTGGACAGCATTGCTGCTTCTCCCCTTCTCAAGTCCTGCAGTCAGCTCTTTGATTTTTCCATTAGAACATCAGTCTCTTTTGTCCACCCCATTACTTTAGCACAAAGCAACAATGGAGAGCATGTTGTAGTCCTCTAAGTGGAGTCATCTCAGGCATGTTAGATTTCTCCTCAGTCAAAAGGGAGTCGATCTGTCTGATGTGCTTGTGTTGGAAACTTCATTCAGTTGAGGTCATTTCATGTATGCAGGTTTGACAGCTGTTGTTTACCTCTAGTAGACTATAATAGTACATGCTGATTTTTTTTATATGGGCCCTATTTGTTGCGGGCTCATTAATTTTTACAAAGAGGCCCCAGAGCGAACACCTCCAGGGTCATATTTGTACCTTTAAATATTTCCTTACAACAAAGCAACCTAATTCTGTCTGTGCTCTGAGTGTGTCAGTGTAATGTAATTTTGTTTTCAGTTTTGAAAACCAGATTTTGTTGACCCATATTTTTCCTCACTATCCAGCAGGTTAACTGTGGGCACTATAAAAAGATCTGAGTCTTGCTTATCATGTATCAGTAAATATATTGGCGCTTTTCCACTGCATGTTATATGTGCATCGGGTGATGTTCACTTTTGGGGGTTTTCCACTGGGTACTGTACCTGGTAGTTCTTTTTAGTACCACCTCAGCCGAGGTTCCAAGCGAGCCGTACATCAAAACGTGGCAGTAAACTCTGCTGATCACTGATTGGCGGAGAGAATCGTTATTACTGCCACTGAACTTGCGACACAAGACCCTCCTCTACAGTCCTACCCGCTAGATTTAAATCAGCACAGCCAGCGAAGGATCGGACGCAACTTCTGTTTAAACAAAGCACATTTTTGCATCAACCACAAAATAGCAGTGTCGTTGTCTGTTGAGGAAGTACAGATGTTCGTTGATAGCCGAGGGGATCCAGTGAGAGCTTGATGGCTCATCAGGAAAAAGCCTTATGTATAACGTTACTTTTGAACTTGCTATATTTTCAGAGTATGTTTTCTGTTTATATTTTACCTTTGTATCTGTGTTTTGCTTCAATTAAAAACAATCTGATCGAATAAGTGTACCTCAGACTATATTAAATATGTATTATTGTATGAGCACGTAATGAACCTCTTGAAAAAGACAAATGATTAATGCCACGATTATAAAAACCATCACATAAATAAAAAAACAAGGGATACATTGTATATTTTGAAATATTGAAAAGTTTATTGATAATTCACTTTACAGAACACGCTACATGAGTAGTTAACTAACTTAATCAAGTAACGCAGCACACCTGCACAAACATCCCTGCTCTCCTCCTCTACAGCCCGTGGCACTGCCACAGTCTCTGCTGCTGGGGTAAATCACAAGCATTCTCATAGACCTCTCCATTGCTGTTAAAAACATCCACATGCCGAGTGAAGAACACTGTTCCGTCTCCTTTCTTTGTTGTGAGTTTGTTTTGTATGTGGCGTCGATGATGTCACGGCAGTAGAGGCGCAATTATAACGCGTGAATAATCCCGCCCACTCTATAGCGGTACTAAACTGCGGTGGAAATGCAAACCGACCCGAACTGAGCCGTACCGTACCGAACCGTACCGTACCATGCAGTGGAAAAGCGCCATATGTGGCAGGGTTGCTGTCAGGGGATGCTGTACCTGTGATGGTACCATAGATGGTGAATGGGGGCCCTGTGCTCAAAAATGTTGTCCTAGTACTAGTAGCCCCTTAATGTGTCATAAAATCACAAAATGTAAAATCTGCTAAATTAATAAATGTAAGTAAATGTAAATGTGCTTAATGAGGGGTCAACTAATTATCTAGTCATCAGATAACAACCAGTCACTTAGTGAGGTTAACTATTTTTTCCAGATCTATTTCCACATCGTGAAGTAGACATGTGGGGGCGTGTTTGAATAAACCGTTTCAGGGGGGCGTGGACGAGTCTTCACTTCATAAAGAAAATCTCTTTGGGTTTGAGACTTTAGTCTTTGCTACTCCAGGGATCTTATCTATGCACAATCAGCTTTTAACTCTCCAAAGAGAAAGCAAAAATTTAAATCGCATCATATGCCTCCTTTAAAGTATACTGAACAAAATTATAAACACAACACTTGTTTTTGCCCCATTTTTCATGAGCTGAACTCAAAGATCTAAGACTTTTTCTATGTACACAAAAGGCCTATTTCTCTCAAATATTGTTCACAAATCCTTATAAATCTGTGTTAGTGAGCACTTCTCCTTTGCCGAGATAATCCATTCACTTCACAGGTGGGGCATATCAAGATGCTGATTAGACAGCATGATTATTGCACAGTCGTGCCTTAGGCTGGCCACAATAAAAGGCCACTCTAAAATGTGCAGTTTTACTGTATTGGGGGGGTCTGGGTGGGGGGGGTGGGGTCGGAAAACCAGTCAGTATCTAGTGTGACCACCATTTGCCATCTCCTTCGCATAGAGTTGATCAGGTTGTTGATTGTGGTCTGTGGAATGTTGGTCCACTTCTTTTCAATAGTTGTGCGAAGTTGCTGGATATTGGCAGGAACTGGAACACACTGTCGTATACGCCGAGCGTTTATCATTTTGTTCAGTGTATAAAAAAATAGAAAACAGTTATTTTAAATTGTAATAGTATTTTAGATTATTACTGTTTTACTCTAGTGTTGATCAAATAAATGCAGTCTTGGCTTGGTGAGCAGGTATGCTACTTTTTAAAAACATAAAAATCATATCATATATATATTTGGTTTATACTATATACTTATTTACTCAAGACAACGTAAATCACAATTTACCACGATTTAAAAATGACATAGTCATCAATTATAGGCCGTCCAATTGATGTAAACAACTGAATAATAGATAAAAGTCTCTATTCTAAGTAGAATCTATATGTCTGCACTTTTCACATTGCTATTATTAGGATCAGTTCTAACATACAGAACTTTTCATGTGCAGGTCTGATTTCAGAGGCCAAAAGGTTGATAAACAGATCATCGGAGAGCAAAGGCAGCAGCTCACTATAGATAGAAATTCTCCTCTGTAACCTTTGCGTCTTGAAATAGAAGCACTCACTTGTTTCCCCATAAACCTAGACGGCCATTTACTCCATACCTGTGTTTTATTTAATATCAGTTCTCACCGTGCTCTGTTTGCAAACATCAGGCTAGGCCTGAGAGGTGAAAGAGTTAAAGACACAGCAGAAAAAGACACACAGATGTTCTCTGTCACATTGAGCAGCAGCTGCTGAAAACAGCCCTGTATTCAGGCTGACTGATGTAGATTGCTGCAAGCAGCTCCACTCCAGCTGGAATACAGACCTCATATTCTGATTCGCTTCCAAATTCCACTGCATATATTATAGGGCCAATAGAAGCCCATTTACCAGGTGTTAAAGGTCTTATCACCTACAGACCAGTTAAATTGGTGAAATCTCAAACATGCCAAAACCAGAGGCTCTATGATGTTTGGATAAACAGAAGCTCTGCTGGCTGTTGGATGAAAACAAGCCAGTGAGGTACTTAAAGCTGAAGCTTATAATTTCTGTTCTTCATGGTTCAGCAAATGTAATAGCAAAACCAATATAGTTTCTAATAGTTTCCAAAAGGTTTCCCGAACATTCCTCCTGTCTATTATTGTTTGATCAAACAGATCCTGCATCAAATGCATGCCACTGGTTGATCCATTGTTGATGTGATGAGTATTTTGGAAAAAAATTGTACTTTTTGCAAATCAATTTCATTCTTGCAAATCAAGTCAAAAAGGTATTATATTGGCCAAAATTGGATATTTAATTGTATGCATTTCATTGTATTTATTTAAACAAATTATTTAGAAAATAATCAATAAGTAATTAGGTAATAAGTACTAGTAAGTACTTATCTTGTTGGATCTGTCTGCTGCTTTTGACACGGTTAACCACCAGATCCTTCTGTCAACCCTTTTGGCAAAGGGCATCTCCACGTTCCAGTGGTTAAAGTCTTGCCTCTCAGATAGGTCCTTCATGGTATCTTCTTGGGCTGAGGTGTCTAAATTGCAGCATATTCCTACTGGCATGCCTCAAGGCTCAGTTCTTGAACCACTTCTCTTCTCTATCTACATGGCATCACTATGTTTTGTCATTCAGAAAAATTGCTTTTCATATCATTTCATATTCTGCTATGCTGATGACACTCATCTCTACCTCTCACTCCATCCTGATGATTTGACAATAGCGGAAGCTTGGAGTTGTGATCGATGATCAGTTCAATTTCACAAACCACACTGCTAAAACTTCCCAGTCCTGCAGATTTGCCTTATACAACATTAGGAAGATCAGGCGCTTTCAATCGGAACATGCTACAAATCTCAGAATCAGAATCAGAATCAGAACCAGCTTTATTTGCCAAGTGCGCGCAAACACATAAGGAATTTGTTGTGTTTTTAAGAAGTTCTTGGTACACACACAACACACACACACACACACACACACACACACACACACACACACACACACACACACACATATATATACAAATACAAATCTGACATGAGAACAGAAACTTTTAAATAAGACTTAACAATAAATAATAATGTGTATGAATCTGGAACAGGAGATTTATAGACAGATTTGTGCATTATTTACTCTATATATACAGCTGTATAGAAAAATATACATGTATTTACTTAGTACTTGAGAGAGAGAGGCAATAATTATAGATGGAGAATTAATTACGGGCATGAATTACAGAACACAGGTAATAATTCCTGTGTTAGCTGTTTAGGTTGGAGATGGCATGGGGACATTTTTTTTATGCCTAAATGTTCTAGTGCACAGAGATCTGTAGCGTATGCCTGAAGGGAGAAGTCTCCTTGTTCAAGCTCTTGTTCTGTCCAGGCTGGACTATTACAATGCTCTCTTGGCAGGTCTTCCAGCCAGTTCTATCAAACCTCTGCAACTAATCCAGAATGCATCAGCAAGAGTAGTCTTTAATGAGCCAAAAACATTGCGTGTCACACTTATATTCCTCAATTTGCACTGGCTACCAATAGCTGCTCACATAAAAATCAAGGCATTTATGTTTGCCTACAAAACAACCACTGGCCCTTTTACCTAAATGTACTACTTCAGACTTACAGTATATGCCCTCTAGAAGCCTGCATTCTGCAAGTGAACAGCGCATTATAGTGCCATCCCAAAGAGACAAAATCATTTTCACAGACTTTTACCCTTTTCCCTGTTGGTGGAATGTGTTTTGTTGGTGTTGGTGGAGTTTTTAGACAAGACACGTCTCTTCCATCTACGCTTGACCCTCTAACACTTGCACTCTCTAGTCTCTTTCTAGTCTATCTACTTGTTTTATTTGTATTATTATTATAAAAACAATAATAATTTGACCCTCTAATACTAGCTCCATTTCTATTCTATACATTTCTGCATTTAGCAGATGCTTTTATCCAAAGCGACTTACAGTGCATTCAGGCTATACATTTTTTATCAGTATGTGTGTTCCCTGGGAATTGAACCCTCAACCTTTTGCGCTGCTAACGCAATGCTCTACCACTGAGCCACAGAAATTGGCTCAGTGGTAGATAGGAATATTCTATCACCTGAAAGTAGTCCTCTGCTATATCATAACTAGTTAACTAGCAGGGGACTACTTTCAGGCGCTGCGTAATATCATTGCGCCTGCTGCATTCATGGTATGGCAGCAAAGTTCCTTGATTATTATGCCGGAATGAGAGTATAATTCCTAGCCAAATCGTAACTTTTCATTTTCCGTCGGCCTTAATACAGAATAAATACAGAAGAGTCAATCTTTAAATAGGAAAAAAAAAATTATCTTTTCAGTAATTTTTGAGCAAGATACTAATGGTCTAATCCAATTCAATGATCTATGCTAAGCTAAGCTAAAAGTGCTCCCGCCAGACCCGGAGATCGGCTGAATGGATTCAAAAACGGTAAAACTCAACTGTTTAACTCTAGGGGAGTTGTAAAATGAGCCCATTTCCAAAAAAAGTGGAGTGAATGAATGAATGAATGAAGCATTTCTATAGCACTTTATTGTGTATTGTTGTACACCCAAAGCACTTAACAATCATGTGGGGGGTCTCCTCAACCACCACCAGTGTGCAGCATCCACTTGCTACAGGTTGAGAGGAGAGAGAGAGTCTTAGAGCCAATCAAGTGGATGGGGATTATTAGGAGGCTATGATTGACAAGGGCCAGTGGTGGGAATTTGGCCAGGACACCGGGGTAACACCCCTACTCTTTACGAGAAGAGTCATTTTTAATGACCACAGAGAGTCAGGACCTCAGTTTAACGTCTAATCTGAAATACGGTGCTTTTTGACAGTATAGTGTCCCTGTCACTATACTGAGGCGTTAGGACCCATACAGACCACAGGGTGAGCACCCCCTGTTGGTCCTAACACCTCTTCCAGCAGCAACCTAGTTTTCCCCGGAGGTCTCCCATCCAGGTACTGACCAGGCTCAACCCTGCTTATATTCAGTGGGCAACCGGCCTTGGGCTGCAGGGTGATATGGCTGCCGGCTGTGTTCCTTTAAACCTGCATCCTGTCCCCTGGTGGCGCTGTGACTGAAGCATGAGTGATTTATGGTGAAAGAAAATGCAACACCAGTATTCAGTGCTCCACAGAGTCTCTTTTACGGCTGTCCTGCTGTTAGGAGAAGTGATAGAGTGAATGGCCAATAGAGACAGGGATAGCGTTCTTCCCCATGTCTTCTGGGAAACAAGACAGTTTGCCATCCACGCAGCTCCATATGAATGCAAACTGAAAATGGTCATGGTGTATAACCTCAAATGACAGAAAAAGTATGTGTTTTTTTTTTGGCGTGTGACAAGGATGCATGTGTAACTGGCAGTGCTGTACAATAGATCTGGCCCACACAGCTGAGAAGAATGATTATCCTGTTCTTCCTTTCTAATTAGCACGCCCAAACTATGAAGATTATACAATGTTTATGTAAAAGTATACATTTCAATAATTGATTATGCACCAAAAATGATCATAGTTCCACCTCAAGGGTTTTCATTTGTAAGTTGGAAGGCAGTGCAGAGTTTCAGGTTCAGAGTGTGTAATTTTCACTGCTGGTAATGTAGCTCTAGCACACACTCAGTATTCTAGTGCATACTCAAAGTTACAGTCCTAAAATAGAGAATTGACCAATACAAATGGGAAATTCAAGCCCTAAATCAAATGCACTGGCCTGAAAAAAATAGAACATTTTACTTTTTGCTATATAAACGGTATATAAAACCCTACTATCATAGAACATGCCATGAAATGTCCTTACTCCCACAGTGTAGTATTGTTGCTTTTTAATCATACTCATCCTTCTTTCCTTCTCTTCTTTCTTTAGAGTTGCTAGGCTCTGCCAAGAAGGTGAACGTCAACTTCCAGGACACTGATGGGTGAGTGGGACATATAAGGACTTTATATGGCTCCATGTGGCAGTCTCTTGTAAACATGACCGTTCCTGTTTGACTGCCAAATATCCTCGGGATCTGCCAGAGCTCATGTGTGCTTGTTGGTTTAGAAAAACTTTTATCCAAGTCTCTTTCCCAGTCACTCTTTTTTTCAGTTTTTCCAACTCACGTCCACATACATTAAATAACTGTACCAATCCATAACTGTTGATTTAATTTTTAATTGTAAAGGGGCATGCTCAGAATTAAGACAAAATTATGTTAAACCTTTTTGGTTGTAAAATGTTAATGAAACATGTTACTACTGTATATATATATATATTTTAAACAAACAAAATACTAATGCATTCAAACCCAGGTTCTTGCTTTACATTAAGCCTATAATGTTTTTTACTCAGAGCTGTTCAATGGGATTTGGCAGAAAATGTCTGTAAACATTGAAAAATAAAACTCTATTACTATTTTATGTTTAAACCACAGATGGCGTTCTATCCAGTGTGTTTCAGAGGCAGAGAGCATTGTGTTATTTGTGGCAGTGTATTATTTGTGCGTCATAGAGAGTTGAATCAGCCATTTGTTGGGCTGCTTTGTTCCAAATATCCTGTAGATTTTTTTCCCCCGGATGTTGAAATGGTATGCATATTGGTTGTTAATCATACACTCTACTGTAGTTTGTCTTGAGTACAGAAGAACTGAAAAGAAGACTCTATGTTGAGATATAATGCAAACGGTGGTTTGTGGTTTGGCACAGAGCAGAAAGACACCTGGGCTGAAGCGTAAATATTCTAGTGCTGCATGGTCAGTTCTTCTGTTGATGCAGCTAAAAAAAGAAAAAAAGAAAAAACAATGGCGTAAAAATAGGGATTCAACACTATTAACGGATCTAGTCAAACCGATGATAAATATTGATACTGTCAACTTTAAATGCATTTGGTTCCAAAAAGTAACATTTTTAGGAGCTGATAGGTCCCTTTTTTGTCTGTAGTCTTTTCAGTCAGACTTTTCTCCAGCTATTAAAGGCATTGGGGCGAAGACAGAATTTCACTGAAATAGCACCTCACACACAAAAGCACACTCGTGCACACAGTGGATGTGCAGGCTGCCATAAACACTCACTGATTCTCACATGCGCAGACGGATAGGCAAACAAGCACTGACGCACTCTCACACATATACAGTCAGGTGCAAATACACAAACATCATCTAACAAAACAATCCTTACACCAATCACAACAACATGGCTATACATACATGCTATAATACAGCAGGGGCCTGTCCTGCTTTGAGCTCAGAGGTCCATCGATCAAAGGCTGTTTTATTTTGCTGTAGTCTGTCAAGCTGTGAAACCGGCAGAATAATAAAAAAAATCTCTTCTATTGATCACTGTCACTGAACAACGGTGGCATTCATCATCACAGCCCTGCTTCGTGGGTTTGAAGGAAATTAAAGCTGTAACTCTAAACCAACGAATACCTCCACGCAGCCCGAATCCTCACACACGCCATGTAATGTATTTACATGTGCTGCCTTCCTCAGGCCGAGCTCACATTTGTATCAGCGAGATAACTGACTCGCACATTAATTCCTTCTCCATAGACTATTGCTTTCTAAGCAGAGATGAAATGATGTTGTCTGCTGAGTGGAGAATAGAACAGCAGCAGTGAGAAAATGGAGTGCGGGATGATCCCTGTTTTCTGAGGTTAAACTGCCAGTTGGATGCATGGTGGTCCTTCTAGCCTTGAAATGACAGTCAGACATCAACATCAGCCTCCCCTGCGATCACGTTGATATTCAAACTCACATTAAGCACTTTTAACATTGAATAAAGCACATAATCAGTACCTGAGATCATCATTATCATAGCATGTATGTTGTTCAAACCGCAACGCTTCTAAAATCGAATCCGCTGTCACTTGAAGCATCTATAATTTAAATAAAAATGAATCATTAAATATGTTTTTTATTAAATAGAAGTATTAAATAATTATTAAATTAAAAAGTATTATTATTATCATTGTATTTAATCTGTATTTATGTCAGACCTGTTTTGTAGTGCATCAGGATCATAGGTGCATGAAAGAAGCAGCAGGGGCGCAGCGTGAGGAGTGTCCGGTGCTTGATGCTGATAGGAGGATTGTGTGGTAGAGTGTTCCGGTGGGCATCTGCGGCAACAATAAAAACAAAGATGCTTTAGATGGGGGGCTCACACTAAGCTCTGATTTAAAGGCTTGTTGTGACAATGTTTTGACAGATTTGTGACGGCAATGTGTCTCAGTGCCACAGGCACTCAGTGTGAAGGTCACTGGCACTGACAGCCACACAAACACACTCTCTCATTGCGGTCAGAGTTGAGACCCAGCGGAACCACAGCAAAATATGAGGCTTTCAGTGGATTCTGAGATAAGCTGTTTCTGAAATGAGCTCGAGGAACATTGCTACATGACTGCCATCTGCTGTGAGGCTGTGTTCATCGGGATAATCTTACAATATCATCACACACATCTGTGTGATTGTCTCGATCACATACATAACAGCTTTCAACCTGACTGTGGGTCATACCAGACCTTGTTTGTCCGTTGCTTCCAGGTGGATTCAAAGTCTGTCTTCCATGACCGGATAAACATAGGGTTGATGTACTAGATGGGCTTCATCCTCCGTTTTCAATTCAGCCCACATCAAATTCTATGATTAATATAGCTGCCAGCCCCCTAAAAAAATCTAACCTTGCTCTTGAAGCAATAAATCATTCTCTCAGCCACAACAGCTCATTTTCAGGTAAGAAGCCGAGTAAGACGACTGAAATCCTGAAACGGCCACTACGTGTTAGCTTTGATCTACAGAATATACATTTAGAGTATTTGCAATTTTGGTGGCAGGGATTTGATTCATCCCAGGATTCAAGTGTTTTGAGTCTGTAACTAAAATGATTAGATTCATTCGTTGGTTTTATCAGTGTATTAAATATTGACGCTAGCAGAGGGTGACAAATGATCAGTTTTGTGTGATTTTAAATGTGATTTTAAGTGATTCAATTTGATTTGTTAACAAGCTTTTTGTTCGTGACTGAACATTTTTTACAAGCTTTTTATTATTTGTGTGACAACATAGCAGATCTGTCATTTTTCCTCCATTGTGTGAACTGGGGAGCAGGACTTTTATCAAGCTATAAAAAGACAGTTTTATAATGTTTCATCATGAGTTTGTTTTTGTCCCCAAGGTCTCAATGGCTTCAAAAGTGATAGAATTCAGTAAATAAGAAATAAGAGCCAGTGTCTGAAAGTGAATGAGAATGGTTTGTTAAAAAAAACATGTTCATTATCATGTCATTATGATTTCGCTACCACATGACATCAGCAGCAGTTCTCGAATTAAACATGCAGCTTTAGCTCAGCAGATAATGCTCAATGTGTGTAATGCTGAGAATCAATGTAATGACTTTATTTTGAGAATCAAAAACGACCTAATATATAAACCTGCTGATGTCTTCAAAACACACAGCTTGGGCAGCTACGACTCAGTGGCGAGATTAATGATGCTGCTCTTTTATTGAATTCATTACCACGCTCAGTGAGCATTAATAAAGCTTTAATTGTTCTGTCTAAACCCAATCAGCTAATTATGACTTTTCATTTCTTGAACTGCAACTCTGCAGTTTCTTCCATGCAATTCATCATCTTTAGATTTTTAATATACTAAGGGTTCCTGTAATGGATGCCAATCAATATAACAGAAAAAATAATAAATAAGTGAAAGCCACCACACTGTGACTTGCTTTGAAACCATAAAAGTAACTTTTTAAACATGGCATTAATTTAACGATTTTTTTTATATGAGCATGCATTATATATCTGCAGTCATATTGGTTTGGTATGATACAACTGAATCCTATTAAATGTATGACTGTTTCCACAAAAATATTAAGAAACCGTTTTCAACATTGATATAAATAAGAAATGTGTCTTGAGAAGCAAATCAGAATATTAGATTGATCTCTGAAGGATCATGTGACACTGAAGACTGGAGTAATGACTGATGAAAAGTCAGCTTTGTCAACACAGGAATACAGTACATTTAGAATTTATAACAATAGAAAATAATCATTTTAAATAGTATTTTACAATATTACAGATTTTACTATAGGCATATATTTAATCAAATAAATACAGTCTTGATGAACATAAGAGACTTTATGCTCACCTTAAAAAAGAAAAAACAATCGTACCCACCCCAAACCTTTCAATGGTAGTGTATAGTAAGATCATAGGATACCATATTGTTTGTCAATATGTCAGATTTTACCTTCGCAAATACACAAAATTCCATAATGGTGAATACTCAATTTGGCCAGGTAGTTTAGATATCTATTTTTATATATGGTTCCTTTTATAACTATTCTTTGTTGGCAAAGCTTTCCTTGTCACCAAGCAACACACAGCGACAGCCATTTTCCCGCCACCTTGGCCAATCCATTTTGAGAAAATAAAATGTTGCTGGTATGTCATACGCACATTATGCCATCCATATGCTTTGCCCATGTCCTCTTCAGTAATAGAGATAACAGACATCTTGTGATAATAAATCTAAAGTGTTCTCATAAGAGGCTTAATGTTCTTTCTAATCTGAGCTCATTCTCATAAATGGGAGCACTAGAGGAGCAATAGTGGGAATTTGATTTATGAGCAAGGAAGAGCCTGTCATTGTGCTGCCTCCCCCTTTAATAAAACGATATGAAACCTGCCTTCATAAAAAAGTGTTATGGAGAAAGAACAACAGAGAAACAGCAGGGCTGAGATATTTAAGAACCGATATTACCAGCACTGACACAGAGGATTGTCTTGTTTGATGGTATTTTGTTGAAGATTAATGTGTAAGAAGCAGAGGAGCCAGTAGAGCGATAGATGTGCCTAGAATACTACCCATGATCCAACTGATGTGGCTGCCAGAAACCACGTGTGTGAGATCACTGATGGATGAATCGTTTATTCCATGTGAACAAACACCTTTTAAAATAACAGTAAGATGTGGAGATCAATAATAGTCTTCAGGGCTTGTAGTTTCATAGATCTGCTGGATCACAGAGGTATTTTTTGTTTAACATGGTTGCCAATTCTTGTACTATGACATTTCTATGAGAGAGCAGACAAGTTTAGTGATTTTATATAGCTATGAGTCCCCTGACAGTTATAAATATTCAAAACTAGTTGTTATATTACCTAACTTGTGCCTTGAGGACACAACTTAATATCAGATTGCATATGTATAATATGTTTAAATCTCTATTATGAGTCAAAGTAAAATAGTATATATGTAAATTGGGATCCAAATTTGAAAAATATTGATTGAAAGAAAATATATATATATCCTAATAAAAAAAATATTCTGTATATTTAAAATAAATTAATTTCATACTAATTATAGTTTAAAACTATTAACATATTTACTGACATATCGCTCAATGAATTAAACTTTATTTGAGTACAACTTGTGCACAAAGCACATTTCTTAATATTAAGCCTAAAATGTATTTCATTGTCACTATCGATGTGTATTGTTTGATCTTTTAATAATATCAATCTTTAAATGCAAGATATTCAAAATGTTCTTACAATAGATCCACTTTAGTCAAATATACTTCATCTTTAGTCAGACTTCAGCACTACTTACACACAACTGAAGTGTGCAGACTTTAAGATACCAGTTTATTATACCAAAAGTACAACTGAAGGGTATTTTATTAAGTACATAAATATGTAAATGTGTTTGTTATGTACTTAGCATGAAATAAATGTATTTCAAGTACATTTTAGTTTAGTTCACCAGGGCCTAATTTCATATATTTCAAATATCATTTTTTTTGTGATTTATATATATATCATTGTTTAAAAGTTTGGGGTCAGTAATGTTTTGACGTTTTGAAGTATCTCTCTTATACTTACCAACGCATAATGTATACAAAATACATTTTTATGTTCCAGTTCACTTTTAATAATTTTTAAAAGTGATTTACTCTCTCTCATTATGATGATAATGATAATGATTATGATGATGATGGTGGTAAACAAATCTCATCAGACATGCTGCTAGTGAATGGAGGAGTGCTGATGGTGCTTCCTTTGAAGGGAACGCCTTGGGCTTTAGTACCCTCATTAAGATAAGTAGGTCAGGCGGTGTGTGTGTATTTGTGTTCACCTCACAAGAAAGAAAGACATACACGCGTATATGAAGAGACGAGGCTTACTGTATCCGGCCTACTAATAGAGAAAGTGCCACAGAGTGAAGAAGACCATGAATATTGTATGACTTGTGATGAGGAGCCTGGGAAACAGGGGACGTGTGGAGAGTGGGGTTTTCTGGCCCATCCCCCAGCATGCTCTGCTGCAGCGGCACAGTGCAGACCTGTATGATAGTGCCAGTGAGAGAGAGAGCGATGGGTCAGACAGGGTTCCTGTGAGTTTAGTATTCTGCCGTGGCACTCCGAGGGTTTACGTTCACGCTTGCACTGGCAGCCTCACAACCGTAGCCATGGTTACAGCATATTTCATGCACCAATCACAGAGAGCGAGCTGGGACAGAAAATTCAATGAGTGCTCCACTTTGAAGAACTGTCTGCACTCTGGACATGCTGTATCATAATGCATTGTGGGAAAATACTAAAGGACATGCAGATAGACCAACAGTATATACACAAATCTTTATTGAGATTTTAACTCAGTGTTTAGGCTAAATTGTATACACGTGGGTTGTTTGAATGAAACTGGTGAAACATTTCTGCTGAAAACTTTTGAGAGCATTGCATCTGAATTTTGCTGAAATTAATTTGACTAATCTATTTACTTACACCTTAAAAGAGAGAGAGAGATGTGTTATTATAGTTGACATATTTATATGGAAAATAACCAAACAAATGTCTCTCAGTTGTTTAGAGTATTTGTTTTATAATATTTATATTTAAGTGTATACGTTATATAAGTATTTGTCTAATACCATGACAAAACTGCTCAATATATTAATTAAAAACAAAACTAAAATATGTAAAAAAAAAAAAAAAGCACTTTTATATAGTGCCAAAATGCTATGTATGTTTAAACGATTATATATTTGATTTCATAAAATGATTTTAAATGCCTAAGGTGCATGCTGTGTCCTTAGTTCGCACCAGAATAAACATACTAATTTTTCATACTGATTCATACAAAAAAAATACATATATTAAATATATACTTTTGTGTGTGTGTGTGTGTGTGTGTGTGTGTGTGTGTGTGTGTGTGTGTGTGTGTTTTATACATACATTGTATTTTACAGTTAATGCAAACACACACTTGTTTGATAACTCATAGTGATTCATACTGAAAAATAAACGTCCTGCTTTTATAAATGAAAGAAAGTACTTTCATTTTATAAGGTAAAGAAATAGAACTAGACAGTTCGTGATTATTGAGATGTTCATGATTTTGAAATTAATTCATTTTCCTTTAGTGACAGTGTTTTTCTGCATAATCTAATTAGTCAGAAATGTTTTCATCTTTTTTTTAATAAGAAGCCAAAAGGCTGGAGACTGGTACTGTAGCTATATGAGTTTGTGTTTGGAAAGTCAGTTGCTTTTGGTGCAGAATTCAAGATGGAATGATTCAATCTTGTATATACAAACAGACACACACGATCTGTCTCATATATAATCATGTGTTCTTACACTGGCAGACTTTGCTATTATCAAAAACAGCTGAGCAAACATACACACAGTGACACATGCACACCGATGAATGAGGCTGTAGCTCAAACACAGGCTCCTCATATTAACTTCAAACTTGCGGTTCTGTGCAAGTTAATGACTGTTCTTGTAGTTCAAGAGTATGTGGTTGACAGTATTGTCTGCCAAGTCCTTTGTAAAGCAGTTGATGTGGTCTAGCTGAAGCGTTTTAATTCTACTTGCTTGCATTCAAATCCAAATTAAAGTTGTGCATCCTGTTTGTTACCTCAATTCCCATCTCATGCTAAAAAAGGAATTGTGATCTAAATTCAATTCTGACATCCGGTTTATGTTATTTTTATGTGTGTTATTCACAGATTTTCACCACTGCACCATGCAGCTCTCAATGGAAATGTGGAGGTTATAGCACTGCTGCTGGAGTCTCAGGCCATAGTGGACATCAGGGACCAGAAAGGTACCAGATACACATCAGTGTAAAGTGTTAACTTGAAAATGGCATCCTTAAATGATATAATTGACCTGTTTGGGCTCACAGATCAAAAAAGTACAGTGTAGCTTTGGATCTCACATCCATACAACCTGACACAAGCATATCTAAATGTATGTTTTAGTCTAATGTTTATTTTTTTAATTTCACAGTGCAGTAATATTAAAATTCGTTCCTTTCATGTTCCAGGGATGCGGCCTCTGCATTATGCAGCGTGGCAGGGAAAGTCGGAGCCCATGAAGTTCCTACTGAAGTCAGGTTCCTCAGTGAACGGTCAGTCTGATGAGGGTCAGATCCCCCTGCACCTGGCTGCTCAGCACGGACACTATGACGTAGTGAGTGACCTCTGCTTCCACACCATGCCCACTGTTCTTAAAAAGACTCCATATTATAAAAGATTCGGCATACGGTTATGAATACTGACAACTTGGAACCAGAACCTGGCGAGTAAATGCTTTGAAGTCGGATCATCCCACATGCATTTAATGAAAGACACAAGACACTTTTCCTCTTCTCTGTCAAAGTTTCTACCTGTTAGTGAAGAAGCGGCTTCAATAGATACTATAGCTCTTTGTCTCCCTTTTATAGATTTGGTTTTTGTTCAAATGCTTAAACATGAGATATAAATTCGTCATTGTTTTGTGTGGCACTAAAGAGCTGGGAAGTGTGGCACTGTTTACAGACTGTCCTGATAGTCTTGTGAATACATAATCTAACTCTGAAATTATGTGTATATAGTAGGGGTTCACAAAAATACAATTTTGGTCAACATGCCAGTAAGCCCTTAATTATTTTCATGTTATGACGATATAATTGTTATGTTATGACTATATCTGATATTAAAATTGTAGTAACACTTTAGTATAGAGACCAATTCTCGCTATTAACTAGTTTCTTTAGCATACCTGTTATTAACATATTGACTGTTTATTAGTACTTATAAAGCACATGCTCTGCATGACCATATTCTACATCCATAATCAATACATAAACTTAACAATTACCTTACTAACTATTAAAAGTTTGTTGAGGCAAAATAACATGTAGTTAATGCTAGCTAATAGCAAGAATTGGACCTTAAAATGAAGTGTGACCAAAATTGTATACTATAATGTCTAAAATAATTAAATAAGACAAGTTATTTATAAATAAATAAATGTAACAATAAAACATTGTGAGATTGAATAATTCTTGCAAAAGTGACAAACAATAAATGTACTTAGAAAGTAATATTTTCAATATTGGCCAATATATCCTCTGTTGACAGATATAAATAAATGAAGTTAAAATAAGTTATGAACATGTATATAAAATGTAAATGTTTATTCTATTCTCTTCTATTTTAAAGTAATATATGTGCAGTATAAGATAGTATCGGCTGGTAACCGATATTGTAGTAATATATCCAAATCCTAAGAAAAGAACTTAACAGCTGGTCACCTGTTTCCAGTCTGAGATGCTTCTGCAGCACCAGTCAAACCCCTGCATAGTGGACAATGCTGGGAAGACCCCACTGGACCTGGCTTGTGAATTCGGCCGGGTTGGGGTGAGTCACACGCTGCTCTTTTTGGTCACTGTCAAATTACTACTACATCTTTTTCCTGTCTCTAATTGGCTCTTGTGTGTGTGTATGATCGTCTGTTTGCTCTGCAGGTGGTCCAGCTGCTACTGAGCAGTAACATGTGTGCAGCTCTGTTGGAGCCCAAGCCCGGAGACTCGACTGATCCCAACGGCACCAGCCCGCTGCATCTCGCTGCCAAGAACGGACATATCGACATCATCAGGTGAGCGTTCAGAGCCCCTAGACTCAGATGGAAAGACAGGAAGCATGGCTCGACTGCTTTTCTAAAAATAGAAGTCACACCTCTAGTGTGCTTTTCCAGATCTCAGACTGCCTGTTCCGGGTCGATTGTTCTGTTTACCAGACTCTGAAAGTAAATCAGGTCACATTTTCAAGCCACTAAAACCTCTTGGGATAAAAAAACTTTATAACAACATTGCTCAATTTACAATAAGGTTGACATTAGGTGTCATGAATCAACAAGAAGCAAAATATTTTCACATTATTTATGACTATAGGCTTATTTTTTAAGGGATAGTTTACAACAAAATGAAAATGACTCACCCTCATGTTGTTCCAAACATTAACAAAATAGTCCATGAGACATGAACTATTTTACCAATGCCCTTACCACGTTTCTGTGCCTTGACCGTGGTAGTACCCTTGCTGTTTATGGAGTGTCAGAGATCTCTCAGATTTCATCAAAAATATCTTAATTTGTGTTATGAAGATGAACGAAGGTTTGGAACTACATAAGGATGAGTAATTAATGACAGAATTGTTGGGTGAACTAACCATTTAAGTAACAGTTCAATAAATTTAATTTCACAGAATGTACTGTTTATTATTATTATTATTATTAATAATAATAATAACAAATATGCAGTTTTTGTTCATTCAATGTCTGTTTTATAATACATTAACTAAGGTTAATTTCTACAACTAGAATTGTCAAAGTTTAAATTGTTAAAATTGTTAATTGTTAAAAATCCTTGAACATAAAGAGTAGATGTTTTTTATTAGTGCATGCTTTTCATGAGCTGCTGGCAGGATTTGAGCCTCATATATTATGGGCTATGATACATCACACATAGGAATCTCTCGTAACACATCTGTAAACCTGTTGTTTGTGAAAGGAAACATATTTCCTGCCATATCTAAGCCTGATTCACAGTCCACAGCAGCACAGCACAATCCATATTCTCTCTGTGGCATCATTACCAGCATATGCTGGTTAGGTATGTTTTTAAGCATGGAAGCTGTTTTGAACTGGTTTAAGGTGGTCCTGAGCTGGTCCTAAGCAGGAGGTAATTGCTGAGGACCAGCTTAAACCAGATCAAATGAGCTGCCATGCTTCAAAACATACCTAACCAGCAGATGTTGGTTTTTAAATGTTGTTGTAGGCAGACTCAGAGATTGTGTGTGTTGACTAAAACTTGTAGCAGTTCTGGGATGGGACAGGAAAGTTTGAGTGAAATTATAAGTTGAAGTAAGTTGAGCACTAATACAATTATGTCTTGTTTGTGTGTACACATGTTCATTTTAAGCAGGCGACTGAAATATTTACCTCCTCACTAAGTGTCTTTGTGCGGTTATAATCAAGCTGCAGCAGGTTTTTGCGTGATCAAGCCACAGTCTTCATTTGTAAAGCCTCATTTGTCAAGCCATAATGTATAATTGAATTTTAAAGAATAGTTCTCCTAAAAATAAACATTCGCTGAGAATTTACTCACCCTCAGGCCAGTTTGTTTCTTCATCGGAACAGATTTGGAGAAATTTAGCATTGCATCACATTCACCAGTTTATCGTCTGCAGTGAATGGGTGCCGTTATAATGACAGTCCAAACCAGACAACAAGGAAATCAAGACAAAGATACTGATTTAACAAAAGGATAATTTACGTTGCTCCTTGAATCTCTCTGCATTTTAACTGAACCAGCACTTTTTATTTTAAAAGCTAAGAATGTTGTTCTATTCATGGTCATACACATAATCAAACATTGGCGCATGGACTGGAGCTCTGGGATGGAAATGTACTGTATAGGGGGAAGGGAAAAGCCTATATTATATTATTGCAAGTTGACTTTATGAGCCATTTGTGTGATTTGACACTGGTTCCGGTGTGTGTGTGTTTGAGTGTTAGTGGATCCATGTGCTTGATGAAGTGAGACTCTGCAAACAGACGTGCTCTCACTGATGCTAATGAGCAGCCAATGAGCATGTGATGATGATGCAGGCGGCGTGTGCAGGTCAGAAGTGCTGGATTTACTGTCGCTCATGAGAGAGAAGGGGAAACAGTCAGTCACTTAACATGTATTACAGTATCCATATATCACGTCATGTTCAACAAAGCCATTTCTGCTCTACTGGCACTAGGGCCGCTGCTGGCCAAATGGGTGTCCTAAGCAGGATTGTATTGTTGAGCCCCCTCCCTCAAATATTATGGAAGTAAAAAAAAAACACTACTATAGGGGTCAAAATAGAACTTTAATAAAATATAAAAGTAAATAACTTGTAATTAAATTGTATTTACCAATTACAATTGTAGCTCTAGACAGTTACCTATGGCTATTATCTTATCAATACAGCTGTCTGATTGATTTTATGGTCTCAAGCATTCAGAAATCATGCAAAAGAAAATTAAGCAGCTTTACTACGATAAAACCATGGTTCATTTTGTAAGGGTTGTGATGCCCACATGTTTTTTGTTGAAGAAATTATGGAGCCTGTGTCATTTATAGCAAAAAGGTGACACAAAATGAAAGATTAAGTGGATATTTGAATTAAATTTTTGGTCAATAGCCTATTAAACACGGATATGATCGTCCCTTAAGTGTAACAGCAGCAATTACCAGGCCTTTGGCTCCCTTTACAGGCATTTATGTACATGTAATGTTGGAAAAAACAAAACAAAAACAATAGACTTCACAAAATGTGTAATGGTTTTACTGGTTGCAATGGGATTGGATTGGTTTTAATGGAAACATAATGGACTCTGTTTGTCTCTACTGGTAATTGGTCAACGTATATTGGTGGCTTGTTAAAACCAATAAATCCTAGTGGAATATGTCCCTAAACACTACAGAAAACAATTTTTTAATGGTTTTAATGGTTACAAATTGATGGTTTGTAATATTTGTGATTTGTTTGTGATTAATTTGTGATGGTATTAGAATTTTCTGTGTTGGTTCTATTGTTTTATTAATGCATTTTAAGTCATTTGAAAGGCTGTTGTTGGCTTAGGTTTGTTTTTATAACCACAACAATATAATCTTCTTTGTATACTATTATTTGAATTAATAAAACCATGTTATTTTGCGGTTACCATGGCTACAAGAAACATGATTTTTTTATTGTATTTTTATTTGTGTTAAAATCATGGCTAAATTTCATTAGGGAACATGGAAACTCGGAGATAATATTAGATGTGTTGGTGAATTTATTACCGATTGTTTTTATTTGTTTTTGGGGGTTTTGGCACCTGATTTCTGATGTCTTACTCTTTTCACGGGCATAGTTGTCCATCAATTATGATCATTTGCATTCAGCGGTGAGCGGTCGTAGGCGCGGACGAGGGAATGGCGCGTCATGTTTATTTTTTTTGGAGCAACTGGGATGAAGCCACCCCCGGGAGTTGGTGCCCTTATCTGCGTAGAGGGAGCGCTGTTACTGGTAATAACTGAAAGTAGTTTTACCAATAGCATGCAGATGTTGTTCATAATCAACCAATCATGGTGCAAAGAAGGTGGGGTTTGCAGAAAATGGTTAAAGAAATACATCATGTATGAGGACTATTAGAGAGCATGTTAATTGGAAAACAAGAACAAAACCTGGACATTTTAGGCAACCTATAAATCCCAAGCAGGACATGTCTGGGAAAAAGGGACATATGGTCACTTGATCCAGTTTTATTTTATTTTATTATGAGACACACAACTTCATGTTTCATCTCACCATTCACCATACACTCACCCATTTTGATTGAGATATTGACGTGTGTGTGTGTGTGTGTGTGTGTGTGTGTGTGTGTGTGTGTGAGATGAGATGAGATATGAGTATTATCAGAACAGGCATGGAGCTCAGAAATCAGCTAATTAATGAAACTCTTTGATGAGCTGTAAGTCAATTATCATGTGACTTTCCATTGCATTATTATACAAATGCCCAGAGGTCCTCATACAACTATTTACATTGGATGAGAAATCTATCGCTCCAGATCTTGGCTCAGCTGTGCATTTTGTGCATCAACATACAAGCTCAAGCGAGACACAGGACCATGTCCTCAGCATCACCTGATGTGTCTGTGGTCAGACTGCTGTACCTGCTTGTGATGAAGGGCATATTTCCATCTCTCCACTGCCAGCATGAGCACGGTTGAGTTTGCACGTCCCCAGCCATATTCCTCTGGGTTTGCCAGGCACCATCCACTCCCTGATACAACACACTGCCATCTATCATTGTGACAGCCAGAGCCAGACCTCCTTCATTAGAGATGAGAGAAAGATCAGAGGTGTTCTGCACTGTCCTGTCTTTGTACCATCCTAATGCTACACTGTATGTCAGACATTTTATTGGACAACAATCAGACTGACACATTAATCAGTGCATCATACAGTACACCCACATGTTCCTTATTTGATTGATATATGTATAAAACAAATTGTATTATGTTTTGTTTGCCTTTTTGATTTTAACCCTCTGGTTATGATTATGATGATACATGAATAAGCTTGGTCTCAAGCCTTGTAGTTAACAGGGCTATCAGTGCAGTTGCCAATAAGGGTCAATACTAGGTGTCAATACAGATGTCAGCATGTGAATATGTCGGTGTATAGTCTAGTGCAGGGCTGTCAAACTCTTTGTCAGGTCAAGGGCTTGGCTTGGTGTAAATATCACTTTACGCTGGACTTTATTTCATTTAACCTTGGTGTACCGAAAGAGAGTTCTTGCCAGATTTATTTTAGTTGATTAAAACTTAAACCTTAAAAAAAATGTTTGATGTGTGCATAAAAATAAATGCTGAAACAAAATAAAAATAAACAATTATTTCAACTATTTGCCAAGAAAGCTTTTCTCATTTTTATTAAAAACTAAAACTGAAATAAAAAATGTATTGCCTGTAATACTAATAAAACACACAACAAAATGAATAAAACATTAATTGAACTGCAAATGAAAACAAACATTTAAAAACAAATAAAAAATAGTAAAACTAAATAATAAAAACTATAATAGGAATTCAATGACACTAAAATAACACTTCTTGTACACAGTGAAGTCCAGAATCAACTTAATGCTGCTTTAATAATAACCAATAAAGGCTTAATCAAAATATCAAAAGGGAGCACATTAAGTTTAATAATTTCATCCACAAGAGGCTTTTATATGTCATAGGTGGTTTTGATAATAACTATAAAAGGGGCTCAAACATCTCCATGTGATCACCAGGTCTATCACTGTACATTTGACACTCATCATTAATTAGTCTGGCTGGATTGTAAGTGTTGCTGTGTCGCACATTAGAATAAAACCCACGGACAGCAACCCTCCCCTGTCACATATGCCCACACATCACCCACATCTCCCACATCTCCTTCTCTCTCCAGCTCTGATCAGCCTGGAGCTAATTATAAGCCATGTGACTGGGCAGGTTACAGCAACAGAGCGCGGGCTATCGCAAGGCTGTTAATTACATCATTAATCCAGTAACCTCAAAGCCCTGAATAGATTGATGCTGTGAGGGAAAATATGAAAGCAGGCTTCATTTGTTGTTCATATCTGTGGAAGAAATGGATCATGGCACCTTTAACCAAAGCTGTTACCTTCATATTAAAATGATGTCTCCTATACTCGTGTCATGTACATGTGTTAATGCTCCCATTCATTTAATTAACACAGATGAATGTGACCATTCGCCTACTAGCATAAAACCGTTTTTTTTCAATGTGGGCCGATGTCAGCCATTGTCAGGTGAACGCTCAGCACACAACTGGATCAGTGTGTGCACACCCAACCAGTCAATATGTTATTTAATCTGCTGCATTTTCCAAGAGAGGTCGAGCATGAGAGGGCATGATGTGAAGCTAAGACAGGTCATTTTGGCAGCTAATTATAGGGGGAGGTGTCTGATGCAGTGCCAGGGCCAAGTTCTCTCACCCTGTTTCCCATCCTCCTCTCTGTAGCCATGACTCAGGCCACCTGTGTTTGCTGATGTCCTGCTGTCGTAATTGAATTTACTCTAGTGTCAGAAGGTCGTGCTCTATCTAATAGAGGCTGATTGGGGTTTTGCGCAATTTTGCAGTTTAATATACAACAGAAGGGGAAGACAATATAATTGGAAATAAGTCTAGCACGTACAGGATGATGATGATGATGACACCAGATGTCATTTTTATTCACATATATATATATATATATATATATATATATTAATTAAAAACATCACAAAAATCTAACCTTTCATTGGAGAATAATAATTTAAAATAGGGGGGAAATATCATTATGAAATAAATGTTTTTCTCTAATACACATTGGACACAATTAACGGTACCCTTTTATATAATTTAATCCAATACTTTTTGAAACCTCCATTGGCCAAAATAGTATAGGAGTATTCTCCTATAATAAAATGAGTTTTTAGCTACATCTGACCATAGAAGATATTCCCATTTGAAGTTCCAGTCGTGTCTGGCAACTGAACATGCTGGAGATAATAATTTTCTTTTCTTGATTTTTTTTTTCTTGAAGCCCTCCCAAACAACATGTGGTGATGTTTGATACATATTTTGTTAAGGTTTTCTGACCCTGAAACTCAACTATTTTCTGCAATTCTCCAGCTGTGGTCCTTGGAGAGTCTTTGGCCACTCAAACTCTCCTTCTCACTGTGCATTAGGACGATATAGACACACAGTCCTCTTCCAGGCAGTTTTGTAACATTGATAATGTTGATTGGAAATTCTTGAATTATTGCTCTGATGGTGGAAATGGGGGTTTTCACTGCTCTGGCTCTTTTCTTAAAGCCACTTCACTAATTTGTGAAGCTCAATTATCTTTTGCTGCACATCAGAAAAATATTATTATTTTTTTTCTCATTGTGATGGATGATTAAGTGAATTTGGGCTTTGTTTTCCCTCCTATTTATATTTCTTTGAAACAGGAAGACATGGCTAGATAATTTCATGTTCATAATCCCCCTGGAGTGCTCAAAATTGTGAATATGAATTCATGAATAGAGATATTTTACTCATAAGAATTTCTAGGGGTACCAGTAATTGTGTCCAACATGTATTTGAGAAAAAAAAACACATTTATTTCATAATGATATTTCCCCCATTTAAAATTATTATTCTCCATATATATATATATATATATATATATATATCAGTACTGTGGTATATAATGACACTAAACTCTACTTGGCACCCAAACTTTTTTTGAACAATGTGCTTTTTTTCACCCATAATAAAGCAATTCAGTAACTTCAATAATTAATGTTTATTTATTTTGTAAGTAGCTGTATAATAAGCACGTTTATTTGAGAATCATGATCTATACATGAATTCTGAGTCAGATGTAAGCTGTTTGATCACAGCACTTTTCCGTGGTAGAGTCAAACTAGTTACTCATTTTGTCCTTTCTTAATAGATTGCTGATCCAGGCCGGTATCGACATCAACAGGCAGACCAAAGCGGGCACTGCCCTGCATGAGGCGGCGCTGTGTGGGAAGACTGATGTGGTGCGCCTCCTGCTGGATGTAAGTAGACACAGAAACTACATTTGATCCCTGAGGGGAATTTAGTGTGCAATGGAGACAAATCAAATAATACCTCTAATTTATCATTGAGAAAAAGCACCAACATTGAATTAACTGACTGACTGGTCAACCCATGTTTGTGATAACATTGATTGTATACTTAGGTGTACTTAAATGTCTTAAACCAGCTTGCTAGCAAACAGTCTCCCCCATTAAGGTTCAGGTTGATGTGGTGGTTTTCCTCAGATTTGGGCTGTTAGGTTTAAATGATTCTGATTAGTGAATTGGTTGGAAGTGACCAGACAGAGTAGACTAGTCTGGTCTGTTTTCTCATACAACCTCTTATCTAAATTCACCCTACAGGGTGGCATCAATGCAACAGTGAGGAACACATACAGCCAGACAGCGCTAGACATCGTCTACCAGTTCTCTGCTACACAGGCCAGCCGAGAGATCAAGCAGATGCTGCGAGGTAAGAAAAAGGGTAAATATAACATTACTTATTTATACGTGTTGTGTTTTTATTATATATGTTCATATGTGATGTGTAGTAGCTTATGCAATTTATATCTGTTTATCTCAACCAGATGCCTCAGCAGCCTTGCAGGTCAGGGCACTGAAGGACTACTGTAACAATTACGACCTGACTAGCCTTAATATAAAGGCTGGAGATGTTATCACGGTAATATTCATAAGACCTGCTCTAAAACAAATTATGAATATTTGAAGCTATTTTGAAGTTGATTTGTTTTACTCTCATGCATTATTAAAATTCAAACTGTGTTAAATATGTAGACGTTTTTAAACTTTGACTGCATAAAAAAATCCAAATTAATCCTTTGAAATAATTGTAGATAGTTCAGTGTACTTTCAGAATTCGTCAACAGAGGGTGCTGTTGACTTTGTTTTCCCTAGACTAGACAAAAATAATTTAGATGAGAGCATCAGCTCCCTACTATATGATCTATTCTTGCACTATAGTATGATATTTCAGATTCTAATGGAATGGTATAATTTCATTGAGTTCAGAAGTTTTCAAGGATTCAGAACAAAGATCAGAAGTCAGTAAAGTCACAAAATTGCTCCAAATGCCTATGTAAAATGATTTACACACATAAAAAAAAAAAAAAAATCATTATTATTATTTATGGACATTTACTCTTTTTATTTTATTCTAGGCGCATTTAGTTAAGTATCTGTTTATTTTTCATATGGTTTGCAAAATGCCTAACAAATGCCAAAAAAAGTGAAAATCAATTCCAGGAAATAATAAATAATATTGAGAAATAATAGATAGTAAGATGATAAGAAATGTTTCATTCAAAAATAATAATAATAATCTCAGCAACGCTAAACTTTTGAATGTATCATTTACAATAAAACTTAAAATAAAAATAACATTTGACATTTCTACATTTCTGTAACATTCTTAAACACAAGATTTTAATGACGTAGATCCTGATTTTAAGTTTGCTCTTAATTTTGCCATTACATAGTATTAAAGGTGATGTAGATTTATTGTAGATGATTCATTACTTATATAGGTTCTGGAGCAACATTCAGATGGGAGGTGGAAGGGCTGCATCCATGATAACCGTACAGGAAATGACAGAGTGGGCTACTTCCCCTCCAGCTTGGTGGAAGTGATCATTAAGAGGCCTGGGGCTGCGGGTAAGAGAGGACAACAGGCGGGTCAGTGCTGCCTCTTACTGAGACCTCACGCACTCACAGATGCACAAGTAATGCTGCTAAACTCACATGACCCTGATTCTGTTTACAGCCAGCTGTTCATGCTGCTCAAGTGCACTGGATTCAGAGCCAGACAGGGCCGTCTGCTTTTGTGGCAACAAAAACAGGGCAATTGTGGAGCATCTTTAGCTCTTTTCTGATCTCCTATTGCTAATTTTATACAGCTATTTATGCTGTCAGAAAGGAATCTGCTAATAATAGTGCCTCAAATATTAGCTAGGTCTCCATCCAAACATAGAAAGAACAGCAGAATTCATTGGATTGTGCCCTCTGCTGGTCAACTAATGGTGAGCATCTACATCCTCTTCTTAGTACGCATTGGCCAATAAATCTCTTTATCCATGCTAGAGAAACTCATTTTGAGGAAGAAAAGAGAAGAGATGTTAAACCTGACCTTAAAGCTGTTTTAGCTTATCACTCATAGGAATAATCTTTGGGCATCAGAAGGCTTTTCTGTGTACCCGTGCAGATTTCTATGATCCATAAAGTGCGCTCTTTCCATCCAGAGGATTTATGTCCGGTCTATGGCTCTGTTTGGGAATGACAGCAGGGGACTAATCTATGTGTTCATTGTGTCTCATGCTTCACTAAGTATCCATGTCTGTGTCTACATCTGCTGCTTGGTCTCCTTCACTCCATCCACGTTTTTGTGCCCTGCTTTTTGTGGTCCTTTTTTATAGTCCTTTATTTACTAAAATTTTATTTTTTTATTAACATACTGTAACTGATTTAATATCTGTTATATTTATGTAATTAGTGAAAGGAGGAGAGTTCTCATCTCAAACAAGCCCTCTATGAAGTCCTGCTGTGCTCACAATGACCATAAATGGTCAAATTGCGCACTCGCACGGCCACCCACACGCAGACTTACTGAAAAGAGTCGTGCATACTAAACTTCTCATTTGAGAAGATCACACTATTTCTCCTCAGGCACTTACAGAAAGAGACCTTTCATTTCACTCAAAGCACCAGCTCATTTCCAATTCATTCACTAACCTTGCATTTCCACACATCGCTTCTATTTAAATATATATATGTATGTATATAAAATATCAATCGACACCTTGAAGATGATGTAGTTACATGCATTTCGCTCCATTCGCACTGAATAGGTTGAATTATAAAGCAAGCGTTTCTTCCTTTTGATTTGTGTTTTATGGTTTTGCTGTTTTGAATTTTGTGATTGGTTGTGATTTTTGTGTTGGGTTAATTTGTTTTCCCTCTCTTATGTGTAATTGTTTTGTTTGTTGTGGTGGTGGTGGTTGCTGTGTTGTCGTATCTAGGTTCATGGAGTACAGTCACTTGTACCCAACAGTATCAAAAGATACAGCTCTGTGCGCCGGTGTGCGGCCCTGTGTTGCCCGCCGTTGCCACGGTGAATGGGGACTCGTATCATGAGATTCATATCCTGCCGCCTCCTCCACCTCCGCCACCACATTCCCATCTGCCACTTTTCACTTCCTTTGGCTATAACAGGTCCCCAAACACCTCAGGAGAGCCGCACAGTGGACAAGGTACAGATCCCCTAATCTGTCTCCACTGTATTATTATTAATATCGTTTAGAGTTATTATTGTTATTATTCACAAAGCTTTAAGGAATGTGTTTAATTACAGTAGTTCTCATTGTAATAGTCTGAAATGTGAACAATAATCAATTAGTTCCAATAATTCCTTAAAGTTTTCTGAATGTATTTTTCTGGAAATTATTATTTCAGAATTTTTCCTTTATTTACCTTTAATTTTAATTTTATTTTCTGACATTATTTTGGTTGTTGATTTTTTTAGAGGCCAAGAATGACCAAGATTTGGCTAGTAAGTTCTTTTAACTAGCACAAAAGAGGTTCACAGCCTCTCTTTGTTGACGCTGTTATCTCTCCTCTTTTACTCCTAAATCTCCCTGAACTCGGTGCTACATTTTCCCTCTCTGTAATGACCACACCTGGGATTCACTCCACTGCCCCTTCACTCATTCTCTCTTTTACACGTGTCCAACAGGGAATGCACAGCCAGCCTCTCATCTCTCACCTCTCCATACCTGAACTCTGCACAACATCAGTCTGTGTGTGCCGTCAATGAACACCTGTCTGTTTCATCTCTCCTTCGTCTGTATCGATCTGTCCATTCATATACTAACTCTGATCCTTTCAGTGATTGTGAATCAAACCAAACTTTGATATTGGTATGGAGCATGTTGCTATTCTTCTGTACTCTGGGTCATCATAATTTAGGATATGTTTATGTCTGTTTTAGTTGTAAGTGATCAGTAATCATCAGGCGCATGTGGAATCAGTGGCCTCAGAATCTGAACGATGGCCACAGCCAACCTGGATATACTTTCAGCTACCAATGAATGTTTTATACTTTTAGTTCCCTTTAACACCATATTTAAATCCACTATGAAGTATTAAACAGACTTTTGTCCTTTAAAATGGTGAAACAAATCTGCACATTCTGTTTGGACCTGGTAATTGTGAAACAAACCCTAAAGGGATAGTTCACCCAAAAATGAAGATTGGTATCATTATTCACCCTCATGTTGTTTCAATCCTGTATGACTTTCTTTCTTCTGTGGAACACAAAAGAAGATTCTGTGAAATGGTGTGTTTTGGTCCATACAATGAGTCGGTGCTGTCCAAATCAACTATGGTGAGTGACTTTCATTGTATGGACATAAAAATAAAAATAAATATTGTGTTCACAAAAAAGATATGAGGGTGAATAAATGATGACAGAATTTACATTTTTAGGTGAACTTTTGCTTCAACAATATTTAAAAAAAAGTCTGGTGAGACTCTTCTTTGATTAGAAACAGCTACTGTAAGATGTCATTGCATTTATTTGTATATGAACACATTATTGTACATTTGTGGTTTGATGGCTTTAGAATCCTAGTGAACTATGCTCCTGTAATGCACTGCAACCCCTTTTGTTGTTATACCTATTCACATATATAATCATATATCTCTGTATATATTATATATATGTCATACCTATGTGTAAATCAAGGCATATATATATATATATATATATACATATATATATATATATATATATATACACACATATATACAGTACATGTTTTATATTTCATGTACCTCTGTATATAAATGTTTATATATATTTGTGTTAGATATACAGTTTATATATGCGTGCTTGCCTTGCGAGTGTGTTTGAAAGGGAGAGAGAGGCTTGCAGTCAAGCAGACTGCTAAAGCGACAGTTTAGACATAGTTTAACTGTCCTCTTGCCTGACCTGTCCAGAAAACTTCTGATCGGGCAGGTGGCCTAGCCAGGGCACAGTTAATGATGGTTTCTGTGTTAAAGGTTCTCGTGGCTCAGAGTCCAGTCCACATGGCTCACCCACCCCATCCGGTGGTCCCCAGGGTGGCAGCAGCGAGGAGATCTGGGTGCTGCGCAAGCCTGTGGCAGGTAACAGCAGGGCTGCCCCTCTTCCTCGTCTTCATAATTCCCCCTGCTTTGCCACGCTCCCGGTGCAGCTGCTGTACACCTGACCTCAGAAACGTCCTCAACTGCAGGCGTGTAGGCTCATTGAAAGGCTTTCATTCGCTCTGTTAGAGCACCATCCGTTAAATCGTTCCATCAAGAACACACATACAGACAATCCACAGATATGTCTGTGGCCTTGTGTGCAAACTGCATTTTCAATGAAGGCAGCGTGGGCCTGAGTTTGTTCGTAATGGTGACTATGCTAACATGTGTTTCATCAGTCACCTGGTCTTTGGTCACCATTGTAATGTAAGTCTCTGTCATCCCATGTATCAGATCAGTGCATTGCAGAGGGGAAGTTCATAGTTGTATGATTGGAGGGTTTCGGGGAGGTGTGATCTGACTGGGCTGACTGTGTGTGTGTGTGTGTGTGTGTGTGTTTGCTGGGGGCTTGTTGTTCCAGGTGGAGACCGCAGCAGTGTGGGAAGTTCAGGCAGTATGGTCAGTGCTCGATCCTCTGGTAGTGGACAGAGCGCAGGCAGCAGCAGTATCCTTCATGCACAGGCAGAGGGAGTCAAGGTAAGCTATCTGACATGCAAAGTGACTAGTTGGTTTAAATGGTTAGACGTGTCTTATATCTAGTAATACTGGCAATAGTACAATCTCCAAGAACTGAGAAAAACAGGTCATAATGTGTTAATGTGAACAACCACGTCAACCAGGGATTTTTCCCAAAGTATTGTTAGCTAACTATGGTCGTAAGTTCCATTGAACTCTATTGTAATGATGGAACTTGTGACCATAGTTGCTTTTGGGATACGCACCCCAGTTCAATTGTGTTTTAGAATCAACCATTTGTAAAGAGCTTGATTGACAGACGATCTGACTATCTTGAATCCACCATCTTGAGGCACCAAAGTGATCTGTCACAACACATTAAAGAGCCACAAAATAGTATTATTTTTTGAATTTCTTAAAAAAATTAAAAATTTCAGTTGAGACCTTGTTTCATTCCAGAAGTAACCTGCTTTGTCTTGTCTATCGGCATGTCGTCAGTCGTCAGTTTTCTCTTTGCTCTGTGATGTGTTTTTACTGATTGAGAGCGCCATTGTTTCTCGGACATAACAACAGTAACTAAGGAAAGTTAGTTTTTGTAAAGGGTCAATTGAACCAACTCAGCCAATGACCTAAATCCTGGGACCCACTGCTTTGCAGATGTTGTATGTCTTCCTTATTTAACACATCTGAATTAGGTGTGTTAAATAAGGAAGACATACAAAATCTGCAAAGCAGTGGATCCCCAGGATTTAGGTCATTGGCTGAGTTGGTTCAATTGACCCTTTACAAAAACTAAAACCTCACCTAACAAGCTGAGCGCTCCATGAACTGAACTGATTGCATCAGATGGAGTTGAGAACCACTGACCTAAATAATCATGAATAATGAGCTTCAACAAGCCAGAAAACATTTTAAATCAGATACCATTCGATGTTGGTCTCCCAGCCCTAATCACTGAGCTGAACAGTATGGTACAGTAGGATTTGGGATGGTACACCCTAAACTGGCATTTCCAATGCAAACAGTACCCTTGCTTGATAAGAACAGTGTATGCTGGAAAGTAGTGATCAACGTCATTCTTGTGCGAAGAAGAAAACGCAAAGTTGTCTTTGTGTACGTGTTTACAAATATCCACCTTATTTTTCCCGTAAGAGCGTACTCGGCCATTTGTAAATTGTATGGGTCCGGCTTCCGGTCTCATCTGCGTCCAGCTATTTTTAGCTTCACAAAACAGCTCGATTTGCTGCTTGATGTTGCAAATAGTTGTATCTTACCATATTATTTTAAAGTATTATCTTAATTGTGAACACATTGGTTTGTAGTGAAAACAGTTTTTCCGTTTACTGCACATTGCTATTCTTGTTCCCTAAAGGCTTAAGCCCCTTTCACACCAAGAACGATTGCTATAAAGATATCTATAATGAAAAATCATTATACATTTTAAAGAATAGCATAGTCCACATCACAGTTATAATGATAAAGAGGCTCAAGATGGTCTACAAGGTCAACCTTGACCCTGCAAGCTATCCGTCTAACTAAACCCACTAGGACCAGTTAATCACTTTAAATGACCAGCTTAAACCAGCTAGAACCTATGTAAAACCAACAATATCAGAAGCTACTATCTACCAGCCCTAACCAGATTGATCAAGATGGTCTGCAAAGTTGACCTCAACCTCTTTAGCTGGCAGTCCACCTAAACCAGCTTTGCCCAGATTGTGATAAGTTTCAACCAGCTACCACGAGAAGCTGGTTTGACCTACATTTTCCAAAGGAAAGTTTTACACTTATTCATGCAAACCTTTATTCTTCAAAGCTGAACACAGGGGAGGTGAACTTGAAGTCCAACTGCCATAGCCTGCATTGATATTTTCATGTTGTTTCTTGATCTTATTAGCTTTGTTCATTCTGTAGCTTCTGGCCACGGTTTTGTCCCAGTCTGCCAAAGCTAAAGAACACCTGCTGGAGCAGGCCAAGTCTTTGGACCAACCCTCTCATGCTTCCAGCAACAAGGGTTAGTGGGAATTTCAAACAACTCTTTTGAAAAGAAATCATACAAGAATCTCTTGTCGCAAAGAAGTCTCTCCATCCAAAATGTTTTATCTTTGTTTTCACAAATTGGCTGATTTTTCTGTGCCAGATGGTTGCACTAATAGCTCTGTGGGTGTGAACTTCACAGAAATCTGATTGGCTAAGAGTAGTAGTTGGTCAGAAAGCAAAAAAGGGATTGGTTTGTGCAATTGCAATGCTCCAATGTGTATTAATTATCTCATGGTTATTCTAGGACCCTCTTCACGCAGTCAGAGTTTGTCAAGCTGTCCACTTCACGAGCAGCCATATGGGGAGGCGGTGTCCCAGAGGAAAGGGGAGGCGCTGCCCGAGGGGAAGGTAAGGAGACTCCTACTCCCGCTCAAATCACACTGTCCCCTTACCTTTCCCACAAACAAGCAAACACTTTCTCATGCACACATACACATGCATGCACTGGCATCTGCGCATCCAGGATGCTTTCCCAGCACTTCCTCTCACAGCTGGCATCATCGGTATTACGTGCTCTCGGTTGTCGTCATGACACGGTGAGTAGGCTTCTCCACAGGCTTCTTGCACACTGTCCTCAGCTTTAGGTTTCTGTCAGCCTCTCTGTCTGATACTACTGTCTAATATTGACAGCGATTCCTGTCTCTCTGATTTTTTCTGATCATTCCTTTCATTTTCTTTGCTACATTTTGAAGTCCATTCCAATTTTGTTTCTTATTTGCAGTAATTTTCACCTTTGATTTGTTTTCAGAGAGTACCCAACAATGTAGACTTTTGATTTGAATGTGGAGTGTATTTTAGATGTTAAATGGTAATGGGGCATAAATTAATCAAGATTGAATCTGTCCACACTGAGACTTGGGAGTGTAGAGGATATGAGACTATGACGGTAATATTTTCTAGAAAGTTGTATCAACACAATATGAATATGGCACTGTCTAGGTGTAATTATCTTTATCCCATGAATGAGCTTGTATGTTGCACTGGTAATGCATATTTGACACTCACCATTTTTGATGTAATTTTTACATGATTAGATTAAATCAGAAATTACACTGTTTGGAGTCATATAACAGAGAAATGTGGCTGCCATATCTTCCCCAGCGGGATTTTGGAGCTGCTGAGTAGAGCTGCTCCATGCTGGACTTCTGGACTGAGGGCCATCTGTTCAAAACAGCCCTATTTTCTTTGCTGCCCACGTCCTTTTTTGCCTCTCCTACACAGAGTTATTGTACATCCTTCTACTTTCAGGGAAATGGCACTCCAAAGCAGATAATATATGGACACTTTTTTTAACTGAACCATTTGGTTCATAACCTATTGCCAGAGCAGGTACCTGGACCTAGAGCAATAATTTTAACTCCAGTATAATACCAAACAGAAGTAGGGGCAGGTTTTAATTATTTATGAACTAATAAAGTTTAGTGGAGTTGAGACAATGGTCCTTGGGACTAATGTTTTCAGATTGTTGGCCTGGGGTCTGGTACATTTTCAGCCACAGGACCCAAACAATGATAGACTGCCACCTATCTTCTTTTCTAGAGCTCAGAGGCTGTTATCGAATGGCTGAGTGAATTTCAGCTGCAGGTCTACGCTCCAAATTTCATCAGTGCCGGCTATGACATTCCTACCATTAGCCGAATGACCCCAGAGGTAAGAGTTGTCCCCTCTACCACCTTAAGCCTGAACTATTCACGTCACTCCCGTCTACCCTAAATGTAACACTCACAGACCCACTCAAAGCACAGAAAAGAAGCGAATCAACCAACAAATGATCCTCAAATTTTCAAATAAAATAGCTAACAAAGTGCCTCTAGTACGAAGGTTTTATGAAAGTTTGAATTCTGCCCATAGCAAGCTGTAAAATTTCACCCAGAAAATTCCGCCAGACAGTGCAGCTGTCTTGGTTGTCAAATGTGTTTGTCTTTTTGCTACTATGTTATGTTGGTATTTTGATGAATTTGTGTATATGATTGAAATCAAAGGCATTTTAAACATATCTCATAAACCTATATTTTGTAGTAGAAATATTAATGGTCATTTTATGAATATTATGGAGTGTAAATCTGTTACTAAATCAAAATAATTACTAAACCTGAAATGTATCTTTGAGCATTTTTAATTCTTGAAAGCAAGCTCATCTACCCACACTAAATTAAATTAACCCACCGACTTCATAGGATTTACACAGTGTCATTGCTAAAAGCAGAATTAACAGGGGTGTTCTGTTGAAACACTGAGAACATGATCAATTAGGATATGTTTATATAATTATGTTTGGGGGTACTCTGAAAAGGCTTCTTTTCCTCACTCGTTCCCGGTATTGTTTTATTTATTTTTCCATTCCCATTTTTATTATTTTATTTTGCATCTGCTTCTATCAACCTGGCACCTTTTGGCAATCAGAGTGTTTGATATGTCTGATTTTAAGTGTTTTATCTCTTATGTGTATATGTCATTTTGTGTATAATAGTGTACATAGTTGTGTAAATGGTAATATGCACAGAATATATGCACCTTGGTTCCGAAGGTCTTCGGGTGCTGAAATGTGATTGGCTTGTTTAGGGGCTCCTATATTTATTTTCAGGATTTAACAGCAATTGGAGTTACCAAACCAGGACATCGAAAGAAGATAACTTCAGAGATCAATAAGATCACTGTTAATGAGTGGCTGCCTGATCAAAAACCGGTGAGTTTAACACTAAACCAAACACACATTCAAACACATCCAGATGTTAATTTGTTTTTGTTTGCATTTAATCTATAGGCGAGTCTTGGAGAGTGGTTATCTATGGTCGGGTTAAGTCAGTATCACCAAGTCTTAGTCAAAAATGGATATGAGAACATTGACTTTATCACTGACATCACGTGGGAGGACCTTCAGGAGATTGGCATTACAAAACTTGGTAAGATAAGATAGTGGACTGAGTATAGATAGTGGACTGAGTTCCATAATATTTAAGTGGTTTCACACACACAGACTTCTGTTCTTTCCACACTGCTTGACCATAGTGGTTTACTCTCTGCATCCAAATTTGTCTAGGACACCAGAAGAAGCTTATGCTAGCAGTGAAGAAGCTGGCAGAGATTCAGAAGACCTCTGATGGTCGCAACACATTGCATAAAAAAACCCCAGTCACTCAGGAGGTGATGGCTATTGAAAGCCCACCCCACGACAGTGGAGAGTGTATATCCCCTAAAATGAGCACTTTCCAGGACAGTGAACTGAGTGGGGAGTTACAAGCTGCTCTTACACGCCCTGCTGATATGCAGGATGGCGCAGAAATTAGAACAAATAGCAACCTGGGAGCACAACACCGAGCCCGCAGTCTGCATGAGAACAGTATGAACAAGAGCCGAGACACAGAAGAGCCTAGTGGGCCACCCAAAAAGGAGGCACGTACTATGCGCCAGAGCACCCAGGGGGGGCAGAGAAGTGTCTCATTGGCGCAGCCAAAACCACGTCAGTCTTATACCCAAGGTACTGGACCGCCCTATACTCCACCACAAACGCCCACCAAAACAAAGTCTCCCACCTCACAGATGGTGAGCAACTCACCGAGTAAACAAAAACCTAGCACTCAGCTGCATCAGCAGACCGAAAAGACCATGACACCTTGTGCTCACCCCCAATCCCCCACTCAAAGGTCCCTTCCACACCCAGTGGCCCAGCCTGTGGAAACTAAAGAGGTTGCACCTCAAGGACCTGCTGTCTCAGTACCACTCCTGTGCCTGCCTCCAGAAGGCAACGAAGCTTGCGATGAATATGGTCTGCCTAAGAAACGTGCCCACAGTGTGAATCGCTATGCTATGTCTGATGGTGAGCAGGAGCGGGACGAGCTAAATGTGCCAGATTCAGGAGGAAAGTATGCCACAGTACAGAACCGGGTGGGTCGCAGCAACTCAATGAAAGGGCAAGAAGACAAAAATGTCAACCGAACTCAGTCCTTTGCACTCAGACAGAAGAAGAAGGGTCCTCCTCCACCTCCCCCCAAACGCTCTAGTTCAGCCATCTCGAGCTCCAGTAGTAATCTGACAGAAGTGCCCAGGGAGACAAGCAGTGAACCTCTTCTGGAGGTCCCCTACCAACCAAAAAGACGTGCAAGTGACCTGGGTGGCACTGTAGACACGATTAGTGCCGGTAGTGTGAGAAGCATTGCAGCCATGTTGGAAATGTCCTCCATTGGTGGGGGTGCCAAGGGTCTCGCTTTACAGAAGTCTGCAGGTCACTATCTGCAGGTAAGGTGGTTGTCATTGTGTCTTTGGGATGATACTTAGTATTTATCATAGAAATGTATTTTGGTAATATCTAGTTCAGTAAAACAAGATTGTTTCTCTTCAGGTGGGTTCTGCAGGAGGAAAGCAGCGCGATGCCATTGGTCTGGATGGAGAAGTAGTGAACCGTCGCAGGACTATTAGTGGGCCGGTCACTGAGCTAGTAGCAGCTGCTAAGCGAGGACCACAGCCAGAGCCAGTCCAGGATAGACAACGCAATGAAACCCAGCCAACCTCTAGTGGGAGCTCAGCAGAGAACCTTCAATTTTCTGAGGATGGAAACCTCACTATCAAACAAAGACCTAGACAGGACAAAGATGAAACTGAGGAGAGACTAGAAATGTTATACTGTTTACCCCAGGAGGACCCTTCATGTGTGGATGACACAATCTCGCTGAAAAGGACAGTCCAGAGCACCAAGCAGCTACCAAATGGCACCAAGTTCCAACTCACAGAGTCAAATACAGTTAAGCGCCGCCCCAAGAACAAAGACAAAGATACAGAAGAACTCCAGGACGGGCAGATGCCTGTACCATATGAAAATGGGACTGGCACCATTAAAAGGCGCCCTGTGTCAGAGATGACTGTTTCAGAGCAGCCCAGGCCACAGGAACATCCTGAGAACTCGCCTCGTCGGGACAGTGCAGACCTGGAAGGCCATGTTACTGAGAGTGCCCCTCGTAAGTCTGTCAAACCTCCGGTGTCCCCCAAACCTGTTATGGCCCAGCACATGAAAAAACAAGGGTCGCCGGCTACCATCACCAAGAAAGCCCCATTTCCTGGACCAACTGGGGCACCTGGCAGTCCAGGTACTACACAGTGCGGCCCTTTCACTTGCCCTGTCTTTACACAATTATGTGAGTATCCCGTAAAACCCTGTAGCATTTAGGAATTTGCATCAAATTCCGCTCAGTCTCTTTTCCCATCTCTCTTCCTATCTCTTTTCTCTTCTATTTACAGTTGAAGGAAAGAAAGTACCTCCTCCAATCTCACCAAAACCTACACCTCCACCCACAGCTCCCAAACCATCCAAAAATTTGCTGCAGTCTTTAAATACGACCCCTAATCCCACTCCCACGCCCTCTCCAGCCAAGCAGACTTTCACCAAAATGGCCAGCACAGCTTCTGCCCAGAACAACCACCCTGTCAAGGCTACAACCCCTCCAGCCTTGAGTGTGCAGACCCCACACACACCCCAGTCTCCTCACACCCCTCAGACACCTCAAACTCCCCAATCCCCACAGACACCCCAAACTCCCCAGACATCAGGTCCCCCAACCCCCATCCCTACACCACCACCTGTGAAGCCCCCTCGCTCCTCAATCAGTGGGGTGTCCATGGACAATTCAACTGGATCAGCATTTATCGCAGGGGTAGTGACAGTAGATGCAGTGCACCAGAAGATAGAGGAGACCAGTGCCTCACTGGCTGCAGCCCTGCAGGCAGTCGAAGAGAAGATCAAGAAGGATGGGCAAAAAGAGTGAGTGTAATGAAAAATGCAAAAAATGTATTCAGCGACATCGTAGACCTGTATGAATCTATGGTGGCATCTAGGGGTGGGAATCTTTTGTCACCTCACGATACGATCCAATTCCGATTCTGGGAGTCACGATCCGATTCCAGAACGATTCTTGGTCTACTTTTCCCCCCTTATTAATTCATTCGTTTACCGACTTCAGAATATTAAAATCCTTACATTTAAATTTCCTTACATGAGTAGTTAAGTAATTTTTTTAAATAATTATAAATTAAAAAAAAATATTAAAACAGTTGTATGTTAAGAATTTTAAACTAATATAACTTCAAAACATACAAACAAGTAGCAAATAATAAAGAGGAGCATAGAAACATATAACAAACAACAAACAAAGAGTGTTTTCAGTATTTAAGATTATCTGAGCATTTTTCTGAGCATCTGAGTGATTTTTTTATCTATGACATCATAGACAGCGGGGGATCTATTAAGCTGCATTCACGCACGGATCTCTTTTGAAATATAAGAAGCAATGTAGTTTGTCCTCTCCGTTGAATCCCTTAAGACATAACTGGCTGTGTTTATAATAATTTTGCATCATAAAACAATTTTGAGATGCAAGTACATTAAACCACTACACAGAGTCGCACACAGCCGGATGCGTGAGCAGTCTACACAAAAAAGCGCCCTTCAGCATTTGAAATTGAAAGCAGCCTTCTGTTAGTGAGGTTCATATTTCCCACTGCATTCCAAACCACATAAATGATGACTTCGTAGAGCATTTGTAAGGAAAATACCGATGGGCGAGACCGCACCCTTCAAGTGTAACATCAAACAAAGCACGCGTCTCTCACAGTGCATCCTGTGCAATGATGCACGTGAATGTCCTTTAATTCGAGTCGATCCAGAATTGTTGGAGAGAGAATCGCGATGCATCGATGGATAAAAAATTTTCTCCCACCCGTAGAGGAATCTAGTCTCAATTTAACATTTAATTTCTCATAGTTTCTAACTTTATTTGTAGTCACAAGTCCTTATCAAGTCAGCAGTTTTGAGGCCACATCTATGGTTATGAAACAAAGACTTTAAAGTAGGAATGTCCTGAGCTGATCTCAAAGAACATCGGGCCGATTAAGCGTTTTTTAGCTGATCGTTATCGGCTATCCTGAGCCCGATCTTTATTTTATGTCAGCTGCCATGCCGGTTTTGTGCAGTAGGTGACAATGTGCACCTTTTGGTAGGTTTGCCAACCACCATTAAAATAAAAAGATGCTCAAATGTGCGTGTGATTTGCGAGAAACAATGAGGTCTGTTCCAATGCATTACACACATTCGATCTTCCATATTTAGCTATTTTGATGTGCACTTTAGTAAGAAAACACTCAAAATGTAAGTGTCTGAGACATCGCTGTCATAACGCATTGCTTTGATTTGTGTCTTGTTTCGGACATGACTGACAGACTGGCATTCTGACACTGCGAGCTTCATGCTTTCTAACATTATCTCCATTTTGAGCCCCTGTCCCCTGAGAAACTCTGCACATCCATGTGTTCATTAGATTGATTTAAAAGGGGTGGTTGACTGTTTTTTTCTTCTAGGCTTGATTGTGTTTATGGGGTGTAGTCTAACATGTGTTAATGCTTTTTTCACATAATTTACCTTTATTCCACACCGCTCTGTCCATTCTCTGATAAACGCGCTGATCATTTCCTGCTTCTATGAAGCCCCTCCCTCAGAAATAAGCAATGGGCTCAGATTGGTTAGCTGGTCCATTGTGTTGTGATTGGCTAAACCATCTCTAGTGCGCATCTAAACATATGCTCCAGTTGTTTTATAAACAATGGCGTCATCTACACTTACCGGCCACTTTATTATGTACACTTGTTCAATTGCTTGGTAACACAAATTGCTAATCGGCCAATCACATGGCAGCAACTCAATGCATTTAGGCATCAAGATGTGGTGAAGCCGACTTGCTGAAGTTCAAACCGAGCATCAGAATGGAGAAGAAAGTGGATTTAAGTGGATTTTATGACTTTGAACGTGGAGTGGTTGTTGGTGCCAGACGGGCTGGTCTGAGTATTTCAAAAACTGCTGATCTACTGGGATTTTCACGCACAACCATCTCTAGGGTTTACAGAGAATGGTCCGAAAAAGAGAAAATATCTAGTGAGCGGCAGTTGTGTGGACGAAAATACCTTGGTGATGTCAGAGGAGAATGGGCAGACTGCCTATGTTAGTTTCAAGTAACTAACATTACTTGAAACAAATTTTCACCATCAGGTTGAGTACAGCGAGTGATATCAGGATACTATAGACGTATTCCTGAATGCAGCCTGACTCTTAACTGGAAGGATACTTTGGATTTCTGGTCTCCAGTGTTTCTAATCAAATTATCGTATATACCGAGCTGATAATCTAATGTTCAATCTATCAAAATGTTTTAAAAAAGCACATGGCTCCATAGCGCCATCACTTTACAGTCGCAGTGACCATCATTTGTCAGTGCCTCACTCCTCAAAGTATAAAGAGTGTGTAGATGATACGAAGCTGCTGACGTTAGCACTATTTGAAGTTAGCATTATTTGAGTTCCTATGAAGACCGGAACAGAAGAGCTTCCAATTGGAAGTTAGAATTCGTAATGGCGGTGCTCATTGTTTACTCAGGAAAAAGGTCTATAATGTAAATGTTTTTGATTTTCAAACCAAATTTTATAATTAAGGGCAAAGTATTTTTTAGTACTTTTAACTTTTCTTTTAAATTCACCACTGGGGATGTTGACCAAACAAATCTATTCGTGTCACCTGCAGCCACATTTTTTTAAATTATATATGAATTATATTTAAGTTTGTGTGTGTGTTTTGATCCACAGCTCATTGGCTGAAAACAAGAGCACAGTGAGCATCCTAGATGACATCGGCAGCATGTTCGATGACCTGGCCGACCAGCTGGATGCCATGCTGGAGTGAAGAGCACAGCCTGTGTCTCTGTGGCACAACCTCAGGGCCCCGGGAGAGCACAAGGGCACAATGACCAACAACAAACCCACCTATCCCATCCTAATCCCCATCCCTGGCTCCTCTCACCCCTCTTTTCTCCTCCCCCTTCCCCGTCACCATGAAACGCCTATCTCTCCTCTCTCCCTCCAAGTTGGTTTGCACAAACCCGGGCTGATGTACCTCAGGACTGGGTAGAAGGCCATCCAGGGCTTTAAACATCAAAAACGGAGCAGAGGGTGGAGAGCAGAGGTTGGGTTTTAATACATAAAGCTCAATTCTCTGTCCATGAAATATCTCTATCTACCATGAGCAATGAGTAGTAAAATAATACGAAAACAATAATAACTGTATATGAAATAGTATGGTATGTGTATATTGTAAGCATGAGGAAAGTTTGTATCTATAAAAAAAACATCTCATAGTGAGAGTCATGCATTAGTACAGATATATATATATATATATATAAATATAAATATTTTATGTTTTTATTTCATGTTCAATGGTACATAGTGTTGAAACATTAAGAAATCTATAAACCTTTGATGACAGATATGTGGATTTTTCTATGACTATATTGAAGTAAAAAAAAAAGATTAATAATAAGGCTGGCTTAAACATCCTGTGTGTTTGGCTGTGCTCTGCTGAAGAGTGTTGTGGGCTGTGTTGAATGTAGTGAAGTGACTGTTTCACCCCTTGCTCTGTGCTTGCTCTGGGCTCCCGCTCTGTGCTGCTGTGACCCTTTATGTTTCCACTCACGTTCTGCCTGTGCAAACTCATACATTCCTAACCCTGCACAGCCTTCCTCCTTCATCTGCCCTCTTTCTCCTCCCGCTCTCATCATGTGCAGTGTCCTGTGTGCCTTAACATGAGAGGTGACCTCGGTGCTTCTAATACACACAAGCCAACTGGTTCAAACTGAGAAAGGCCCGGTGTCCATGTGGGAGGCATTACCCTGTGTACTTTGGTGAAAAGTGACCTCATCCTTGGACATCTCCATGCTTCAGTCATCTGCAGCAAGGTGATACACAGTTTAGGCCTTTAAATCAACATACATTTCCAGTTTATTGCCATGATGTGATGCATTTCCAGGATTTGCAAGGGAGAAAAAACTAGTTTGGTAGTTGACTAAAGGTAGGCACTGGATACCAGAACAGCTATTGGTTAGCATTATGCAATAGCCTGTGTTGCCTATGTAAAGTGCAATGATGAATTGTTCAAAATGAGACCAGGATCATGCATCTAGTAGGGTTATGTTGACTTTGACTATATGAGAGACCTCAGAAACACAGGCGAGAACTAGGTAAAAGGGTCCATTGAAGCTTGACGGTTTGCAGAGGGTGGGACGTCAGGAAGCACAAAATGAGGAAGTTGCAAATATGTGTGAGTTGTGAATCTAAAAATAAGTGAATCTAAAAGAAACATGCATGTACAGACTGACAGTGAACTAACAAGGATTTAGCATATGGCTTGACATTCAGTATTTCCACCTACCCAAGGAATCTTCTTATCTTAAGGGTCTGTGAGTTTGGACAGGTGTAGTAGTTCCATTGGAAGCCTGCATGCACTCTAATCTCAACACATCGCTCAGTGGCTGTTTAAGGGTGTGAATGTACCATGGTGTGCCTGCTTTGTTTTGCATTCCCCCAATATCATCTAGACAGACATTTTCTTAATGACCAAAGTAAGAGCACCAGTCCAAGATGCAGTTAAGCTTGGGTACATATTCACTTATTCTGAAAAACATAGCAGTATCTAGGTTAAACATATTCACTATAGGGACACATTGAGGGTAGACTGAGTGATGCTTTTACAGTTGTAAAGGTTGGTCTCTGTGGACATAAGATGTTTCCAGATGCCATGCTCTCTCGTTTACAGTGGGAGCGCAGTTCGCCGTTACGACAGCATCGGTCACAAGTGAACCTCTTGCAAGCCTCTGAATGTCATTATCTCATTGCCAGCAAACTCACAGTCTCTCATTATCTTTAACCATCTTTGTTGCCATGACAATCTGCCTGCTCATTTTTAGAATCGTCACAGTATCAAAATGATCTTAAATGTAATTAAAGAAAGGGCCCAAAGGGAGAGGACACAAGCAAGCAAAGTAGTTGCGTCGGTCCCACAATGCTTTACACACTTTCAGTAGCTCCATATATGCTCAACCCCTTCCCCGGTTCTGAGAAGAATATTTGTAATATTTAAGTTATGAACAGAGATTATTATAGATGTTTTAAACAAGTATTTAATGATGCAGCATCAAGAGGGCTTGTTGATGAAACTGCAAATATTTGAGATTAAAGTGTCTTCTTGGCTCAAAGTGTTTTAAATGAATTGTAAATGGTTTTATTTTTTAAGGTAGCTTTTTGTGATAAGTTTTTTGACTGCCATGTCTTTAGATGGAATAAGTTGTATATTATGCAAATGTTATTTTTTAAAAACATTGATGTGCCTTTAGTTCTTTTCGTTTTGTTTTTCATGTTTAAACAATGGGTTGGTCTTTGTCCACCAGATGTTCAGAATTATATCCCTCTTTGTTGCGGTCTGCTCTGTGGACAGAGCGCAGATGTCTGGCATGGGAATGGCTTTTATGAAAGCTTTATCATGCCTATCGCTTCAAAGGACTGGGTGTCGATCCAGTGTTAATCGAGTCGTTACGGCCCTGCCCCCCTTCTTCTGTATATATAGATGGATGTTTGTCACTGTGAATCTTCATCTTTTTAAAAAACGTTTTTTTCTCCACTTTCAAGTTCTCATTCCGTCATTTTCTCAATGTCATGTTTGCTTGTTTTTTCTTTCGTCTTTTTAATACCAGAGAGAAAAAAACTATGAAAAATATGGAAATTCTGAAAACACTGAAGTCAAACTTATTGTTGGTGCAAGATGTTATTTAATAATGAAAGCTGTTTTCAATTCCATCCTATTTGCAGAGACATTTGAAAAAAGAGAGAAAAAAAGAAATCTGCACTGCTCAGTGTGTGCAGGCTGTATATTGTGTTGATGTTCTTCCATTGACTTGTATGATACCTGCTGTGACTGGCATTGGGAACAGTGGTGTGCTTGCAGTGACTGCATCAACAACCACCTGCTCTAAATAAACATTATATACAAACACTCTTATAACCGTCTAATTACTGAACACCAACAAGACCAGCTAGAAACTGCAGGTGATGGTGAAGGTGACAAAATACTAAACGCTCCTAAGAAACCAACACGCTTGTACCAAAGGGCCACACAGCCCTTCACAGATGTATTTCTTAACTCAAAATGCATTAAGGACACTAGAGGGAGTCAATGCCATATTATGTGAGGGTAAAATACTCCCAATTCACTCAATACAAGCATTAATTAAAAGTTTATGTATTTTATACAAGTAACCGTTTTCAGTTGGAACCGTCTCATATCCTCTCTCAGCTTAATGAGGGAAGAAAAAAAATATTGTCCTAAATGTGCAGAGCTGGATTGAGTAGCTCTTCTTTTAAGCCTTTTGTCTTCGATTAGCATTGATTTATCTATTACACTTCTGGTTAAAGGGACAGTTCAACCAAAATTGTTTCTCACCCAAAATAAATTGTTGGTATGTTGTAATGTTGGTAAGCAAACAATTTTGGTTACCATTGATTGCATTGTATGGACGAAACACATTTTGTCAATAAGTAGGCTCCACAGAAGAAATCATACAAGTCACACAAGTTTGGGACGACATGAAGATGAATAAAAAAATTACACATTTTTAATGCTTCTTTTTTGGGTGAATTATCAGTTTAAGCTGAGAGGAACTCAACTTTACATTAATGCAAGTGTTCCCTTCCCCATAATGGCCTCATTACTTCTTCAACGTTATGCTGGGATGCTCAGTGCTAATTAATTAAGTGCTTTACACTCAAACTAATTACTGTTATTCAGTTTAAAATGATTTAGTAACTAGCATGAATTACATTATAAAAGTCTTACTAGATTTGCATGGGTAAAATCTGGCTTCCACAGCAAACATGGAAGCATGCATGAAGCAGTTGCCCCTTTGGTAAAGAAACATTGCATTATTTAAACAAAATCTGATGGATGAATAGGTCATTATAGCATCATACAAAGGTTTCACATCAGTCAACAGGCAGATAGAAAATATCTGAGCCGTTCTGGGCGCTCAGTTGGCACTGTCTAATCGGAGATAAAAAAACATGGGTACTGTGTTGTCCAGAACAATGCTCTGCTGTTTCAGGCCCAAGTTGGTGTAGTTTAGGTCTTCATTCAGCCCTGGGATGATGGTCGCTCCATGCATCTCCACTGGCGTCAGACTCAAGCTTAGGCACTCACTCCGTCATGAGACTGCAGCTCATAAAGGTCAAAGTTCAAAAGTCATCGATGAGGCCACTGACACAGCAACTTTTCCATGATCTGCAGGGAACATGATCTTCGACCGGAAGCATTACCAAATCTAAATCATACTTTCCTTGGAAATGATCGTGTGTGTATATAAAATACAGTGTTGTCATGTTTATGACGAATGTTGGCTGTCTGCTGGGTCTTCATAAACACTGAAGGTGTGGAGGTTCTGTTTGCTGTCAAGAGGTGTCTGGTAAGAGGAAAGCAAACGAGGAACATCCATCCAGCGCGTGAAGCAAGGCGTCTTTGTCTAACAGTTTACTGCAAAATTCACAAGGGACCGACACCCAAGTCCATATGGTACAGACTAAAACTATTTCTGGTCCAATGCATGTTGTAATGTTTTCTTGAATGATATTCTCATTATTAATACTATAAGTCCGTGCATCAGAGTCCATATGGAGATTAACGACACATTACTCAAAATGTTGACAACTAATAATGATTAGCGGTCATGTTTAGCACGTCCACACCTGAGGAGAGAAAACACAATAAATTAGAGTTAGAGGTGTGAAGATCGGATTCCAGTAGAAAAGTGTTCAAAGAATGGTGGATTGATCCAATGTGACATTTATGCATGTTCTTGTTTTAAACTAATGTGCTCCTTTTGAACTTTCCATTCAAAGAAAAAAATGATCTAAAATATTAAGCAGTTGTTTTCAACATTGATAATATTAAGAAATGCTTCTTGAGCAGAAAATCATCATATTAGAATGATTTCTGAAGAATTATGTGACTGAAGACTAGAACAAGGTCTTTGTACACTGAATCTGAAATTCTCGTCTGAAATTTTTGTTACAAAATAAAAAATAACTGCGACCTCACATTGGGCCAATCACATTTACACACAGCCTTCAAACAAATTCGGAACAGGTTTGATTTTCTGCGTTTTCGCATCCGTAGCAAGCATTTTGATATGAAAGGATGACGAATATGAAATAACGCAAATTAAAATTTCGGACTGTGTGCAAGGAGCTTAATGATGCTGAAAATTCAGTGAACCTGTGATGCAAAGCTGAATTTTCAGCATCATTAAGCTCCTTGCACACAGTCTGAAATTTAAATTACATTTTAAAATATAAAATAATAATAGTAATATTATATCACAATATAACTGTATATTTGATCAAATAAAAGCCCACTTGGTGAGTATTAAGAAACGTCTTTCAAAAACATTGTCTTACCATCATTACATTTGAACAGTTGCATACACAATTTACAGTACAAACAGGTAGCCCATATCTTAGCACGCTACAGTTTGAAAGCAGCGTCTCCCGTACTCGTTGTACAAGTCTCTGACCTTTACAGTGCTGTCTACAGCTCCAGAGAAAAGTCTTCCTCTGGACACAGCGAGCGCCGTCACGCTGCCCTGGTGCCGCAGCAGAGTCTGGGTGCAGATCATGTTGTCCATGCTCCACACCTGCACAGGTACAATCATCAATGCACGGAAGAGGAGGCACAATATCCCCATATTTCACACCCCAAACTCAAGCCTTGTCCTTACCCTGAGAGAGCGATCATAGGATGCACTGAACACTTTGGTCTGATCAGGGGTTGAGATGACAGCCAGGGCATACACTGTGCCCACGTGGCCCGTCAGTGTCCGCATCTGCTCTTTCGACTCAATGTCCCAAACCTTATTCACAGGGAAAGAGGAGAAATCACAATTTTAACAATGTCCTGACATTTTCAGGTTTCCCAGACCATTACATCTCTTCAGGGTGTAGTGATTAATATTACTTACATGAATGAGGTTCTCGTAGGTGCCACAAACTATATGATGATTGGTGACTGCAATGGAGTACACACTGCCTCCAGAGGTCTGGAGCACATGGACACACTCCAGAGAACGGATGTCCCAGATCTGAGGGGAAATCCACAAAAATCCATTCATTTAGTGACACTAGATACTAAAGTATGCACCATATAATGTAGATTCTGCATGAGACATTAAAAGAATGTCCCAAAAATATTTTATGCGATATTCAAATTTTGCCCATAAGTTAAATTTGCACCTTTAGATGGAAACCCAGCTACTTTTTCCATGAAAACGAAATGAGAAGAGTGCAAAAAAGTGAAACATGTGAATGATGTAATCGAGTCAGTCTCCCTACACTCTCAATATAAAAAATTTGAATATTTTTATACATTTCAATATATGTTGTATTCTGTACTTGTGATCAATGAATATAAGTTAATAGTTTATATTGCACAATATTTTAATTGTGTCTGCTTTTGTGGGCTGTGTAGCTCATGACCATATGTCACAGTTTTTTGTTTTTGTTTTTTGTAACCTTTTTTTCCCTTCATTTTTCATATAGTACTTCAAATTAAGTTAAAATGAAAGGTTGTAATGAGATGTGTATACACCGAGATGTGCATCATCTCAGAGTTAATTTGTTTAGTTCATTATTTGAACTAGTTTTTTTTTTTACATCACTGTGGAAGCAATGAATGAGAAGTGCAAGTCTACATAGTTTGCTAAAAAAAGTGATGGTCACTGTTGCACTCTATAGCGATGGAGGAGCATTTGTATTTATTTGTTCTCTCTCTGTGAGCATTTGTAGCAGTCTGTAGTCAGCTTCCAGTCGGAGATCTCTGGAGTCTTAATAAGGCAACAAGCAGTTTTGGTCTGTCTTATCTGGTTTTACAAACAACTCTGAGAACGGCTCTCTTTTTACCAGTTAGACTGAACAGTTAATGAGAACAGCTTCAAATCTGAAACTCTTAATGTTACGGTTACAAGAGATATATATATAACAGGGCCTTTTAAAAATGAAGATAGAATCACAGAATACATTATGCTTTATACCTTCATTTTTAAGATACTGCAAGGAGTATGCAAACTTATGAGAAAAGGAACATGTAAACTTATGAGCACGCCTGGATGAGAAAGCTGACCACCATTATTCAATATGTATATGGTCCTTTATGATGAAATCTGGGCATTTCTGAAGCAGTTCAAAGTTTAACACTTCTAACCTTTATGGTTTGATAAGATCCGCTGTACAGATGATTCTGAGAAGCAACCAGAGCTCGAACCCAGTGATTCAAGCCAGTTAGCTCCTTCTTTAGCTTCAGCTCCGTGCCCAAAATATCCCACACCTACAGAGAAAGAAAGAACGAGAGAGAGAAAGAGGTCCAATCACTTGAACTGGTAAACTGGAAAGTCCCAGAGAGATGAGATCATTTTACTTTTAAGCCTCCACTCCCTCATTCCTCCCACACATCACCATGGTGATACGAGCTCAGTATGTGCTCTTCAGACGGGTCTCAGAGCCAAGTGGATCTAATTCTGCTCCACTCGTGCCTCAGTAACTTAAGTCTGTGCTTTTCTCTTCTCTGCTGGAGCACCATTCGCATCCTCAACATCACTTTAGAAAACCGCACAAATCTGCATTAGATGCACAATGACCATGTCATGAACAGTAGGATCCCTCTGAAAAATGTATTTCAGGAACACTCACAATAATGGTGCAGTCAGCTGAGCCACTGTAAAGCTTGTTTCTTCAACAGAAAGGAGAAAAGAACATGAAACAAAATCTGCAACCATTTTACTTTCAGAATTCCTTCCATTGTAAAAATAAAGAAATAATCAAATTAATTAACAAATTGACACTTAATCTGTGTCATTTTTTACAGAAAAAACACCTAAACATTTATTTGTAACATTTTTAATATTTATAACAATTAACAATATATTATTTATATTTTTTACCTCAAACCCTCAAAATGCTTACCCCTGAATGCACAATGCCAACACTATGCCATCATGGCCCTCAAGAGTCTTCTGGCACTTATATGTGGTGCATGTATCCCAAACCTATGTGGAGCACAGAAGTACAGGCAATTTATCCAAATGAAGAGGGATGCACATAAACCAAAGCAACAGAAAGCTTATGGGAGGTTAAATTACCTTGATGGACTTATCTGACGACCCACTAAAGAGAAGATCACCAGTAGAATAGACACACAAACACCACACCGGACCCTGGTGGCCCACAAAAGTACCCTTGCATTTGAAGATCTGCTGGGGGTCGTAGGCTGCAAAACATTTCATACAGTCAGACAATGACAGATCCCCTTGTCCTCACAGAAATTTGGAGTATAAATGAGGAAGAACACTCACAGCCCAGTATACCCATATTGAGCCTGGCATTGACGTGAGACAGTTCATCCTGCAAAAGGAGGGATGGGTTAGAAGGCTCTAAATACTAAATCACCACAGTTGTACATCTTAATTTGGAGAAAACCAGAGTGAAAATAGACAAACATTCAGCATGGAAGCATCTCGTCTGAACTCCATCAGATCTTCACTGAGTTTACTCTGGTTCTCATCCAGCACATCTGCCATAATAGCACAAGAAAAGCCCAACTTAATGAACATTCATGCATGTTTTGGCCTAAAAACTGCAAGTAGTTAAAAGTTAGTTTCCTCACCGAACTTGAGTTCCAAGTTCTTCTCCAGCTGGTCTAGTTTCTCTGAGAGTTTGCCCAACATGGAGCGCAGGAACGAGATGTCCTGGTCCTTCTGCGCCAGTGTCACCTGCATCTCATGGAATCTGTCATCCGTTTGCTGGAGAAACTCCTTCAGGCCCTCAAACTTACACACCTCCAGGTGTGTCTCATACGTGTCCTGATTCCCGATGAAGGTGCAACTGGAGAAAAGTCGGAAGAGATCAATTCAAGGCTGTTTTATTTCCTTATCTCTGGAACTGAGGGAAAGACTGTTGGCTTTTCCAAAACGTCCATACCCATATTTTGAGTGAGGGCACTTAATGTGTTCACACTCTTTCAGATGGGCCTCCAGGTTCATGGTGAGCAATGGAGGGCAGTTGGGGTTGTTGGGACAGCGAACAGGTCTGTAGTCACAGCTTACTTCATGTTCTCTGTCACACACAATCCAAAGTCATTACACTCATTTTGCATGACTCATGACTATGTCGCAACAATAGAAATGAAATGCTGATATTGTGAAATCCAGTGAACTGGTGTACTCACTTCCTGCTGCTAAGCTTGATGGTGAAAGGACAGCCAAGTGGGTCAACCTCAAAGGCACCGGGTTTGCCTGAGGCAGCTGGCCGACAGCCGTACTTGCAATGGACGAAAAGCTCTCCGATTTGCTCGGCCACCGCTATGTTATTGACGACCACTGTGAGCTTGGAATTGTCCACGGGGCATTTCTCTGTAGAAACACAGGTTATTGGGAAAACAAAAATACTACTGTATGTCGAAAACATCGCTCCGACCAAGAGCATGAAGCATGAAGAAGAAATTAAAGAGGAAATGAGCTAGAGACCTGCATCTGGTCCAAAATTAACTTTAAGCCACTCCTGCCAATGGCGAGCAAATTTAGAAATTTTAAATAAATATTCAAAGCAAGGCAAGTTTATTTATATAGCACATTTCATACACAGTGGTAATTCAAAGTGCTTTACATAAAAGAAAGTGAAATAATCATTCACAGCAATAAAATCAAGGAGTTAAAAATAATAAAACAAGGAATTTTAAAATGATATAGAAATTGATTTAAAATGAAATTTAAAACAGTTAAATAGAAAAGAATTATACATAAAATACAATGCAGTCAATTCAAACAAACTTCAGAAAATATACAGACCCCCTCATTTTCTATAACATTTAAAGTTGTATGCTCAATTTAGTTTTTACAAAAATCTATACTCTAGTCTACACCCCATAATGGCAAAGCAAAAAACATGGGATAACTTTGCAAATGTATATAATAATAAAAAAACACATTCTTGCCACCCATGTTAAGGTATTTACCTTAAGTTTTGAACATTATTTTTATAATTAACAATAAAAAAAATTCTGACTTTAAAATTAACCTCATAAAAGAAAAGAAATGTAAGACTGATTAAGATTTCCATTGTTTCATTTTGATTTAATATTTAAACAATATATAATACAGGTGTTGCGTGTAGTTCTAGTCTAGATGGATATGTTCTAGGCATCCTTGATGCTAAGTTTTCCACTTATTGTTATCTGACAACAGATGTCTTTTGTAGTAGATTATTGTGGCCGAAAGAATTCAAAACAACATTATTGCAATACCTATAGAAACTTTGACAAAAATAATAATGCTGCCAGTCAAAATCATGTTTATTTTTGGCCAATGAATCGCACTTAAAATATGAGTCCAGGGAATTGTAGAGATTTTGTAACCATAATTGTACAAAAGCATACAAAATAACTTAATGTAGTACAATAATTCTTCCTCCTCACTACTGGCAGCAATGGTCATCATGTGAAAGGTGAAAACAAGACAAATGTTTTAGAGTAAAAATGCTCTCCTTACCTGAGGTCAAGGCACATCGCCTGCAGAATGTGTGCTGAGGTGACAAATGAAGAGGAAAAAAAGAGCACAATGAGAGTGAATAAAAGCTGAATTTTCATTTTCGTCTACTCAGCTATTTAAGTGTAACAGACACTTGTACTGTAGTGTTCAACAGCCTGACAGTGCCTTAGGAAACAGGTCAATGAGGCGTGCTGTTCACAGCCCAAGCTGACAGGAAATCAATACATGGCCTAGAACCAGATCATGACAGGCAGCCCTATCCTGAGGAAGAGGTGAGGGGACGGCTGGCTGACTCACTCCGCAGGTGGTGATGACGGGGTCCTTGAACACGCTGCAGCACAGCTGGCAACAAAGCTTAACTGAGGGCTGCTCCGCAAACACCTGTGGCTCCTGGGAAGTAAAAAAAAAAAAGAAAGAGAGAGAGAGAGGCGACAAAGTCAATATTATGCTGGCCACAGGTGTAGGTCTGTCAGTCTTTTGCATCACTATATATGATCAACATGTGAATAGGAAACAGAAGACTGCTGACACTCACTGTGTCTTCCTCTTCCTCGTGCAGGGAAAAGGTGGAGCGCAGCGACATGTTGGACTCGGAGTGCAGAGAGCGAACCGAGATGGCAGAGTCTGAGCGACGAGGGGTACTAATGGGCAGCTGCAGAGAGAGACAGTTTGCATCTAAACACTTTTTAAAGGTCATTTAAACGTCATCTGGGGGTATTCCAGAAAGCAATTAGGTGACATACCGGGTAAGTTTAAGTACAAGTAAACAGATGACCTCAACTTTCAGGATAAGTTTACTTCAGAAGTATTCAGTGCACCGATGAAGCTTCAGTGACAGATTTCACACAATATTAAATAACAGGTATATATTTTGTATTTTATTTTAAAGCACTAATATAATTTTTTTTTTATTGTACAATCATTTATTTTATTCTCATCTCACACATGGTCGATCTCCTTCCACAAGTGTTGTTTTTGTGTGTGTGCGTTTTCTCTAAATTGTCTGAAATTACTCTTGGCTACGTTTTTTTTAACTTATAACCACAATTAAGAAAGGTTTGGGTCAAGAGGTCTGGGTTTATGTGATTAAGTTGGTTCTTGTGATTATGTAATTCTGCTTTCTGGAATACCCCGCTGAGCATTACAAAAGGCCACTGAATCAGACAATCCCTCCTAGACACACCCCATCCTACAAAAAAAAACCTTGACCTTGCTGTAATCAGAAAAGCAAGCCATCTCAGTGTTACCAAAATCAACAGTAGTAAAACTTTTCTAACTTCTGGTTCAACTACCTCAGCTCATCTCATCTCATACATGGGCTTTCCTGTGAATGTCCATAATGATCGACTACATTAAAACACCTGATAACAGTCTTCAGATTCATTTAAATTTGACGAAAAGCAAATCTGATTGTAAATATCTGAATTTACATGAACTAATTTTGCACATAGCCAGGCATTAAGAACCACAAGAACAGACTACGTCTCTGTAAATATTCATGCTGTGGGGTAAATATAATAACACTCAGTATGGTTTGGCACTCTCTCATAAACATTCAGCGTTAAAACAATCAGAAAACCAGAAACAACAGAACAATTTATCAAATAGCTAAGAGCTGCCCAAAGAGTAAAGGAGCTACTCCAAAAGCTTGCTATTATGTGCGTCAACGTCAAAATTGTGAGGCGTTTGATTTCCATTCCTCAATATGTAAATGTGATTGGCTGTTTTGAAAAGAGATGGCGTCGTGATTACCATGCCATCATCTTCGTCGCGAGGGGAGTAGGTCAGAGTGCTGGAGGATGAAGGGGTTCTACGGTGCTGTTTGTAATTAGTTTCCGCTGAAATGAAAGAGCACAGTTAAAAGCTACTGACTGAACCTTGTTGCAAGGCAAACGGTTAAAAGGATTTCTGTAAAATCAATGCTGATCCAGGTCATTTTCAACACCAGCAATTTCTTTCATGGCGGTTTGAGGTACAACACTCAAAATGTAAATTCTAAATGTTCATTTGATAATCTTTATTCTGTAGCAATTTAAAACAGCATAAGCGTTTTAAGGACCACTTATAATGTCATTTTTGAGCCATGTTTTAGTTTTAAATGACCTTTTCCCAGCTTCTTATCTGACTCTAAGTAGCCCAACAGATAATACAGACCTTTCGCTACTTGAGGGACTGCTGGAAACGTAGATCCAAAACTAGTTTCCATTTTGGTCTGTATACAGAGGAGTATGAAATATGAAAACAATGACAATTTTTGCCTCTGAAGTCACATAATTTGTAATAACGTAAATAAATGTAAATAGCCATTCGTTCTTACCCGGTTGCTGATGTCAGGTGAGGGTACAGTGATAGTGGCACCTGCCACAGATCCTCCTGAGAAACAATCTAAGCGGGTTTACTACAGCTCATAATACACAAAAGCCCTGTAAAAAAAATCAGCTGCAGCCTGTAGAACAAGAGGGGAGGGAAAAAAGACATTTCAAACAGAAGATATGTCTATACACAAACACACATAGATAGATAGATAGATAGATAGATAGATAGATAGATAGATAGATAGATCTCAAACCACAGGACCATTTAAAAAGAGCTAGTACAACATTGTGATTAAAATGGTTTAATACGTAAGACATACTGAACCTGGGTGTTCCTTAAATGTCACTTAGGGACTTCCAGGGTTGAAAGTGAGGATAATGCTTTGAAAAGACCTTTCCAGATAATCACCAGTGTTTGTGACACCCGTGTCAGCAGGTTCTTATGGGTTAAATGTGACGATACACATGTTTTAATATATATATATATATATATATATATATATATATATATATATATATATTCAAATAATATCTGCTGTGAAGAAAAGTATGCACACAAAACAAATCAAAACGTATCATGTGTCAGAAGAAACATTGCCGGAGCTGTGTGACAGCAACACAGAGATCCCAACTAACACAAGATTAATGCTTTAGCTGTCTTTATGTCTCACAACTGGTGAGATTTAAACGCACCAGTTATAGACACAACTGCTGTTATACTAACGTTACGCAGCTCACTAACGTTATGTTTTGAGACAGCCAAGATTTTGTTAGCGGGTGACTGCTAAAATGGGGACGTTGTCCTATAAGCAGCAGGTAACACGGAAATGAAACGCACAACATGTTTAGCGCATAATGTTAACAACAGCAAAACGTGCTAAAAGACAAACAAGCAGATATGTTTGTTGATGTATTAGTGATTCGCGTGGCTGAAGTGAGCTGGCTAAGTTAGCTAACGTTATGTTGGCTAGCTGACGAAGTTGGTTTGTCGAACAGCTTTACTAAAACACCAGATTTAGCTTTACGAAATGTAGTAAGATATACCTCTAGCTTAGCTACAAAAGACATAAGATACATCTCGCATGTCTATTTAGCCAAACAATATAGGTTCTCACCATTGATGCTAAATCAAAGTCTGCAGATGGTCCCATTTTAATATTTTTCTCACACACCCTGACGCACACACCAGAGGTTGTGGGTAATGTAGTGCGGATACAGCAAATACGCTTCATTGTCGGGAAATGACACAACGTTCCTGGAATCGGCCGATGATTATTCAGTATTCAAGACGATGGGACCAATATGTTTGGATCAGTTTAAGAGTCGAATGTTTACAGTCTATGGTTTACATTAGTGGTGGGAATTTTAATTCATTTTTCTGAGTCGAATCTTTTTAATACTGCAGGTTGCACCGTTAGGACAGTATGTGGCTTCAAAAGAATATATTGTGTTATAAATTAGTTTTGCAAAATGTATTCAACACTGAGTCGTTCAAACAATCTTATTAAAAAGTCAGTCCTCTCTCTGTATGCCTTTAAATCAGTGAAGCCACCAAGCTTTAACACTGAACAAAAATATTAATTTAATCTACAATTTTTTTTAAGGTAAGTGGTTACAAGAAAATTATTTTAGCTACGTTTAATAAAAAATATGTTAAATCAGTTAACTAAATGTTTTTATTTAAATGTAGCTAAAACAAATTGATTGCAACTATTTACCTTAAAAAAATGAGTATTCAATTAATAATTTTTTTCAGTGAATACGTAGATGAGAAAAAAACGAGCCAGTGCGTAGAAGTGAACGACAACGATTTGTTTCCTTAAAAAGTTGTTCAAAACACTGATTCGTGTACTTAAAATGACCATTCACGAACAACACTTGACTTGCTCCAGGTCAACATGCGTGTCTAATGTCACGTTACGCTTTTTGTTAGCCTACAGCTGCACATTCTTGAATGTTTGTCAGGCTATTCTGTAACTTACTTTATTGTTTACATTATAATTATGGGTCTAGTTAATTAGTTAAACAGAAGGGGGCGCTGTTTGCTCAGATCCTTAGTCTGGACATGAATTAAACTCCTCTGTAATTCACATTAACTCAGCAGATCAGTGAAGTCTGACAGCAAATATAGGTCTATCACTATAATTTAGACAATTACACCTTGATTGCCACCTTTAATTTAAGCTGTTTTCTCTAGATATTGATTAAAGCAACAATTAACCCCAAAATAATAATAATAAATACTTAGGCTATTCAAGAGTTTTTCATTACATTACTTGCTCACCAGTGGATCCTTATAGTGAATGGGTGCCATAATCCATAAGTAATACACATGACTCCAGCTCATTGATTAACATCTTGTCAAGCAAAAAGCTGGGTGTATGAAAGAAACAAACCCAGTTTACAAGCAAAAACAGTTCAGTGGTTTTTTGATGCGAGACAACAACTTTTTCACTGGAGGAAGCTTAATTGTGGATTATAGACTTGTGTTTTGGCCATACACAATGGTTTAAAGTTAATGCTAGATTTGTTTCTTAAAAACACAGTTTTTCACAAGATGTTAGTTGATGGATTGGGGTCGTGTTGTGGATATTTGGTGTTTTTATCAGCAGTTTGGACTCTCATTCTGATGGCACCCATTCACTGCAGAGGATCCACTGGTGAGCAAATTATGTAATGAAGAAACAAACTCATCTACATCTTGAATTTTCTGAAAATTATGCCTTTAAATTCTGCCATGTAGTGTTTAGAATTTATAGACATTTCAGTGAATTTTGGGGAAATATTTCTTCATGTGCAGTAAACTCTTCTGTCATCTGTTGTATTTTGGGAATATGTAGTAATGTTATAATACATATAATTGTATCCATTAAAATGTATAAAATGATAATGATATTTTGCATTGTTATTGTCATGCACTTTTGAAACAGAGATAAATGATTTGACCTGCATTCACTTGGCTGGGGATGCTCCATAATGTTGTTCTCAGAGCCACGGGTAAACCACTTAAGGCCAAAATAGATGCAGAAATGTTGTGAATATAACACGTTTTGGACTGCTACGGTCTTGATTCCTTTCAGCTGCAACCTCCATTAGAGTAGCTTACGGCCCCTTGCATTTGCTCTTTGTGTTAAAGCACTAATGGCAGTTTCTCATGGACACCCATCAATTTAGGACACATGGGACGTGTTTTTATCTTCAGAATGCGGTCCCAGGCTATTAAAGGGTATCTGTGTAAATTGTCTTTGATGAAGCATCACTGCTGAACTGTTGTCCTACCTGCCACTTAAGTTACTCTTTGCACTATTAAGTCAAAGTATAGCCAGCAGCCCCATCAAAAGCTTGACCCCATTGGCAAACCATTGCAGGAAGTTCTTCATTCAGGATCCATTAAGCGTATTCAGAGCAGTGCTCCATTCTTTCCCTTTTGCCCATGTAATAAATGATGGATGGAATAAAAATAGGATGTGCTAAAGATAGGAAGTAAATGGCTGAAGGGAGAACTGGTCAGTGGCTATTAGTCTGTTTCTGTTTGTGAAACACAAATATCTGAAAAAGCTAATTCAAACTGACAATTATTGCACTGTCGAAATGCGGCAATGTTAACTAATGCTGATAAAATGTCTTATAGTTTGGTCATGACAAATGATATGTTTGGTGTTCTAGTAGGCCTACTGTGATCTGATATAGACATTTATACATGCAGGAGGTTTTCAATCAACTCTCAGAATATGGTTTAATCCCTCTAGAATTGTGTGTATGAACAATCTGGTGCACCATTCATTTAATCAAGCCTATACTTAGCATAGGTATTACTACTTTAGATTATATTTATCTCACATTTTGTCTGAAGTATTTTAGCCGTGGTTCACTAAAAGCACATTTTGTTTAGTTAATGATATATGCAGATTTAATTTTAGATGGATTATGTGGTGAAAGGATTTTTTTCTTGCCACGTTTTTGTGAAACAGCCATTGGTTGCCAATGTTTATGTCTGTCTTTCACCAAGACATCCCTTGTTTCTTTTAGCATTAGCCAGAAATGCATTGCATGGTGACAGTGGTCTAACAAAAGGGGGCTCATCTGATCTGCTGCTTGCTGTCCCGCAGGTACCTCTCCTCATCCTACACCTCCTGATGTTACTCTTGTGTGTGATATCACAGAAGACTGACACGAGGGCTGCTCTGAGATGAGCAGATGACAGAGACCCTTGTATCCGCCAAACAGGCAAACGTTTAAATCTCCTTGTGAGAAGTTTACAGCCGTTCCACCTTTGATGGAATACTATTATCAGTGCTTTCGGGTTTATGTCAAATTGTGTGCAAAGCATTTGTGATATAATTTAAACAAACTATAGCTCAAATATTTTATGTTTCTGTTTTGCATAAATGAACAGTATTAAACAATAGTCTAAATCATTTACACTGTAACTTTTGGCCCTCTAGGAGATATATAAAACAGAGGTTGTTGGAGACACTCAGTTTTCACTGCCTCGTTGTGTTTATTATTATTTTTCACTTCTGCTGGCTGTATTTCAGCTTCAAAATGCATAATAGTTGTGTCCACTTGTCCAAAAATCCAAAAGCCAGTGAAAAAAAATGTAGGGATATTGTATGAAAATTTTGGCCGATTCCGATAATTCTTTAAAGTTGAAAGCCGATAACCGATATGTTGGCCGATAAATATATATCCAAATTTGTATATACTTTTTGAGAGCCTGATTTAAAAAAAGGTCTCATCATTAAAAGCCACATCCCAAACAATTCAAAATAAGCAGCCTAGTTTGAACAGTGTTAGTTTATAAAAAAAAGTACTCTCCCATTACCAAATTTCACCATAAAAAAGTCTCACAAATAAAATTAAATAATGCAAACAAGTCATTGGACATCTTTACATGTGTAAAGAATTAAAATGCATGTGCCATGGATGAATAAAACGGAAGAGCCATCTGCATGGACAATACTTAAATTATATTATTTACTAAACCATATTGTTGATGAAAATAATAAGAGAAAATAAAAGTGGTGTTTTTTATTAATAATGCTTCAGGGATTTTGAAAAAGTAACAAATTGATAGGCTACTACTGTTTTAAATAGCAGCTGTTTGAGCTGCGTGCGCTGTATGAACACCGTTAAACTGAAGCACTTGTTATAGCGGGTTAATTAGGCTACATGAGAATCAGATATTTATAGAACATAAACATAATATTACAACTTATAAATGCACAAAATTCAAATTATAATTATATATTATTAATTATAAATTCCAATCATATTTCAAGCATTTCGAAACCATCATGCCGAACAGCGCACATCTGAATTATCTCTGGAGGAAATAATGCATTATTTATTGGCTTAAAGATATCGGCCAAATTTTCTTATCGGGCCGATACCGATAACAGAAAAAAAATTGGCATTTATCGTCCGATACCGATATGGTGGCCGATATATCGTGCATCCCTAAAAAAAAAAAAAAAAATGTTGTTGTTGAGGGAACCAGGGGTGATGCTAATCTTCCGTGTTAGCCTACAAATATCACTGAACCATTGATAATGTGTAGCCTGGCCTGTTGGATAAAAACAGGGTTTGAAAGATAGATTGCACACACTCATTTAGAACTTTTTTCTATTTTATATAAGTGTATAGTGTAAATTTAAATGTGTTTAATACGTGGTGTTCCAACATTGTTCATATTTAGTAAGTCCACTGTTTGTATCCCTTCAATGATCTTGACCGCAGCCAGAAGCTGTTTGAAAGTCTTTTATCGTCAGTATTTCCTATCGCCCCAGTACGATTTGGAGCGATCGAGCGCTGTTTTTAGCGCTATATTGAGACATTAAAAACCCGGAGCGGATTACAAAACGCTTGGAGTAAAAGGCTCGGTGTGAATCTGCGTCAAAATACGCCCTTCCAGTCTGCCTTTCAAACTGCATGTTGCTTGGCAACAAGCAAAGCGTGGTGTTTTTGGCTGGAACTGTACAAATAAGTGATTTTTCTTGAACTGAACTGTGCAAGAGATTCGTGCTGACAGCCGCGATATTCAGAAAAACACCCTTGTTGTGTGATTTAATTAAGCACCAGGACATAAATAAATCGCACATCTAAATAATGTAATGTTTTCTTAAACAAAAAGGCGTAATCTCAAATCGGAGCAAAATTTTTCCATATTAGGGCATAAACTGAACTAAACGTCAGCTGAGCAGAAGCTAATGCGTATGGAAAATGTAAACACCGACGTTACTGACAATTCTAGCGAATAGGCAACGGGATATCGGGCGTCCTTTTATCTCCAACACTAGAAGAGGCATTTAGACTTCAACAGCATATAACCGCCCTCCGATTCCCCCCTCCCAGACAGATTTGCCCCAGCACCTCCTCTACATTGGCCCAGCAGTGGCTGAACAGTGTCCTAGCACTTTACTAGGCTGTAACCACTGCCATCAGCTCAAGTTCTTCAGCATCGCTTCAGCCGTCTCTGCCGCTGCCGCCGGAGCCCATCTTCAGTCTCCCTGCCCAGTCCTTTGGCTGTCTACATCGGATTCTCAGTCGTTTTTCGTCAATTAGACACAGGCGTATGAGTGTTTTTGATTAATCTGAGGACATTTCCCATAGATAAAAACAGTCTGCACCAAAGACGGGCTTCGGGTTTTACCCAAAGATACATCACCGAGGTAAGCGACACAAATATGAATTAACATCGATCTCATATTTTCCGTGATAGACTCTTGATGACAGTTGACATAACTTAAGATGTTAGCATTGATATCCATGCATTCTTATTTTTTCGCATTTTCCTTTTGTTTTTCCACTCCCTCCATCACCGCTGTGGCTGCCAGCGATTTTGCCGGTGTTACATAAAACTTCGATTTTCTGCGTCCTGCTTTTATCCGTCCCTCTTTTTTGATTAATAAAATAAATGGGTTATTTAAATGTAGCCTATATTTACAGGAAGGCGGGAATTAATAAGCCTGTAATTCAGCCTCAGCCTGCAGTAGCTTCCTAATAGTTTTATCTGCTCTGGGAAACCTAAATGCACCCATTGGAGGTAACTGAGATACAGCAAGTCATGCTGGTCTTCATCAGATGATCATGAAGCTACAGAAATTATCACATTTATTGACAGATTTGATTTATCTTCTTCTTTAGTTCCTTTCAGTAGTACACAACATACACATATCATGTGTGCTTTAGTTTAGAAATGGTTACATTCTGAATATTTTGTTAAATCAAACCGAAATGTAATCCTCCCTAGTTGGATGCAATGTGGTGATGACCTACATCATTGAACGGCCTACACGAAGAACTTGGCTTGGGAAGTTTGTCCTGGTCCTCCATCTAAAATGTCACACTCCTACTGTACTGATGAGTACACATAATATTATGAACAAACCAAAAGCATAAACCTGATGAATAGTATCATTCATTCATTTCATCTAAGATTTGATGCATCAATTATATTTGGTTCATGACTAATGGGTGAGTGGAAAAAAAGGTTAAAGGCTTGCCGCAAACTGCTGTATATTCTGGGACACTATTGATTATAGTTTTGTATAGGGCCTCAGTGAAGCACTGAAATCTGTGTATTTACCTTCTGGCAATAACTGAGTTCTCCTTCCATTGTATTGGTGCACAATGTCGCATTTAAAAAGTCTTGAATATCTCCATATTAATTTTGTATTTATGGATGATTTGAAAGAAGTGAAGTTTTACAGTTTGCGAAACACCTTTACCATTTCTGAGCATCACGTTTGATTTTAAAAACAGCACAATCTTCCAGCGGCTCAGATAGTGAAATCAGAGCGTTTAAAGTGCGGGGCTCCAGTGTCTGACTGACTGGTGTTGCTGGGAAGCGCTTAAAAGCCTTTATGGGATGGATGTAGAGAGGCAGCAGAACACCTGCATGCTGAACTGTCTCTGCTCTCTGGCTCACACATGCCCTAATGCTGGACTCATCTCGACACTCAAACTCTCCAGACTCAAACTCCTGCTTAGAGAGGAGGAAGCATTAGACAAGCAGATCATTACTGAAATCTGTATTTATTTGAAAGCCAAATACATTCATGCAGTGCATCCCAGAACAAAATAGGTTTGGGAGAAAACTGAATATGTGCGGTTACAGTATAATCAATGGTTAAATGTTTTGTTAGGTAAACTAAACTGTGATTGTGGTGACATCTATTTGACATGTTTTTCGAATAAAATGTAGCATGAGTTAGCCTTATAACCTTAGACTACGTTAAATAAAACACATTTTTAAGGGATTTATTGGATGGAAACAGTCCTTTAAGTTAATAACCACACATAGTGTTCCTGTGGCTCAGAGCATTTCGTTAGCAGCGTAAAGGTTGTGGGTTCGATTCCCAGAGAACACACATACTGACAAAAAATGTATAGCCTGAATGTACTGTAAGTCGCTTTGGATAAAAGCGTCTAATAAATATAAATTTCACTTTTGAGAAATTAAAATAGAAGAGCAGTCAAATTTTGTTTTTAAATTAAATTAATGAATCAAATGGTAAATAAAAACATGAATCAATCATACTAATAATTGCTGGAAAAGCCGAACATAAATGATGTTGGTAGTCAAAACAACTGAATAAACATTACAAAAAGTGGTTTCTTGGTTTATTTTCCTATCATGGAACATATGCAAACAGGTCAGCATGGGCATAGAAATAACATTACATCCTTAGTCCATGCAAATAGCGTGAGGTGCTGATTTAGCAAGATTATTAATTACAATCCTCGATTGATGCAAAATCAGCTGTTCAAGATAAATTCAAATCAAAATACATTTGTAAGTTACATTTATATTTTGAGTCAGCACAATTCGCCTGTCTAAAATCTCCTTTGCTGTTGAAAGAATCACGGAGTCATGTAAAAGATCCACTAAAGCAATTTGAGCATCTGTTTTAGGACACAATGTGCAAAAACAATCTTCTTTCTTGTTTAGGTTTAGTTTGATCACTTCCACATCAAGCCGCAGTCATGGATGAGATGGACTTGCCCCAGATGCAGAAGGAGGTAGAAAGCCTCAAGTACCAGCTGGCCTTCAAACGGGAGAAATCCTCAAAGACAGTGACCGAGTGAGTGTGCTCTCTTTTGTTCTTCACACTCTGATAGTCTCTGTTCCAACCCATATATTTTCGCCGTCGCCCCATATCACAACAGAAAAGATCATGACTTCTTCTACCCTCCTTCTATTTTGGTTGATTTTCATCACATAATAAAGTACAGAGAAACCTAACAGGAAGTTATTGAACATCACCCATGTTTTCTGTCCTTTTATTACACAAATACTTGATTGTAACTGGTCAAAATGGCATTGACCAGTCAATGTTTTCTTATAATGACTTCTAAAATATACATTTAGTGGTTATTTTGACAATATTTTTGTTTTATGTTCATTTCTCATATTAGTCTGTGACCTCTCTCTTTGCATACTTATGCAAGTTAAGACTGTAGATAATTGGAGCAGTTTTGTGACACTTTGCTGTGGGTAAAAACTGCACTTTAAAAGGGTTTCAGAAATATTTCAGTATAAACTACAGTGCAAAGGTCTGGGGGTCAATAAGATTTTTTATTCCTAAAAAAGTATCTTATTATCCCCAAAGCTGCATTTATTTGTTAAAAATATACAAATATTGTCAAATAGAATTAGAATTTAAATCTTCTATTTTAACATATTTTAAAGTGTAATTTATTCTTATGATGGCAAATCTGAATATTCAGCAGTCATTACTTCAGTTTTCAGTGTCACATGATCCTTCAGAAATCATTTTATTTATACTGAATTGCATACTTGCAAAGAAATCTGTCTAATTATTTTCAATTTTGCAAACAGTTGCTTAATATATTTTGTAGAAACTGTAATGGATTGGAAAAAGAACAGCATTTATTTGAGATCTTGTTTAAAATGTAAAAAGGTCTTTAATGTCAAATTTGAATTTGAGTATTGTATATGTTGAACATAAAACCTCAATGATATATATTAATATTGTTGGTTATCTTTCCCACTTTTTTGTTGTAATGTTGTAATGGATTATTTTGAACAGAAGCTTTAAGCTAATGTAAGTACTGGAGGTAAATATAATTAATACAAGTAAATAATGAATTTAATAATAATAAAATAAATTGAATTAGTATTTGTTGTCTCTCTATTTATTAATTTGGTAAATAGTCGTCTAATATGCTAAATAAAATTGCTGTTGGCCTAACTTATCCGTTCACACCTCATAGTTCCTGTTGTGGAGAGTAATCAGTTTTGTCAGTGGAACTGTTTCCTGATCGAATAACCCTTATGCCACCATGAACTCACTGCAGTTATTTCTGAATTTTCAGGTTCAGCTCATGTCACAAATTAGGCTGCCCAGAGGCCAGGTCCTCTTGGTGATTGTTCAGGACAAAGCTAATGCACTCAGATCTCTGGTGCTTTACTCTCCAATTTGAGAGCAAGTGTGTCCTCCTAGTCACACCCGCCACTGTCACATTACAGTGACATCTCATTTCCCTGCGTCCCAGGGCTCTCTTCCTGAAATATTCACAATGGTAATTTCTCTGTTACAAATTACCTTTTACCGGCCAGTAGTGAACAGCCAGCATAGTGGTTCCTTCAGTGTTATTGTGCAGTTTAGCTGAACAAGCAGTTGTGGAGACATAATGTTGTATCATGATGACTTAATTGCATCTGGGTTTGGATGGAGTCTAGCATGAGTCTAAGAATATCACTCTCATCTTTGCCACACCATTTCTATTAATCGCCCATGATGGATAGTGCTTCAGCAAAGAGTTACGTTAATTAACACCCTCATTTATCATTTGTTCAACATGGGTGTGATCTTGCATGGCCCCGATTCCTCAACACACAGCATCTGTGTTCAAAGACACACGCATCCAGAGCAAATCTTTGCTCTATTTACTCCTAAATAGTACTAATTTTTGCACCAAATGGGAAGTTTGTTACTGTAAACAGATTACGCAGTTAGCATTGTGTCCCATACTGATGAGGAAACTTTCTTCCTCTCCTCAGTCTGGTGAAGTGGATCGACGAGTGTGTGCCTGAGGACCCTTTCCTGAATCCTGAACTGATGAAGAACAATCCATGGGTGGAGAAGGGCAAGTGTGTGCTTCTATAAAAGAGTAGAAGCAGCGGTCGCCCCAGCCCTCCTCTGTCTGACAGGATCACACGGCGCTTGCTCTCTGATTCATTCCCTTACCATGAATGTACAGCAGTTTAGCATCCACTGCACAACAAAACACACACTCGCACACACATTAGCTCTATATAGTCACTTGCAGAATTTGAAACTTTGACATGCATTACTATTATATATAACCATCAATATATCTTTATATGCACTTAGTGGAATTTCTCTTGCCTACTCGACTTTAGTGTTGTCGCCGCTGCTTGCACGCTTGATCTTGCGTTCAAGCATGTAGTATCGACATCGAAAAGCTAGAAAAGGCCTGCTTTAGACAACATACCGCATGACAGAGGCGAAAAGAAACGGCAAAAGAATGCCTCAAAAAGGAGAAGGCAGCAAACCTGTGAGTTTCCCTCTGTTACGCTGCATGTTCAGTTCTCCTGCAGGCCCGTGCACTATTTACACCACACTCTACACTCTCACTTACAGACCATTTTAAAACATGTACAGATCGTTTTAATTTATTAACTTATTTATAAGCATTAATTTATTTATTTATGGTTTGATTCACAACTGAAGCTGTCGGCGCCGACTGCTTTAGAAGCTACAATGGACCTGCTGTTGTTCAACTGCACCCTTCCTTCCTTGAAAGCTAAAGGATAAATAAAAAAACGCATCTTGCCAGGTCACCATCGAATACTGCCTTGTACACAATTTCCTTAAAAAGAATGTATGTGTGTTGTGAGGGACTAGTAAACCATCAGCACCCTTAAGCATTGAATGGATATGCAAACGGAGAGGTTGTGCACTGGCCAAGGCTTTTTTTCTTAGATTAATAGCTCAATCTGCACTTATGGCAAGGATGTGGGGTTCATTTATGACTTTTGATTTGTTCATGTTTTTATATATTAAAACAGTAGAAACCTGTCTAATTATCTAGAATTGTGTTACATATGAGAATGCTTTGAGAAAATATGCATACGATCAAGTACTAGTTTAATAAAAAGCAATAAGTGATTACATTTTTTATTGAATGTTTTACAAAACATCTTATTGAATAAAGTAGAGGATTTTTAGACAGCTTTAATGTCATTTGTGTGTTTCAGTTGGGTGTCATGGGATTGTCAAGTTTCTGTTTGCTCAATAACAATTACTGATTACAGTAATAATATAGCACATTCATTTAGTTTTAGAATGTACTAATATAATAATCAATTATGATTTAAAAAAAAATATATGAATCATGCTTCTTAACCCCATTATGGAGTCCTGCACATGACTTGCAGGGGAAATAAAAACAGTATTGTTGCCATAAATTAAGATTTGTTCTCATTAATTTGTAAAAAACAAAAAATCACCACTTTGTACTAATTTGTTCCCTCATTTTAGTTAAATCGTACCATGATTAAAACCAGTAACAAATGACTACACCATGGCCACAGTTTCACCAAATTGAGGGAACAAATGAATAAATCATGGCCACAAATTAATAAGTTGTGGAAGCAAATTCTTCATTTGTGGCCACAATATCTATTTTTCTGCAAGCAGCCATATGCAGGGTTCAGTACTGCTGTACCTAATGTTCACAATAAGAGTTTTTCTTACTGTAAGAGCCATACAAACTTGAATATGGGAAGTAAAACAGCTTTAGACAACTGAATGGTTTCAAGGTTTAGAGGTGAACTGCTGTTAACTTTACACAGTGTCTTAGAAACACAACACTCATGGCTTGAGATGCTGAAAAACAGCAGGACTGCACAACAGCTGCATGTATACACAGACCAACAATGAAGAAAATCAGACATTAAATAAGAATGCTTCTCATGTGAATGGCCCCCAAGTTTGGAACAGCTTGACAGACTCGATTCAACGACTACTGTTGACTATAAGCAGGTCATAGGATTATCTTCTATGATATTTAAATAAAACAATAGATTGACTTCTAAAACTACTTTTTGTGTTTATTTAGTGCTTTCATCACATGTAATCTAATGTCATCAAAAGATCTTCATTTGGGGGCTTTTCTCAACATTTATTCATTTAGTAGATGCTTTTATCAAAGGCAACTTACAAATGAGGAATACAAGCAATTCTTAGATTTTTTTTTCATCCTACTGAGAAAGACAGCTGTCTTTTAACAGATCTGGTATCTCTTTTGTAAAAGTAAGTCATAACACAGCTTTGGTGCAACAAGGCCACTAGTACAATGAGCACAGTCTGTCATTTTTTCATCCGCATTCCCAAATCACTGCAAAAAGCATTACACACTCATTATCAGCTAAATAATGGAACACATGAGGGTCTTTTTATCCCAACTAAGAGAATCTGCATTTTTTCCCACTAAGGGAATAATTTAGCTCTTCTTTTCACACACTTTGACTTCACTCTGTCCAGACCTATCCGTGTATGGCAAGTGAAATCCCAGCAGGCATTATAACCAAAGCCAATGCATCTTTATGCACTTAACAGACGTGCATATCGGACCATACAGCAGTCACCCTTTTACCAAACGAAGATGCTATGGGTGGTTCTGGGGACCATGAGACTAATGCAGTGGATAATGGCTCACTCTCTAAGATTAGGATTGGTAATCCTGATGCCCATAGCCACACATTCACATGATTGCTCTCTACGCCGGTTGAACTCGCAGCAGATGACACTCTAATCTGTCCAAAATAATCCACTCTCCCAGCCCCGCCACAAATCTCCATTTCTAAATATATATGGGATCACATGGACCAATAGTCTGCTTAAATGTACACATTCGGTGGTAACGTGCTACTTCTGACCAAGTCTGACACAATGACTGTGAATCTGCATATATGGCAAAGCTTAATGCCTCTTTAATCTAAATATTAAATGCATGCATTTGAACCTTGGATCTGGATCTGAAATGGGGATTTATGCTAAGAAGGGCATATGGACTACAGATGGACATATCACAGGAGAGAATAAATGATGGGTTCTGGCTTGTAAAACAACTTGCTGCTCTAAACACTCTTGCTGTTCTCCTTTGAGAATCTAAAAAGATGTGTTGTGAGAAGAGAACAATCTCAGAGTGTAAAAGTGTGATCCAGACAGTATTTTAACATCACACATAGGTCCGGTTCAAACGAGGATAGTGGTCACCAGGGTTTGTGATCATTTAAACATACTTAGTGTCAAATTTATGAATATACTTTTATTTTTAACCACAGGTCAGTGCTAATCTAACCTTTTAGCTCATGCATGACAGTCTTAAGAACATGATGAACTAAATATGACTGAATTAGGCAAAGTATGTATGTCAAGTCCATTATCAATGCAAATCAAACTTCCCTTTTTCTAAGTCATTAGTAGATGTTTACATATTAATCATTATCCTCAAAAACATTTAGTAAATTATTTTATGTGCATGTGCATGTGTGTGTGTGTATACATTGTATATACTGTAGTGTGTGTGTGTGTGTGTGTGTGTGTGTGTGTGTGTGTGTGTGTGTGTGTGTGTGTGTTGCATATATTGTATTTTCATACAAATAAATATTGGGGAGTTGCACATTTTTTATTTTAATAAGCAGCATGTTTTTTTAAAAGAAATAATAATAAATGGCTATGCAAGAATACTGTATTTGATTAGATTGTCTTTTCAAGAATTGTATTCTTACAATTAATTATAAGCTATATAGCTTTTCTTATAATCAAGCTTTTTTTCTTCATTATAATATCAGGGCAGCTGTCACGGTGTGCCATTTTTTACATTGTCCCTAATAAAATTGATATAAAATACATTTTAATAAAAAAAAAACATCATAGATAAGAGGTTTAATCATATAATTGTATGAATAAACTGTTTAATTTTTATTGGAGAAGACCATTTTATTTTTTTAAGTAAAACAAATAACTGTAAGCAAAAGATATAGACTTTAAAGTCACTGGTCTGCTTGTATAGGCAACACCATCTCAAACAGCATTAACATGATTTCCAGGGCCATCTGTACTTCAGGCTCCATGAGGAGTTCATTTAAGAGTAGGTCTCAGAAGTGTTCATTCTGGTATCGGGGTTGAGATGGACAACAGCAATGAGCAATTAGGCTTCCTGAGACTTAATATATGTAAAGTAGAGTGTATGCATGCAGTGTGTGGCCATTTATGAGCCATTTTTGTCACTGCAGTGTGGCTCTTGTCCCCAGGCAAAGGCAACTGATCCAGTTCTGTCAGTGCACTCTTATATCGTCAACCTACACGTATAGTTTAGTGCTGTCGAACAGCTGCATGCTTCATTCCATTTGCCTGAGCGCCCAGGGAGACGGGTCAAGCCGAGGCCATGCTTCATTTCCTCAAATGAGGACAGTGCAAAGATTCTGGAGACGCCCATTCCTTCTCTCTTCCCTCTAAACTCTTGCGCCCTGAGCTAATTGGAATCGGCTGAGTGTAAATTGAATGAGTGGAGATGTGTGTTGGGATTGTGATCTTTGGCCCACTTTTGGCACATGTGCAAACGTGCTCTAAGAGGGAGATGTATGGTGCTAATGCTGCAAACGGTGGTCTGATCGCACACTGAACCTGAGTGAGAGGTTCCTTCCCAAGGTACGTGTCCTCGCAGTTCAGAATCAGCCATTTTACAAGGCAAACAAAAACAATCTCGAGCACGGCTGCCCATTATTCCACTGTGGTGTTATTACATGGCTGAGTTAACCCCAGTGGGCCTGCTGTGTTTGCACAACGATCTGGCTGAACTGCCCAAGAGGGACTTCCACTCAGTGTTTTACGTGGCCATATCTCTCAGGCTACCGACATGAAAACACATAGAGTGTGAGTCTTTTGTTAATAAGCAAAAAGCAGCATCCTTCTAAGTAATGCATGAATGCTGTCACTGCCATCCCTCCTTCAGACAACAGGCAGTGACAGGAAGTATGTGCTGTGACGTGCCTGTCTGCCCCAGCGGTCCCTCTTTAGGAGATTAAAGCCCCGAGCTGACAGCTCTTTAATCTCTGGTGCTTTGTTAGCAGACCATGTGGTGTAGAAGCAGCAGTGCCTTATGGGGAATAGGTCTGGGACGAAGTCATCCACAACATTTCACATCATCAGCAGCTGTGATAGAGGTAAAATCATCAAATGTTGCCATAAATATTAATCGCTAAACTCACAGATTCAAAAAAAAAAGCATTTTCAGGGACCTAAAATATGCATCTTCTTGAATATTGTTTTGCCAAGGTCAAAATTTTAAGCATGTTGCACAGTCCACGGGACATTCCAAACCGTGCACATCATCCATGTGCCCGCTAAGACTGACGGCAGCTGTATATGCTGTATGTCTTACTGTGGAAAAATACTGACTCACTCTAACTGACTGTGTGACATAAAGAGAGGGAGTAGCACTCATGGAATTCCATGGCAACACGCTGACCGAGAGACGACAAGATTCTAGAAATATTCCAAAAGAAGAAATACAGGGTACATGCTTTAAGACCACAGTCTTCCTTTTATAGCGCTCGCCTGTGTGCTCGGAACAGTGGGAGATTTGCCAGTGCACTGATGTTTATGGCAAGATAATAATACTGCATTCTTTGATTCTGTGTTGTTCTCTTGCAAGATACTCTCTCAAAAACATTCAAATTAATTTGCAGTTGGGTTTAAAATGCTGTGAAGAAGAGCATACAAATGGTTGTGGATTATTAATACATCGAAGAGGAAATATTGTGCAGACAGTGCAGACTGAATGCACAGCTGAAATAAATATTTAGTGGGGACGTTTTGAATGCACACTTAAGAAAATAACACCCACAGTGCAAAAACTTACAAAACACAGAATTACACAAACCATCAGATTAGAGCAGGATCCGAAGTTTGCAAGCTGGGACCCCCGTTATTCTAAATATAGTTTGAACTACACTCCCAGGAAAAAAAGGTACAAACACTGTCACTGGGGCGGTACCTTTTCAAAGGTACACCTCTGTAACTTAAAGCGGTACCTTTTCAAAGGTACACCTCTGTAACTTAAAGGGTTAATCCACCCCAAAATGAACATTTTGTCATGAATCACTTTACCCCCATGTCGTTCCAAACCCATAAAAGCTTTGTTCGTCTTCAGAACACAATTTAAGATATTTTAGATGTAAACCGGGAGGCTTGTGACTGTCCCATTGACTGCCAAGCAATTAACACAGTCAAGTCCCAGAAAGCCCTTACCAAAAAGCATACTTAAGTAAAGTTCAAGTATATTTTTAAGTATACTCTATGTAGCAAGTATACAAATATCAGTGTACTTGTAGTGTACTCGTAAGTGTACTATTTAAATACTCCTTGGGACTAAATTGGCCCACTTTCTAGTATATAAAAGTATAAGTTTACTTTAAGTATAACAGTAGTAAATTTTGAGTACACAACTAGTTTACATCAATGTTGTTAGCTTGTACTGAACTTAGGTATACTGATAGTTTACTAATTAAATACTTGTAGTAGCATTTTTAGAACACTTTGAAGTACAGTCTCTTTTTGAAGTACAGTCTTTTTTAAACAAGTAGTTTTAAAAAAACTTACTCGTACGTTTTCTTTAAAGTGAACTTTACATCATACTTTAAGTATACTAATGTGTACCTATTTAGGTATTATTTTGTTTTATGAATATCTGAACATACAAAACATCAAAAGAAGTACAGGGTATCTGCTTGTAAACAAAAACATTTTATTCTAGCTTCATGCATTCCTTTTTAAATAAAGAAATAAAAAACATTTTGAACAAAAAGCTGATATGAATTGGATTCAGAATGATAATCAAAACGTGGATGGAGTCGATCAACACCCCAAAGCTTATTACCTCTTCATTGGTGACATTGTATTCCATAACGTTACAGTGTTAATGCTGTTTTATGTCTGATGATCGTGTTAGATTACATGTGGAAGCATCTGTTGTTTCGGTTTCTTCTTCACTTGAGGTTTTTGGAAATTCTGTACAGAAGATGTGTACTAGTGTACTATAACAAAAACACAGATTCTCTGAGGGCAAGTATACTTCACTGTATAAGTCAAGTATAAGTCAAGTAAACTTAAGTATACTTAAATGTTATTTTAAGCATATTTCTGAGAAGTACATGAAGCCCATTTCTGAGAAGCACATAAAAAGTAGACTAAAAGTATACTTTCCTATTGTTTAGTTCAAAAGTATAGCCTACTAATAGCACACTTGAATAAACTTATTTTCATAAGGAGTATGAAAGACATCGTAAATCTGCCATCAGTGATTCAACCGTAACGTTATGAAGCTAGAATACGAATATGTTTTGTACGAAAAAAAAAACAACTTTATTCAACAGTTCGTCTCCTCTGTGTCAGCATAGCGCCATTTTGGAGAATATTCGCTGGATGCAAACTACGTACGTTGTTCTGTGTCAGCCGCACCACATGGATATGCTGTTTTCGTTCAAATCAAAGCGTAAATAAACGTAAAAGACGTATCCGTGGGCTGTGGCTGACACAGAACAGCGTACGAAAAGAATTCTCGTTGGCCTTGACAGTGTTATTTACTTTGCAGTCAATGGGACAGTCACAAGCCTCCACATCCAAAATAACTTAAATTGTGTTTATGGGTTTGGAACGACATGGGGGTAAGTGATTAATGACAACATTTTCATTTTGGGGTGGATTAACCCTTTACGTGGACAATATTGGTACCTTAAAGTTACATATTATTATCTAAAGTTTGAACCTTTTTTTCTGAGAGTGAAAAATACAGTAACAAAGTGATATTGTAAAATACTATTACAATTTAAAATAACATTTTATTTTTAATATATTTTCGAGATGGCATAATTTTCAGCATCATTACTCCAGTCTTCAGTGTCACATGATCCTTCAGAAATCAATATGCTGATTTGCTGCTTAAGAAATAATTTGATGAATAGAAAGTTCATCAGCATTTATTTGAAATATACTCACTCTAAATAATGCTGGGTTGAAAACAACCCAATCGCTGGGTTTGTCCATATTTAACCCAGCATTTTTAAGAGTGTAACAATGTAAGTCTTTACTGTCACTTTTGAACAGTTTAATGCATCCTTGCTGAATAAAACTATTACATATCAGTTCATATATAAATAATATCAATACACGTCAATTCCATATCAAATATTTCCCTTAAAAGCTACTTTCTGACACTGCGTGAGAGTTATAACATCAGACACATAGATTTCTTTCCCCACCTAACCTGGTGAGATTAACGGTGCCCATAATGACACTTTTCTTTGTCAGTTTTGCTCTCTCTTGCTCCGTCCCTTAGGTCTAATTAACCAGCTCAGGCTCAGTAAAGCGCAGTCAGCCAATTCAAAGGCATTAACAATTCATGGACAGGCATCACAGAAATAACCAGACCTTCTCTTTCCATTTGCCTCTGGAAGGGGGAGGGTTGGTCTGCGAGGTCCCTGGTAGAGAGCGATGTAGGTCCATCATGTAATCGGTTCGCTCTCTCCTCCGGTAAAGCATCCTTTTGCTTGATCCCATGAGGTTGCACATGCTGGAGCACTTTTATGAAACTGGAACCCTACCATAGAGATTGAATGATGCGCAGTGAGATAGAGTTCCTTCTGCACCATCAACATCTTTAGGAGTCAATAGAGATCCTAGTTACTTTTGCTATAGTAGCAAACACATTTTAAAGTGGTAGTTCATCCAAAAATGAAAATTCTGTCATCAATTTACTCACCCTCATGTTGTTGCAAGACAATTATGAATGTCTAAGAAAGTCATATATGTTAAGTCATATAAAGACATTGATGATGACATAAATGATGATTCATTTTTGGTTGAACTATTTTGCTTTTAGCTAATTGTAAAAACACAAACCCAATCCAACATAACATAATATATATTAGTATATAAAATATACTAAAATGTAAATGAGCCCAATCATTTATAATATGTGACCCTGGACCACAAAACCAGTCTCAAGTAGCACGGGTATTATATTTGTAGCAATAACCAACAATACATTGTGTGGGTCAAAATTATAAATTTTCTTTTACACCAAAAATCATTAGGATGTTAAGTAAAATAATGTTGCATGAAGATATTTTGTAAATTTTATTCCGTAAATATATAAAAACGTAATTTTTGATTAGTAATATGCATTGCTGAGAACTTAATTTGGACAACTTTAAAGGCGATTTTCTCAGTATTTCGATTTTTTGCACCCTCAGATTCCAGGTTTTCAAATAGTTGTATCTCGGCCAAATATTGTCCGATCCTAACAATCCATAAATCAATGGAAAGCTTATTTATTCAGCTTTTATGTAGCATGTGATGTATACATCTCAGTAACAAAAACTGACCCTTATGCCTGGTTTTGTGGTCCAGGGTCACATATGAGCTGTTTATTATAAACACATTGATTTCTGATAGCTCATGTCAAAGAAAACATATATTTTTCACACAAACAAATAAGGAGGTCTGCATTTGCTGCAAGGTTTTTGCCTCAACGTTTGGCATCTCCCAGTCCAGAGAAAGCTGCTCAATAAAACATTGCTGTAAAACTTTAATGGCTCTGTCTTCGAGCATTAACCCACATGAACACACATTTAGGGCATCTTTTCTGCATAAGCCTTTGAAAACACCCACCACCCCACCTCCCCCTAAAATCACCAGAGAAGATTTAACAGTCATTTAGCAAATAGAGCTCCCCAGCCCAGATCAAAAAGCATTATATCTGTTCAAATAGTGTCATGGATGACTGTGTATTAACCCTTTTACATGACAGGTGGATGTGGTGTCTATATAAATCAATCTACCTCTTTGTATGAGGTTGTTGCTCTTAGCTACAGTAAACACATACAATGGTCTTCCTTGTATAATCATTTAAAATGAGAGTTTTGTATTTAAATATAGTTCACAATTTGTTACTTACCTCATGACATTCTATTCTAAGAATTTTCTTTCTTGGAAACCTCTTTTATTGTTGTATTTTTATATATATATATATAGGTCACGAGACACATGGGAACCAATGACGTTTAGCGTGAATTGTGTTAGGCGCCATTTTTGTAGTACATATAGCTGTTGTAGTCCATTTCAGAGCTTCAAGTGAGTAAAAAAATGGTAAAAGTATGGTAACAAGTTACATAGCGGAAGCATTTTTATTTTGGTTTAACTAATAATTTAAATATGAGATTAAACTGTTCCTTTAATTAGACACGTTCACAGGAATACATAGCATACAATTTGCTGAACATGTTTGTCCGTGTACACAAACAAGTGAGATTAGTGGACACTCCACATTCACTGCCAGAGTCAAAGACAGTGAGAGATTAAGCACTAATCTGATGATGGGGTGCTCCCGTCAAATACAGTAAAACTAAATAGATCTCCTCTTTATTGAAGGCTGTTGATTAAAACAGCTTACTTCACCATACAACAGCAGCATGATCCTAGAAATCCACTGAACGCTTGCTCCTATAATGTCTTAAGCACAGCCATTTACTAAGACACTCAAGTATTCGTATTCATTTATTAAACTGATAGTGGTTTAATAATTTTGAATAAAAATAAGGCTATGTTAAAAATTATCTTTTGTATACAGTTTTTATACTTTTAATGGCACATGACTGTAGTAGTGGTCTTAAAATCGCTAATACCTTATTTTTCTTATTCCTGTTTGACAATATCATGATATCAGCTCTATATGATTTTTCTCTCTCTCTCTCTCTCTCACACACACACACACACACACACACACACACACACTTACACGCTCACATGCATACATACGCTGGCTGCATAAGTCTTTGTTACATCACGGTGGAGGCTGCAGGATTCCAATAAAGTAGAAGTCTGCCCTCCATCGTCCTGTTCCCTGAACATATTCACAGATCACAGTCAGCGGCCACATCCAATTAAATGATGAAAGATGAAGCAACTCATTCTAGCAATGATATAAACACATCATTTGACTTAGAGCAATACAGAACTTTATTGGCTTAAATATTGCATAAATACGATCTTGTCATAAATATGAATCATTTACAAAGTTCATAGGGTTCAAAAAAACATTATATGCACTTTGCTGAATATTATGTATGAAATTCATCTACATTTTGTGGTAAAAGGGCAAATAAATCACACTCAAATCTCTTAAAAGAAGCATATATCTCATAAATTATGCATAAATCTCTTAAAAGTCTGAATGATTTGACAAAAAAATTACAGATCAGCCAATCACAATCATTCCTTTTACATGTACAACAATTAAAATGTTTCATTTTTTACTGGTTCACATCCAAATGCACCCACCTTCCTCGAGCTGAATAGATTATAGTTGTGCTGGTTTGATTGAGAATGGATTTTGAACAGAATATTTACAAGTTCTAATATCATAGTGATTCTTTCTGGCTGACACGATAAGCTGCAATGATGACTTCTGTATGACTAATTCCTCTCCCTCGGGCTGGACTGGAAACACAAGGTTGTCCTATGAGGCGAGAAATCTCAGAGCTGCACAGTCCTCCTCCAACTGTGGTAAAATATGATTCACCATTCATATCTCCAGAGCTGGATCTATTCTTGTAATCTTAGTCTTGTGCATAAAGCAAAAACTTAAAAGAAATGCTGGGGTCGCCTGAGTCGCCACATGACCATCTGATAAAGAAACGCTGCTTCACGGGTTTCAAGGTTCAGGTTACTGAAATGATGAGAAGGACATCATGAAAACAGCTGTGTCAGTCCTAGGTGGACGAATGCAAACCTCTGCTCAATCCTCTTTAGGAAGGAAGTCCTCGTTGGCGGTCTGGTTGGCGAGGGCCTGTTCCATCAGGGCTCTTTGCGTGATTGCAGGCAGGTAGAGGAACGCGTAGAGGAGCCCCAGTAGCAGAAGAGCGATGATCAGAGGAAGACCCCAATCTGTGGTCATGATTGGGTGTTCACAGCGGGCCTGGAAGAAAGAGCCCTGCATTGTGCCGGTAGCCGTCGGAGAGAGACAGATGAAAGTGTCCGCTGACCAGAGACTGTTTGGAAGTGTGTGTCTGTGTGCGTCCCTTTGGCAGGACACACCTGTCACTAGCCGCTCTGCTTGTCACCGAGACACAGCTGTCAATGTGACACTCCAGCCAGATGTCCCCAAATCAGGCCTGCCCTATGAGGGACATCCCAGACTGACAGCAGACACGGTGACCTACGTCAAAGACATGCAGAACTGATGGCGTCATAAGTAAACATCAAGCATAAAGTATGTTTCATCGTTAAGCACGTTTACCTGTGCATGATTGTTGACCTAAGTCACTCTCAAGGTGGCATATGGGTAACACAGAATACGGCGTAGAGCTGATTTAAAATGTTATGCAACGTTGTTTGGGCACATCACACTATGTTACTACTAATACCTGCATCCAGCACTTCCTCGTTACAGCAAATCACCTCCCAAATCTAGAATATGGATTATAGTGCTTGCATAACGTAATTACGTAATTCTTGGTAACATTTTATTAGACTAAATTGCCTGCACTTCTCGGATAGAATGGGATTAACTGTGGGATATTTTTACACATAAAAATCTGTCTTGTAGTGTCTTGTAGTGCATGGTTTAAAAAATAAAATAATGCCGTAAAGCCCTCATATATGATGCCCTTGTGAGAGACCCCCTTCCTAAAACATAAAGACAATAGTATATACATTGTTTATATTAATATAATAAAATAGAAGGACAGATGAACAGTGCAAAAAAATTATTGTTGTTGTTAATAATATGAATACTTACAATTTTGAATATAAATAATTTCATATTAGAAGATTTAGTTAGAAAAATAGGAATGGCTTTTCCTATTTATAGTATAATGTATACTATAATATTAATATCTAATAATAATACTAATAATATAAAAATGTCATTAATGTCAGAAGTTAACATATTAACTTTGACATCTCTAAAATATATATTTTTAAGAAATAACTTTATCTCTCCAAAAAAATATGTCTCGCCCAGTCTGAACACCCAGTTCTAGATGAACTGTTAGGTATAAGATGCACAATAGTTAAAATGTAAAAAAAAAGAAAAAATATAATTTAACTTACATTATATCATGAAGGTCTATACTTGAAAGGCCTGGTTATTTATCCAGTTCTCATATATTCAGTTCAAATGAGCACATCTTCATTTAGACTGCTGTGAAAAGCAGGAAAAGGACGGTAAGTGTGATGGTTACATGCATTCTGACTCAGAGAGGCTGTCTTAACCTCCACAGAGAAAGACCTCTCCCTCAGCGCCTGCAAAACCAGGCCACCTCACTGTAGAGCACCAAAGCAAGGACAGGACACACAGTGCTGGTGAAACCTCAAAGGTGTCCATTGTTTTTCAGACACAAAAGCATATTTCACATAATTGTCCCCTCTCTTTGTCTTTTCATGATTGAATCCGATTAATCATTTATTTGTTGTCAGATATAAAGATTACAGGAATGCTAAAACAGACAGACTCAGATTGGCGCTTAGAAGGTCTTTGATTTTTTATTATGTGTGAACAAGGCTATTAAGGGGAATATTTTGCAATTTGGGTGCTGTTAATCGCTTTGGATGAAGAACATGAACGTAATCATGTTGTGGTTGCATTTTGCATTTTTTTAAGTGCATAGGCCTATATATAATTGATAATTAAGAACTATGTTTTTTAGGTCAGAGTCAGGGTCATATTCTCAGTGCTCTATTAATAGAATGTGTACACCAAGGTGTAATATTATACAAACATGGGTAGCTGACATTTAAACATTTCAATTCAGAGCACACCAACATCATACCTATCAAACTAAACATGCAAAATAAACAAATAAATGCATTTGACACCTGAATTCCCTTTCACCACAACATTTTTCTAAATAATTTTTAGGATATCTAGTGTATTGTCATTCTATCTGTTCATTTATTCACAGCTAACCTCTGTATTGGTAATATATTTTATGAATAAATTAGTCAGATTAGTTGATTGTGTTGCTAAAAATAGGATTTTTTGTGTGTGTGAACAAGGAAACATATACCAGATGATACAGCAAATGAGCTCACAATTCATGTTTGAGCTATAACTAACATCTTAAGTATGCTACAAATACAACATTTGTTTATATACTACCATTCACAAGTTTGGGGTCAGTAAGGATGCATTCATTTAATCACAAGTGACAGAAAAGATGTTAATAATGTTACAAAAGATTTCTATTTCAAATAAATACTGTTCTTTTAAACTTTCTATTCATCTAAGAATAATAAAAATAATGACACAGTTTCCAGAAAAATATTAAACAGCACAAATGTTTTCAAGATTGATGATAAAAAGCAATGTTTCTCGAGCAGGAAATCGGCATATTATAATGATTTCTGAAGGATTATGTGACACTGAAGACTGGAGTAATGGCAGCTGAAAATACAGCTTTGCAACACTGGAATAAATTATATTTATATACAGTATATATATATATATATATTTTTTTAAATAGAAAACAGGAAATTTAGGTTGTAATATACACTCGCTGGCCACTTTATTAGGTACAGCTTGCTAGTACCGGGTTGGACCCCCTTTTGCCTTCAGAACTGCCTTAATTCTTTGTGGCATCGATTCAACAAGATGTTGGAAACATTCCTCAGAGATTTTGGTCCATATTGACATGATAGCATCACACAGTTGCTGCAGATTTGTCGGCTGCACATCCATGATGCTAATCTCCCGTTCCACCACATCCCAAAGGTGCTCTATTGGATTGAGATCTGGTGACTGTGGAGGCCACTTCAGTAAAGTGAACTCATTGTCATGTTCAAGAAACCAGTCTGAGATTATTTGATGTTTGTGATATGGTGCATTATCCTGCTGGAAGTAGCCATCAGAAGATGAGTACACTGTAGTCATAAAGGGATGGACATGGTCAGCAACAATACTCAGGTAGTCTGTGGTGTTTAAAGATGCTCAATTGGTACTAAGGACCCAAAGTGTGGCAAGAAAATATCCCCCACACCATTACACCACCACCATCAACCTGAACCGTTGAGACAAGGCAGGATGGATTCATGATTTCATGTTCTTTACGTCAAATTCTGACCCTACCATCTGAATATCGAAGCAGAAATCGACACTCATCAGACCAGACAACTGTTTTCCAATCTTCTATTGTCCAATTTTGGTGAGCCTGAGCAAATTGTAACCTCTGTTTCCTGTTCTTAGCTGACAGGAGTGGCATCCGGTGTGGTCTTCTGCTGCTGTAGCACATCTGCTTCAGGGTTCAACATGTTGTGCATTCAGAGATGTCATTCTGCATACCTTGGTTGTAACGAGTGTTTATTTGAGTTAATGTTGCCTTTCTATCATCTCTAACCAGTCTGCCCATTCTCCTCTGATCTCTGACAACAACAAGGCATTTGCATCCACACAACTGCCGCTCACTGGATATTTTCTCTTTTTCAGACCATTCTCTGTAAACCCTAGAGATGGTTGTGCGTGAAAATCCCAGTAGATCAGCAGTTTTTGAAATATTCAGACCAGCCCGTCTGGCATCAACAACCATTCCACGTTTTAAATCACTTAAATCCCCTTTCTTCCCCATTCTGATGCTCGGTTTGAACTTCAGCAAGTCGACTTCACCACATCTTGATGCCTAAATGCATTGAGTTGCTGCCATGTGATTGGCTGATTAGCAATTTGTGTTACCAAGCAATTGAAAAGGTGTACCTAATAAAGTGGCCAGTGAGTGTATATTTCACATCACAATATTGTAACAATAATATAACTGTTACTGTATTTACTGTAATTTTTGTATTTTGACAAAATGGAGCTTTGGTGAGAATAAGAATACACAGCATCTTGCCAACCATCTATTTCAAATGGCCATTATACCAAAGTAACTATATGACTCAATGCATTTGATTGAGTTGCAGGGAGGATGGCATTAGATAGCATTTTCCCAAAACAGGAAGCATTACATAACCACTCAGAGACAAAACCTACACACTCAACATCAGGAGATAAAGATATAACATTTAAAGGATAGAGAGAAAGGAGACAAGGTAACAGTTTTCCTCTTCTCTTTAAGCACAACCTGAACAAATCATCTCGACACACTCAATAGCTCTTCTCAACAGATAGATAGCGTGTCCATCGCCCACAGACATGGAGGCTGTATTATATAAAGCCCTCGTGAAACCCTGGCCACTGCAGTGATGACTATATGATGATGGCAAGACTCCACATATCTTATACTGTGCATTTACGCACGCACACACGCACACACACACACACACACACACACACACACACACACACACACACACAAAGTACCTAAAAGCACATTCTCTAGACACAGTGACCCCTGTACTATTTTTAGCTCAGCTAGTGGTGAGAACTTCACTGCTAAGAGAAGCATGATTCCGAAAAGTATGAAAATAGTTTGTTATTTAAAGAGCCCTGACAAACACTGTAGAGGCAGTAATCTCTGGACAAGACGGAATAAAATACCACATTTGGTGATGAAAACAGTGAAGTCTTGCTTATGTGAACAACAGTCATACAGCAGATATACAAGGAGTTAAAGGCACCTCCTCAATGCTTGGGGGCATATAAACAGTTTCTTGAGTTCAGATGCTGGATATATTTCCCTGATGTAAATCTATTGAAGACTCAAATGCAAGGCAAATCCTCCCACACAGATGCCAGCAGCCAATCATCAACACATTTCTCTGCCTGATCTAATAAAAATAGATTTTGCAGTTAACAGTTTCTGTTAAAGATACACTTAGGGCAACGGACCACGAGGAGGGATGTTGGTTGTAGGGGCACACAATGTAGCCTATAGCTGTGTATACAGTTGAATAACTAGTCAATACAATGTCAAAGTGACCTCAGCCATGATATTGTGATAACTGATCTGTGGGATTGTATAACTATAAGAGAATTTCAAGCTGGCAGATGTGGTCAGCGAGGGATTACAGGACCATCTTATACAACACTGCATTTGTTTGAGCACGTTTCAGTCAAGGTGAGCGGGCTGTGTATTGTTCCCAGCTCACGAGAAACAGAAATCGGCCTACTTGCTAGACTGGACTGGACAGAATTATGTGCTAAAAAATTAAACTACCAAATAATTGTATTTATTGGACTAATTAGTTCATAGTGCAAGCTAAATTAACAGCAACGTCACTTTAAGAGTAACTTAGCCTACTAACGTTACATTTAGTCTTTGTTTACAGTCATATGTTACTATAATTTATGGCGCATCTTTTTAGCTTTTAGGGAATTTGCATACTACACGCATATTAAACTTTAACATTATTTCGACGTAAACTGTTTTTTTTTCAGACGAAAAAACAACTCATCAGCAATATGGGTGAGATTTGAGCCCACGAGCGAAGAGCTCTCTGGATTAATGAAGCACTTTTCAAAATAATACAGGAGTTAACACTGTGAAACGATACAGTAGCGCCATCGTGCGGTTAAAGAGGGTTTAGCAGGTTACACAAACTTGCACGGAAAAAAATAACATGACTTCATGCATAACGTCACATCAAAATTGATTCGTAATACAGTCAAATCTAAAGCATAAAACGAATACACATTAAATTAAAAACTGAAATGGTAAATGAACGGAGACTTACTTTAGTGCAGTTCTATGGTTGTTGTTGTTGTCATGCATATATGTAAACATATTTTAAATATATTTTCCTTCAAATATTTGTGTATATGCAATGAAGTTATATAAAAAAATAATAAAAAAATGTTTCCTTGTCATCTTGTACTACGTTCTCAAGTGATGTCTTGGTACTAACCGGAAGCGGAAGTTGCGAGGGAGCGGTTGACAGCTGCTGGTCGTCTGGTCTGAAGTGGGTCGCAAGCAAAACAACAATAATTGTGCAGAGATGGAGCTGTGTGAAATATTATACAACAAAGCTGAATACATCGAGACGGTATGTTAATAATATCGATAATATGCGTCAGCTGAATCAAGCTAGTAATAAGTAATAGTAATGCTAGTGTGTCTCTACAAACAGAATGTGTATTATATTATAAACAAAATGATTCTCCAGCAAACATTTTCGTCTGTCATAACCTACTAGTCAGTAAACGTCTGTATCTTTTGCACACGGTGTTTATGAAATGCTCTCATCAGCTCAGAGCTGGACATCATGTGATGATAACGTTCACATTTGATTTCTCTACGTTAGGCATCAGGCAACAAAGTCAGCAGACAATCAGTTCTTTGTGGCAGTCAAAACATTGTTCTCAATGGAAAGGTGAGTTTATGTATGTATTTTGTCTTGTTATTTCCCCAGCTATGTGTTAACTGTGTTTAATGTTCTCTTGTTTCAGACTATTGTGATGAATGACTGTGTCATCAGAGGAGATCTCGCTAATGTCAGAGTCGGGCGCCACTGTGTCATCAAAAGCCGGAGTGTGATCAGACCTCCGTTCAAGAAATTCAGCAAAGGGTGAGCAGTGCTGCTGGTTTAATGTAAAACATCTGCTTTCTCACCGGATACTGTTTGTGTGATTTAACTTTTCTTGTGCTGTGTACTTCAGCGTGGCTTTCTTCCCCTTGCATATTGGGGATCATGTGTTCATAGAGGAGGACTGTGTTGTCAATGCTGCACAGATAGGATCATACGTCCACATTGGCAAGAACTGTGTAATCGTAAGTAGCTCCTTCATCTCTATCCTCCCAACATTTTTACCTGGCGGTGCTTAATTGCGATGCATGTTTTTTTTATTTAGGGTCGGCGGTGTGTCTTGAAGGACTGTTGTAAGATACTGGATAATACGGTCCTTCCCCCGGAGACGGTGGTTCCTCCGTTTACAGTATTCTCTGGCTGTCCAGGTTAGCACTTTCAGATATAGTATTTTATTTACTTTTGTATATTTTGTTGTAAAGTGTTTTTGAATATCATTCTGTATATATATAATATAAGCAGAGCCTAAGCTTTTTTTTCATATATATATATATATATTTCAGGTTTATTTTCAGGAGAACTCCCTGAATGTACACAGGAACAGATGATTGACGTTACCAAGAGTTACTACCAGAAATTCCTCCCTCTCAGCCAGATCTAGGACTGAACATTAGTTTGTGTTTTGTCTTGCTCCTTTCATTCTGGGACCAAAGGAACCAATGTGGACTAATATTCCCCAATCATCTCTTTAGCTCTAAGTTAGAGTTGGAAATCTCGGACAACAAAGAAACACCACTACCAGTTTTGTTCACAGTTGTATCCACTTGCAGTAAAAACCCCTTGCTATCATGGCTATGTTAACATAGAATATGAAATTATAATATGTGACTTGTACGCAGAACACCAATTTTAATGTCAGAATTTTTCTGTTAATGTTGCATATAATGTCAGTGTACATCGCAGTCCCATTGGCGTGGCTCAGAAAAATCTCACAACACAGGGATTAACTGTTAGACTGAAGGGCCTTTATTTATTCAACTTTACCATTTCTGCAACACTAACCATTTTCTGTTTGTATATACAGATTACAGATGGTAATAAAAGCTTTTTTTAAAAAAACAAAGTGTCTATTCTGACCCAATTCAAACAATCACGGTGTGTTTTTTTTTTTTTTTACCAAACAGCATGCTCCTTTTGTAAGGTGTAGTCACATTAGTGATATTTAGGTGGGCAAAAAAAGGATAATTTTCTATTGTTACTAGTGTAGCGACGTATGAAGCACAGCTCACACAAAGATCTCTTTCAAATCAAGCAGCTTTCTGTTGGTCAAAACAGTGAATCCATGTGTAAATCAGCATGAAGACTTTTTATCCTCTGCTGAAAATATTGATCGATCACGTGATTTTCTATTTAAATGGAGTTTGCCTGTAAACATTTGCTGAACAACAGTAGATGTCTTACAAATATTATCGAACAGCACAAGGAACAGGATGACATGCAAAAATACTCCGTAGATAGACTCATTCAACTACATACTTGAATTTAATTTGCTAAAGAAACAGTTTTAGTTTTTGAGGTAGCGATTGCTCAGTCTATTATGAAGCAATGTATTTCTATAAACATGCTTCAAATCAAGAAGACCTTTCATACTGTAACTAGCCTGTTTATGTAGCGGAAACAGGCAAGTCTTGGCCCCTTCTAGACTGCAACAAAACTGATCAAAACAAAAAAGTAATAATAAATCAGATAAAATATTTAAAATCTCTATTGCTTTAAAAGCACAAAGGCTAAAAGCATAGTCGTTACACATTCATACAATGAACAATACCAGTTGTAAACATGGCATACTTGCATTTGGAAGAGGTAAAGACACTTCATAAGGAGGATTTAAAAAAGTTAATTCCTTCAGCACTCTAATAACATGCTATACCTTCTTTTGATATTTTTGTTAAACTTAGGTATAATACTGTTCAGAGTCAGTAAGATTGTTTTTAATTAATTCTATTCAGCAATAAATTTATCTAATCAGTAATTAGTTACATTTTAAAATGTATTTAAATGGAAAACATTTCTTTAAAATTGTAAGAATATTTAACAACATTACTATTTTTACTGTATTTTGGATCATATAAAACAGGCTTGATAAGCAATTGACTTTCTTTAAAAAAATAAACTAAATCTTACCGACCCCAAACTTTTGAATGGTAGTGTAAATTGACAAAAGTGTGGGGGGTCTCTATAATGTACACTATGGCACATAGTGCTCTCATTCATACAAAGATCAGCCAAAACTCCTTTATGCCTTCTGTTCTTAGTGCTAGCTACCCACTACCATTTAAAGAAAAGTGTACTCTATAGAGCTGGGGACACTGCAGAGTAGCTTTAGTAATGTACTGGTAAAACAGCGTAAGGGTTCTTCAGTCCAGATTCCATTCACATAACCACTGCTGACACTGTGCCTGTTGCTCCTCACTCTCCACTGGGCTGCTCCTCCTGTGCTCTGGCTCTGGCTCTTCTTGGATTTCAGTTTGTGTTTTTTTCAAAATATTCTTCATTAGGTCCTCCAGAACATTCACACATCTTCGTGGTGCCCATTTGGAGTCGAGGGTGGGTACAAAGGGATCTGTGGCTGTGACATGGATGGGTTCATTCTCTAGTGGGATGTGCAAGAAGTAGGCGTGCAGCATCATGCGATACGGAGCATTGTCTGAGCGGAGACTGTACGTGTAGTCTCCCACTATGGGGTGACCAATGGCACTGCAGTGAACTCGGAGCTGGTGTGTCCGTCCTACAGGGTGTTTGATATTTAGACTTTTTCCATTTAACAGTGTGTTTCATCTATATTTAGTCTGTAGTCTTGTTGATGATACTGTACCTGTCAGAGGCTGCAGAAGCACTTTTGTGATTGGATCTCCGTCATATTCTCCATACTCTAAAACTGTCAGCTCTGTTTGGCAGGGCTTAGGATTCTCACAACCTACCACACAAATTATGAAATTGATGCATGAATGAATTTCTATTAGTTTCTGATAGTTCATCCAAAAATGAAAATGTATTCACCCTTAGGCTATACAAGATGTAAATGAGTTTGCTTCTTCATTGGAACAGAATTGGATAAAATGTAAAATAATATTATAATATATAATAGCATTAAATCACTTGATCCTCTGCAGTGAATGGGTGCCGTCAGAATGGGAGTCCAAACAGTAAGAAACAAATCTCTGATAACAACGTTTTCATCTACCAGCTAAAATATGATGCCTCTAGCCATAATAGTGCTTCCTCCAGTGGAAACAAAATGAATGTCTGAATCAGGAGAGAAATATACACAGACCAAGCACTGTTTACATGCAAAAACTGTCCAGAACAGTTGTAAACAAATATGTTGGTTGAATATTGACGTTGAGATCATACGTATTATGTTGAGAAATATTGACTTTTTCCACTGAAGGAAGCATTATTATGGATTATTTTGGCCAGAAGTGACTGTTTAAAGTTAAACTGCCTAAATAATGGATTTGTTGCATTTCACATAGCTTTTCACTTCACAAGACATTAATTGATGGGCTGGAGTGGTGTGGATTACTTGTAGATTATTGTGACTTTTTTATCAGCTGTTTGGACTCTCATTCTGATGGCACCCATTCACTGCAGATAATCCAATGGTGAGCAATTCATGTAATGCAAAAGTTTTCCAAATGGCCTGAGGGTGAGTAAATTGTCAGCAAATGTACATTTTTTGGGTGAACTATTTGTAACATTTGAGTTTAATTTACAGCAAAAGAGATTCTGACCTTCTGTTCCTTCAGTACACATCATATGGGTTTTGCCCTCTGTTGTGTTCTTGCCGATCGCAAAGTCCAGGGTCATTTTTTCCTCAGCCACAGTGCCACGGACCTGCACAGAAAATATAAATGGCCTATATTATTATGAAAAACATTTTATGCATCCAATGAATGTCTGAATGTTACAGTACCAGGGCGAGATAAGCTTTGGTAACAAGTCTGTCCTTAAAACAGCGGTACGCTTGTCCTGCTGCTGCCTTGTTCAGTGCTACACACAAAGCACCACTGGTAGAGAAATCCAGTTGATGGCAAAACCTGCAGAATATCAGAATACATATGAATAAACCACTGAAAAGATGCACGTGCGTCTTTAAATTATGATTTGTCTCAGCACATAGCAGAGTAATAGAAAACCTGAGAAAGAGACCTGAAGCCATAGTAGGTGCCAGGATCTGCAAGCTCTGGGAAGCGATGCTTCAGCTGACTCTGGACAGTCTGTTTCTCATACCACATCTTGCTGTCAATACGAATATCCCAGTGTTTGTTGACAACTACATAGTTTGCACTGTGGTACAAAACACACAAGTTCTCCAGGCTCGCAGGCTCCATGTCCCCCTTCTCGTGCCAAGCAAGACCAGTGTTATTCTGTGTGGCGCATCAAGAAGTTTTGTGACAGTATTTGAAACACATTTAAATAATATATAATGACTAGTAAAGACTGACCATTAGAGGAACAGTTGGCACATGGTCTTGTTACCGCTGTTCTTGTATTGTTATTGACCCCTGTTGTTGTGCAGCATGCTGGTTATGAATTATTTACATCCAGTTTTCTGTTTATCTTTCCTCTGCGCAGAGCAAACCTTCTCCTTTAGAGGAAGCATTACATCCCACGCATTTTATTCAATGGTCGTGCAATACGTTTTTACATTGATTGCTTTTCGTTTCTAGCTAACAGCGTAGATTAAATAAATTTACTTTGATAGACCATTCCTGTAAGATCCCATGCGTAACTGGCAGACATACTAGTTTCAAAATAAAAGCCTCATTATTTCAACTATTTTGCACGAGTATTCCATAATTAAATGATCTTATTCAATGTCTAATAATTAAATGGTCTAAAATTAAAAAGGAACCAGTTAAATATAACTTAAGAAATAATATATAAAATAAAAGAGTAAAATAGTCAATCGTTTCTCAAATTCAGATTTGTGAAATAGTCGTTATTTTGAGTCGAATCTTGTTTCTTTGATTCGGTTCCATTTCCGAGCCGATTCTTTAAAATGAACTGTTTGAAAGAACCGACTGGTGGAGTGAACCATTCCTTTGAGTCGGATCTTTTCAATCAATTTGATTCCTTCAGTTTTGAACGAACTGTTCAAAAGAATCGATTCGTCGAAAACAGCCGGACTTGCCCTGACAAAGTGCGCACGCGCATGTCAAACTTATGTCCAGTTTGTCGCAGTGAATTGTGGGATAGACATTCACAGACATGGCGTCCCGCGCGCTTGCATACTGTGTGCGCTCCGTCTCTCGCGCCGCTGCAAGGTTAAATCAAGGCAGCGTGCTCACCAGATCCGCCTGCGCGCCCCTCGCCTCAGACCAGCGACCGCTCTCTGTCCTGTCATGCAGCCAGCGGACGTGGTGGACTCAACCAGTGCGGGTGAGCTTTCTGCAGAGGGGATGTTTGTCTGTGTGGCCTACTAGTGCTGGATTACTCTGTGACCTACCTCTGTCTTTCCGACAAATCTAGTCGTGCATGACAGCTGGGAGCCCTACAAAGTTAAAGTTAGACTTACTGTGCAATCACAACATACATAATCCACATTAGTTATTACTGTTTTCAACGTGTGACCTGCAATACTTTAAATAGCTGATGATCAGTCAACTTAATAAAACGCTAATAGTTCATACATACGATGACTGTGTGAATCTTCGCGGTTTATGCTCTTTGCGTCTTCTATTGTAGCTATTATTAAAGTGATAGTTAACTTTTAAAGCAATTCTGTCATCGGGACGTCCCAAACCTGTTTAACTGAAGTCCTTCAGTGGAACAACAGATGTTGGGCTGAATCACAGCCACTTCATTTGACTGTATGGAAAAGATGCAACTGAAGTAAACACCTTTAATTTGCTACTGAGGGAAAATAACAATAAAAGACAATTTTGGCTGCATTATGTCTTAATTTGCTTAAAAACATGCTTGCCTAATTATCTTTCTTCTAATAAAGCTGGTATTGTGTGCAGTGAATATTGTTGGCTCTGGGATGAATTGCTTATGTTCTTCATCTGTAAGTCATTTTGGATAAAGCGTCTGCTAAGTGAATACATGTAAATGTTTGAATGTCTCCAGATTTCAGGCCCGTCTGTTCATCAGTGTCGGCACTACGGGGATCTTCCACCCCTCACTTTAGAGAACATCGAAGAGCGTGTCATGTATGTCCTTAAACTGTATGACAAGATCAATCCAGAGAAGGTGAGGGATACTTCACTTATCTCTGCACCGTAACATTACATAGCTCGTTTTGTATATGATAATCTCCAAATACTGAAATTTGAAGGACAATGATATGCAATTTCTGTGTTAACTGGAAACTTCATGCCTATCCACCATATTTCTTATACATTTCTTTGGTGTAACATGTTACAACAAGTTTCCATTATTTAATGCATTAACTACGATGAGCATTACATTTGTTACAGCATTTATTCATTTTTGTTAACCTTAATCAAAATACAAGATCATTTTTAGTTTGTGTTCACTCGGGTCCATTAAATTAACAAAGCGACTTTTTATTTTCATAATATATTAAGTATAAATGTTGAAATGAACTGATTAATAAATGCTTTAGAAGTACTTTTAGTGTAGTTTGTTAAATGTAGTTCGATGAGCTGCTTTGTTTGAGTTATTGTATAATACATACTCCTTTCATCGATCTCTGATACGTTTTTCCTTCTCAAGCTGCAAACATCGTCTCATTTCATGAAAGATCTGGGGCTGGACAGCTTGGACCAGGTGGAGATTATAATGGCTATGGAAGATGAGTTTGGTTAGTATGGGTTTGTTCCTGTGCCATTAAAGCATTTGATAACTGTGATATACCTTCTAAAAATTTCATTTGAATTGAGGCGCTCAAACACACTGTTCACTCCACAGGATTTGAGATCCCAGATGCAGAGGCCGAGAAGCTTATGAATCCTGCGGAGATCATACAGTTTATTGCAGATAAAAAAGACGTGTATGAATAGAAGCAAGCTATATGGTATGTGCATCCTGTCTTTTGAGCTAATGCTTAAAGGGGTCATATGTGATTTTAAGTTTTTCTTTCTCTTTGAAGTGTTACAAGCTGTTTGTGCGTAGATGAGATCCTCGAAGTAGCTTTGATATTCTTTATCAAATTTAAGACTCGGCCACACCCCCCTAAAACGGCTCAATCAAACACGCCCCCACATGTCTACGTCACCATGTGGAAATATCTGCGTAATGCCTCCCCAATGTTCACGCCTGGTTTCAGTAACCGCAGTAGTGTTGAAGCAGCCATGACCGGGAGACGCTGTGTGTTTCTAGGTGAAAGCAAAAGCACTTAATTTGGCCTTCCTAAAGTAGATGGAATCATTAAGATTACTTACAACAGAACAGAAATGCATTTAATGGACGAGTTTTGTGAACCTAGGAGAGGAAATAATTCTGACTTTGCTATGACAATCTGGCACTTCTGATTCAGTGACTGTATGTTTTGTTATCAGTATTTAAAAATTGGTATTTGTTGTTGACTGTTCAAATGCGGGGTTTTGCGCATCGTGTGTGTGTGTGTGTGTGTGTGTGTGTGTGTGTGTGTGTGTGAGAGAGCGGTAGACACGGTCACACAACCGCGGCTTGTGTGCAAACACATACGAGCTTCATCACTACCTCTGTCACGCAACTCTGTTCCCCTCTCAGGCTTGAACTGATGGTAAAACTAAGGACATTATTAACTGTCTTTACTTTAATTTTAAAAGCTGGGTGATGGAAAGGGGAATTACATTTCCGATGTGGCTTGTGGTGTTCGGCCAATCACAATGCACTGGGTCAGTTGGCCAATCAGAGCAGACTGTGCTTGTCGGAAGGAGGGACTTTGTAGAAAACGAAGCGTTTGAGAGAGGCGGGGCATAGAGGACCTACAATAATGTACAGTATTTGAAAAATGTGTTTTTTGAACATTAAAGCATGTCAACATATTCTGTTACACCAAATAATGATCTTTAAAAAAATGCATCATACGACCCCTTTAAGATTGTTGTTTATATTTGCATGCTTGGTAATGTTATCTTAGTCTCACATGTTTTATTTTTTGCAGGTACAGAGGATTGACTCCGTATTAAAAGATGTGGATCGGCTGCATCCACAGTGTCCAGTTTCTGTCATACCATTTTCTTCTGTCTCTTGCTTATGGGGTCATCTGCCTTGTTGTGTACTGTTGTATTTAATGAAAATGTCACTAAACTCTTGGGAACTTGAGCTGAAAATAAAGCCAAAACTAAGTGATTCTTTGGTTTGTCAGTGAAGTGATACTGCAACTTAAATTCAAGGTCACTGCATCCTTTCACCAGTTTAAAATAAGCAATTAAATTGTAGGACTATTTTAAAATGTGTGGAACTTTCAAAACCTCATTGGGCAGCCTGAAATGAGGCAAGTTTCCAAAACTTATTTGCTTGCTCACTAGATAGTTTCGACTGATTTGTGAACCAGTTTATTGCATAACTAAATTGAATCAATTATGTTTTCCATGACTGAAAGCACACACCTATTTTGGAAATTACACTGCGGATTTGAAGGTGTATTAGGTCATTTAGTATACCACTGGTCTTATTATATAATGGCATTAGCATGTGGCATCTCACAAAATGTAGTTTATAACGTTATAAAACTACCACATTTTAAAGTATGTCACCCATTAATTATTCTGCAATGACCAATAATGGCAAGACTTCTGAACTAAAGCAATTTTAATGATCCCACATTCATAGAGAATAAGACTTGTATAGCAACTGGAGTCTTTTTCATGTAAACAAATATTCTAAACCTCTTTTAAAAAGCACTGTTTTTGTATGTAGAAGTGCTCTGTACCATTAGGTACAATATTTGGTTATCAAAATTAGATTATTAAACATTTCCATAAACTATGATACTGAGCAAATTAGTTGTGTGTACTCCATGTAAATATTTTGTGATGAGATTCTTGGTAATTCACTTGAAGTATATAGATATATATATCTAAAAAAAACACCATTGCACACCATATCATGGTTAGGCTTTATTGCGGGTTGTACCCAAGTTATACAGCGTTGTATTCCGATATCAAGATCAGAACTTTACAAACAGTTATTATCAGTCTACAATTACAGCCAACAAAAGACCTAAAACTACTATTACCTCTACCTCGTTACATATGCACTTAAGGGTACTAAAATTGAAAACCAAGCAACAAAGAAAAAAAAAATTAAACAGCATTACAGGAAACATTCATCACTACACATTTGAGTATCTACCATGTATTACTAGACTAAACCTTGTGTCAATTGTTACCAATACAAATAAGGATTGTCCTTCAAAAAGTGCAGTTCCCCAAGTTCAAATTCTAAGACAACCCCAGGAAGACACTGAAAATAACTTCCTTCTCATTTAAGTTCTTATTGATGTTTATTTCTATTCATTTTCAAACAGTCTACCAAAGCAGTGTGCATATAGGTTACATGTGAGCAAACTATTTCTTGACAGACCACTAGAAGAAATGTTGGGAGTTGAGAATTTGCTATTCCACAGCCCGTTCTGTGTGGAGCGCTGTGAAAAAGGAAATGTTAATGCAACCCTTCATTTGCTACAACTGGCCATTTTTTCGTGACAAGTTAAAGAAATCTTTCAATCATGGCACATTACAGGAATCGTATTTTTAAATCCCACCGCTACCGCAGCCAGGAATTTAGTAAGCAAAGACACAGACATGGAAGCCTCACCCTACACTGCATAGACTCTCTTAGAATTTTTCCCATGGTGGGAGTTTCGATTTAAACTCTCGTTCATCCGTTTCTTGTGCTGGTTTTACTAAAGCTTTTCAGGTTTATAATGACATGACAGCAATACTCACAGTTTAAGTCAATTGCCTTAGCACATTGTTCAACAGTAGGAACCATTTAAAAAGACACGGGTATATATTTGCTCACAGGATGAATCAGAAAAGATTGACATTTTCAGTACAAAAGTAGAATGTCAGGCCAAGTCAGTTTTTCGTTTTACTCTACGTTCAACCTGGCTATAAAATTGGGGATTGTACATTGTTCATGAATATCCTCAAAACATCCATTTTGCAAGTGACATTTGAAGCATATGCATTGTCCAGCTTTTACAAAAGAAGAAATCCTTTTCCTCCCCCTGCTTGATAATTTGGCATGACAGTGAATTATCAAAATGTCTCAGCATGACAGTCCTGTTTAATACCAAAAGCTGCACATACATAAAACAAAATTGAGGAAAAGAGGGAGGGGACAAAAAAAAAATACTGGGCGTCAATGGCTTTTCCCTACGCTTCCGAAAGTAAAAAGCCACGAAGAACGGGGAAAATAGCAGGAAAGAACCCATTCAGAACCATTGGTAAAGCTCAGCGTAGCACTCCCAGAAAGGTCTAACTCTACCCCGGATGCATACGAACATGTAACTAAAGCACAAAAGATTGAGCGATCCACATCGAGGGAGTAAACGAAGTCACGGCAAAACCATCGGCGATACCTGCAATTATACGCCCCCTAAACAAGAGAATACTTGGGCTCCTGATGTGCAGGAATGGAGCAGGCCACTCAAGCACGCAGGCACAAACGCACGCTTTAAGAGTCTAGTCCATGTACACGAAGAATAAAACGACAAACAAAAGGCAATGTCCTCTGTCCATGCCGTTCAGTCTCCAAAAGCTACACTCTGCCTCCAGAACACAAATACAGTACAAGCTTATCTAGTTCACTATGTACACCAAGTGCAATTCCAAAAACTAATTTTCAGATTTCGTTGTGTAGTTTCTCTCCAATGCTCCACTTAAAATTTGTCCAACAAACAAAGATAAGCCAGGTCTGGAATTAAGTAAACAAATCCTTTGATTGTAGTATATTTGGTAAAGCAGTTACTTAAAATGGTTCGATACTGGCACGCAACCATAGAGGGTAATACTCAGGGTTTTGTACGTTGAGTCATTAAATATGGATAAGTTAACACACCACGCATGCAATTTCTACTTCTCAAATAAAACAAAATGGAGAAAAAACAGCTTAATCAAATATTAAGGTCCATGGCTTAGCCTAATGCTGACATCTTTCTCTCCCTCTTGAAGCGTCTCAGAAATTGTGCACCTAAATATAGTACGATAAAAGGTAAATAGTCAGTAAATCTACGTACATTATTTCAACTACCAGTAATAGATTACATTCACTTCAAATACAGCCTTCCTTGGCCACAAGTACAGAGGCAAGCCATTTTCAATGACAAGCCAGCTTTGAGGAAGGGGGAAAAAATGGGGGGGGGGACTCAGGAAAAAATTCTAACTCAATTAAATTAAATGAAAATAAAATGGTAATGAGCAGCCAAAACATTGATTTATTAATATTGTAAGGAACTTCAGATTAGCAACCAACTGTACACATTACAATCATTTTCTATTTGTAAACAGTTAAAAGCCACTTGACTTGTTGCATCTTCGGACACAATTTGAATCAAGGCAATGAAATGTGGACGACTTTTGCACTGTTAAAATAACCAAACAAGATTTTCTTAAACACCAGCTCTGGCGATGAGGGAAATATATATATATATATCAAACAATATATATGCAAATGACTGAAACATAAAACATTACTTCAGACAAAGAAAAAGCGATTCTGTAGGCCGAGTCATTGGCTACAGTATGCATAGTTACAGATTTCTGCTTTTTCTTATGACATTTGACAGTTAATTCGACAGTCACAAAGCAAAAAACAATGAGCCACTCAGTGGGAAGAAGGACTAGATAGTGATTCAGCAAACCATATCCACTCATTAATAAAAAGACAGCATATTCGAAAAGCAGTATGTAGAATGTCTCCAGCTTAAAGCAGTTATTTGGCAGAGAAAAACTTACAGAGCTATAAGTAGTTTCAGTGCTAAAAGTTGGATTTTCCTACAAGGAGTTTCTATTGGGGAAAACTGGCGATATTTCCTGAGAACCATGCTGGTTATTTAGCAGACAAGAGGAATAGATAAAATAACCAATGACATGGCCAAACACTGATCAGTATTCCCAGAGATAAAAGCTTTGTCTTCATCCTCAATTTATTTTTTAGCGTTTTTTTATAATTTTTTTTATTTTATATTTTTTGTAAGATTATTTTTTTAATTCTTTATGCTTTTTTTTTTTTTCTCCATTTAAAATAAAAGGAAGAATGACCATACTTTCCCCCTCAAAAAGTTTTGTAAACAAGAGGGCACAATGTGATGCCTCCAAATCAAAATTGAAAGCCTATTTTGAAAGTGCTGTTCCCCCTGGCTTGCAGGTCGGGTTTGCAAGTCACAGCTGTGGCTACAGTTTTTCAGACTGCAGAGCTAAATTCTTTAGTTTTAAAACAAAATTGGTGCAATACTTATTTCTGTAATATCATCAAATAATCCTAAGTCAGCATCTATATCTTGATCTCGAACTCCACAATACCACAATAAGGTAGGCGTACATCAAGGCATAGTAGCGCGCACATTTAAGAACATCCTTGAGTAAACAACTACACTGGAACTGTCGGCTCCCTCCATATTGCAGATTATACTGAGAAAAACCACATTCAGTGCAAAGTTAAAAAAGCTCAAACTCCAACATTGTCAGCAAACAAAATGCAAATAATAAAAACAAAACAAAAAGAATTGGAATTCAAATAAACATGATGAATGAACAGATGAGCTCAACTGAAGCTTTTTTCTGTATGAAGAGCACTACCTGGAAGTGTAAATACATCCTTTCACATTATAGAATTGGCCTGCATAATTCAAGTATTCAAACTGATATGTTTTGGGCTAAAACAAAGTGGACATATGTGCAGAAAAAAACGTAACTTGTTTCCACAGGGTGACCCCGTATTATTTTTTTTTCTTTTTGTAAGTGAAGAAAGTCTAACTAGTGCCATTTGATTTTTTTCATATATAATATATATGGTCATATGATTATGATTAACTATTTCCACATTGAGGTCACGGGTTTGTATGTTTTTTAGTTTTTTTTGTCTTTTTAGTTTTTTTAGTTAGAAGGTGAAAGATGCACTACATGGACTCCCCACCTCCCGTCAGGTGGTCAACAGGAAGGAAGGAGCTGATGGAGGAGGGACTGTTGATTCTCCCCCCCTCACCACCACTGGGACTGCCCCACAGGCTTGTGGAGTAATTGGGAACGCCCCAGAGAGACGAGCCGTGCAGGTCTCCGCTGCCAGCTCCTGACAGCCCGCTGCCGTTCCAGTGATTTGGATCAGTACGGTTTGGGAAGGGGTGAGAACCCTCGATGGATCCGATCCGGTTCTGAGAAGAGCCCAGCGTCTGCCAGCTGGGAGAGGCAGTCATTGACTGACCTTGTGCAAAGAAACGATTAATTTCCTCTTCACTAGCAAACTCTGCAAGAATAGTAGTGTTCCCTAAAACACACCTGAGGAGGAAGAACAGAACCTTCATCAGTATGGTGCCTCACTCAAATGTGAACTTCAGAATGGGGAAATCTGGAAACAGCTTTGCACATTATTTCAGGGTTTTGATCGGAATAGAAAGCAGGTTGATACACCATTCATTTAACAAGCATTAACAGATTTTTGTGAAATGATTCGGTCAAGACCCTTAAAGTAATCCCTAAGGATACTATTATATTAATATAACATAGGGGTGACCCAGAAAAGTTGACGATTCAATGCTTCGATAGGAGAAGCCTGATTAAACTCCCAATCTCACAGTCGAATATTCAAGGGGTGTTATGATTTTGGCAATATGTGGGTACTCAAATAGAACTACCGTTTTTTTCCCCCATAAGTGAATTTACAGCGTAGTAAATAATGCTGTAAAAAAGAATCTGAAAAGAAAGCTTTAAATAAATATTTTAATGTGCGTGAATAAATCCAACCCCCCCTAAAGAGTTAAGTTTCACTTTCCATAATCCGTGACCTACAGAGGAGGATCTTGGCGGCAGCGAGTTAAACCTTTAACAAGACTCAAACTGACAGGCAGAGTGAAAAACTGGATTTTTTTAGATCAGGTAGGGTACAAGTGATTTCAAAACATTTCAGCCGGTTTATATATCGTGTGTATAGTATTATTTATCTCATATAAGATGCATTTGGTTAAGTTGCAGTAAAGCGCTTCATTGTAGTAGCCTACATCTAATCAGCGCGAGCAGTACAAACAACAATGCAGAATATTAATAACTATAACTGGGACTGTTATAAATAAAATTATAACAAGAGCACTATTATAATAAAATGTTGTGAGTTTTTAGAGTTTAGTTGCCGAGTTTCTGTACGTTGTTGCATGAAGAACAAGTCCACAACAAGAGTTCAACTTCATTCAGAGCCGCACAGACACGTTCATGCAGTCGGGGCATTTTGTGCAGATAGCCTATAAGTCGTAATATTTGCATTATGTTGTATAAATAATGACGCGTACTCCATACGAGATAAATTATAAGTTAAATCCCATTGAAGTTAAAACCTGCTATCAAATACTGATCATCTTTAGCGCGCAGCTCAAAACAGAAATGCAGAACATTGATATATGTCATATACATAAAGTTATGAGAGCACTATTGTAAAAATATTGTGAATTCTTAGGGTTTCACTGACGTTTAATGTTAACTATCTTTTAATCAAAACATAAAATATTATTTTGTATCTGCGAAGCGTCCGTTACACATTTTCCCTGTGTGTTAACGTCAGTAATTATGACTGTCGAATGTCTGACTTGACTCTTGCATTTCCCCTCACCCCCAAACATGTGATTCGACTATAGGCAAGATTCGACTGAAAATCCTTAGTCGGAGACACCCCTAATAGAACGTTGAGTTATTCCAAACAAAACTCCTAATTAAAAATTGATCAGTGCATCCAGAATATTTGATTTCTAAGAACCTGAGTACATGATAAAACTGTATTTTGCATATTGCCCTAATGCATTGGTTCTCAAATAGGGGGCTCGGGCCCACAAGGATGCCATTTGTTTTTAGATCCGGAAGCGTCATGTGCATTTGCAGTTTTATAATGAAATTTTTTCTAGCTATGCCAAGCTATAAAATACATAAATCCCTCAAATTAAAAGTGGGGCCTTCAAATATTGCTGCGGACATTCATGCACTGACATTCATATTAATTCAATGTAATATATGAATGTATCAAACATCAAAATAGTAATCAAGCTTCTCAAAAAGATCAAATTTACTTGGTCTAAAACTGTACATTTACTAAAAATTATATTTACTGTAATTGAAAACATTCGTGCTTATGATAAATCTAGTTATTCCAGAAATGATCAAGTTATTTATAGCTGACTTACACTAATATACTCTTAAATGGCTTCGTAATTATTAGCTTGAGTAGTAACATTTCTGCTCTTTACCCACATTGGGGGACAAAAACTATAAAAAAGTGGACTTACATGTGCAGTGACTTCTGGGCTTTTGCCGCCTCCTCCTTAGAGCTGTAGCAGACGACAGCATTGCCATGTGGAAGGTTCAGATGGAATGTGATCAATGGACCATGCTGCATGCACAGAGTTCGCAAGGTGGAGCCATCAATCTGTAAAACACAGGCGTGACTTGTTACCCAAGAAATTATTCTGCTTTAGTTTTATATATAAAACAATTTGTCGGTTTCTAAATGGACCATTTCCTTTAATAACATCCATCAATTACAAAATAGTTATTGAGAGTTAGCCATTAAGAATTACAAAATTAAAGGACTATTTTAATGATGTCCTTACTACCTTTCTGGGCCTTGAATGTTTCAGTTGTGTTATCTATGGAGGGTCAGAAAGCTCTAGGATTTCATCAAAAGTATCTTAATTTGTGTTAGATGAACATCTTTTTCAGGTTTGGAAACAAGTTTTGTTTTTCTTTCTAACTTATATTAAAAAGGTATACATTATATATATTAGTATTTAAGGGTGATTCATTAACGGACTAACCAGAGTTGAATCTGGATTCAGAGCTACCCCAGCCTGGCAGTCTCAGAGAGCTGTTGTCCCAAGATGAGGGCTGTTTCTGGCCAGTCAGGCCAGGCGGGGGGCGGGACGGAGCAGAGATACCTTTTGAGTGGAGAGGAACCTTCCACAGCTCATGAGCCAAAGAGGTATTGGTGAATGTACCAGGAGACCATTTGGAGTCACTGTTTCTGGCTGCAGGGAAGAAAAAAGATCAAATTAAAAGGAGTATATGAGGGTCACAAGCCTGCGTGGCTACACCGAAATAGCTGCCCACCAACCTGAAGTGCTTTGTGCTGTACTGCTGAGGGAACTATTGTGGTTGGAGGCACGAATGGATGTCCAGGCACTATTTGAAGGCAGCGTGGTGTTAAGAGATGAGGATGGCCCTGGAAGAACAGAAAAAAAAAAATATATATATATATGACGGAAACACAAATGCATACAAACATATAAATTGCACTACAATTTAAACAGCTGGGGTCAGTAAGATTTTTGTTGTAATTGAGAAGATTGTTGTAATCTTTTTTTGAAAGAGGTCAGCATTTATTTAATCAAATACAGTAATAATAGTAATATTGTGAAAATGTATTACAACTGAAATTTAAATATTTTAATATAGTATATTTTTAAAATATAATTTAATCCTGATATGGCAAAGCCGAATGCCACACAATCCTTCATAAATCATTCTAATATGCTGATTTTGTCCACAAAAATAATAATAAATCTTTTCAGCTTTTTTGTAAGCAGCAATTATTTTTTACAGGACTCTGATGAATACAAAGTTCATAATAAAAGCATTCATTTATTTTTTAACTGAAAAGCCTTTTCATTTGATCTATTTGATGCAACCTTGCTGGAAAAAAACACTTTTGATAAAGCTGGTTTAACAGATTGCTTACCATTGTTCCTGTCCCTGAGGTGATCAACATCCCGGACTGTATTAATGGAGAGATTATTAATCACACTGCCAGGAGTGACAAATGGGTCAGTTTCAGGATCAATGTTTGGATATCCTTTCCAGGGCTCACCAGGACGGAACTCTGCCAAACAAACAAGACACAGTGTCATTTATGCTACAATGGCACAATGACATGCTCGACCATCTGAGCTACTCTGTAATATTTTGTTTCAATGCAAGATTTGATTGGAACAAGTAAAGCATTTATGAAGCGAATGGGACCGAACCTGGTGGCCAGTTGACATTGGTGGAACCATGAGGTGATTTGGCACGGCTGGGCCAGCCATCTCCCACAGAGCCAGGAGGACTGATGGGAGCATTACTGGCATTGATGAAGTCATATGGACCAAAGGGTGAGTCTTCAAGCCTCAGGCCAGATGTTATAGCACCTATAGTAAAATCATATCCATCAGACATTTTTGCACACTTTCAAGACAGCATATAAAAAATATTTTTTGGTGAGATAAGATTAGGGCTGCACAATTATGACAAAAATATTGGTGTTTATTTCTTTCATTATTAAATACAAAATTGTTGTGTGTGTGTAGGTTAACTGCTTGGCATCCAAAAATAAATTAATTGACTACTGTTCAGATAATCAAAGCTGCCTAAACAATCAACTTCACACTAAAAAAATATCAGCAATAAATAAACATAAATATAATTAACAATTAATCAATGTGTCAATTAGGGATGCGTGGTATGCCGGTACTGGATGCGCAACCGGTAAATGTGACAACAGAACAACGCGATGGATCAAACAAATTAAACTATCAAAGCACCTGAAATTAATAAATGAAGAGAACAGTAGAAGTGAGCCACAGGAGGCGACACATCAAACCTTTAAGCATTTGACGCTTGCCTATCCTGATCTTTTCAGAAAATCAAAAGATCGACAGGTGAGTGCATCATTCACAAATTCAGATTTAATTTGAACTTTTATTCACAACTGATCAAAGCACATACATGTGTGATACAGTAAGCTCAAACATGCGTGTGTGACACGCTAGAACCAGTGAAGTTTTGGTCATGTAATATATGCACTTGCATTTTATACAATCGAATATTAAGGGAATTTGAATTAAGCAAGAGTTGCTATATTCATTTTAGTATCAATAATATGGAGGGAAACGTTTCTGCTGCGCTGCCGACCGATAACATGAAGCAGCCGAGAGAACGAGATTTATATTTAATGCTTTTTCTTTGGCTATCTGAGACTGAAAACAATCTGAGAGCGAGAGAAATAACATGTTTTTGAATATCACTGTGTTCGCACTGAAAAGATAAGATTTGAATATATTTTTATTGTATTACTTTGGTTATATATTTTTTTCTTTAACCTCAAAATGTAACCTATGTTCCCTGTAGGTTTTTTGTTAGTTTGATAAAGTTATTAATATTTGAATCTGTTTTTATGCTTATTATAAGAAAATTGTTTTCAGTTCACTAATCTTTTGAAGCAGGTTATTTTTCACCTATGGTATCGATTTAGTATTGATACCGAGGTATTACATTCTGGTATCGTACCAAAGCCAAAATTATGGTATCGAGCCTTCCCTGGTGTCAATTAATTACAGCTGTTATAATAATCGTTTAATATTAACTGTGTAGCCCTAAGACTGATTACTAAAAAAGAAATAAAAAGGAGAGACGTACCAGATTTGCTGGGGTTTTGATCAAGTGGCGAGTTAACGGAAATGTCCATGGCAGTCCACTTCTTCAGACGGGACTGTGGCTCCTGGAAACCAACACTGTCAATGTCGAGGTTGCTTACATTCAAGTTTGAGTTCAAACCTAGAAGAATACAAAAAAATAAATCAAAACCCAGAAAAAACACATTCTGCCAGAAAATGAGGATAACATTTCTGATATACAGGAATTAACATCAGCAGCAGGTCTAACAAAAAGATAATTTCATCAATTCATTCAATTTTAAATCAGTATTTTTGCTCATTAAAGACTTGATAGAGTATTTCTAAATCATTTATTTTGGAGACAGCGTCGAAAGGCAACACGATGTCCATGCCACTATGACAGTCTCAACACCGTAACCAACAAAAAAATGACTGAGTGACCAATAAAACATGGGAACACATATTGGAAGGGGAGACAAGCACATACAAAGAAAAATAACCTTATTATTGTCAAGCGGCAGAAATTATGAGTAGAAGCACCAAACATATGCCAGCCAAACAAATTTCCAATCAAATAATAAGAGTATGAACTCAAAAGGTTTTGCAACATGGCATTGTTTTCTTATCCCTCAAATACAAAATGCAAGAGGAAATTTAGCTGGGGACAACAACATAGATAGACTGTATTCACCTCTTGCTGGCAGAGAGCTGCTGTCAGGACAGAAGTTCTTTCCCATCCGAGGGTTGATGGGAGAGCCTGGCACCATGTGGCCATTGCTCAGAGGTGGGGCTAGGAGGCTATGACTTTGACTAATGCCAGCTGGCTGATAGCCTGACATGTCAGAGGCAAACATCGTGTTGGGCTTGGCAGCTTGGTGCAACATAGAGTCAGTCTGGCCTACATTAAGATGGGGAGGACACCCACCTAAAGAGAAATTACTGAACGAGCTCAGGGAACTTTGTTCTTTCTGCAGGTCAGAGGCATTGCGGGGCATGAAGTTCTCCATATAGGACTTGAAGCTAGGCTGGTGCAGCGAGGGTGACTGAGGGGAAGTCTGCTGCTTCATCAGGGAGGGATCGAGATGGCGGGGAGGCTGGATCATCTGCTGGGACGGACCCAGACCACGACCCTACACGTCATCACAAATGGAAAATGTCATGTCAGACAAGCCAACACTGAAGGAAACCGAACACATAAATGGGTCTAAGAGATCACAAACCTGTTCCTGGTGGCTGTTAACAGGCATGGCCCTCTGGCTTTGCGCTTTTTGCTGCAAAAGGAGACGCTGGGACGGGGAGGGGGGAAAGTGTTAAGTATGACAGGGAATGAGTAAATGTATCACTTCTAGGTTGGTACTAGCAACAAGATCAATACCTGTAACTGATTAATCTGAGAAAGCTGAGACAGTTGGTTGAGCTGGGACAGCTGGTTCAGCATAGCCACCTGCTGTGGGCCAAACAGAGTGTTCAGACCTCCATTATTGGGAGAGTACTTCAACTGGGGAGGTGGAACCTGAAAAAAAATAAAAAGGTACACATTTGTTATGAACCTTGTTAAAAAACTGATCAATAAAAAAACAGATATACATAGTTTACCAATGTGGTATACAAATATAATATACATTACATCAGCTAAGCTGAGAATATTTATTGATTATACATATTACATATATGTGTATTCAAATATTAGTATTATATTAATTTAATAATAAAAATTAATTTAATTAATTTGATAGAAAATGTATTTTAATACAATTAATATTTTTTAGTGGATAAATAGTTATAGAGTCGCAACAGTGAGAACCTCAATACTTTTAAAGGGTTACTCCAGCCCAAAAAGAAAATTGTCATTGTTCACTTACCCGCATGTCGTTCCAACCCCATAAAGCTTTGTTCATCTTCAGAACACAATTTAAGATATTTTAGATAAAAACTGGAAGGCTTGTGACTGTCCCATTGACTGCCAAGTAAATAATGCTGTCGAGGTTCAGAAAAGAATGAAAATCATCCCCAGAATACTCCATCTGCCGTCAGTGGTTCAATCTGAATTTTATGAAGCGACGAGAATACATTTTGTACACAAAGAAAAAAACTTTTTTTTACAACAATTCATCTTCTCTCTGTCTCTCCTCGTCAGCGTAGCGCCATTTTGGAGATTATGTATCGAATGCAAGCAGCGTAGAATACGCATCCTTGTGTTGAGGCGGATACAGAAGAGCTCACGCTGCTTGCGTTCGATGGGTAATATCCAAAATGGCGTTACACTGACGAGGAGAGACAGAGAGGAGAGTAATTGTAAAAAGTCGTTATTTTTATTTTCTTTGTGTACAAAATGTATTCTCGTCGCTTCATAAAATTCAGATTGAACCACTGACGGCAGATGGAGTATTCTGGCGATGCTTTTTATTCTTTTCTGAACCTCGACAGTGTGTCTCTTCTTCTCCACCTGTTTTTATCTGACCCCGCTGACCCAGTGAGCATTTCGCTGACCAATGGTCATGTCTTAACTTTGCAATTTCTTTATTGCATTAGTTTTGAATATTTCTTAGATTTTTCAGTTAAATCTCTTTTTTGGCTCATTTTATCTGTAAAAGAAAACGTGCCTAATAATTCTGCAGACCTAAATATAAGGAGTTTTTCACTTCCAGCCTTCATGGACAATTATATATCTTTATGAAGGATTAAATATAAAATTAATAGTAGTTAAGATAGATGTGGTTTGGAATTGGTAAAATGTGCTTGAAAATAAAATACAATCAGAAAGTCAACGTGCCTAATAATAATTATTCACGCACTGTAAGATGTGCTCTCTTTACACAGAGTGCATGTGATCGCGAAATTGAAAGTGAACTTCGAGCACTCATTCAAATGTGATTTCAATACCCCACACATTGATAGCGCGAAAATGATATACTATATTAGAATGTTTGTGGGAGCGGGACACACGTTGCGGGAGCGTGCTGTTACTGTATAACAGCGTGCTGTTACTGTATAACAGTTACTGTAATGGTCAGTAACTCCACGGGAGCGGGCTTACGAAAACTATGCCGCGCATCAACACACACAAGTTTTATTGCGCTTCCCCATCTCCACCGCAATCATTAGTGCCGTTTCTTTGTCTTTAACAGCACATATTTAGTCAATTTTTGAAATGGGGCCATAAACAACATTTATTTCAAATTTAATTCAAGCACCTATGTTTGTTTTCAACTACTTTCCAGGCCATGAATCCATATATCTGAAATTCAATTACCTTCAAGGAGCATGGGAACCCTGTCTTAACAAGCAAGCCTATTTAAAACTGTGAGGAAAGCCAGGAAAAAAGTCAGAACTCAAACGACCCCCCCACCACCACCACAACAGTGATACCGGTATTACCGGTGTTGTCACATGTCGATTAACCGGTGGGAACATTTCCTCAACGTCACAACCCTACCCTGTACACCACACATCTTCATCTTACTGTAAGCTGGGATTTAAAAACCAAAGTGGCATTACCTGAGAGGGAAGTAGTGAAGGAGGCACTTGGTTGCGTAGACTGGACTGAGCGGAGTTCAGAGGTTGTGCTGGAGGCTGCTGGGCATTCCGGCCCTGTGTTGCTGCATTACCGACACCGTACATGTTTACATTCTGTGAAACAACACCCCACATGTGAATGACCATCCAGCAAACCAGTGCATTCACACCTTCAGCACAGAGAGCAGCATGCACTAACTCACCTGCCTAACAGAGGCAGAGTTTGGATGGTGAGGCAAACTGCACTGGTTTGGCAGTGCATTATTTGAAGGGGAAAAGCTGATATTCTGCATGGAAGTGATCTGTGAGTTTTGGGACTCCTCTGCTACAGAGCTATCATATACAGGCAGTGAAAGCTGAAGCACAACCACAGGCCAAGCAGAGAGAGGAGCAGGACGCAGAGCACAACAGCAGTGAAGAATTGGACAAAGACCAGAAGGAACACCAGGCCACCAGAGAAAGACACATCAACAGCCACAGAAAAGGAGAGAGAAAGGTTGTGTTAGCATCCTCATTGGCTTTTTTTAGCAACTGGAGAGCTTTCTTCAATTTTAATATGTTAGGGAGGCAATGGGAAAATTGGGATCAGAAGAAAGACTACGACTACTGAAAACTTGCTACTAAACACCTCATGAAATCAGCGGTAGCATTTCGTATTTCCCCCCGCCCTAAAACAGCCAATGTCACATCATAGTCATAAACCATGATTTGCTGAACATATTGGTTATTCTCCTGAGCATAAAAGCTCGCATCAATATTTCTGGTCTGTTTTTCTGGATTTTTTCCCCAAAAGTGTACGTTTATATATATATATATATAAGATATTACTTAACTTTTAGAAGCATATAACCTTAGATCTAACAGACATGGTCTTATGCAGTGGTTATATATATGGTGCCCAGTAGGGGCCTCATAAAATTTCCAATGGTGCCCCTCAGGAGGACTGGAATGTTTTTAAAAGACGACAAACTAAGCTCAAAAATAAGGTAATGCAATTTAATTCACCCCCTTAGTAACTATTTAATTTGAAGATCTTAACATCAAAAATACTGAAATTGAATTCCAATTAGAATTATTAGGTTATTTACGACTTGTAATCCATGGACACTCCTAGTTTCTGTAAATTAGAAAATATTTTTTTTATTCTTGATATTAATTATAGCATATTTTCCATAGGAAATGTATTCATTATGGACAAAAGGGGGACAGTGTAAATAAAACAGGTTGAGATTGGCTGGTATGGAATCCACATGGCTTTAATTTTGATATTATGAGGTCTTTAAGCTGCATTCTCGTCCCATAGAGGGTGCTAAAGTACCGAACAAGCAGGAATACAAGACTGGACAAAATGAAGGCTCCATTACTGTTATAGGAGGATAGGAAATAACTGACCTTATCCATATAGGGATTACGGTCTATTGGAGAGTCTTTGTGGATCTGGTGGCGTGAAGGATTTTTCCCGTACTCTCCGATATTAAGAACATGCTTGTCAACATCAATGCGCTTGTCTGTCATTCCTGCAGAAGATGAAAAGTCATACATTTTACGAAATCATGCTAATACTCATGGACTCCAACAAACATCACTCAATACAAGCACTGGAGGAACATGTGAATTTGACCTACCTCCAGACATGTCCATCTTATTGCTCTTCAGGGAGTCTTCAGTGGAATCCCTCTGTAAAATGACAAAGAAGTGTCAATGAGTTATCTAATAACTTTATGCTCCATAAAGGATTTGGGAACACTGAAACCTGTTTTACTAAGTATTCTAAGAAACATAGCAATCAAGACTTGATGCTTACAGGGTACATGTTGTTGAACTGTTTCACAATCTGATTCATCCATGGAGAATCATCTTGCTTGTTGGGTCCTTTGTTCAGCTAATTGAAAGAAGGGTAGAAAATAAGCAAGCAAGCAAAATGTACACAATTTTGTCCTAGCTATTAGATTCAACAGTAAATTCAGTGAATGACACAAACAGTTCTGCCAGGCTAAATGAGGTCTTAATTATTACCTTTGGAGTCATCTTCTTGTAGGGCCAGTTTCCAGTTTGGTTCACTTCTTGTGATGGATTGTTGTTCCACATGCCTATCTCCACTTCCACTTCCTCCTCCCAGTTGGAGTGCCCTGTCATGGACATCTCCTCCCCAGTCCAGTTGTCTTGCATAGGTTTGGATCCTACAAAGCCAAAATCAAATTAAATTAAATGGAGGAAAAAAAAAAAATCGACCTACATTTTCATTGGAAAAGCCAAACAAAACAAGAAGAAACCAAGTCAAAGAAAGTTATTTGCCACAACTGGAGATGGGACGTACCAGACTTGTGCTGTGACTGTTGTCCTATAGCAGGGTTGCCCCAGCTACTGCCTCCTGAGTTTTCCCTCCCTGACTCTTCCCAGCTGGAACCTTTATCAACAGACTTTCCCCAAGCAGACGTCCCATTGTCCACAGTGACAGGTGGAGCAGCATGCTCACTCCAGGTAGAGGACTCTATTTTTTGTGGCCCACCATATGGCTCTCCCCACCCTGTGATAAAAAAAACGATCAAAGACCATTATACAAAATGCTATACTGTTCTGCACAAAAACTAGTGAATGCAACAAATGTGAGGATGGCACAGTTAAAAGACAACATTTTACTATTTTGTAAGCAAACTGAAATCTGTCAGAGCAAACAAGAATCAAAGTGTAATGCATAATAGAACATAACTATGCAACAACTCATTTGAATCAAAAATATTTAACATACTTATCTTAAATATATTAACGAAGACAATGCAATTAATATTTACAAATAAACTCCAAAGTGGGATTGGACTGTACTTGCAAACTTTCCAATGGCCCAAATCCTACCCTTGCATAAACATACTTATGTAAGCTTTGTTTACTCTGAAGTCCTTCTGATGGATCAGCTTATATTTAACCACTGAGCTTTTTGCACTTTCACCATCCAGCACATGCCCTGAATACGTCCTTCAAAAATAGCCCTGTTCATGTGTGCCCTGCTGCTCAAGTTGCTGCCATATGACTGCACCATCGGTCACAATGTAACCCAAACCTATTTTTCACTGAGCACAGCTTATCCACCGCCAATTCCAAATGAGCTATTTGCACATGCACCTTTTACACTTTCTGTTTGGCAAAAAATACAAAAATGAATGGAAAAAGCTGTATACATTCCTCTGCACTGCAAAACACATGTATATATAGACACACACACACAAACACTTGCTCGTAAGTTCAGAGCTTGCCAGTGCTGGAAGTATTAGAGGAAAGGGGTGGGAGGAAAAAGCGCATCCAGAGAAATTCCAAAGGGATGACTGCATGACTAAAGATAAATATAATGGGTGAGTAAAAATTGCAAAGGCACTGCCAAAAAGGACGACACCAACCTGAGCTGCAGTTCTTTTCCTTTGGAGCCATGGCGCTTTGGGCTTGCGGGGGCTGAGAAACAGCCATGCCATCCTGCTCTCCAGCAATCTTCTTGTTCCACATATTTACGTTCCTGTGGTTATATTTGTTGGGATCTCCCCATGTTGAAGTACCATCATCGATCTCCATTCTACGCCTGATGGATTCAGGCGATGGCTCTTCCCATCCAGAGGATTCTTCTTCTTTGGAGGCAGTAGGCATCGGGCCTCCCAGCCATCCTGTAGGCTTGTTCTGGCCAGGGGCTCCAGGCTGAGAGTTGCTCCCACTCCTGAACGTTCCCATGCTGGAATCTTGGGACTTGCCCCACTCTGAAGAGTTGTTCGGTTTTGCATTGTCGCCCCAGGTGGGGTTGGAGTGGCTAGATTTGATTGGCTCGCCCCAGGTTTGGTTTTGATCGTTGGTCTTGGTTGGCTCTCCCCATCCTGTGGTTTGGCCACTCTGGTCAGGAGTGTTGGTTCCTCCGCTGCCTCCCCAGGTGTTGCTTGTCCCGCACCGCCCAGGCCCAGTCCAGCCCGATCCAGAGCGGTCGCTGTCACTGTCCCAGCCACCTGAACCAGACTTCTGGGGCTCTCCCCAATGGTTTCCCTTCGAGCCTTCTCCACCCCAGCCCTGCTTTGCCTTCTGTGGATTATTCCAAGAGGAGGACTTCTCATCCTTGGTGCCATTCCACGAGGAACCACCCTTGTTCATTGTAATAGAAGGTGCATCCTCCCATCCATTTTGCCCAACTGAGCCTTTGGTTTCTCCCCAGCCAGTTGAAGGTTTTGTTTCAGTCCAACCAGACACTGAAGAATCGCTACTTTTGTTGGTGCTGGGTCCATCTCTCCATCCACCTGAGTTAGACGCCTGAGGGGGAGCGCTACCCCAGCCTGTCTGTCCATTTCCTGTCTTTTTAACAGAGCTTGAAACATCCCACGCAGTGTTCTGGCGGACTGGAGTTTGTCCCCACCCCGTGTTGGACAGCACCCTGGGGTCCACGTCGATTCTAGAGAGAGCTGTGTTGATCATGCCCTGCTGATTACCCCTCCATCTGTTGCCACCATGTTGCCCATCCCTGTCACTTTGACCCACCGAGCTCTCTCCACTTCCTTCACTGCCTGTAGATTTGTTCCATGAGCTGCCTTGTGCTGCTTGACCGGAGCTCCCTATACCAAGAGCATCATCCTCCAAGGACTTCCATCCATTTGTTCCCTTCCTGCTCCCATTCGTGTTATCATCGGAATGCTGATTGTTGCTGGGCAAAGTGTTCCACTCCCCATTTGAGACCTTAGTGCCAGTGTTTGAAGAGGATGAGGAAGAGGAAGATGAGGTGGAGGTGGCACTCCCCCAGGGGCGAGGGATCCCAGCTGGGCCCACACCATTGCCTGCTCCCCAAGACATACTTTGTGAGGTAGTGGGCGCTGAGTCCCAACCTCCTCCACGACCGCCCATCCCGTTATTATTATTATTCGTTAAAGAAGCAGCACTCACAGAGGAGCCATTGGTTCCAGACTGCATTAGAGTTGCATTCACAGTGTCGCCCACAGCTTGGCCCTTAGGGATGGGACATTTGTCTCCAGAGTAATTAGTGCCGGGCGGAATGCCCCATGCTGTACCATAAGACCCACTGTTAATTCCCTCACTGTTTCCATCTTGAGAAATGGAAGTGCCATTAGAGACCGGAGAAATAGGGAGCTGAGGGGAGCCCACTGTACTCACAGGCCAAGCTTGGTGCCCTAGGGGCTGTTCATTCATCTGCATTGAACCTGTAGAGTTTGGTAAACTAGAGGTCATCGTGTTAGTAGTGTTATTTGGTCCATTAAATTCAGTGTTAAGGTTTTGAGGCTGCCCACTTGGAACCTTGTTTATACCATTGACTTCAGCTTCTGACATATTTTCCTGCAGGCATCCCCAGGACATCTTAGAGTTGATACTCTGCATGCTGGGTGTTTGACCTATGGTGCTTTGTTGAGTGTTGGTGCCACCATTTCCATTCCCCGCAGGCCCATGGGGTTTGGACCCAGTGTTCTGAAGAACGGGCCAGGCACCATGGTTGGCATTTGGGTTCAAAGTGCTTGGATTTATACCTACATTGGTTGTGGAACCTTGGGTACCCCATGCGTTTATTTTGCCATGGCTGCTTTCTGCCAGCTTGCTGCTGGGGCCCTCGTTGGAGCCTTGACATGTGCTTAGCATCGAGCAATTGGATATACCCCAAGGCCCCTTAACACTCCCATTAGCCACATTATTGCTGCCATTTGCAACCATGAAATGAGATCCTTGTCTATTGCCATTGTTGTCACCACCAGTGCTCCCAGATGCCATCATACTAAGATTTTTTTCTGACCCGGAGCTGGAGGTAGAGTCAGCATCCATAAATTCTGAGGCTAACTCTGGGTCGCTACCAGTGATGGAGGGCCAGGGCCCCTTATCTACAATAACTTTCCCCCAGTTGCTGTTTGAGTCGCTGCAAGGTGAGCCAGAGCTCCACGGTGAATTTTCATACTGAGGCTCCAGACCAACATGGTCCAAACCTGTGAACACAAATAAAAGGTCAAATCAGTTCAGATGGTAAACATTGAGAGAGAAAAAATTTATAAAAAAGGAAAAGCGTCTGTTTTTGGACTAAATTCTAAAAAGTGGGCAAAAAAAAAATAATGACAATAAAATTTGGATGTATGCGTTACAGTTTGTGCAACAGCTTTACAAAGGAGATTGAACAGTAACATAAGACACTAAGGGACTTGACACAAAATATGAACTTATTTTAAAACTAAAATAGAAATGCAATCCCTAACTCAATCCTAATTTAGTTACACTGTATACTTGCACTTTAACAATGATTAACTTTAAAACACCCAGTGCAAATAAAACTTTCTAAAACACAAGACAAATGCTTTACATAAACAATAGAAATATTAACATTTGTTAGGCTTTGTTCAGAATTTGTAATAACTTGCCCATTTATGGATTATGTGACAATGGCTAACTGCCCATTAGCCCTGTCTCTGTCCTGCTGAGAGGTGTCTCACTCAAGCCAGACTGAAACAGTAGTAGATCTGCCACCATTTTGTAGCAGCAGCATGATCATGCTGCATGCCAGGATAGAGGAGGGAAAGACAGAAGACTGCTTACAGCAGCACTAAGAGTCTCTTGCACACTGAGTCCGAAAATTTCGGATGTGCTTTTTGTATTCTTAAAAATTCACCACGCACAGAAACCTTGCACACGAGTCAGATGAGTATTAATTTGTTGCGAAAAATTTCGCAAGATAGTAGCCTACTAAATGGAGTCTTCAAGCATTGAGGATGATTATGCCATCCTCTCACTTCTAAAAAAAAAAGAAAATGGAAATATTTGATCCATTCAATCCTGAGATATATAGAGGAATGAGAGTTCCCAGCGGGATTATCACAAGCGATTCAAAGTTTACTTCAGGATGTCAGTGGCTCAGTTTGATGCTTTGCAAGTGATCCTAGAGCGACATTAAAAATACATGTGAACATTCTGTGCCATTTTGGATTTTGGCGTTCGCTTTTACGGTGGCAAAACACCTCTCAAAATGCTTGCTACGAACGCGAAAAACAAAAAAAAATGAATCCGATCCCGATTTTTTTATGAAGGATGAAAATTTCGGAGGCAGTATGTAAACATGATTGACAATGTGAGGTCGTATTTTTTTTTCAATGTGCGAAAATTTCGGACTCCGTGTGTAATGACCCTAAACTTACAATAACGCAACTGCTGTGTTCCTTGAATCCTTGAATTTTCACAAAATACATTTTCTTCTCTTGCTTTCATATTTATGTAAGATGGTTGCCAAGCTTCCTTGAGCACTGTTCTCTTGCGAAGTCACAGACTTTCTCCTTGGCTGTGTTACCAAGAGATATGGGAAGAAAAGAAACACAGACAGTCTCACTGCTGGTCTCGAGTAAACTGTTTGTTTAAGAGTGACTCCATAAAATGGGAGATTCTGTTGAAGGTCACTGAGGTAAAGGAAAATTACAGTTACATTACAATTCAATCTAGTATTTCATCTCTCCAGGGGAGACAAAAAGAGTTGTCAACCAAGAAGAAACTTGTAGACTCCAAGGGGATAGAACAATGGAAATTCTGTCATCACGTCATTCCAAAATTTACCCCTTTCTTTTGTTGAACACAAAATATATTTTGTCCATATCATTTTAAGTCAATGGTGTCCAAAACAACCTTTGTATGGACTTTTTTTTTTCTTAACTTTCCACTAAAAGTCAGTTATACACGTTTGGAATGACGAGTGTCAGTAAATGACAGACTTTTCATTCTTTGATAGACTATCCCTACAAGTAGACTTGTTCGGTCTTATGGAAAAAGTATATAATCGCTGACTAGCATTGTAAAACTAATTCAGAAAAGTGAGAACTTTGTACCCGTTGGCAGCACTACTTCTCTGGCCTTTCATAAAACAGGGAAAACACAGATTTGGCATAAAAAAGGAAAATTCATTCTACCTCTGTCATGACATTATGATAAATCTCTTGCAAGACATTGTAGAGCAACTGGTTAAATTTAGATAATCAAAATTACTTAATGAAACCATTAAGCATGCACCACAGAGATAGACAACAACTTGCAATATGCCAAAATACAAAGAGCCGAACAGGTCTTCATGTGACTTTTGGACTTAAACACTAAATAAAAACAGTAAACAACAGCACATGGTAAAGAAAAATAAATGTGGGTCACCTGTTTGGTTAGGGGAGTGGCTGACAGAATCCCGAATGGGAGCCATGCCTACAAAACAAAGTGCAACACCATGAGTAAAACCAGCTACATGCAGCCACAAAATAGGTTTAAACACCAATAAAATGGCCACATGCTAAGACCATGTAGCCAACATAATCACGTATTTCTGATGCTATAACCTAAGAATTTCAATTAAACAAAATTAAAACAGTAGAATGTAAACGATTAAGATCTTTCATTAGAAGATACTTTTTAAATGAGTGACTCCATTAGCTCAACTGTACTGAAATGGCAACCACTGGCAAAAATAATGGCTTTCATAACATTACTTCAGAATTGTATCCTAAAAAAGGGACTGGGGACATAAATTATTATTTTTAAAACTTTGACCAGGTTCTCATTTTGGAAATATATGGAAGAACTAACACAGTCAATCAGACAATGCTTACAATCTGAAAATGATACTGGTAAATCTATTGACCTGACAAAAAAGATACATTTTGGTTTTTAGTTGAACACACATTTCAGTCCTTGTACATTTACCTAAGATGCCTGAAACACCCACAAGGTCATAACTCAGAGCACCAGTACCTGAGAGGTGGCTTTGGGCGCAGTGTAGGACAGACCTCTCAATCGTAAGCTCCCCTGGCTGGCTAGAGTTGAGCTGCACTCGAGTTCCCAGGGTGGCAGCGAGGACCGTGAGGGATTGCCCACGCTTCAACAGCTGTTTCTGTTTGTGCTGACAGAGACGCGGCGGAACTTCACAGAGCGGGTACCGAGGCAGGGCTTGGGGCTGGCCACTGGCTGGGGCCCTCTTGGCATTGCTGATGGCGCAGGTTACAGTGGAGGTGCTGCTGTTCTAATTGGCAGACTGAGGCTGGCTGAAACTGGACTTGATATGTTCTGGCACTGAAATCAAAATAAAAGGTATTCAAAACATATTTTTCCCCCTATTGCTGGATTATCACTTACTACAATAACATTTGGTACCCTACGTGCAAAACTCTGTGCATGTCAGTTGTCTTTGTGGATTGATGTAAAAAACATCCCAATAGTAGTAAGCTTAATCTCGTTAGAAACTGAACTAATTTTAAACTGAAGGCCAATAATCTAAATAAAATAGGACTGGGATTATCTACTTTGTTTTCTTAAAGAACAGAGCTATTCCAATAATATTCATGGTTACCATGCTAAATCCACAGTAGAGGCCCCCCTCTACATTGTGTCCAAAATTTTCCTCAATTATTCAAGCAAACTCAAAACTTATGTTGCTAACATGGCAGTCACAAGACTGTACTATCACACAAATAGGGCAGTTGTTACCACAGTCTAGAAGTTTATTAATATAACCTTGCACAATTATCAGAAACTGCTAAAGACAGTAGGTTGTAAAATGCAGTGAAAACTCAAGTCTTAATCTCAAGAGTCATAGTCCATGTAAACAATCATTGATATGGGTCACAAATTCTGGCCACACAAACAATATTTTCATTGAAAGATTTCCACAAAAAAAGAAAAAAAGAATCAAAACGATTTACTAAATATTTAGATAACACAAAAATGTTACATCTATTTAAAATAATTTAAAAAATGTATTTGCTAGTGGATATCACCAACCTACCTGTATTTTAATCCCTACCCTCCAACAACTTTTTAAAGAGACCACCTTTCACAATCCAATTAATTCCCTCAGGAGTTAGTAATACAAGTAACATCCATTTTCACTTATATAATAATTCAAATGACAGAAGAAAATACAGGCAATCCCAACACATTACCTCTTAATGGGATAGTTCACCAAATAAAACTTGAAAACTGTGTCATTTACGCTCCCCAAATTTGTTCCAAACCTGTCTCAATTAAGAATGTGGGTAACCAAATGGTTTCTGGAAATTGAATTGATAGTTTAACTAAAGAGTTTATTTTGTGTATAAACACTAATTTTCTACAGTAGCGTAATGTTTACCATCTTCCGCAAGGATGTGGTGACAACCCGTTTGAAAAATATATTTTACATCAAATCATTAATTCAGGATATATTTTTAAATTATATATTTGATATTTTTCATTAATTTTTATAAATTATGAAATATGAATATGAACTAACAATAAACAACTGTATTTATTAAATAACATTAACAAAGATTAACAGTGTAATAAATGTATTGTTTATTCATGTTAGGTAATACATTACTGTAAAAGCAGTACCAATTCATTTATATAAATAGATGAGATGTACAATGAGATTATACAAACAAAATGAAATGACAGGAGAAACTTCTTAAACACCATTTAATTAGCTATATGAAAAAAATAACTGAATGACACATTCTGCCTAACATCTAATTTTGCAAGTCATATGGATAAGAAACAAAATGCTTTATTTTTATGATAAACTATTTTATTCACAACATATATCTCTCTTAAAACACCTTATAGGGTTATGATAATCAAAACAGTCAATCTTTGATCTCTGTAAACCAAAATACCACTTTAATTTACTTCCCCAACTAATAAACATATTTTATCATTAGCTAGCTCCACACTGGAGAGCTGCTTTATAACAGAAAAATCAAGTTGTAATTCTAACTGAAAGCGAAACTAACTAAACTGCTTGATTTAAGGCGGGATATTGCATTAAGACAGTACTATAGAAATTAACATGATGCGACTGCTTTACTGAAGAACTGAACTGAAGAAGCTCATGCAATCATCACTTTGCACTCATCAGCGGCACTCACCGCTGTCAGTTTGTGTCATTTAAACTGTTGTTTTGTTTGTTGTTTATTGCGATATGGAGAAGAAAACGCTGTGCTCTAAAGCGCTGCGTCTCTTCTTCTCTTGAACTGCATCAGAATTACATTCTTGCGCTTCAGTGCTACACCGGTCAAACCGCATTATTGCAGGCTCTTGCATTAGGTCATATGGGATCAAACGACTACTCTACAACAGAAATATTTTGTCGACTAATTTTACTGTCGATGTTGACGATAACGTAATTATCATTTCAGCCCTAGTTATATCCACTTAATGTACTGGCACAGTATCAGATTTTGAAAGGCATCTGATTTCGGTTTCTCTATATAATAAATTATTTTCATGCAAACAGGTTGGAAAACAATTCTAAAGAGCAGAAAGTAAGCCCCCAACAAGTAGTTTAACAGTCCACCACTGCACATTCAGCTTCATAACTGTTAATGCACTGCACCTTCAGCACAACTGTTTGCAATATCCAGCAGTTTGTTCATGGACATTGTTTTGGCTGTGGAATTTCCTCTCTGGGAATGACCTCACAGAGCAGCAATTCAGATTCACACACACAAAAAAAAAAATAGTAAATACATTTCAATGTACAGACCACAAGGTGCAAAAACAGAGACCATCCCCATCTTTCCAGAACAGGTCTAGAACAAAGAGCTATCAAACTGACTAGTGAAGATTTTACAAATTCAACAATTTAACAAGAAAAGAGACTAGAAGAGCTCAAGATACCAAGTAAAACATTTGTATTGTATTACAAAAGCTGAACCACTACCTTCAAGTAATACAGGATTAGATCCCAGCTTTCTTTCCCCCTCCTCTCCAGGTTTACCAGAAACCTTCAAAGACATCCAGCTTTGTTCCTTCTCTTCGCATTTCATAAGAAGAAAAAAATGGAGAGGCATGGTGTCATTTTACTGCTCGAGCTGAAACTCCTGCCAGCTCCTCCTGCTGCCTGTAGCGGGGTTCTGCGAGGGGGGAGCTTTTTGTGGGCTTTCTTTCTTTTTTTAAATCTACTTTTTCCACTTAGATGTTTTAGCAAATGAGTTAAAAAAAGAAACAAAAGTGTGAAATAATACTGCAACCATGCAACAGGTCTGTGTTTTCTTAGGGGCAACTTCCGGTTCAGACAACTTCGACTCGCTTGTTGTGGAATGACAACCGACAGGAAGTCAGGTGGTCACGTTGCAACAAGCAAGACAACTCTGCAGATCTGTTGCACTGCAATAACCAGTGGTGCATTCAAATGGCAAGCCTGTGTGACTACAAAATTAGAGAAAGTATAAACACTTTCCGGTTTTACACAGTATCTGAATGCATCTTTCCAGAAACACCAACAATACTAAAGCATTTCATCACTGCTGAAAAGCAAAATGACAAGGGGAAAAAAATGTAGTTTTTGCTTGTTTAAACGTCAAGCTAAAGCAAGTGGGGTCAAGTTATAAAAAAATAACAACAATAAAAAACTTTCTTCAACACTCCAGAAAGAACTTGGAGACATGATCAGGTCTGCAATTTGTCTTAAAATTACAAGCATGCACAGACAGGTCTTGACTTGAAACGGCTGTTCATATTTGGCATCAGTTATGTCAGTAATCTAGAATTATTAAAGCCAACAGGACAAGGAACTATCTTTTTGGGAGTTTTGCTCATGACATTTTTAAGTTCTTTGTTTAGCCTCTGAGTTAATGCAGAACATCTTTGCCAGTGGCTCTTCCTCGTAAGTGAACGTCGTCTGTATTCTACATGGTCATTGCTAAGCAACAGCTAGGAGATTTAATCAACAAACTAAACCTTCGTCGCAAAACAGAGACGCTACAAATCATTTCTTGAAGGGGTTTCCATTGTATGACCCTAAGGTTTTGCTCGTAAAAAAAAAGACCATGACAAACTTTGGACTTTTCATAGACCAAGATGTTGGAGATAAAAAGTGGAAGGAAAAACTAAAAAGGTAGACTGGGACATGTTCCAAAATTTTACATGACTAAATGGTTTCCAGCTGGTATTATTTGTATGAACTGAAGTGATGAAATAAGGAACACAAGAGTAAGTCAAGTTTCTAGTCAAAATAAAAAGGAGCAAAACATTGTTATGCACATTGCAGCCAATAAGAGAGAGTCAAATGTATTACTTATGTATCACTCAGTATCATGAAGACACAAGGACATCTGGGCCAACAGATAAGTAAAAAGTCACCCAGGGTAACGAGGGAGGGTGGGTACTGGAAACATGATTCTTGGATATTCGCTGTACGAATTTTCGCTAATTCGAAGAATTCCTTAATTCTCTTTCTCCAATCAAATATTTTTTATATTTTCATATAACCCATTGATTAAATTTAATCTTGTACACAAATTATTTTTCATTTAACCATATTTTAGCAAACCAGCAGGCACTCCTGCAAAATCTTTTCCAAGGAGAGCATTTGGTCACTGAACCGAGTGCAAGTCACACCGCTGGCTTTAGCCTTAAGCTACTGTGAGAGCGAAGACAAGGTCAAGAGATAAAGACCTGAGCTATCTGCCTTTCCACATCACTCAGTGGAAAAAGGCTACACCCACTGACAAGTTTCTATGATGTGCCTTGGTCTGCATAAATGGCAAAGTATGGTCACTTAAGATAAGATGGCTTTGCTATTCTTTCCTAATCAGAAGTAAACGCAGATAATGAAATTTCATTTATGAACACGGCACAGTAGATTATGCCGTGACAATACACTGAGCCTAAAATAACTACAAAATATGCTACTGGCCATTTTCAGCCCCATAAACAGACAATAATTCCTACCTTTATACCAGCCCCCTCTTCCTTATCGTCATTCCAATGAGCTCTACACTTTCCTCCGTCCACTCTCCATCCGTGTTTTGAATGATTTCCCTGAAAACGAAAGGATCAAATGGGAGATAAGACACGGTAACTTGGCTTCATCTTTAGCAACTCTAACAGTTACCTCCAAATAAATGATGCAGCAACGCGTTTAGAAACAGGGAGAAAGCTTCTGGTAATCTCCTTAACGGATTACGCAGGGAAATGACTCCTCTATAAACAGCCAACTATCTCTGTGGGTCAAACCAGCAAGCATTTTTCCCTGACTACCGACGCTAGCTCTGCACAATGATTTGCTGATCTATGTAAGACACACAATGTTTATGTAGTAAGCGAGCTTAATGAGCTCCACAACTTTCTATGCATTGTGCAATAACAGTAATATACTAGTGCTTGTTTAAAAAGAACGGGGTCAAAGTTGTCAAAGTAGTTGATAATGTTAACAACAAATTCGGTAATATTGTTAATAATTCTGCACAAGTAACTGGTTTACAGTGCAACACAGTAGGTGGCAGTCTTGCACTGTAAAACCCAAAGTTTACTTGCAATTTTTATTGTGTGCAAACTAGGGTAAAGCCCAAAGTATACTTCTCTTTTTACATGTACGAGCAGGTTGCACATGCATTGAATTTGTTTTGCAGTAATCAGTTGTTCCTCAAGGTGGTAACACTGTCCTGGACCGTTGTTTCGCAGTAGAAAATTAAACTAAAGAGATGGAACAAAAGCAACAAAACAGCAGATACTGCATCAACAACAGAGGCTCACATTGGCAAGTGCTTGTGACCGAGGGTATGATATAGCTCAGTTGTGGTTTAAAAGAGTTAAAAAATATTTGTTATTGGTCATAACATATGGTGAAAAATAGAGCAGACACTGGACATGGATGGAGCTTTCAAGAGCGCATATGATGACCGCTTGCGTTTGCACACAACATCAAATGGAGTATACTTTGAAAGGCTACGTGTTTGTCTGTACACATACGCTAAAGTACAAGTACAATATGAAGCATACTTTGGGCTTAAGTATACAGTCGAACATGTAGCCTTTTAAAGTATACTCCATTTGACAGTTTGCACGAACACAGGTGGGAGACACGCACTCCAAGTTTCATCTTTGTCCAGTGTGAGCACCATCTTTCTTCAGAATTTACGACCGTTAAAATAGTCTTCATACCATCTCATAACCCCCTCACACAAGTGCTTGTCAATGCAAGCATCTGTTACTGCAGTAGCTGGTATTTTGTTGTCGTTTCGTTCACAAAGTATCCTTTTGGTTCAACGCTGGTCTCCATCTCTCCTCAAATGGAAAAAGGCAATGACAGTGTGCAGCTACTACTGCTGATAAAAAATTAATAAATAAACTCCAGCGTGGGAGTTTGTTTTTGGATTACATAAAATACGGGGTTTCAGACACCCCAGTATGCAGGAAGAGTCGATCATCAGTTATTTTTGTACGCTTTTGTACAGTTATGGAGAACTGTAAACTCTCTACACATGTATTTTGAAAAAATATGATCATATTACTCCAATTTTACAGTCTCTGGCTACCTATTAAGTTTCGTATCAGCTACAAAATATAATTACTTGCCTATAAGGCCCTATATGGTTTAGAAGACTAGTTAGGTACGCAGGAGCTATCACGCTGCAAATCCAACCCGCTCCCTAAGGTCGCAAAACTCTGGAGTCTTGGTTGTACCTAGGATAGCAAAGTCCACGAAAGGAGTCATTTTTGGCTCCCAAACTCTGGAATAACCTTCCTGATAACGTTCGGGGTTCAAACACATTCTCTCTGTTTAAATCTAGATTAAAGACACATCTCTTTAGCCAAGCATTCACATGATGCATCTCATAATCTTGAACTGCAGTTATATCCGATCAAACGCACATTATTATGCTTTAGCTTGAGTTTAACACATTTTTGTTTCACGCTAATTATGTCTCTATTTGTTTCTCTGTTTCTGCCACGGATCCAACCTTAAATGATCTGAGAACCTGTGAAGAGATGATGCCAACCCCTCAGAGGAAGTCAACCCTCAGACAGTACACAGAATTAACCACATTTTGCTATAGATTAAATAGATTAAGTTTCTGCAATATATAAATCTATTGTAGAAACTTAATTTCCTGTAAAGCTGCTTTGCAACGATTGTATTGTAAAAAGCACTATAATAATCTTGAATTTAATTAAATGTATTTTGAGTGTGATTCATTGGCCAAAAAAGAAAAAATACAAAAACTGAGTCAAGGATTAATTTGACTGATAGCATTATTTTATTTTAAAAAAATTCAATAGATATAGTGATAATATTGTTACTGTGGATTATTTTGGACACTATATTAATGTATTGGAAATTTGATATGACAGCCTTATTTGGAATGATGTGCACCAATGATTCATTCACAATAAGATCAGAAATATGTATTAGGGGTGTGCACGAATAGTCGAACATTCGGTCTGTAATTATTATTCGAACAATAAAAACACTTCAAATTTTACTTTGTGTTAATTTGCTGGCCGTAAATGTGAGGAATCCATGATAAATCATACAGTTATAACTACATGCACTGGGTGGCGCGTGTTAACAAGTTGATAGTATTTGATCACAGAACGTCGTCATCTGCATCGTGAAGTTTGGATTTACTTTGATCTAAATGATCTGACAAAATGTAATTACGTCTGCTCAAATGAATTAGTTAAACTGATTTATCATTATATCACCACCACAATGAGAAATCATGAAATCCAAATACAGTCGACTGAGGAAAGACAGCTGTCCAATCACTGCATTCACGACTGCAGGTGAGCGCAGCTGTACTCCGATTGAGCCGAGAACAGAGTTTATCTGATAATGAAATTATCTTCAGAAATATAAAGTTTCCACGAGGAAGAGTGGTTTAACACACAAAACACTAAGAAACTGTTAGCACACTTCATCTTTGTCGGTGCGTTATTATTGTTATCAGACTGAGGAGAAAACTCAGTTTCTCTCAGAATTAATATGTGAAACAATTTAAACAATAATTATAAGTTGACTTGAGTATATGTAGCATACATTCTGTACTGTAATTGGCACGGTCCACTTGATTTTTCTCTTTGCTCTGCTTGATCTTGAATGCTTTTTTTAATGTACACGTTTTCAACCAAAATAAAACCCTTGAGATTTTTTATGAGCCCAAATATTCAAATGCAAAATTCTAGGAAAATGCCCATCCCTAATATTTTGAAAATAAACTGCATTTTGATTTCTCGTTGCCATAAGTTTACAGGCACAAAAAAAACTTAAAATAATGACAAATAAAACAACTGACTCAGAGACTGCAATAATAATGGAGATAATAATAATTACCAACACTAGGGGGTAGAGAGGTACACTGACTCCTGTTTCAACAACTGGGGGGGAACCTTCAAGCTCATAAAATAAGCCCATAGCATCACATAAACACAGGGCCAAACACATCTGACGTGAAAAGTAGAATATAGCCACTTCCAAGGGGTAAAGTCAGCCTATCAAGATTGAGCTTGGGGCCACACAGCCCTGCCCCTCCCCCAGGAACAACCTCTTCTCCTTAAAGTGTTTAACCAGATGGCCAGCTCAACTACAGAAGCCTCCCATACACAAACAAAGACAGGGTCATTGTTTATGAAGAGCCAACATAAGCACAGCTGAAAGATGACCAGTCAAAATCATACAAGCACATATATTGTCACTGCAAGCTCTTAAATATAAATAAATGAATAAACTAACTTTAAAATAACTTTGCTGCCGTACCATGCACCGATACTACGCAGCGCCTGAAAGTAGTCCCCAGCTAGGTAACTAGTTATGATATAGCAGGGGACTTCTTTCAGACGCTTCACAATATCATTGTGCCTGCTGGACCCATGGTACGGCAGCAAAGTTCTTTGATTATTACGCCGTAATGAGTAAAGTTCCTAGACAAATTGGCCTAGAAAATCGCAACTTTTCATTTTCCGTCGGTCTTAGTACACGATCTAACTACAGAAGAGTCCAGCTTCTTTGAGCGAGATGCTAATGGTCTAATCCGATTCAATGATCTATGCTAAGCTAAAAGTGCTCAAGATTCAAAGTAATTACTGTTCCACTCATTTCTGCAATTTGCTCTTTTGGGTTGTTTCTAACCTGTATTTGTGAACACGCAACATGCAAACCTTCTTTCCAAACTTGAAATGATAAAAACTCATGAACCGGCTGTTGTCAACAAATGAGAAGCTTTAGGATCTCCTTGTAATTTTCCGCCAAAATAAAAGCTTGATGGTTTAACCATCTGAAACTGAAATAAGACAGCCATAACTATTAGAAATGTTTTGATTTCTTTTACATTTTGATTTCTTTTACAGTGAAATATTACAATAGCAATATTCTAATTAGTTTATTATTGTATTTATTAGTACTTATTATAGACATAAAACATGTCTATAATATAGTTTTATAGACATATAATACATTTATAATATAGGTTTATTATAGTTATATATAGTTTATAATATAGGTTTTTCTCTCGATCTAAGATGGTGCTGCTCATGACAGCTAAAGTGCTTTGCTCTTCAGTGTTTGTAATGTTTTTGTTAGTTTTTCGTTTCTCAAACATGATCAGTTTTACCAGGTATGAACTTCTGAACATTCAACAAAACATTTTACAGGAGTTGTATTATTCATTTTGCTGGACATTGCAGTTGGCAGAGCGCCGGCGCTGTTTATTGTTTTTACATCAATGAAAGGTGGTGTACAGATATAACCGTGTTAAATAAGATGTGCTGTTCTGATCTAACTTAACATGTCCCACCAGAGACAGTAATTGGATCACTGTTACACAGCGATTAAAAATGCATATCACTTTGTCCCAAGGGCAGCTCTGGGACTCTCTGATCACTGTTTGGTTCATCGTATACCGACCTACAGGCAAAAACTTAAATCTGCTAAAACTGTATTAAGAACTGTTAAAATATGGACTAATGAAGCAGAGCAAGATTTAAAAGATTATTTTGACCTCACTGATTGGACTATTTTTGAGCTGCTGCAAACAACCTTAATGAGCTCACAGAGACTGCAATATCATATATCAGTTTCTGTGAGGATGTGTGCATTCCTACCAGGACTCATTTAACCTACAACAACGATAAACCATGGTTCACTGCAAAACTCAAGACACCCCCGTCAGGCAAAAGAAGATGCTTACAGAAAGGGGGATAAAGTATTGTATAAACAGGCCAAATAAACACTGGAAAATGATATCAGTGACAAAGAAGAATTATTCTGGCAAGCTAAGGAACAAATTATCTTACAGTGAATCTGCTTCAGTGTGGAAAGGTATGAAAGACATCACCACAAGTTACAAGACACCATCCTCCAGCACTGTGGAGAATCAACAACTGGCAGACAATCTGAATGAGAAGAAACACCATTCACACCTCCTGCAACCCCCACACCTGCACTGCAGATAAGTGAAGACGACGTGCGCAAGGTCTTCAGAATGAACAAGAGAAGGAAGGCACCAGGCCCAGACGGTGTGACACTAGTCTGTCTGAAATCCTGTGCTGACCAGCTGGCCTCCATCTTTGCACAGATCACTGGAGCTGTGCGAAGTCCCCTCATGCTCCAAACGCTCCACCATCATCCCTGTCACTAAAGGAACCCAAAATTAGTGGACTTAATGACTACAGACCTGTGGCTCTAACATTTGTGGCCATGAAATCATTTGGAAGACTGGTTTTGGCTTATTTGAAGGATACCACTGGGCCCCCTGCAGTTTACCTACAGAGCAAACAGGTCTGTGGATGAAGTCAACATGGGACTGCACTTCATCCTGCAGCATCTGGACAGACCAGGGACTTATGTGAGGATCCTGTTTGTAGACTTCAGCTACGCATTTAACACCATTATTCCAGACAACCTTCAGAATAAACTGACACAGCTCTTCGCACAGCTCCACCCTTCAGAATAAACTGACATAGCTCTCCATCCCCACCTCCATCTGTCAGTGGATCAACAGCTTTCTGACAGACTCGCAGCTACTGAGGCTGGGAAAATTATCATCCAGCACCCGTACGATCAGCACTGGAGCTCTTTAGGGCTGCGTTCTCTCCCCACTGCTCTTCTTCCTCTACACCAGCAACTGCACATCCAAAGACCCCTCTGTCAAGCTCCTGAAGTTTACAGACGGCACCACACTGATCGGCCTCATCCAGGACGGTGACAAGTCTGCTTACAGACAGGAGCTGGCTGTTTGGTGCAGTCTTAACAACCAGGAGCGTAACACGCTGAAAACTGGAGATGATCGTGGACATTAGGAGAAACCCCCCTGCTCTCCCCCCACTCACCCTCATGAACAGCACGGTGACTGCAGTAGAGTTATTCAGATTCCTGGGCACCACAATTTCTCAGGACTTGAAGTGGGACAACCAATTGAGTGAGTCCATTGTGAAAAAGGCTCAGCAGAGGCTGTACTTCCTCCGCCAGCTGAGGAAGTTCAACCTGCCACAGGAGCTGCTGAAAACGTTCTACTCTGCCATCATTGTATCCGTCCTCTGCACTGCGCTGTCTGGTTCAGCTCAGCTACAAAATCTGACCTCAGAAGACTACGGAGGGTAGTCCGGACTGCTGAGTGAATCATTAGTGCAACCCTCCCCACTCTCCAAGAACTGTATTTATCCAGCATGAGCAAAAGGGCTGGAAAAATCACTCTGGACCCCTCACATCCAGCACACTCCTTCTTTGAACTGTTGCCATATGGTCGACGCTACAGAGCTCTGAGCACCAGAACAGCCAGACACAGAAACAGTTTCTTCCCTCAAGTAATCCATCTCATGAACACTTGACATTAAACGTAGAACACACAACACTATTACAGTGTTTCCCACACATAGACTTTACCTGGCCAGGCCGCCCAGGTATATTTACGGCTGCCCAAGTATATTTGGTGACACATTTTTGTTTTTATTACTATTATTTTCCTCTTAAACTTTTTATCCGCCCGAGAAAATGAAACCATCCGCAATCGATTAACAATTGGAAAATCTCCCCTCGCTCTACACGTTTTGTATGGCTCGTTCTGTGTGCTCGATAACTGTCGACACTCCCACAGACAACCTCCAGTGTTTTCCATACGTTCATTGTGGCGAGCAGCCTCAACCGCCCTCTGCCATCAGCTCCCGTGACGAGTGCGACTTTAGCACTATATTTAGCAACTTTCAGACCCTTTTGGCAGATTTTTTCCATAACAGGTACATACTGACAAATGTTTTGAAAAAACTTTAGCTTTCATTCATGTGGAAGATGTCGCCAGTACTGCCCCGGGCTGCGAGCGCTAGCTCTGTGCAGTGTCTCCACTCTCTGCGTCTGCTCTGAGCAGAGAAACAGTACTTTCAGCTGGCCGTAACGCAGCCAACTCGTCAATAAATAATTTACAAAAACAGCGTTTCCAAGCACCTGCTGACTGTTTGGACTTTTAAATATGAACATAGTTCGTCTGTTAATATGCTCAGTTAGTCACTCAGACGCAGGCAGTGCGCTGAATGAGACAAAACAGTAGCCAAAACAACTGCATATAGTCGCTTTTTAGTGTAAGTTAGACAATGTCGCGATTATAAATCAGAATTTAAGGAGTATAGTGAGAGTGATAAGATCCCTGGTTAACATGCTGAATTAATGGGTCGTTTTTACTATTTATACTTTTATGTATGACTACAGAAAATATAACGTGAACAGCTTTATTGGGCATTCAGTTGTATTACAGTATGTGACAGTTCATAGAGTAGAACAGATCTGAAGTGCCAAAGCTCGTCTGTACGCAAACTTGCCGCAATGACGTCATAAATATGCAAATTTATATGTGACATCACCTGCCACCACAAGTCTCACACAATCCTGTGGGAAACACTATTATACATTATTTATTTATCACATATACTTTTTTCATTTCAAATTTGCACATCAGTCCTGCACACACAAAATTGTCTATATTATATATTGTGTTTTTGCTATTTTGTACATTGCCTATTTGTATATTATTATTTTATTATCTGTGTCCTGTCGCTGTCATTCGGTTGCACTCTGGAGCTTCTCTCATTCTAAAAAAATTCCTTGTATGTGTAAACATACCTGGCCAATAAAGCTTAATCTCATATTGATTTATAAGGTACAGCGAACCTGTAATTTTAACACAGTTAAGTTTATCAGAAAAATCGCAATTCATTTCCCCCCCAAATTGTGCAACTCTAGATCGGAGTCAATAATATAATATAAAATGAAACTTGGCTTCTCTCATTATGCGCCAACAGAGGAAATCCATTGTGATCCTTTGCGAGCATCTCATTTCAAAAAATAAAAATAAGAATAAATGATTTAAATGCTAGAAATACAATACAATGTGTGATCAAACTGTGAAAGCAAATGTGTTATGATCTAGTCCCTGGCACTGTTAGGTGTAGACGTGATTATAACCATACAGGGGCAATGTTCATTTTCCTGATAAGAAAAAGTCAAAAGCTGTCTATGATTAACTTGGAGTCAAAAGCATGCCGATTGAGCAATTTACAGATGCTTCTCTGCATCACAACAAGACAAAACAAACTGAAAGCATTCTCGACGTCTTGATCAGAAGTTTTTATCTGGTACATATTAAAATGACAACAAACTCCGGCAGCTATGAACATTGGAGACAAGGATTTCTGACTCATGACTGCAATACAGTAGCGTCACAAAGAGCTTCACTAACACTGTTTTTGTTGATCATTTTAAAACGGCAAAGCTTACTCAGCACTGGGAACCCCTTTAATTCAAACGGAACTGCATTTGCTTACACCAGCAGCAGCTGCTTTGACCCGGCTTTGTTAGTGCTGCCCAGCGTAGGCATGAATAGGAAAAGCCCAGAAGGATGCAAACTTTGGAAAAAGTAAGCGCTCATCTGCACAACTGAAAAAAGCTATAGATTGATGAGTGTACTTACTCAGCTGTGTCGCTTCTCTTCAATGTCTTTGGTGGCAATAGCATCCAATTCTCTGCCAGGAAATAAACAGATGTTAAACTAAGAATTTGACATTCACTTTTCATTCTCTAGTAGTACATACATGCTGACACAACCAACATTTATTACAAAAACATTCGACAATCAAATGGATCTGGATTATGTAGCTTGAAAGTTTTAGTGAGGTGAATACAAAGTTTAATTATTGGACAGATGGCTACATGTTCGGTGACCAACACTTAAGTGTGCAATGACAAGGCAACCTTTTTACACCTTACAGTTTATGAAAATAATAAATATAGAGCCATTTATCGTTTAGAAAATGTTCAGTTTCATTACTGGTGAAATAGAAACTACACAAGTGCCACATACTTGGGTGATATGTCCAATGGCGACCACAAACATCCTATCGCACCACAAGATTAAACCAAAATCAACTTATTAAGACTCTCACCCTATTTACATAGTGGGGAATGAGAAAAAGATGGACGGACGGACACACTTCTAATTGTAAATCACATAGTAACCGGGCATGCACAGCAAGCAGCCTATAATGTTCAACCGGACTGCATTTTTAGCTAAGCATACTTTTAACTAAAACAATACGTGATTAATATGAAAAAGACTACTTAAAAATAAAACATGTGACTCAGTTTACCATTAGGTATACTTTATTTAGAGGTTAAAAGGCAGAGAGCAGCGACACCTCCCCCACCGCTGGCTTCAGCTGCTGCTAACGGGGCAAACCAGCAACCTTGACCTGCCCTTACAAAACATTACAATATAACGCACTCAAAACAATGTTTATAAACAACTTTTACAATCAAAGAGCGACTTCGTGATCTCGATTTCCTTTACTCGTGTCTGGGAAAAGGAAACAGCTTTTCTGTGGCATTTTTCCTCAGCGTTTGCTGCCGTAACGTTAACTGCGTACTTTAAGAAGCTAAACACAAAATAAACATAGCATTTAACACTCGTCACTCCATGGGGTTATTAAAGCGAATAAAACGGTTAAAATAAAAGCAAACTGGTTAACGTATCCAATTTTTAAATATAATTTCCTTGATGTGCGCAATTCAGCAGCTGAGCGAAGAGTGCTAACAAACCAGCTGGCTAACTTACTAACGTTAAAGCCTCTGTCTTTTAACAGCATAACGAATCAAACACGGATTTATGAATGCTCACTTTAGCCGATAGCGTCACAAATTTTATTGTTGGTGTAATTATTGTTGATCAAATGCTGCTTGCTGGTAGCAACCAGAAAGCGAGTCTAACGTTAACGTTACATCGACAAACGTTGCAGGACGTCGAATTAAAAACATCGAAATCAAATAAATATATTTTCAAAACACACTAAAGAAAACTGCCCCAGAGCGCATGAAACCTCATGTTTAAACGCTGTGCATTCATAAACTCGACTTTGATATTTGTAACGTTAAACACGTTAGCAACAACATACTTAGAGAAACCGACTGCAATGTCGCTTCGATGCCATTATGTGAATGCAGGAGATCAATATTCAAGGAATGTACCACACAGGGATGCATTTTGCTTTTCATACATAATGCAGACAGTACACACTATTCATAAAAACACACAATCCAATTGTTTAACTATCATGCAAACGCAAACAACGCAGTAAAACATTCACCCGTGCATCCAGTGCTGAGCTCAGCTTAGATATCGCAGATACGCTACTAGATCATTAATATCGCGTATATGGTTAAAATCACGAACAGACCGCAAGACTCACCTCTTGTAGTTTAAAGTGCAGTAGAGATGAAATGAAAGCAAATAATAAGGCTATAAGAATTCAAAACATTTGCGGAGTCTAGGAGGGGAAACATTTGTCCTGCTCGATCGCCATTTTCTTCTCTCGCATTCATGCATTCATCCCTGTAACTGCAGGAAGAGCTCAAGCGCTGCTCTCAGAGCACTTCCTCCAACTCTACACACTCACCTCCAAAATGGTGGCCACAGAGAGGCCGTGTCTCAAATCATAGCGAATTGTCTATCCAGACTTCACCATTGGGCTTCGCGGACACGTGGGGTATTTTTGGACATCGTAGGGAATTTCTAGAGGAATTGACAAGTATGTTTCTAAAACAGCTATCATGATTGACGCGTGAGCTTAGCTGATTTTAAAGCCCAAAAATGCTGTCTAGGTAGACAGCTCACTAGGTTTTGAAACGCAGCCAGAGCTGATGGTTAACCCGAGACTCGTCATGGTGGCTTTGCCCTTTCACTAATATTAGACGTGTTTTTCCAACGATATAAATTAAAAGTTTGGAGGGAAAAGTAACTGGGTTATAGTGAGAAAATTATTATTTGACATGAAAAAAAATTAATCAAGCGAATTCGTAATTGAATATTCAGAATAATGCCATCAAGGAACATTTCATCCAACCAGATGGGAACTTTAACATTTAAAAAAAGAAGATTGCCATGCTAAAACCAGCATAACTTTTAAGGACATGGGTTAAAATAATCCCATATATAATTCAATTAAATAATATAGGCTATGATAAAGCAATTGGTTTCAAAATGTGCTGAAGTGACTTTGCATGTCCCAAACAAAAAGTCAATTACATAGCATTTATATATATATATATATATATATCTCAAACAGAGCCTGTTTCTCCTTATTTATCAGATTGCATTTTTCAATAATGTTCTAATGGATGCCATATTTAAAATTTGTTTAAATATATAAATTATACATTGTACATGAGTAGTTTGATGTTCCTAGTATCTGAATATCTTGTATTAAGAACTTTTCTGTGGATAAACTGAGCTAAAACACTTTTATGGAAACTACCTAGACAATACAGATTCCTCATTGTTCGGTTGTTTGTTTACAGTGAATACCTTCACCATTGGGAAATACTCTCAGCACAAGGCAAAAACACCAACCAGGTGCAAACTAGGAAAAACCTAAATAAATCTCCATCAATATAGACAGACCAGCTTTTAGTCTGGAATTTGCCTGCGTTTTCACTTTGAAGACAAAGCAGTGGCACACAGTTGAAAACGGCTCGGCTGCGCTGTCCTTTTGAAGCACTCATTCTGCCTCACTAGACCGGAATCACACAGACACTTTCAAACAAAAACAACCTGTTTTAAACAGGACTTGAACGAGATTTTACACAACATTTTAATTTGAGTGTCATTGCACAACAGTAGGATACTAAAAATACACGAGCAGGTAGAGCCACATTTCATTGAGTTCAGAGGTACAACGCACAGATATTTTGAATATTTTGTAAAATGTTGTTAACAAAACAATGTCAACAATCGCTTGTATTGAAACACAGGAGAATAAGCCTTTTGCCATTTCAAACATTATTTAATCATTCACTTTTACACTGTCTAATTATACAGCTCTATATGACTCACGCAATTTTTGTAATGACAATGAAACAATATCCTTGATTTAAAAAGACAAACAGGTGCATCTCAATAAATTAGAATGTCGTGGAAAAGTTAATTTATTTCAGTAATTCAACTAAAATTGTGAAACTTGTGTATTAAATAAATTCAATGCACACAGACTGAAGTAGTTTAAGTCTTTGTTTTTTTACTTGTGATGATTTTGGCTCACATTTAACAAAAACCCATCTCAACAAATTAGAATATGGTGACATGCCAATCAGATTATCAACTCAAAACACCTGCAAAGTTTTCCTGAGCCTTCAAAATGGTCTCTCAGTACACAATCATGGGGAAGACTGCTGATCTGACAGTTGTCCAGAAGACAATCATTGACACCCTTCACAAGGAGGGTAAGCCACAAACATTCATTGCCAAAGAAGCTGGCTGTTCACAGAGTGCTGTATCCAAGCATGTTAACAGAAAGTTGAGTGGAATGAAAAAGTGTGGAAGAAAAAGATGCACAACCAACCGAGAGAACCGCAGCCTTATGAGGATTGTCGAGCAAAATCAATTCAAGAATTTGGGTGACCTTCACAAGGAATGGACTGAGGCTGGGGTCAAGGCATCAAGAGCCACCACACACAGACATGTCAATGAATTTGGCTACAGTTATCGTCAGAGGCGTCTTAACTGGGCGAAGGAGAAGAAGAACTGGACTGTTGCCCAGTGGTCCAAAGTCCTCTTTTCAGATGAGAGCAAATTTTGTATTTCATTTGGAAACCAAGGTCCTAGAGTCTGGAGGAAGGGTGGAGAAGCTCATAGCCCAAGTTGCTTGAAGTCCAGTGTTAAGTTTCCACAGTCTGTGATGATTTGGGGTGCAATGTCATCTGCTGGTGTTGGTCCATTGTGTTTTTTGAAAACCAACGTCAATGCACCCGTTTACCAAGACATTTTGGAGCACTTCATACTTCCTTCTGCTGACCAGCTTTTTAAAGATGCTGATTTCATTTTCCAGCAGGATTTGTCACATGCCCACACTGCCAAAAGCACCAAAAGTTGGTTAAATGACCATGGTGTTGGTGTGCTTGACTGGCCAGCAAACTCACCAGACCTGAACCCCATAGAGAATCTATGAGGTATTGTCAAGAGGAAAATGAGAAACAAGAGACCTAAAAATGCAGATGAGCTGAAGGCCACTGTCAAAGAAACCTGAGCTTCCATACCACCTCAGCAGTGCCACAAACTGATCACCTCCATGCCACGCCGAATTGAGGCAGTAATTAAAGCAAAAGGAGCCCCTACCAAGCATTGAGTACATATACAGTAAATGAACATACTTTCCAGAAGGCCAACAATTCACTACAAATGTTTTTTTATTGGTCTTATGAAGTATTCTAATTTGTTGAGATAATGAATCTGGGTTTTTGTTAAATGTGAGCCAAAATCATCACAAGTAAAAAACCAAAGACTTAAACTAGTTCAGTCTGTGTGCATTTCATTTATTTAATACACAAGTTTCACAATTTGAGTTGAATTACTGAAATTAACTTTTCCACGACATTCTAATTTATTGAGATGCACCTGTATGTCTTTTTAAATCAAGGATATCGTTTCAATGTCATTCCAAAAATTACATGAGTCATATTTTGTCCATTTCATCACAGATGTCATAAAATAAGAAAGTAACATGGCATAGTGCTCGGGACAGCTCAGGCCTCGGCGTCTGCGGTATTGAGAATTAATTTTGTATGAGGCATGAATATTGATGATCAGTGGAGGTCCGGGGCCAGCTGCTTGTGAGTGAGTTAGCTGCAGTAGGACAAGGGTCAGTTTGGTCAGGCCAGTGGGCTGCTCTCCCCCCTCCCAGACCGTTGAGAGCAAGGGGAGCCTGGGAACGCGGGCAGATGCATTGTGCTCAGGCAGACAGGGCAGGAGGAGGGGAACAGCTTTGCATGACAAATACATGGCTGGATTTGGCTTTCAGAGATTCGCTTCCAAACTCACTTAATACAGTGAGCTCTGTTGCGCTGGTGTTATATTTCAAAATGGTCTAAATATGCAAACATTTTAATCAATAAAACATTTGGCAAGTTGGCAAAATGTGCAGAAAAAAAAAATCACAAAAATAGGCTCGTGCAGACTTGACGTGACATGTCACTCGCATTATTTACCTTCCCCTCTTTTGTCTTTACCTTGGCCCCTCTAATCCTCATTATTCTCTGGTCTGGTCCCCAGATGTACCAAGAGTCTCACCAACAAGGGTGCTATTTTTCATTTGCTCTCGCCCAATTCCTCCACTACCCCATCATTATATTCAATCTCTATCTGTCTCTCACCCATCCCCCTAGAGTCACTCTCTCAGACAGGGTGCCAGCTGTGAAAGGGATTTGGCTGAGCTGAATTACACTCTGCATCCAACCAATTACCTGTCCGACCGTTTGCAGGTCACCCTGCACTGCCTGCTTCAGGCTCGAGTTATCTATCAGACTACTATTCTGCACGGCATTTATCATTTTCACACAGCCATGCGCCCTGTCATTTATATACACCACTGCCTCATCAACTGTTAACCCTAAGATAGTAAGATACCATTTTTGCTCTGTTGTGATAGATATGGAACCATTCAGCATCATATAGCTCATTCAATATAGCTTGGTTTACATATTATTATATTATATATTCAAAAGTGTGGGGTCAGCAAGATGTTTAAATGTATTTAAAATAAGTTTATTATGCTCACCAAGACTGTATTTGCTGAACAAAAATATTATTAATTAATTAATATTAATATTATGAAATAATTTAATACAACTGTTCTGTCTGTTAATGTTTTTAAATTTGATTTATTCCTGTCATGACAAAGCTGAATAGTCAATATCATTACTCAAGTCTTCAGTGTCACATGATCCTTCAGAAATAATTATAATATACTGATTTGCTGCTCAAGAAACATTTATTCTATTTTGAAAACAGTTGTGCTGCTTAATATTGTTTTTGTGGGAATTTTCATTCTTTTTTTCAGGAATCTTTGATTAATTGATTTGAGAAAGACATGTAATGTTACAAAAAAGCTAAGAAATCTTTCAATTTTATGAATCCTCACTGAAAATGTATTTCAAAAAATCGTACTGACACCAAACTTTTGAATGACAATGTGTTTATTTGTTTATTATGTTATACTATTGCATAACATATCCCAACATATATAATCTAGAAGTATTCATATTCAATCTATCCATTTCAACAAAATAATGGAAAGTAATGGAATCAGATTTTAATATCACGGTATTGTCAATAATGCAAAACAGTTTGAATTTCACTTTAAAGTGTTTATCACAGAAAGGTAACTCATATATAGTAACATTTAAAACTATGTTAAAATAAAAAAATAAAAAATTCTTACCAATTTGATTAACACTGCAAAATATATTTTTGGAGCTCCATGCTTTAATCTTTACACATTTACTTCTGGTGATCTCATTCTCAGAGCCACTCCAGTCACGTAAAAGCAATATAAAGATGCAAATGACACTCGGAAGAGCGATCTTATTGTCATTCATGTATGCATGCAGTATATATATTAGATGGAGGCATTTTCACCTAGAGCTGCTACAGCTCCAGTCAAAAACTTTGCTGCGGTCCAAATGAGACTCATTTGCATGTGCTCATCCCGCCCTCATCTCAATAATTCACACATATCAGTGTAATGTTTTTCATCTGCAAGGCATGCATTTGAGTTTAGACTTGGGAAGTCTTCTAGACGAGACACACTATGCTTTCACTCTTCTGTATGAAGAAAACTACAGAAGTGCATGAATTTTAAAAGTAAATGTCCCATGTACTTCAAAGATTAAGTCACTTCAAATAAAAGTAAAGCCTGGAACCCTGAAGCATAATAATAAAACCCTCAAATTCAAGAAAACATATTTCATGGAAACTATTTCCATGTCTAAAGATGAATTCTTTGCTCTTGTAGTTATGATAATCTGATCTAGCTTGGGTCAAATCATATCCATAACATAGATGGACACCCTGATGGCCAACATTGTTTTGGGGGCTTGGGGGTTTGTGAGCAGGGGTAAAGAACAGCTCTCCCAATGATACAAAATAGGGCTTTAAATGAACTAACACCATGACCATATTCACTACAGTAAATAGAAACTTTGACCTGTTCCCTTATAGCCCAACTCCCCTGTCCATGAATAGTTCTTATCCCCTATAGCAGCAGCCAGTAGTTGATGATGAATGAACAACAGTATACAGAAAGAACAAGGTATGGTAAAGCCTGAAAAAATGAAATGAAATGGAATTAAATGAAACAAAACAGTCAATAGAAGTGGAACATTCCAATTACTCACTCCATTTCTCCATAACACTACACAGGAAGTGCCAGGTAAATACCTGCTTATCCCCATGTGACATGACTACCCAGAAGTGACAACATTTCAAAATAAAGTATGTTTTGTCCAACAGCAAAGCTGGCCACCAGCATATATTTGTGTTTTGGATGCTAGTATCCCCAAGAAGGTCTTCAGACCAGATCCAATACAGCAAAGACCACCACAAACCAGCCTAAACCAGCTTTAAAATTCATGCTGGTCCAAAGTGAGTAAAATTTACTGCGAGAGCAACTAGCAGGTATGTTTCTGACAAGTGCATGTTAACCAAATGCATTAGTTAAACATAGTACAAAGTATTTTGCTGAAATAAACCACATATTATTTGAATAGAATCTGCTAAGCTGACTTTCATGACTTATCGCCAAACATCAGCTTGAGACTTACTAGATCTGCTATGTTAGCTCCACTTCAAAGATAAGAATTGGGAAGAACTGACAAGAAGGAAATATACAAGGCCAATGACTGGAGAAATGAGTGGAGCTCACAGGGTGCCTTAATTAGGGATGGGTATCGTTAAGGTTTTAACGGTACTACTACTCTTATCGATACTGCTTATCGATCCGGTGCTTTAACGGTATTCTTATCGGTACTTTTTGTTATTTATATATATATATATATATATATATATATATATATACATATATACATACATACATACACATATATGTATGAAATATATATTTCTATGATAGATTAGCAGCTTAATTAACATGGCTTTATATTCTGAGATGTTAAATAAATATTTCATTAAATAAATATAAAACATCAATTTGTAAATGCAGCAGTGTGCAGGCATTTTTTGTGTTTTATATACATAAGATAAGATAGAGTAAGAACATGAACAAAGAAACAAAGTTAAACAAACTGACAAATATACCATTTATTGTGTGTGTATTTGATCGTTTGGACGCGCCCGAAGCTTGGAGCTCGCCGCGCACGCACACGCACACACGCGCGCAAACACACACACACACGCGCACACACACACACGCACACACACACACGCACACTCACACACTCACACACACGCGCGCGCAAACACACACACACACACACCAGGGGCACGGGAAGGTGTTTTATGTAGGGGTGCTGTGTGGGAGTCAATTTCTATAAATACGCCAAATAGAAACAGAAAATCGTGCTATAGCCTCGCACTTTCATGAGATCGTGTTAGACAACAATTAGCTATTTTACAAATGGGAATAGGCTACAATGAATTCATAACAATGTTTTACATTCAAGTTACATTCAAGCTTAAAACCCTTAAAATGTACAGTGAAAAGTTTTTTAAAAGCATCTGGAATGCAATAAAGTAATTTTAAAGCTGTTTTTAAAGCATTTGCTGCATGGATTAAAACGATAGGCCAATAAATAATTCATCAGTCAGACAAAATTGCATTGCAACAAATCCTTTAAATTTCAAGGACAAAGATTTACATATTTTTTTTTTATTGAATACAATTATAAAATAAAACGCAAATTATAATCGGGCCTGTTTTAGGCTTTCCTTATTTTTATATTTTAGATGGTGAGGTGACGGGAAAAATGACTCGCCATTTCCTCATTGGAGAAATATATGCATCTTAACGGATTACATAGGCTAATGAAGAGTTTTTGCTTTGCTTTGAATTATTTCGTTTTAAAGTAGTATTTTAAAGCTTTCTATAGATATATTTATCATATCTCTGTGGCAGTTTCGAGTTGCGAGTTTCGTTCATCATTGAAGCCTCTTGTTCAAAACCGGAAGAAAGTGCATTCTCTGTTTTCCTATTTTATAAAAGCACAATGTTGATATTGTGAATGCACACAAATAAAAGTAGACCCTTTACAGTTCAAAATGATATATTACTCTTACCTTTTATGAGGAAAAAAAAAATCACACGTATTTTAAGTTGTTTTTACTGTAAGAAAAAATCCTCCATGTCCTGTAAAGCTCGCTTCAGCTTCCACTCTCCACACAAACTGTTGGATATTGCACATTTATATAGGTTAAACATTTAAACTAACACTGTGATATGCTTGAACTGTTTATAGGCCTATCTATCGATTTTATTTTAGTCAAGTCTTGATGATTTGATAAGGCTAAATTAATCAAACATATAGACGATCAACTCTGATGCTGGCCGCTTGGTCGTTGCTTAAAAGAAAAAAAACATTTAATGAACAAAAAATGCTCCCAATGTTTTTCTAAATTAACTTTATGAAGAAAAAAAAACGAAACATCGTCTAATCACTTTTCCATTACATACAAAACTGAACTATTTTAGCTATAAGCTGTTTTGGGAGAAGGTAAAGACTCATATCGCTGAGAACAAAAAAAGTACATCCATGATATTTCCATGTTCCGCTTTTAAGCCACAACCTACAAATTCTTCAACACAATCATAGCATTCACAAACATAAAAGCAAGCATTGGCAGTGCTGCGTGCGTGATTTGGCAGGATGTGCGCAACGTGCGCATCAAATAGCCCTGCATCAGTTTAATAACTTTGATAACTTTAATTCTTACAACTGTTAAATTAATGGGCAAATGGTAAATATGTCGAAGATCACATAGAAATAGATAGCAAAATAGCCAATGTAAACTAAATGTTATAAACATCGGAGCAACCATATACATTTTTTAATTAATCTTTATTATAACAAATTTAGCCTATATTTTTTTTTATTCACAACAGTTTACAGTTGCCCACAGAAAAAAACAGGGGGTGCTGCAGCACCCTCAGCACCCCCTGTTCCCGCGCCCCTGACACACACACACACGCACACACACTTCAGCCTGAGGAACAGCGTCTCTCGTGTGGATTGTACTTCCAACATTTCATTATCAAACATGTCCAGCAATTTAGTAACTGTAAAGACGGCATTTTACAACAATCGACAGACGATTGATCTGATTCTGATGTTAAGTTTTGGTCAGGGAGGAACGAATGCGCGCCGCTGTGAAGAGAAGGAAGTTGTTCTAGAAGAAACACAGCTATAATACTTAGAAGCTAAAAAAAAACATTAAATAAACTCAGTTTAATATAACAGCCACAGGCCTAAAGTGTAAGCATGTTTTAATGGTTAGTTCTCTCTTCTAACATAAACAGGGCTTATGTTGCGCGTGCTGAAACTCTTCCACGTGAGCGATCTCGCTTCTGAATTGGGAATAGCAAAAATGCATCATAGACAAGAGTTTGAATATTATTGCATATAAAAACAGCTGGTGACTCTGGCGGGATATAATTTGCAAGATAATGTGTATATATATAGCAATAATAAATGTATGTGTTTTCTTAATTTCTCCAGTACCGATAGCAGAACCGTTAACGTCAGAGCTTATCGATACTCCGGTCTTTATAATTTAGCCCCGAGACCGATTAAATACCGAGTTTCGGTACCCATCCCTAGCCTTAATGATGCCTCACTTTCCCCAAGGCTCTTCAGATAGTGGTCTACAGCCCTCACGCCATCTCTAATGAGCAGACCGCTCATCTTCCGCTGCCATCTATCATACTTTCCGGCGGAGAAAACCTGTCTTCTCTCATCACCAACCACACATGAAGGAGACCTGGCCACTTTAAAAGCATTTCTTTATCTTGCCACATCACACATATAGGCCTAATTCACAGACAAGAAAACGGCCACTTTCATCTGAATCCTTCTGACTCTGAACAGTGAACACAAATAGCAGCCAGAAGGCAAATGAGCAAATAGCAGTAATACAGTAAAAATAGCAGTAATACAGCATCTGCGGTTGCCAGAAATTTGACATAAAAATATGGTGTTTTAGATAATAGGAAATGGCATATTAGTGCATGTGCATTTTACAAAAACTGTTAACTGAAAAAGTAATTGGCGTAGAAACAGTTTTACTCACATATTTCTAGTGAATTTCACAATGACAGAGAAACAGCAAGTAACATTGATTTAAACATGACATTTTTGAAGTAGAAAAACTGAAATATTATTTTCTTGTAAAACATCCTTCAATAATCTTTGTTTTATTTACGTCTTCGAAAAAACATTTTACTGTGTATATTTCATTGCATGCTGTAATGTTAATATACCAGTCTAAATCTGCTTTCTACTTTAAAATGCACAAATAACACCATAATAAAAGAAGTAAAATAGATAGCCACACGTATCAGAGTTCATTGTAAGTGGCCATGTATCAGTATTTTAAAGTGAAATGACAGATAATATGAAATTAAACCATTTACTGTTTTTCACTGTATGGTAAAGTAACTTACCACAGGTTTTTATTGTAGCATTTATACAGTTTTTTTTCTGTAAACATTACCAGCATTTTTACTGCACAGGTTTGCAGTCTCAAAAGTTTCTTTAGATAAAATGCATCCATTGTCAGAGGGGGATACTTTAGTTCTACAGGACAGCAGATCCCCCGCATCTTCCAACTTTAAAAATGTATGATTCTTCAATAATGTGTTTGGCTTTATTTCCTATTAATCTTTTATTGCATAACAGTGCAGTAGAGCGTGTGTATTATTCGGAGCCAGGAGCCTGGCAGGGTGTCAGGTAGCAAACAGGTCTCCTCACAGCCCCAGTTCCTGAATACCATCCATGTGTTTTTATTTAGTATAACAAAAGGCTCTTCACCACAGGGCGGGCGTCCATGAGAAACACTGCCCGGCAAGTAAAGATGAGGAGCACAGGAATCTCTTGACATGTTAATTGACTTGATTAGCATTAACATTACTGGGATTCCCGGAGGAGCCAAAAAGCTCTACAGTTAACTATTCATTTGGATGCAGTTTGATTCAAACCATCAGGCTGCCAAATTAAACATGATTTTCATTTTAGATATGTGGATATGTATGCTTTCACTGTCAAATAAAGAGACATAAAACCATATAATGTATGCATATTTTAAGGGATAATTCCAAACGGGAATAACTTTGAAATCACAAAAGGAAATAGTTTGCAGAATCTGTATTATGTGATATTTTAAAGAAGTCTTTTTGTCTGTACAATGAAATTCAGTGGGGTCCAAAACAACACTGCACTAGACCCGGCTTTTAATATGGCCAAAAAAAGAGAGATTATGACAGAAATTAATTTTTGTGAAAAGGTCTAAACTGATTCAAGGTCCTACAATCATGAAGGGTTCAAAAATGGGTTTGACTGGAGGAATAATAAATAAAGTCAGGTATGTTCCCCTGCTGACTGATCCTAAAGTGAGCCATGGGCGGCACGAGGTGACGGTAATTATTACAGACAAAAAGAAGGCTAGAGAGTGCATCGCTGGACTCTGATGTGAGCATCTTTTCACGGTGAAAAATGCAGAGCGAATCGGTGAATTACGAGCTGTAAACGCAGGAAAATGAAACAACCAGAACCAAGGTTGGTTGGATGTTGCCCTGGCATCTCGCCAAGTGCTCATTACCGCAGAAAGTGTGCAGTTGGGCCAGCCAATGTGACACCCGTTGCCGTGGCAACAGCAGAGCAGACAGGCGATGTAATGCATCATATTTCAGCAGACCAACTCAATTCAATTCACAGTGATCCAATCTATGGGTTGTAAGTGGGGGGTGAGCACAGGCAGGGGAAAGCTGGTACTACAGAAATAAATTGCCATGAGACCATCAGCTTTCCATGCAGATTTTCTTTTAACGCTGTCTGTTAAAAACTGAAATATTCATTGTCCTGCACAAATTGGATTTATTCAAATCTGGATGCAATTGCTTGCCATGGAGCGTGGTGACAATAGCTGGCACACATGGGTTACAGTGATGTGTGCCCATTTTTCCTTATTCAGCTGGTATGTCAGAAACAAATCAAAGCTATACTGTACAAGTCATAAAGCTAATGACGTGCATACAACTTTGCTTTTATGTACAAATAAAAATATGTCTGAATAAGAATTCCTTTGTGCTACATTTTTTTTATATATTGGGATGTAATTCTCCAGAGGAGATTGAAATTCTCAAAATAAAAACCTTGGCCTTAATAGTTTATCATGATCTTTTATTTAAATAGTTTTCTTTTTGTTTAGTCATTTTTTTTTTTAGGGGGGGGGGCTTTCTTTTCAGAGTCCTTTGTAACATTGTAAATGTTTTTACTATTCTTGATCAATTGAATGCATATTTGCTGAATAAAGGCATTTATTTCTATTAGTGCTGTCAAATAATTAATCGCGATTAATTGCATCCCAAAAAAAAACGTTTAGTTTAATTCAATTCAAGATTATATGTATAGCGCTTTTTACGATACAGTCGTTGCAAAGCAACTTCACAGGAAATTAAGTCTCTACAATAGATTTGTATTGTAGAAACTAAATATAATTAACTTATGGCACAATTCGGTTAATTCAGTATAGCAGTGCATTACAGTAGTCCAGTCTAGAGAACTAACTTTTCTGCATCAGAAACACTTAACATGTTCCGTAGCTTGGCAATGTTTCTAAGATAAATACAAAATAAATGTGTGTGTGTGTACTGTGTATATTTGTTATGTAGATATAAATACACACATGCATGCATATATTTAAGAAAAATAAGTTACGTTATATATTAGGGGTGGGCATAGATTAATTTTTAATCTAGATTAATCTAGATTAATTTTGAAATTAATCTAGATTAATCTAGATTAAATGGCTCATTTGAATTATATACAGGCATAATCAGAATATGTGTGCTACCCAAATAATGGCTAAAAGTAAGTCTTTGAGAACGGGTTTTCAAGCCAGGTGGCGCAATTAGACCAGGAGCTCATCTCCTGTTTCCAAAATGCAATCACAAACTGCTTGAGAAAGCTGTTCTACTATGATAATTGGTGATGAAAATAAACTATGTTCAATAAGATGTACTTGTGTTTACTAACTGTTTATTCAGTTAAACATGAATTTTGAACTGTAGGCCTACATAAGAGGTCGTGATGAACTGTTTACAGTTTCCATTGGGAAGCTTCTTAAAATAGATTTTCCCTGAAGCAAACCCGCGGCTTCATAGCTGCATCCATGTTAGCACGTCACGCCTGATGTGGTAATTTCACAGTAACGTTAGGCATACACACAGGTTCGAAGCAGAGGGTGACACGAGTGAATTCTCAAGTTCATGAGACCTAAAGCGCATCCTGTTTGCTTAAAAGCGCAGGGATATTCGCGTTGTTATTCTGAGTGCACACAAATAAACGAGTCTTTACAGATTCGAAGATGTATTAGGCTACTTTTATCTGTATGACCAAAATGACGGAGATTTTAAGAGCAAGTGAACGACCTGTCCTGCAGCAAACGCGCTTCCACACAAACACTCAATAGCGCACATTTCTCTAGGTTAACATCATATTGAGCGGCCATGTAAAGTTGTTACTACATACATCTTTCAGATGAAAAGCCATATTTGAGGTTGATGAATGATAGGTGAGGTTTGGATGTCCTGCCCGATTGTATTACCACACAGACCGTTAACAATCTGTCCATCACGGACTGCGAGCCTCTAGTTCAAGACTCGTTCTCGCCCCTACAGTGCAATTCGGCTAGGTATACATCCGCGCTAAAATATCAGGGTGAAAGTCATCATAGTGCGTAGTATAGACCCAGCTCCCAACCCAACTTTGAGAATAGATTAACGGCGATATTTTTTTTATCGCCGATAAGAGTCTCGCGTTAACGCAGCACGTTAACGCCGATAACGGCCCACCACTAGTTTATATATTATGTAGGAATATAAATATATACATGCAAATACATGTAAATATTGAAAAAATATATGCTTTATGTGTGTGTCTTTATATATACACATAATAAATATACACAGTACACACACATATTATGTAAACAAAAACGTTTATTTTTAATGCAATTAATCGTGATTTATATTCAAAGCAATATATTAGTGGATATAGTTCAAATGTCCCGTATCACCTGATTTAAAAATGTGAGGACATCATGATTTATCCACCAGCCTAGTTTTAATTGTGCAAATTGATGTTTTATTGTACAATAAAAACATTTATTAATTTCATTATCACAAATATAGCCCATGTTTTGGCTCATGCTGACTTTAAAGGCCTCTTGAATTAGCTGTGTGGGCTTGTGCAGGACTATGGCTTGGAAACATCTAGTACGGAAAACAAGATGAACCTCAGAAAGGTTTTAACCCATAGTGGAAAAACAGCATTGGATTCCTTTCCAGACCTCTAAAGAGAACAGGGATATTTCCACTCCGTGTTTTCTCCAGAGCATTGACATAATGAGCAGTGATAAGGCCGTACAGAAGAAGATTATTTATTCATGTGAGGGATAAGGTTGCACACCTCTCCGTCTTGACCATGGGTACTGACTCAAAATGATTCCGAGTTAATTTCCTGGCACTGTCAGGGTTTCAATAATGCAAACGTCTAACATGGGACAGAGGTATATGTGTTGTTTATGTACAAGCAAAAACAAAGACTGACGAGTCAGACAATCAGACAAGATGCCTGCTGGGCATCACAAACTATTTTCTGTTTGCTTACTTTCTCACCCCAGCTAGCCAAACTAAATCAAACACTCACTGTAGTACGACTGTCAACCTTAAAGTCCCTTCAGTACATCAGCAGCCAATTAGGGAATAAGGCCTGTGTCTAAAATCTAGAAAATGCTCCATTCTCAGCCAAGAGTTTACAACACGGCACATCTGATTTCAAAGTATATTAAATATTGTTTGAAAAGATAAGATACATTTTTGAGGCAAAATACATTTACCCTTTACTGTCTATGATATACCATAATCCTGTGACTACAGTTTGTTGTAAAAATAAAAATGACATTGAAATGAGAGCATTTATTCATAAATATTTACAAATACATTCATAAATAATAATAACACTATTGTTCAAAAGTCTAGGGTTGGTCAGATTTGACAATGTTTTTGAAAGAAGTCTCTTATGCTCACCAAGGCTGCATTTATTTGATCAAAAACAGTAATATTGTTAGGGCTGCATGATAAATCGCATGCGATTGTCATCTCAGCAAAACCAGTTCTGTGATTAGTAGTAAATCTCCATCACGTGCTTTCAGATGGAGCGGCATTTACTACACAGAGCCGTAGTTTACTGACAAGCGATGTAATATCGTGTTCATTATAAGAGATGAATCTCCTTCGATTATGAATGCCATTATTACATAGCTTGTGGGTGATCACAGAACCGGCTTTACTGACTAGATGTGCATTATAAACGCATGTGATTTATCATACAGCCCTAAATCATGTGAATATCTGTGAGGCCCCATAGACTTCTACCCTGATATTGAGGTTTTGTTGGCCCGCTGTCCTGGTGGAGAGGCCTAGCCTGATTATACCTGGTAACATACATCTCAGGTGATCCAATCTCAAGCCATCAGTCGACAGATTTCATTTATGCCTGGTATTAACACGCTGACCACTGAAACGGATGCCTGTGATTGTTTGTTGAAAGCAGCCAGAGCTTCGGTCTACTAAAGCAATTACAGAAGCAATGCATTGTGGTTAATTATAAATGAATGAGAATCTACTGCGATTTAATAAATGAAAGCAATTCATTATGTAATTACCCCTCCACAAATACTGCCTCCTTTTTTAGGAATGGAGGGTCATAAAATCCCACAAAGATTAAAATATATGGCACACTAGAGAGGCAAATGGTAATTCACTATTTGTTGCTCCGCTTGGCTGTAAATAAGCCTGTGATAATGAAACCGCTTTAAGGAGCCTTTTCCGTCTGTTCTCCATTTGTTTGTTTTTCCTCTCTGATATCTGTTACTTCTTTTGTTTTGATTGGCTTGATTGATTATGTTCTGCTTTAAGTCCTCAGGCTTCTGGCCGTCTGCAGGGGCAACCAGACCGACTCACTGACAGAGGAAGGCACTATGAGTGACAGTACACAATGTGTGATAGATGAGGATAACACTTTCCTACTCGCACAGAGTTACAGAGCCTATGCTACATAGCAGTGTAAAAATCTCTCACTGGAACATATTTTACACCAGTGGGATGGAGCTCATCTGTCTTGTATGACAAGGACTGCAGGATCTCTCACAAACAACAGTGTGGCAAAACAAAATTAAACCATTTGATTTTTTTCCAAACACATACAGTGAGGTTCAAAAAAAGCTTTTTTAATTAGTACATTTTTTAATTAGTACATTATTTTGTCAGAAACATGCCTTCCCAATTTTCCCACTGTCAAACACATAAGCTGAAAGAATTATAATGCATCTCAAACTATATTACAGTATATGCAACCTGTAACATGAACCTGTATACAGCAAGAACAGGTCTGAGTGGACATAAGGCTATTATCAAACACCTCCCAAGTGGTCCTGCCTCCCCATTGCTGTGATCTGTCCTGGCCAGAGCTTTAAGCATTGTGTTCAGAGGGCTTGGGTTGGAATTAAAAAAGGAAAACAAACAGGACTGACTCATCAATGGGATTTTAATTTGGCACATATTCCCCTAATCCATCCTCACTGTGGGGTGCGCACGTGCTGCCTGGACAATAGAGAGGCCACAGCTAGGGCTAATTATGTGTCGTTAGATGGAGCCCTTGATATGAGCTCTGGCATGAAGTGTTTGATTTAATCAGACTGAACAGGAAAAGCCAGACGAAAGATTTCGGAAGAAGGATGAGGACATTCTTTTTCTCCATGGGGAAAAGTTATTAAGTCAAAAAGAACAAGGAGTGGAGAAGTAACAGGAATGAAAAAGTGCATGTAAAAACATACTGTACATTTTTTTTTATAAAATTAATACATAAATGTAAAATTCAAATTTTTCTATCCATTGTATAAATGTATAATGGTCTCACAGGCATCTTTATTAAATGTAGAATTATGTTTAATAAATAAATATATGGAGTAGGGCATTTGTATAACTTTTCAATTATGTGGAAAATGGTAAGGCTGTGCAATTAATCAAATTCGATTAACATGCGCATCTCAACAGTAAAGCCGGTTTCGATTCCGATTGGTAATCTCCATCGGCAGTTACAGAGTCAGTTGACAAGCTATGCAATATTACGTTCATAATAGAAGGCGATTCATCTGCGATTACAAACGTGATATGTCAAAGCTCGTCAGTGAACTACGGCTCTGTGTATTAACTGCCGCTCCATCTGAAAACAGGTGATGGAGATTTACTGCTAATCAAGAAACCGGCTTTACTGTTGAGATCCCCCCATGGGATCTCCATCGGGTATCAGGCATTAGGTGAGGGGGCTCACTCATATCCTTTCACTAGTCTGGACCTACTAAGCGGCCATTTAGCAGTTATTTGAACTCAAGTGCTAGATTTTATTAGGCTACAGCTGTGGAACTGGATGATATATTAATGATGACACATTTCCAGTTGAACTTGTTTTTCTAGGACTTTTCTCCTGATTAAAGAGAAAAGCGAACCTGGGCACATCAGTGTGCTGAATCACTCTCAGTGCCCTGCAGCTGACCATGATGTGGCCTGAATTGCTTATGAATGATGTGAGGTCTGGTTGAACAGAAAGACCAAGCATGAGACCAAACAAAAGAAAGGTTAAAAGAGGTTCATTTGGTGTGGTAAATTAACGGTCACCGTCGCAAAGCCCATTTGAAAGGGATCGTTCACCCAAAAATGAAAATGGTGTAATTTATGTTCTGTTATTTAGTTCATAAATCCATTCAATCCAGAGTCCATTCTTTATTCAAATGATATATTTTAAAGAACACTGGTGTCCAAATAACACATATCTCAAAATATTTTATTTTGTGTTCAGCAAAAGAAAGTCAGTCAAACAGGTTTGGAACAATGTGAGGGCGAGTAAATGATGATAGCATTTTCATTTTTTGGATTAACTATCCCCTTAAGCTTTATTGGATCTATGTTACAAAACTAATTCAAGCCAGTGTTATGTTAAATAACATTAAAACTATTAAAAAATGATTTTCTGTGATTGATATAAAGCGGACATAATATAAAATGGAAACATTATATGAAAAACTGTGTTGCCTTGGCAACTTAACTAAAATACAATAAAATATGTTTTATATTATCACACTTTCTGATATATAGCAAAATACTTGGATAATATGCTTTTCGTCTGCTCGAAAAATGACACGCATGCACAGTATCATCAGATCATCGGTTCTCAAATCGGATGTGTCCGAAAAGAAACGGTTCTCGGTTCAGTGTACTGGTGATTCGAGAACCGCTACAACTGGTTCTTGACTCAAGAACGAGAACCACTTTGTTCGTTCGGCACACGGCTCGCTGTACACATGCTGCTCTGCTCGTGTTTATCAGTAGTTCTCTCGTCACAGCAGTTCACTCAGTGTACTGTTAGAGTAAATTAATAACTCCGGGACATTGGTTTATTTTGAGACAGGGGGAGTGTCAGGCACGTTAGAAAAGTGAATAACTTAAGTAATTTGTGGATTAGTGCTTACTGGAGACGCAAACCTTTTCAAACTATTCAGTCCGATTTGGTGAACTGGTTCGACCGGTTCACTAAGAAGATCCGGTTAAATCGAACGATTTAAGATTCACTCGCGATTTGGATATCACTACTGCGAAACTGGCACATTATTAGGAAAGGCGATTTGCAAAGATTAATAAAACACCTTATACTCTTTTCTTCTGTAGGTGAGGCTGGATCACAAATGATTTACACATTTAGGTAGATCGGGGGCGCATTCCCTTCCAAACGAAAATAACATTAATCCTCTGTGTCTTCAGCGGCTCAGATGTAGGGAGTAAATGACAACTGATATATTAATTATTACATCCAACAACAAAACACCTCAATCGCTTAATCAGAGACATTCTTGTCCTCCCCTGCACCGGAGTCGACACAATGGCGGAGAGCATTGTAATGGACCCCGGTGAAGAGTCAAACTTAAAAGGACAGGTCTGCAAAAATTCAGTAATTTCCCTCACAATAGGATGTCATCAGCCTCTCTTCCCTTTGAGATGCTAATTCACACCCTAAGCCACGTTTGACGCCCAGATACCCATAAGTGACTATTAATCAAAAAGCACTTGAGGGCTGTAATCCACCGTCTCAACTGTCCACACTCCTGTGATAATTAAATTAGCAACCACCATAGGATTTCACCCGCTCAACAGCTTCTTCAAAAAAAATTGCACACAGTTTTGCTTAGCAAACGTCTGACATGTAAATTACAGCTCTCAGAGTTTAACGCCAGTCAATATGCTTTTAAGGAAAATGGGTAAGAAGAGCCGGAAAACAATAAAGTGCTCTCATTGCATTTGGCAAATTAGCATACATAAAACTGGCTTGCTTGTGTCTCACTAAGGCCAATAAAACGCAGAAGTTTCTGAAAAGTATATATAGAGTGTGCTGTGACTCCTTAAGTGTAATTTTATAGTAAACAGAAGCTTTCATTGCACTAGCAGAAGCAGCATTAGCATCATTTAAATCAATAATGGGTGAGTGATGCTAACATTCATTGTCAAATATTAGTCCTATTTCAAGTCTTCCTTCACTCTCTTGAGAATAATTCAGTCTAGACATACCCCCAACCTGCCCACCTAACACACACACACACAAACACACACACTCACAAAGTAAACCAGAACCGGGGTGATTGTTGTTTTGCATTATCACCATTGATTAAAATAAGCCCCTGCTCTCTTACCAGTTTACAGCTGAGGTCCCGGTCTGGGTTTTATGAAGTGCTAGCTACTTCATTTCCTTATGGTAACTGGATTACATTAGTTGTGCACAGCTGTAGGCAGAGGAAAAATCCATCTGTATGCCAGTTTAATTTTCTCTCTTCTCAGCCCCAGGCGTATACATCATCTCCTCATCCGCTCACACACAGCATGCGCTCCCTTCTCCACTTTCTTCACCTTATCCTCAACCCGAATTTGAGTAAAATAAAACACCCATATCATGCATGAGACCCATGATGACTGTGCTCTCATAATAAGCACACAGAAGGATCCCATAACAAATGCCAAGTCTGATTACATTCAATTCCATGCATGTTTGCATGCATGAAGGTGCTTTAAAAGGTCTAATTGACAATATTGAGTAAAAAATTGTATGTTAATTCGGACTTTACGCAATCCATAATTGAATGTGTAGGCCTAGTTATTGCCTTACAAAATAATTAAGTCTTGTACCTCTGTCTCTGTCTCTTTCTCAATTTCTAAATATTTTTATTTAAGTTAGTGATTCATCTAAGATCTGGTTGGTTTGGCTCATGGCTTATAACTCTGTGCATGGGAAAAAAGGCTGAATATGGCTGAATAAAAAATAACCATCTGAGATAATCAAACATCATTAAATCATTATTTTATATTAACTACAGAGAAACTGTAATTTGATGGGTTCTACTAATCATTTAAGCCTGGAAATGGTAGTTTTCTTGTAAACAGTCATGGCTAATAGACATCAGGCAAAGAAGAGTGATTGATTAAATTTGATGCTTTTTGGTGTCTGTCTGTCTTGTCTGTAACTCTGCTCTGCTAAACCGCAACTAATCTGAGCCTAATCAGCTCACCTTTGACCCCATCACACTTGCCTGTCTGCTCTGTTGTCGGAGCACAAAGTGGCCTTTACCCTTGAACGAACCTTTGCCTAAGCACTCCTGACCTGACAAATGCACATGCACAAAAACAAATACCCATTCATAGATAATAACTCACATTGTTGAAGTAAAAGTACAACAATACTGTATGCCTAAACAATGTGCCAGATACGCTACATTTAAAGCATTAAGAGCGGTTAAAGTTGATAGCGGTTAAAGTTGAAGTGTAAAAATTTCTACAAAACAGATTTCCCTGAACACTCCCCATCTCCCGCTGGTGGTCAGAAAAACCCCAAACTCACACCATTTGGTTGATGCTCTGCTTTTAATGTTTTAAAAGCATAATAGAGCCACAGTTTTTACAGTATTTCTTAATGGACTGGATCAAGTATTTAGACTTAAAAAACATTTACACACATCATTAATTCAGATTTTCTAATACTAACCTCTTTTCAATACTAAAAGTGGCCACTCTAAAATCTAAACAATGACCTAACAGTTTTCCTCTCACTAATGACTCAGACACGAGCCAACACAATCACACAGACCATTTCTAATGGTCACCTATTTACATTACACATAGAGGGAAATATCTATCTAATGTAAATACTGGATGTGCGAAAAGACCAACAGTCTCACCAACGTGTATTTAGACACTCTAGCGACAATTAAAAACGTCTGAATTTAAATTAATATAAATAAAAGTTCAAACCAAATGGCATCAAATGCAATGCAATGAAACATATCAAGACGTAACTTAACCTTTTAAAATAGCATTGTAACTTCTTAACAATCAAGTTTGATGTTTGTTATGCATATAAATCAGTAGCTCAGTGTTTTTACATTGCACCATCGATTTTGATTGATCTGATGACCAGATGATTGATCATCAGACAGTGTCCAGATACTTTACATTTTAGTTTTTTCATTTTCTAACAATCTGGTTTTCAAAATGTTGGGTTAAAATAAAAATAAAAAATTAACAAGGATCTTATGCTCTCCAAATCTGAATTTATTTGATATAAAAAGTAGAAACAGTAATATTGTTAAATATTATTACAATTTTAAATAATTTATTACTATCAAATTGTGTAATTTATTTCTGTCATAATAAAGCTTAATTTTCAGCAGCCATTACTCCAGTCTTCATGATCCTACATAAATCATTCTAAAACACTGATTTGCTGCTCAAGACACATTTCTTATTATCATCAATGTTGAAGACAGTTGTGATACCCTGCACTTAGGACCTGGCGTCATTTTCTTTAATCTTAATTTCCTTGAGGCAGGGCACCAAGTAGATGGGTGCAGCGCTGAGAGACTGTTTGGTTTGTGATGATGTCATGTTGTCATGGAAGGAGCTCTCTCTCTTTCTCAAATTACAACACAAACCTCTCTGTGGGAAAGTGAGGACCGTGTTTCAAGAACCAAGTTGCCTGCACAATGGCCAAAGTGAGTCTGTTCCTGCTTTTGTGTGCGGTAAAACACAAGCCACTTTTTGTTTAGCTGGGACATGCTGGCACACAGGAAACTTGACCAAATTTCCCCCAAAGATGCCACCTGTTAGATGGACCGACAAAGCAATACTCACCCAGTGCAACATAACGGTGATCTTTAATCTAAAATCAGCACCGACCAGCCACTTAATAGCAATGATTTGAAAACAGGGTCCAGAGTAAGTCATTAACACTGAAACAGGCTTTCTGCTGTTTCCAGATGTGGTGCTGTTGTGTCTGCCGAGGGCATTAATCAGAGTGCGGACTGGGTGATGGCACTTGGCTTTGGCTCTGTGCAACGTTTGGCTGCTGTAAGGAGGGTTCGGAAAAGGGATGAAAGGCCTCTCTGTATTTAGAGTCGGAGGCTGCTGGGAGCGTGCCAAGCTGCAATCGGCTCATGTTCTGTAAGGAACAAAAGCTCAGTGCTGCTTTTATGGCACCAAACAAAAACATAGGTCTCTAGAAGAGAAGCGGCCATTTAGGATGTATGCTGTGAAGTGCTGGTGTACCAAGCCTTAGATGAACCCTGGTCTCGAAAACCTGAGGATCAGTCGAGGTGGTTTACGTACAACTGTGCCAAACAAGCTTTTAAAAACAGACGTTGCATACTGGGTTTGGCAAGAAATGTGCCCGTGTGAACAGTACTGCACTGTTGGTATCCTCACTAGCAAAGACAGCACTGCTTTTAAACAAACCATCATCGCATCGCTGAAAATATCTTGAATGTTGAGGTTTTGGTAATCTATCTTGGCGGCACTGTATACACAATGTGTCCAAGTGGGGATTCTGCACATTCATAACAATCACTGCAAAAGAAATTAGATAGAAAACAGGACTGTGCTCTGGATGAAGGAATTTCATTAAAATATTTCACTGATGACTAAATGTTCCCAGCTTGAGGGTAATTTTTCCCCCAAGAAAAAGAAAGGATTGGGAAGTTTCCTTTCACTGGTTTGAATAAAATGCATTAGCATGTCAAATGTAATGATTGTAATGATTGTTAATCACATATATATATATGATTAACAATCATTACATGATTACATTGGGCAGAATATATATATATATATATATATACATATATATTCTGCCCAATGCTAGATTGCTGTTAGCATAGAAATATGTATTTGCCATATTTAACATCTTGAAACAGTCAACGTTTTGATAGTCACAGTAAAAATCAATGAGTTTTCCAAGATGCCACAACATTGCGAAGCTTCTGGTTGTAAAGACCTTACCATCCAGAAGAAAGAATGTATTGGTTTGTTTTTATATGTATCAACTCAATATTACATAGTTTTAAAGTATGGTAACTTTTTAATGTAGTGTTGGCTAATGGCTTCGTCTTGTTGTATAGAGCACAACAGAAATGTTCTGGAAATAAAAACTTCATTGATTTTCCCCATAGGGAAATTTTTTAACAATAACTGTCACTGATAAACCTTTAAAGACAGACCCGTTGTTTGCTCTGAGGTTGTTAAACCCATCTGTTTATATTAATTCAACTTCTTGTTAAAATAGTCACATTTAATACCACTGGAAATAGTGGTGAAAAAAAACTACATTACCCATGATGCTGAACATTCCACCAATCAGAGAGTCGCAGCTTGTTCTCAGTGGTTGCTCACAGGCAAGTCAAATTGCCTATTAATTTGTCTATTCTTAAATAAGTAATGTCAAAGTAATAATATTACATTTTTAAATAATAAATCTGACAAACAGCCAACACATCTCACAGGTACAAAACTGATAAGAAATGCACAGTGCTGTCTGTGATTTACTTATTTGGCACTGACTTCAAATACCACAGAGAGTTTCACCTCAGCACCCCTCACAGAAAGAGAGAGAGAGAGAGAGAGAGAGAGAGAGAGAGAGAGAGAGAGAGAGAGAGAGAGAGAGAGAGAGAGAGAGAGAGAGAGAGAGAGAGAGAGAGGAGAGAGGGAGAGAGAGAGAGAGAGGGAGAGAGAGAGAGAGAGAGAGAGAGAGAGAGAGAGAGAGAGAGAGAGAGAGAGAGAGAGAGAGAGAGAGAGAGAGAGAGATTTCCTATACAATGACCAGCTTTGTTTGATACCTTCCAACAAATCCTCTGCATGATTGTCCACACTGCAGTAATTAAACAACAGGGGGGAAAGGACGTTTGCATATCAACTCAAACTCAGTTACATAATTTTGCAACACAAAACCCTGGGCAGCTCCGCATGACATTCAACACTTGGGATGACGCATAAAGAGCTAATTTTTTCCTCTCTGAGTCAGTAATGGCCAACAGGGAAGTGGCTGCTCCTCTGTCGGGGCTTTTGCTGAAACAGACTAAACAGTCTGACTGACTGTCAACAACAATCAGAGCATGAAGGCAAAAACACAACTACAGTGCTAGAGACGTTTTGCCCTCTCAGTGCTGCTGGTTAGATGAGCAGGGGATTAAACTCCACGTCCTAATGCTTTACTTGAAACAGACGCCTGTTTTCTGCAGTCCAATTAAGGCTTTTTTGTCAATTTGGTTGACAAATTATTATAATTATTATTATGTATTTTTTGGGCAAATTGCCTTATTTTTAGAGTTCACATCTGTGTATGTGTATACTTGTTATTCACACAATAATATTGCCTAGAGACGTGTTTGTGACACAGGGTTAATCTCAACAAGTAATTACATTTATCTACTGTGGTTTTGTATTTTGCTTTGAAAAATAATTATTTACATGATTTCAACTAAAAATAAGGGTATTTAAAACCACACTACCATTCAAAAGTTTGAGGTCAGTAAGGTTTTTTTTGAAGGAAGTATGTCATCAAAAGTGACAGTAAAAATGTAAAATGTTACAAAAGATTTATATTTCAAATAAATGCTGTTCTTTTAAACTTTCTATTCATCAACAAATCTTGAACAAAAGGTATCAAGTTTCCCACAAAAATATTAAGCAGCACAACTGTTTTGTGCTGTTATTATCAGTATTGATAATAATAAGAAATGTTTCTAGAGCAGCAAATTTAGCATATTAGAATGATTTCTGAAAAATCGTGAGACACTGAAGACTGGAGTAGTGATGCTGAAAATTCAGTTTTGCATCACAGAAAAACATTACATTCTAAAAAATTATTAAAATACAAAATAATTATTGTAAATTGTTATAATATTTCACAATTGTACCCTCTTAATATTTTTGATCAAATAAATGCAGTCTTGGAGAGCATAGGATGAGACTTCTTAAAAAATACCAACAACTTTACAAAAAACTAAAGTTTTGTGTATACTTCCTCTGTCAAATGTAAAATTAACTCACAACAATGCATCCACAAGAATGAATGCATGCAATGCTCACACAGTTCTGTATAACTTAATCTGAGGCTGATCACCCAATGAGCACATGCTTCTCCCCCACCTCTCATATAAGAGATAATAACCACTAGGTCTAAGAACTCTAAAACTCTCTACTTACTGCATTACTGCCTCAAACAACCGCACATTCCTGACCCCAGCCTATTGTTTCTGTGGATCCTCAGCTGACTATTCAAACCACACATGCGATACAGCAAACTATCTTTATAATATAGGTCGCAATGAACAAGACCGGAGCATTTAATAACTCCAAACAGCAGAGAAACAATCTTGTGAGGTTAAACAAAAGGGCTTTTTGTCCATTTCAAAAGAGTCTGCGCTCGAGCTTGCCATCAGAGCCTAACAGCAAACCCGCTGTTACTGCGTCACGCTTTCGATTTCAATGACAGCATAACACTATTTACATGGGGGCTCTGCATACACACCACGCATGACAATGACTTTACCGTGGAGAAGCACAAATGAATGGATGAGAGTGTCAGGCAACTTACCCAAGTGTCTGCCGCTAATAATCAGAGTCAGGCTATTACAGATGCCGCTCCAGAGACACATAACGTTACACGTAAACAACCATGACAGGTAATGGGGGACAGGCAGGGAAATACCAGGGTATCTCCCTTTATTATTTCAAACCTTGTCTTTCTCTCCTCTTTTTGATTCACACATCACATTTGGTGCCGAGCAGCAATACACGCAGTCACGTGAAGGAAAGGGTCACGTGACAAACCTAGATTTCCCCGGGCTAGGAGTACCTGGGGACTATTGGGAGACTGTGAGAGGGAGAGAATATAGGGGGACACCAGGGGGCACCGTTTTCTGGTTCCTATTCGATTCTCTCAGCCTCTCGGTGCAGGTGGCATCACGCATACAAATCAAAATGAAAGAGTGCGAATGAAAGGAGCTGCGGACAGAGAAAGAACCCTGGCGTGAGAGAGTAAGAACACTGCAGAAATGCCTCTGAGTTTCAATGAATATTTATCAGCTGTGCCAAACCCCCACCCCAACACCCAAGCTCTTCTTGGAACGCAGCCTAATTCATTTGAATGCGTGCCTTTGTTAACAGCTAAATCAGCAGGGTCGTTTGCCTCTCCTGAGCTGCTGTAAGACGCATTCTACACTGCGTCACACATACACGGGATACCTTGCGAACAGACATGCTTGTCCCTGTACTAGCTTGCTCTGCTTCAGGTGACAAAACCATTCTCAAAGTGGCTTTAATAACTGGGATGCTTGAATTAAATTACTCTCTAAATTAAAAGGTTAGGAATATTATTCTGTAAGAGTGAATTAAATGGATCAAAAGTGACAGTAAATCACTTATAATGTTGCAAATGATTTATATGTCAAATAAATCCTGTTTATCTTTCTATTCAACAAAGATGAAAAATAATTATACAAAAAATATTAAGCAGCACAAGTGTTTTGATCATTGATCCCAATAAGAAATGTTTCTCATGCAGGAAAGCAGTATATTGGAATGATTTCTGAAGGATCATGTGACACTGAAGACTGGAGTAACGATGCTGAAAATTCAGCTTTAGAATAACAGGAATACATTGCATTTTATTTAAGAATTAGGATATATATGAACTTTTAAAGTTGTAACACTGTTTCGCAATATTACTATTTTACTGTATTTTTGATCAATGCTTCCTTGGTGAGCATAAGACGCTACCATCAAATATGTTTACAAAATCTAACCACAAACATTATACTTAAATACTACAATTATAAATACTACTACATGAAATACTTGTATTTTCAAAAAATAACAAAAATAATATGCCATGCCATACCTTTTGCAATATAGTACTATTATGGTGAATTGTGAATTCAACTGATAAAAAAGGCACAAAAATGTTTTTCCCTTAGATACAATACTAACATATAACCAACATATGTATATATATTTATTTATTTTAGAATGAGATTCTTATACATTATGGTAATGTAAATGCAATGTAATTTTTAAAACACAACAGTTTATTTTTTTCTTCCTTTTGCCTTTAAGTTAATATATGACAGGGACAAATTCTCATCAGGTTTTATTAAATTCATCCAACGGATGCCTGTCGCTTCAATCACCATCACTGTTTGCCTTGCAAAATAAATCTAAATAAAACGAGTGAAACGTTAAGCTTGCACAAACCTCTCAACATCAGAACCAGCTATGAAACCAACCAGACACACATGGTGAGGCAGACAACGTCTCGTTCCTTCACAAAGCTCATTGATATTCTGTGCACAGCTCTGGTCAAAGGCGGAGCCAGCAGCAGTGCTGGCATAGGAGAGATGCAATCAGCGCCTCTCACCACTGCAGCCACAGATACAAACAGAAACAGTCAGCTCAAAAAATACTAAAGCAACTGCACACATATTAGTGCTGTGTGGCCTGGTATGAACCTTTGCACAGACTGGAGTGTCATCCAGCACTCATATAGTACCACACTGCCAGTCAAAGCAATGCTATTATATGCTATTCTACAGTGTAAACTAATTTCAATTTGTTATAGATGATTGATTTAGAAATCTTTATGATGCATGCTTCAAGCTCTGTGTCCTGTGTTTACACATATCAGGCAGAAGAGGTCGTTCTCTGCATCACACTATGGGTTGGTGTGTATTCCTTAAAGGGATAGTCCATCCAAAAATGACATGTCGTTCCAAGCCTGTATTCTGTTATTTATTCTGTGGAACATAAATGGAGTAGTCTTTACAGAGCTGTTTTATATATAGTTACAGTTTATACTGATGTGTTAAATTCTAGAAAAAGGAGAAAGAACATAAAATTAGACCATATGACTTGTGATTTCAAGTCTTTTGAAACCAAACAATAACTCTACATGAGCACCAGATAACCTTCCCCTTCGCTGAACCTCTGAAATCTCATCTTGATTTGGAACAAAGGGAGAGAAAATTAAAAAAAATGGTCAATTCTGATCTCAACAAGAAAAAACATGAAATGTTTGCATTTAAAAAAAAGCATGCATCATGCCATACCTTTAGCTATATAATGCTACTGAGGTGATTTGTAAAATCAGCTAAAGTTTCATGAAAAAAGGCACAAATATTCACTTTTCTGATTATTATTATTTTTTTTTTAAACACACACGACACATGTACTACCATATTACATATTACATATTAATATAAACACATATTACCATTTAGTCATTTTCTGTTTGAAAAGTGAACCCAATTACATGTCATTGACAGCTTGCATAAAGATCTGTGAAAGTGACAATGTCACATTAGTGACTAGAATAACAATTCTTACCTTCAAGGGGATTTGTATAATAATTAACTTGAAATCAGTGAGTAAATTCAGCTGATCTTTCTGATCTTTTTTTAAATCTTTCTTCTATTGAAAAAAAAAAAAACTGCAACAATACATGAATGGCTTTCCTGTGCCAAATTATGTTGACTCAGTTTTCCCAATTCATAGTCAGTTTTCTTGTTTTGTTGGGTAATATTTAGTTGCATAACATTAAAAAATATGTTTAACCCTGAAACAATTGGTTGCTGGATTCGGGAACAAAAAATCCATTGTAAATCATTCCCATGTACTTTTTTTGGGCTTTTGGGAGGGTTAGATTGCAAAAAGGTGATAAGACAGAGAGTTACTGCCAGAATGTGGAATATTTTGAGCATCTGACGGGCCAAACATATGAAGGCTACCAGAACGCTGCTGGCACTGAATCTGTGTGTCTGTGCCAGGTGAGTGGAGAGCCCTGCAGAGCTCTATGGCCAGACCAGACACTTATTAAAGAAGTTGCTGTATTGTGTGTCACCAGCTCTCGTGAACCTCCATGTTTGCGAGAGGATGTTCTGGCATAGTCATGCACAGTACAGATCGACTTTGGCCCGTGTAGCGGTGCTGATGCAGTAAATAGAGGGACAAGATGCAGGTATCCGATTGGCAAAGGCACAAAAACTGATGCATGAATGAATCAAAATCGCAAGACAAATGAAAGCACATGAGGCAATGTAAGCAAAGCAGCATCTCCCCACAAGCAACCTCAAAGAATTCTATCTTCAAAGATGAGATTGTCTTGAAAATACATGCAGAGACACATATTCACCAGAGATTTCCTGACAAGAGAGTAATGGAAAACAGAAACATACACCTTTAGAAACATACTCGCACAGTCACAATTGCTGAAGACCAGAAACAACAAATAAGCATCACCATTAGCTTAAACAAGACAGATCTGCATATACTTCATTTTAATGAGGCAGACTTGGCATGGAGCCTGGACACAGTACCAAACAAAACATAGAAGGGGGTGAAAACACAGACGAGTGAGAAATCAGAACCAAAAAATGCATAAATATATAAGAAAATAAACATTCGGACGGCACTATATAGCTAAAGCTTTAATATTTTTTAGCAATATAACCTAAGCCACACTTTTATGTGACGACTGTGTTAATGTATAATCGGACTGACATAATGAGCGAATTCCAAACTGCTTTTTTGTGCCCTTGAACGGCACTTCGGGAAGGGGATGCCATTTGTAGGGACGTTCCAAACGAAGGTGAACAACTTAATCCCTTCACGAAGGGCATGTTGATGGTCACTTAATGGAAGTTATTTCTGTTTGTGATCACATGATCTTCAGTTAGGAGATCTTGCGATGCACTTTAAAGCAAAGTTGGGGTTTATTTTGACTTTACATACAAACGAAAGTAGAATAAGCTAATTAAATTTGTCTTTATTTTCATGTAATACAACATATTTTCATCTGTATTGTAAGACTGTATTGTAAGCAAGTTTAATTTGAAAAAGTTTAATAGTAAATAAGACACAATTAAACAGTATTTGAATAAAATTATAACAATAAGAATAAATATTTATTTGCAACAACTGTTTTTGTCCGTCATTCCCTTTGCCAAGGGAGTTCCAAACACTTCTGCGAGACACTAGTAACACAATACACACTTCAGAGAACACACTTAAAGGGCTCTGCCCTTCGAAGGGAGTAGGGCATGGGGATGCTCACTTCCGTTTGGAATTCGCCCAATACTTAGGCTATTCTTTTAGAAGCATCTTTGTTTAATAATTACATTTAAAAAGCCTCAAGACAGTAAACCTCTGGCACGGCCAAAACATGAACTATTTATTTAATTCACCACATAATGCTAAATCCTGGACAACCTTTAAGAACAAACAGAAACACACCAACTGCACCATTTGGTAAACGGGCAAAGTTGCCCTGTATTCTTGCACCTCACACCGTATTATCCATACTAACTGTATTTATAAAACTCTTGTATGCAAAAAGAGTAGTGGGCCCATATCCATTCCCAGTCTTCTTTCCCTCTGAATGTGTATGGATGTAAGAATAAGGGTGAAGGTTTGCCCTTACCTGGCATCCAGCAGAAAGGACCCCCAGTGTGTGGAAGCAGGTTTTAGCACTCAGCACATCGAAAGGAGTGCCAGACATGGCAGCAGGGGGAGACTGGAGGAAACTGGAAGCAATAGCATGAGGGGGTAAACCCTCTTGTGAGGACACACTCAGAACATGTAATATGCTGGTGCCAACCATTAACACTGTGCCAACTCACCAAATGAATGCTCTCAGTTCAGCTCAGTGCCAACTGATGGATTTTTGTGATCATGTTTACTTTATTTCATTTAACACAATATAAATTTACATTTAATCATTTAGCAGACGCTTTTATCCAAAGCGACTTACAAATAAGGAGAACAATAGAAGCAATCAGATCAAGGAGAGAGCAACAGTGTACACGTACTGTGACAAGTCTCAGTTAGTCTTGCACAGTACACAGAGCTAGGTTTTTTGTGTGAAGAGAATAGAATAGGATAGAATATGTAATATGTGTAAATACATTTTTCATTGATGAACGGATTGTTAGGATCGGACAAGATTTGGCCGAGATACAACTATTTAAAAATATGGAATCTGAGGGTACAAAAAATTAAAATATTTCCTTTAAAGTTCTTAGCAATGCATATTACTAATCAGAAATTAAGTTTTGATATATTTTATGGTAGAAAATGTACAAAATATTTTCATGGAACATTATCTTTGCTTAATATCTTCATACTTTTTGGCATAAAAGAAAAATCTATAATTTTGACCCATACAAAGTATTTTTTGTCTATTGCTAAATATACTTGTGTTACTTATGACTGGTTTTGTGATCCAGGGTCACATATATGAGACAATTATTTTGCATTGGTAACTTGCATGGTTGAAATACAAAATGTTTTAGTCTTTTGCATTTACATGCAGTTCTTTAGGAACTATTTTGGATAACTGACAATTGAGCTCAGGCATCAAAGAAGAATCAATAATACAATAACCTCAATGTCTCGTTAGTAGTTGTTATAATTAATCCACTGGGAACAGACTTTCTAGACAAGTCTTACTTACACAAATTATATTTCCTACATTTTGCAGGCAGGCTATAGGCCTATATTAAATGCAGCAGTAATCGTGAATGCAACTCTTGACTACAGGAGTCCTGTGCCTTGTCCGGTAGGCTTTTTATTTATTTATGATGACAGCTTGATTCCCGCACAAAACTAGGATTATTGAGTGTCGTTTTTTTTTTTACATTTTGGAATAATTTGTAATTGTAAAAAAAATATATATCTGTCGTCCTCAAGTGGCTGGCAGAGGAAACGCAACCACAATGCTCTCAGTTCAAAGGGAATTTTGCATAGATATCAGGAATGTCTGATATTTGTTATAGAAATGTATACAATTTAGTAATTACATTTTCTGCTGGCAATTGTTTAATATTTTGTTAAATTTTATAATTGTACTTTTTCTATTTAAAATGTTTTGAAGGAGTCTTTGCTTAGTCAGTATCCTAGCAGCTGCTTTCATTCCACAGAACCGTCTATTTTTTATCAAAAGAGAAAGACTATGTAGGAAAGGTAGTTTCTGTATTCAATGACACCATTACACTGTGACCCTGTCATCCAAGGCATCTACTTCAGTGGTGCTAGTTGGCGTTTTACTCTACTCTTTCCCGAGGCCACTCTTTGACAAAATAATCAAACGAGAACATCAGTGTACACAACATTCAAGTTTTACATTTCAATACAAATTATTTCGGTAAATAATTTGAATGACAAAATACTAATAGTAATTTACAACACTCCCAAACTCATATTGCCTTAAACCAAAATAATACTTTTTAAGTTCATTAATAATCAGAAATGTAAGGGAGAAGATTAATTACCGTTTGGAAACATGAGATACATGGCAACTCCCTCTAATACAGAAATGAAAACCCACAAACAATTCCATCTGAAGTGGTATCACAGAAGTCGAAAAAATATGCAATTATTTTGAGTGTAACTGTTTTCCAGATTTCAAATATTGAAAGTGGGATTTGAAAAACCCTGCAATTACAATAAAACTAAATACAAAAAACAAAATCACAAAAAAACTAAATTCAACTCATGCCAGATTCTTTCTTAAAATATAAATAAAAGTTTAGGTACAGTACAGTGAGGCACTTACAGTGAAAGTTAATTGGCCTTGGCAGTAGAAAGAGTATCAAAGGCATAGCCACAAACATTTGCAAGAATAATCAAATTTACTTGAACCTGTTAGGATTCAAAAGAGGATATGGCATCAGATGGGTGTAGCACAATTGAAAAAAAGAGCACCTAAACAATTACAATTAAATAATAAATCTAACTAAACAAAACTAACTAAAATAGTTAACTGAAACTATTTAAAGTTAACTAACTTTAAAAAGTAAACTAAAACTAACACTTTACTTTAACACTAAATATTAAACCTAGACACGTTCCAAAAATGTAATAGTTGGTACTGGTGAATTACATGTACAATTTAAGACAACTAGAAAGAGTCATATATGGTTCCCAAGTAATCTTTATTACCAAGGCATGAAAATAAACATCATAAGACCATTTATATTTCTTGAAAAAAAATGCATTACCCTCAAAACATATTCAATTCCATATCAGCAGATAATTTAAATTACTCTTATGAAGGTGTATTAGAATAAAATTAAAGAGTAGAGGAAATATTCACAGTGCAAAAACATACACTTTGTAAATCAGTTTGCACCAATGGCTGGATGCCACTCTCGTTACCTCTGTAACAATATTATCATACTGTCATAATGATATGTTTCTCTCCAAATTAAACATACATGAGGTACAAAAGGGCTCTTGCAACTCTTGCATTCACATTCCTAAAGTGCTTCCTCTACAATGGCCTTAATGCAAAACCATGATGTAATGAGAATCTGCAACAATTTTAAATGAGAACCGAAGCATTCAGGAAAATGCAGAACCCAAAATAAAATAACCTTTTATCATTAAAGTAGCTACTCTCTTACATTGGTGGGAGAGGTTAGCATGGTCAAAAAAAACACGTTGTTAACCATTGAGAAATCGCAAACAATGAAATCTGAACACTAACAGTTAGTCAAACAAATGGTTAAACCTAAAATTAATTAAACAGATACTTTTGCCTTATGTTCGTCTCTCTCGCTCTCATCTTTTTCTTTGTCATCTTTGTCTTTGTCCCTGCTCTTTTTAGACTTCTTTTTCTTATGTTTGTGTTTCTGTCCTTTGAGCTCAGATTCAGACTCATTGCTCGTATGTTTCTTATGCTTTTTGTGTTTTTTGTGCTTCTTGTGTTTCTTCTTTTCCTTCTCCTTTTTGTCCTTTTTCTTTTTTTTGCTGTCCTGACTGCCGGGAGAGCTGGGGGTGCTGCTGTGGCCGTGGCTGCCAGATGGGCTCGGACTCTGGCTGCCACTTCTGTCCCTCTCTCGCCCTCTTAGCTCCGTTTTGCTCTCAATATCCGAGGTCTCGCTGTCGCTTTCGCTGTAGTCAGGGACAAATGCAGCCTCGTCTGTTTCCCTTGCTAAATCTGAGGACAGTCTCGTGGAGCGTGCAGATGGGATTTTGATGTGGTCGCCATGTGCGCTACTTTTCTCTGCATCAGTCCTAGGCTCTGGAGTCAAAGCACTATGAAGAGTCCTGTGTTCCCGGTCCTTTGCGGGACGTACATCAGAATGCCTAGAACTCTGGCTCTCCTTACTGCATGGCCAGTCTCCTTTGTGGTCCTCTGGCCTTGTTCGTTTTGGCTCTAGGGCATTCTGTGTTGATGCTCTCTTATTCATATTTGGACTTTGTGACTCGTGAGGTGCTTCGAGAGTTTTTCTTCCAGAGTCTGTGTGCAAGTCCTTTACCCTTGGGGGCGGGGTGGGTGATACTCTTCTCCTGATTGGATTTCTCTCATCTTTTGATCTTGTGCCTAAGTGGTCTCTTGCATCATCTCTATGCTCTGTTTTTCTACTGGGGATGCCTGTAGTTGCCTCCCTTCCTGCTGGTTTTCTAGAGGTAGTTTCAGGCCTGTCAGGTTGCCTATCTCTGGAGGACTGGGAAGAAGAGCTTCGTTCACTGCCATGGTCACTGCCTTTCTCCTGTGCATGCTCTTTATCCTGATTAGGTACAATAGGTTTTCTTTTATCAGTTATCTCACGATCTGCAGTGCTGCTGCGGTCTTTTTCTTTCCCTCTGTCTCGTTCTCGCTCTCTGTCTTTCTCTTTGTCAGTATCTTTCTCCTTATCAACAGAGGTGGAGTCCTTGGCCGGTTTGAGGTCTGCCTCTTTGGAGACTGGCGGAGCTTTGTCAGCATGTGGAGACTCCTTACCAGCTGATTTCACTGCAGTGTTCTCCCCTGAAGGAGCAGAGCTGGAAGTGTTGATGCTGCCTGTTTTGGTGGCAATCTTAGATTCATCATCCTCAGATTCATAGTCCTCCTTTTCCCACTTGGAACGGGGCACCTGGATCATGACAATTTCATCCTCAGCAGGGGTGGAGCTGTCATTGGTGTATTCCTCCAGGGTCTTCACCACAGTCTTCTTTAGGTCAAGCTTATCTTCATGCTTATTGATGGGGCTTCCACCTGTAGAACTGGTGCTACAAAACACAACAAACATGAATAAGTTGATAGTACAGATTAAAAGAAAATACAAGTTGTCAAGTAATTTAATATTTAAAATCACCTCACCTGGTGTAATCAACCAATATAGACTCTGACCCATCGGGAGCATGAACCTTCCTCCTCAGTTTTCCTCTAGACTTGTCCACTCTGCCGTTTCCTGTGGCATGAGCAGAGTCCTCAGCTGAAATTGGCCGATCAATGCTAGATATTCTCTTGCCAATTTCCCTGTTGATTTTAATCTTTCTTACAGGCTCTGGCTTAATGTCCATCAGAGACGGAATAACTACTTTCTCCTTTTCAACTGGCCTTTCGCTATCCAGTCTGGGTTTAGGTTTTGGGGAGCTTTTAGCCAGGTCAACTTCTATTTTTGCTACTTTTACTGGAGGAACATCTAGGTCTTTCGCAGGTGGCTTGTCATCTTTCCGTTTCTTCTTATCCCGTTTAGTATCCGTCTTAGCAGGCATCTTCTCCTCAGTTTTCACAGGCTTCTCTGGCTCTTTTTTGGGGACCTTTCCATCTTTGACAGGAACTTTATCTGACTTTACAGGGTCTTTCACCAAGTCTTTCTTGTTTTTGAGCTCATCTTTGATTGGCTTTACCTCCTGATGGTGTTTGATGGGCCTAGACTGCATCAACTTGCGTGGGAGCATGAGTTTGGACTCTGGCAATTGAGGTTTGCTTGGTTCAGATTTGTGGGAGGGTTCGTCTTTGACTCGCTTAATGGCTGGTTCAGTGGGAGCCACCTTCTCTCGCGGTGCATCAGATTCTTTCTCTCTAGCAGGTTTTGACATCTTTACTGATGCTTCCTTCTTCTGCCCACTGTTTTCTGACTTTCGTTTAACTTTGTCAGTTTTGCTTTTTGACTTCTCTTTCTTCTCCTTTACAGGAGTAGTCTTGTAGGGCACAGTAGAGCTATCCATGGGCTCATCCCTGACAGGTGTAGCATCACGACTTGAATTCATTAGCATGGAATCCTCTTTACGATCATCTTTCCTGGATTCATCCATAGAATCAGAGTGACTGAAGAGGTCACTATCTTCTCTCTTCTTTTTGCGATGTTTTTTATGCTTCATAGACTTGGGGTCTGTAGCAGTGCTGCCACTGGGTTCTCGGTCCTTAAGAGGTTTCAAAAACTCTTTGCTAATTCCTCTTTCTGCTCCAATGGTGTTGACATGGTGGCCATACTTCTCAGCACACTTCTCTTGATATGTCATGGAACCTCTGCTTCTTGGTGGGACGCCGTGGCTCTGAGGTGGTGGCGGATAATCCTCCCGACGTCCCCTACTGTAGGGGGAGTTTTCTCTTGGTCGGGGAGGAGCAAAACGCTCAGGGGTATAGGGGTCTTTGCTGCCTGGAGCACGGCCTCGCATTTGACTATTTGGTGGGTTGTTGTAGCTCTTGAAGTATTTATCATACCACTCCCTGTACTCTCTTTCCCACTCTCGATATCGTTCTCTCTCATAGGGGTCACTTTGGTCTATGTTGCGGCCATAATATTCCTTAGGATCATAAGGAGGGAGCTCTCTGTACCTCCCTGCATATTTGCGCTCACCCTCAATTTGAGAAGGGGGTGGGAGTTTCTTGCTGGGACTGTGATTCCTATATAGTGGAGATCTAGAGCGGGAACGATAGATCCCACTTCCCATTCCACTCATTTCCCGACCCCTATATGATGGTGATCTACTGCGGGAGCGATGGTATGTTGGAGTGCGTGACCTAGATCGATAGCTACGGCTTCGACCTCGGCCCCTGCGGGAGTATGGTGAGCGAGAGAAGGAGCGTGATCGGGAACGAGAGCGGGATCTTGACCTAGATCGGGAAACTGACCGAGAGTAGGAGCGTGGTGATCTGGACCGAGAGCGGGATTTGGAATACGAATATGATGAGCCACTGTAGGAGGAATCCCTGTAAGGAGATTTTGATCTGCAGAAGAAAGGTAAGGGAGACAATTTAGTTGATGCCAAAAGTTTTCCATCAAAAATTACATCTTGGTGGTGGACACCTGTCAATTTTACTAACCTAGAGTAGGATCGCCTTCGCTCATTCTGGATCTTTCTGTACTCCAAAAGCTCTTTGGCAAAATCATTAGTAAATTCCTCAAGTTTGGACGACTTCTCCTTGGTAACGAATCGACATTGGGAACTATTTTTCAAAGACAGGAAGAAAATAAAACTTTGTGGTTAAAAAATGGTTATTCATTACAACATATATGATTATGAGTATGGGAAGAACAATGATACTCCACACAATTTTTAGGTTTAGTTCAAAAGCAGGGATCAACACCAAGGATTTTTTCTACTGGCCTGGTACAAATTTTCTCTGGCCCTGCTACAAAACATAAAATAGTTCCTGTTATCATTGCTTTTGATCTATGTTATCTTGTATTCTAATAAATAGGCGTATATTACACAAATATTTTAGATATCAATTACATTTGACAATTCTCTAAAAAAGTATGCCATTTTGGAGATTATCCCCTGGACGCAAAATGCGTATAGACTTATATATCAGCCAGGCCACAAGGGTGCGCTGTTTGCATTAAAATCAGACTGTATATTGACTAAGAAGACTCATCCCTGTGTCTGTCGAAGGCTGATATAGAACTGTATGCATTTTGCGTCCAGGGTATAATCTCCAAAATAACGCTAAGCTAACACAGAGGAGACGTCACGGTGCCTAAATTTTGAATAAAGTAATTATTTATTTCCGTACAAAAAGTATTCTCCGAAGTTCGCATCAGTGTTATGGGGTTTATGCTTCACAAATGCAAAAATTATGGTCCTGGGGTACTTGTAACACTGATTCCAGGTCTCCTGAGACAAATTATTACATTTCTTGATTTCAAATAAAACAGTGCACAAAGTCCCTAATTATTAAACCCCAGTACAAATGAAGACAAAAACATTCATTTTCTGGTTGTCCTACACTCATTAAGTAACAATATTCATGCTCAAGCAGAATGTTAATGTTATCTTGTGCTTTAGCAAGGTATCTCTGGATAAAACTAACTAACGTTAAAGTTACTGAGTCCATGATAATGTACAACCTAAATAGCGGACTGATCGCATCTTGTATAGTGTAACGAAGGTCTACATTTCAGTGCCTCTCCATATTAAACTGGCTAAATGTACATAGATTTAATCGTACCCTGCGATACATGAACAGTGTTGATCCTGCATGTTGTCATCTGCGATCGTGATGACCAACCTAATATGAGTTTTCTCCCAATTGCATTGTGATCTCTAAACTCTTGCTTCGAGTTACCCACCATATTTATTTTTCAATATTTTATAAATCCCTCCATGGGATATTTAATTCCCATTTGTTGGCCTTCTGTGTCAAATTGTGCAAAAACATTGTGGGACAAGGTTTTCACACTGCAGCTGTCATTGTAAGACAGTGAGCAACAACGTTTGTTTGTCCGAGGGAGCAACAGTAACTAATCGGGGCTTACCGATTGCTTACCGTCAATTGTGTTCCGAAGACGAACAAAGTTAACGGGTTCGGAACGACATGGGGGTAAGTGAAAAATAACAAAATTATAATTTTGGGGTGGAGTATCCCTTTAACCACAAATCAGACAGGAGTGTAGATTAACTTCGGTGAACAAACTCGAAAAATGGTGTGTTCCGCAGTTGAAATAAAACACTTTCTGATGTTTATTCATTTTAATTTCGTGCTTTAAGTAAATATGAAAAGACGATCGGTTCACGTGTTTGAACTGAGGAAAAACAGTGATCGGTCACGACACATTGAAGAGCCACAAAGCGGTATTTGTTGTTAGAATTTCTTTAAAAATTACAATTTAAAAGCGGAGGGTCCTGAACAGAGCTTGTTTCATCAGAAGTAACCTGCTAATGCCATTTCTGAAAACGCCAGTTCCCGTCAGAAGACGTCATATAAAATTCCTATATTTCACACATCGTGAACAGATCTTGTTCTGCCTGTAGTGCTACAGTATTTTCTGCATCGTCTCTGGCCTCTGTTAACTGCCGTTTACAGACTAATTATAATAACGTAATATTGCCACACAAATGTCATTTGGGAATTATTGCAGTGCAAGCACGGAACAGAAGATGCTCTAAAATAAAAATGTCCGGTCGATCGGTGCATCTGTACTCCAGTGTATTGTTAAAGTTACTTGCCAAGAGAGGTATTTTGACATACTTTAGTATGTATTTGCATGTTCAGGCGGCTCACGGCTGTCTGTGTGCGGTTTTCACATAGAACAGAGCACAGTTGCGCAAGTACTGAAAGGAGTTGTCTTTTGTGGCCAAATGTTTTTTAATCGCTTGAATTTTTAAATTAACAAGGCTTAAAAACGCATGCAAATGATAGAATTTCGTGCTGATGCTGCAGTGGCCCGATCGGGCAAGTGACAAATCCCGACTACTGTCACGAGCGTCCTTCACGCTGGCAGTCCTTATTGTCGAGCCCTGAAAAGTAACTCTTAAAAACACAAAATATAATGCTACAATCAAAATCACTATATAACAACAAGGAATGAGCAAGCAAACCAACCATTTTAACACAAATAAATCTTTCTTAAATATGTTTGAATTACTTACTCTTCCTTCAGTCTACGCTGCTGACGGTAAAACTCCTCCTTGGATAGAAAAGGTGCTGCTGGTATTGTAGAGATGGGGTTGGCTATGGGTGGCTGTGCACCAGGAGGCACCCATGGAGCGTTCACATTTGGTGGGACAGGTGGAAATATAGGTGGTGGAATGTTGAAGGGAGGAGGTTGCTGTCCTGGAGGAAACTGTATGGGATACTGCTGTGGAACACCACCAGGTGGTGGAGGCATAGGAAGCGGTGGAGGAGGAAAAAGAGCAGGAGGCACATACACTGGTGGTCCTACAGGAGGAAGGTTTTGTACTGGAGGAGGCCGTGTTCTTGGTGGTCGCTCACTAGGGGGTCTTCCTCTACTTGAGGACCTGATATGATAAAGAAAAAAGAGTGAAGAATGATTAATCAATGGAAGAACCTTTGGATGAAACGGTAATCTTTTCATAATACACTTCTGTATACTTACGGCTCCCACGGAGGACGGCTTCCAGACGGCCTTGGTCCGCTAGCCCTTGATTGCCCTAAAAAAATAAACATTTTAAATTAAGAATGGCCAAGTCTATAGAAAAATTTGATATATATGTTTTTAAATTGCGCTGATATTATCTTACCTGATCTATGCATGTGGTGCTGAGGCATATTCGGCTTCCCAATTACTGGGACATGGTATCCCTAGGCAGCAAAAAAAGGGAAATGAAAAGAAAAAAAATCACTAAATTGAACTCATGGAAGCATCCAAGGGATGGGCGATATGGCAACAAAATTAAAATCTAATTTTTTTGCAGCAAAGTTTGACTAATTCTCAATTTTTTTTTTATTCTTAACTAGCCAACTTGAAAATGTAACAACAACATGACAATTTCTTTATTAACACCAGTTAAATAAAATTATATTCCAAGTGCAACACACATGAAGTTGTCAACATGTAAATGTTAAACAAATCACTTGTTAAATATCTTTTCAGAAAAGGTGCATGAAGTACAGGTACATCTAAAAAATAAATTAATATGGTGAAAAAGTTTCAGTGAGATTTTTTCTTGTAACATTTAAAAAAAAGTGACACTTTCATATATTTTACATTCATTACATGTAAAGTAAAATACTTCAAAAGTTTTTTGTTTTAATTTTGAGGATTAGAGCTTACAGCTAATTAAAGTAAAAAATCTGTATCAAATCATTAGAATATTTACATTTGAGTTTCAATAAATGGCCGTCCATACAGTATAAATTCTGAATATCTCTTGTTCTTTGAAAGCACAATAATGGGGAACACTGTTGACTTGGTAATGGTCCAGAATACGATAAATGACACCCTCCACAAAGAGGGAAAGTCACAGAGGGTCATTGCTGAAAGGGGTGGCTGTTCAAGGAGTGCTGTATCAAAGCATATTAAATGCTAAGTTGACTGAAAGGAAGAAATGGGGTAGGAAAATGTTGACAAGCAACAGGGATGACCGCAAGCTTGAGAATACTGTCAAGCAAAGCCGATTCAAACACATGGGAGAGCTTCACAAGGAGTGAACTGAAGCTGGAGTCAGTGCATCAAGAGTCACCACGCTCAGACATCTTCAGGAAAAGGGCTACCAAGCCACTTCTGAAACAGAAACATCGTCAGAAGCATCTTATCTGGGCTAAAGAAAAAAAAGAACTGGACTCATGCTCAGTGGTCGAAAGTCCTCTTTTCAGATTAAAGTAAATTTTGGAATAGCACCCCTCATTTGGAAATCAAGGTCCCAGAGTCTGGAGGAAGAGTGGAGAGGCACAGAATCCATGTTGCTGAATTTGTTGTTGATGTCCAGTGTGAAGTTTCCACAGTCTGTGATGATTTGGGCTGCCATGTCATCTGCTGGTGTTGGTCCATTGTGTTTTCTGAAGCACTTCATGCTTACTTCTGCTGACAAGCTTTATGGAGATGCTGATTTCATTTTCCAGCAGGACTTGGCACCTGCCCGCACTGCCAAAAGGTACCATGGTGTTACTGTGCTTGATTGGCCAGCAAACTCGCCTGACCTGAACCCAATAGAGAATCTATGGGTATTGCCAAGAGGAAGATGAGACACCAGACCCAACAATGCAGATGACCTGAAGGTCGCAATCAAAGCAACCTGGGCTTCCATTACACCTGATTGATTCCATGCCGCGCCGCATTGATGCAGTAATTCATGCAAAAGGAGGCCCAACCAAGTATTGAGTGCCTAGAAATGAACATACTTTTCAGAAGCCTGACATTTCTGTTTAAAATATCATTTTTTTATTGATCTAATGTAATATTCTAATTTTCTGAGACACTGAATTTTGGATTTTCATTATCTGTAAGCCAAAATCATCAAAATTTCAAGAAATAAAGGCTTGAAATATTTCACTCTATGTAATGAATCTATATAATATATGGGTTTCACTTTCTGCAATGAGTGACAAAAAATATTGACCTTTTTCATGATATACATTTTTTTTTTGATGTACCTGTACAACATCTTGTACAAACTTTTCTTATACAGTGTTTCCCCTAGGTGTATTTTTGGTGGGGCCGGTTTCCGTTTTTTTTCTCCCCAGCTTTTTATTGGTCAAATTAAATTGTATAAATCAAAAGGCATGTCTACTTAATTAAAATCATGAAACTTAAACAATTGAGCATCAATTTATTACAAGTTTGCATGTTTGCAAAAATTGCATGTTTAAGGCCCAATTAAATTTTTTATTTTCCCAACCTTATGTTTTATTGTCACCATATTCTGTTTTAGCATGTATAATTATTTGAAAGCATAAAAACAAGTTTAATTTATTCTTACAATAGTCTTAAGATTTTATTCTTCTGTATTTACATTTTTAAGGCAAAAAACAATACATTTTAATGAAAATTAAACAAATCGTTTTCTAGAAAATAAAGAGGATTTCATATTACAATTAAAACATTGAAGAAATATTGTATGATTATAATATTAATATCACTGCGTGCTTCTGTATTAGAAAACAAAACCACACGTCTGCGCCATACATTAACAGACACATGCAGAATTCATATTTAAATAATCTTTTTATATTTAATATTTACAAATACTAGTGCCCGCCCCCTAATATAACGGCAGGGGAAGCACTGACATATGTTCAGAATAGTATGAGGAATATGCTTTAAAAAAAATCTCAAAAGTCAAGGTAATTCAAAACAACTGAAGGTACAACACCAGTAGACTATTATTAACTATAAATGTTCCGTAAAAACAATGAACAGCAGCTGTAAGCCTGCCACCATGATGCAAACATCAAATATCAGACATATAGTAGTTAGTTTTTTTTGCTTGCACTGCTTTTCCATAATTTTGTCTATGTAAACATGGACGCATTTGATTGTTGCACTCGCATCTCTTGCAGCGTCTCATGCATGAAACGCCATTCTAAAAACGCGGCGCTGAAATTAAAAAGTTCACTCCTATCTTGCATGATTTTCCTATTGCACTGCACGCGTCACATCTTTGTCAACACAAGTGCATTCTGTGTGAATGTTAACTTGCGATATGATCGCGTCACACATGAGCAGTTACTCGCGTGCACTGAAATGCAGTTAGATCATTCTTTTATCTTACTGTTATCATTGGTATATTGTCAAAGTATTTAATTTGAACGTTTGGAAATATTTATTTTCAAAATTGCGATTCCTTGAGTTCTAAAATATAAAATCATGGCAAAACATTACATTTGAATTAATCGATAACATTTGAAAAAAATAACCCAGCCCCAAAGCATCCATATTCAGTGGCAGGTATCGTTCAAACACTTTCAATATCGATACCTTGACTTCGATACCGGTTCCTGAACGATACTTTTTTCAATACCAATTTTATTAAATAGATTTTTTTAAAGATTACATTATCTAAAAAAATATTTTTTATTTTTAGCTTGTTGAGGTTTATACAGACTCAAAGACTCATCATTTATAATTTTATTGAGCCGTTGTCTGATGAAATCTAATAATACACAAGACAATTCAAGACAATTCCTGTGCTGTGATTTCGGCTATATTTGCATGTAAACTTAGAGAAGCAATAATATCTCTTTTAACTGAAAATGCTGCTCCTCTCAGATGCTCACTGAACAGAGCAGATGCAGAGAAAGAGCTGCGTCCGCACTGATCTCGCACCGTTACAGCAGTACCAACGATCACAGAGACTCGCTAAAGTTATGGGGGTCTGAAAAGGTGCTAAATATAGCGACAAAAACGCTAAGTTGGCAACACAGTTTGCATCTCTACTACTCGCCTCTCTCTCTCTTCAGTAGCACACGCATTTTCCAACATACACACACACATATAGGAATATCTGGACCACGGCCAATCAGAGGGTGTGGTCCGCCCTTCACTATCTCTGATTGGTTTAGACCACGGTATGGGCCTAATGTGTGTCTGTTGTTGAACCACAGGGAGACTTTCAGAGTAGCTGAGACTTATTTTTCTCGAACGGCTGGTCGCACCAGTGCGACCTCAGATTATTTTTAGTCGCACATTGAGAAATTAGGACTCTAGAGCCCTGAAACATTAATGCACTGTGTACTAACATGAACAATTAACAACTGTATTATTAACATTAACAAAGATGAATAAATTATGTAACAAATGTATTGTTAGTTAATACATTAATGTTAACAAAAGACATCTTATTATAACGTGTATATGAAAAATCTAATATCGTGACAGCCCTAGTGTAAATGTAGCCTTACATATAAGGGGGCTTTTAATCCTTTAGGTATTGAAATATGGAACAGAACGACAGGACGTTTTTTGATACTCGATGGTATTGAGGCAATTCGGTCAGTGCCTAAAGTATCAAACTCAATACCCAGCCCTATCCATATTTAATCTTAACTACTCTTGCTCGTGTGATATAGCTTTATAATAGGGATGGGTCACGATTATCGAATATTCGAATATTCTATTTAATTATAGAATATCGATTAGGTTGTCGTTATTATTTTTAAAGGTGTATCGGGCTTGACAATAAAGACTGTCCGATGGCGTGAAGGGCGTTCGGATTTGTCACTTGCCAGATCGGGCCACTGCAGGTGGTCACTAAATTGTATCATTTGCATGCGTTTTTAAGCCTTGTTTGTTTAAAATGTAGCGATTAAAAAGCATTTGGGCGAAAGACAACTCCTTTCAGTACATGCGCGAACTGCACTGTCGGCACTCGGTGGCGGCACATACATACACACACACACACACACTATGTGTGAGGCGCTACGCCACGGAGAACAGAACTTCCGATCGTTCAGCCTGATTGCGTGAACAATAGACCTGTTAAACAATATATATATTGTGAGAGGGCCGTTTGCTACTCGCGTCCCAAACAACTCAAAATAATAAACCAAAGTTAACAAAACTTTGCGAGAGTGCTTCTCTGTCTTCACGTCCTGTTTCCCATTAATGAAGCCGTGGCGAGCTCCTGCATTCAAATTATTGGTTTTTGTTGAAATAATAATATTCCACTGGTTGATATATTATATTTATATGCAAAATATTTGTGTTGTTTTTCGTGTTAAATGTGAAGAATTACAGGTTGGATGCCACACTTATTATTATTTTTTGGCAGAGTATACAGGTGTAATTTTAACTTTAACTTCAGGCAATGTAACATGATTTTATGATCGTAATTTTGATTTTGATTCTTAAAAATATTATGACGTTAATTATTTAGTTATTTATTTGAGAAAGATAAACTGATCAAACTTACGCTGGCCGCTTGGTATTTAAAAAATCAAACTTGAATTTAACAAACAAAGGATGTTCCAATCATATTTCTAAATTAAATTAATAAAGAAAGGAAACACAATAATGACCAATTTGCTATTAAAAACCAAAACTGAACTATTTAAATGGCTCAGAGAGAGAGAGAGAGAGAGCGCGAGAGAGAGAGAGAGAGAGAGAGAGAGAGAGAGAGAGAGAGACACGGGCTCAGACTCAGGCGGGGAATTCTGAGAATATATTCTGCTCTATATTCGTTCCCTTGTTTCAATTCAAAGTTCACCGAACTAATTGTGAACAACACTCCTGTCTTCCCGAGCATGTGAGCATGTTCATTTAATATATTTGTATCTATGAAATAGGTTATTGTTATGAAGACAGACGTTAAAATTAAAGTTCACATAATAAGTGCCGTCATTCAGGCGGTTCACAATATGTTTTAGCGTGTAATATGCTTTAAGAATGATATTCTGTTTAGCGCGCAATATGTTTTACGCCTAATATTCATTAATGCATTAATCAGATTTAAGATTTTCTTTTTAATAATATAAATGTCCTAGCCTTATGAGCAGTTGATAATCGACGGAATGTTCTGTTAATAAATGCCGTCATTCGGTTATGTTATATTAATCTGTTTCAGCAATCATACTTTACAACCATTAATTTTCTTGGGTTAAGATAGACTATTCTCTAATTAACTAAACAGTTTGTTATCATACAGATTGAAAGCCTGGATGGTCTCTCCCCTCTCTCTCTGTGTGTGTGTGTGTGTGTGTGTGTGTGACAGGACGCGTGTGTGTGTGTGTGCGTGGGTGGGCGGGTGCCTGTGCGGGAGGTGCGATTTTCGAATAATGTCGAATAATACCCAGCGATTATCGAATATTACATTTGCTTAAAATGCCCATCCCTACTTTATAAATCTGTGTAATTCGTTAACATTATGAAACAAATAATATTTTAAAAAGAGTAATACCTTCGGAATGGAAGTTGCTGGGACAGAGGTGTCTGATGAAGGCACAACAGTAGATGCTGGGACCTCTGGTTCCCTGGGTGGGAACAATGACTCCATAAGACAAATTTGAATTCAGCACCTTATGTTTACACACCCAGTTGATCCACTTAAGTACTAGAAATGCTAGACAATTACTTACTTAGATGAAGGAGAGTCATCCTGCTTAGTAGAGTGCTGAGGAGAGTTCACCACAGGGCTATAGTTCAACGCTGCAGGTGCACTGCTACTGTTTACAGTAGAGCTACTAGAAGAAGGTGGGGTGCTGGAGGGCTGGTGAGTACTAACAGGAGATAAAGGGGCAGCAGGTGTGCTTTGGGGAGGGGTGCTATCAGCTGCTGAGCTTGGAACATTGGCCATAAGAGGGTCCTGCTGGCGTGAGGTTGCCAGTCTCATAGGTGGCCGCTGGGCAGGAGCCTGTGTTTGGGCTCCTTGTGCAGCTGCTTGATGAGCAGCTGCAGCTTTTCGAATCCTCTTGGTATATCCCGTTTCATTCTTAAAATTATTCACTGCCTGGGGTTGGAAAGAATAAGTTGTCTTAATGTTCTACTATTAACTTAGAGGTGAAGACAGCTATTTAACAACAAAATAAAATTAGGATAGAAATGTCTTACTTGGCGCAAGAATTTGTTTGCGATCAATGCATCAGGAGATGCATCTGATTGTTTGCAGGTAGGGCAAACATGTTCATCAGACTCCAGCAAACACGTTCGAATACCTGCGGCCAAAAGACTGTAAGCTTTCAAAGGTAAAAAACACTTGAATTTATTTATATTTGTTTGTACAGACACTTACACTCATCACAGTAGCTATTTCCACAACAGGGGATAACCACAGCATCTGTCATAAGATCTTTGCAGATCAAACAGAGCAGCTCATCGGGTACTGGATCTTCTTCCTCCGAGGATGAAGATTGATTTTGGGGCAAGAATGGTGGCTTCTCTTTCTTCCCGATGGCATAAGCTTCACTAAACACAGAAAGCACAATATCATCAGCAGCATTGACATGTTGAGGTCACTACACATTGTGGTTTTGTAAAATTGCAAACACTGACAAATATGATCCTGCAACACAATCACTTACAACAAGGTCAAGTATACTCACGCGTCAATAGTAGGAATGGCATATAGACCACTGTTGGTCAGCATGACTCCCTTTCTGTTTGGATCATCAACCTCCACCATGAAACTCCGAGGAATCCCTGTGCTTTTCTTTATCCGTTGTGGAGCTTCAAAACTTCGATCCTGCTAATACACAGTTGATATTCAAGGTTACATTTCTTCTCTGACTAAATGAGCAAACGAAATGTCAAAACATTTACATAAGCAAGCAGTTGTAGCAAGCATCACCAAGTACAAATTAATTGTCATGTAAAAGCAGCTGTGGTAATGAAAACCCAATTACCCCATTTGTTGGACAGTTTCGGATATAATGTCCAGTTTTTCCACAACGAAAGCATGTGTAGTTTGGGGGAGGTGGACCAACAAGCTTCTTTGCATAACTAATGAATAGAGATTTGTGTTAGAATTGACGCCAAGAGTAATTTAACAACAACTGACAATGTCTTGAATTGCATACTTACTGGATTGGGTCATAGTCATGGTTGGATTGAGACATCATTGCTTTTATTTTGTCTTCCTCTGATGCATTTGTTTCAGCAAGATTGGCTGTCTGTTTAACGGGCAATAATGTTTTCACAAATAAAAATCAATGTTGGATTGTTCAATAGAGCCCAAAATAAATTTACTGAAACCTTGTCCTGTAAGAAGCAGCTTCTTGCCTCCATCAGTGCGAGATCTTTAAAAACACTACAACATGAAGTACAAGTACCAACCTCAGGCCTTAAAGAAACAAAGGGGCAACAAACGTTTTATATTAACCTCAGCAAGAGAGCAGAAATATAAAATTCATAATCGAAAGAAACCGACTCGCATGCAATGCCCATGGTCTAAGAGATTTTTTTGCCATTTGATCCAATTTTATTGAAATGCATCTTTTCTTAGGGCAGGTGTCCGATGAAAACAGATCATACTAACAAATGCATTCATGGCATAAGAAACAAATACATACAAACAAAATGTAATCGTCTCCTGCATTCAGGGCATCAACCTGAAAATTACATATGAAACTGTACCAAAATTACACTGTAGTGTGAGGAGTTTTGACATCACACGAAGAATAAATAAAACAATTAACTATTATCAACAAAGTATAATTATGCCAAAGTGTGAAACATGATGGTGTCTTTAAAATCCAGTAAGAATTTTTTTAATTAATTAATTAATATATAAATAATCTAAGAACAAGAGATTAAAACAGGATTCATTTTTCAGTGTAATTTTTTTTAAATCAACACTTCGTGTCATGTGGGCAAGAGGTTTAAACGGTACTCCACTCTACACTGATAAAAGGCAGTGAGCTCACTCTTTACAGGAAGAGGCTTTCACACAAGTATCAACAGTTATGCAGTTAACAAATGTATAAGCACATATCAGCAACAATTCTAAATATAAAGCGTACATTTAAAATAAAAATTATAATTGATATACAGCATATAATAGCTACATTATCAATATTATTATTGGTAACCAAGATGCAAACCAAACAATTTCACAATAATTATTACACTGGCTATCGCATACATAAACATAAGCTGGATGTGACAAACCTAAAGATTTGACAAAATGGCTACATTATGGCTTGCCAAATCCAAAACACTGAGTTTAGAAACAGTAGAGTGGAGTGTATCAAGTAGTTGCAAAGTTTAAAATACCTTTGAAAGCAGGGCCATTGAAACGAATGAAGAATCATCAATCTGTCATTGGAAAAAAAAACATTAAAACAAAGAGGGGTTTCGCCACTATGACAGGGCACAACTCTATCATGCCCAACAGAGAGAAATTGGGACAAATACAATCTTCAAAATAAACACTATACAAACAAATCAATTAGTATATTTACAACTAAGCTCATTTCTTATGGACATGCAATTTTAAGTGTTTAAAACTAAACTCCAGGCTGTAAATTGTACATTTACATAATTTATGTAAAGATCAATACCAATTAATGGATATATTTTTAGCTTTAACGGTTATAAACTGCGGAGAAAATATGTCATCATAGCTATGTTCCACAGGTTGAGCCAATTACTTGTAACCTAAGAAAGCTGTCCAAAAACAAAACAACCTACGGAGAGAGAACACACAAGCCCTTAAGAAAGATGGGAGCGAATTAAATACTGATGTTTTATTGTAAAACCTTGCAGCAAATCATATAAAAATAATGCAATTTATTCATGTAGAAAATGTAACTAATACAACAGGCCATATAGTATATGAAATACACATTTAAAACTTTTCTCTGGAATTTTGTTAAACTGTCCTACAAAATGTGTCTCGTAGTGGGTCACTGCTTTTATAGGTAGTTTGTGTCTCATCACAAAAGTACATGGGAGACAAGCAAACTACAAGTGCTATCACAAAAATGAAGCAATATATAAATAAATAGTAAAGCACTATAGCATAGTATATATTCAGCTTTCACATGAGCGAACCAAGTAGACGTTTTGCAAACATTTGTGAAATAAGATATCAAATTAAGAAAACAAGTGCTAAAAAAGTCACACGTTTAAAATATGAAAAGGCAGATTGCTGTAAGGGCATTAAAGCACAATGTTAAAACAATACAAAAAGTGATGGAAAAATAGTTTAGTTTTGTCAGAACAAAAGACAACTGAACACTTTGTGTAATTCACCATATCAGAATGACTAATATTAGCTGAAACTACATCCTCTCATTACAAATGTGCCCAAGAATCACTGATACAGACTTTTTTACCAATTATCATAAAAAACAACCTTACTATAAAGACCAAAATAAGACAAATGTATTGTCTCTACACAATAGAGTTGATAGTTGGTCAGGAACTTGGCTTCCTGCAGACCAGTCAAGTTCTTCCACACTGACTGAATCATCATTTCTCTTTGATCCTTGCCTTATACACAGAGACACTGTCATGTTAGAATAGAAAAGGGTTCTGTCCAAACTGTTGATATAAAACTAGAAGCACACAATTACCTAGAATATCATTATATGCTTAACCATTAAGATTTGTACTCATGGAGATTACTAAAGTAGTCAAACCATTCATTAAAAGGGGGTGACCCAATACTTTTGGCAATATAGTGTATATCAAATCAAGATACTTAAATAAGAATGAGAATTAACAGAGAACTCAATTATAAATACTGTTTTAACTAGATCAGTGAATTGAAATTAAGTCATATTACTAAAAGTAATTTGTTTTCCTTTAATGACAATTAAATCATTAAAGCTACAGAAGCCAAGTTTCATTTGATTATCTTTTAAATGTCAATAGCCAGTTTACCTAAACACACACTGAGCCAAGTCAAGAACAAATGGCCAGTATATGTTTTTTTAATTATAAAAAAATAAAATGGCCCAAATCGTGCATTCAGTTAGTCCAAGGCAAGGCTCATTATGTTTTAGGTATATAATTTTGGCCAGTCATGGCCAAAAATATCGGCACCCTTGGTAAATATGATCAAAGGCAGCTGTGAAAATGAATCTGCATCGTTAATCCTTTTGGCCTTTTATTAAAAAAATTCACAAAAATCTAACCTTTCATTGGATATAAAATGGGGGGTTGGGGATATCATTATGAAACAAATGTTTTTCTCAAATACACATTGGACAATTATTGGCACTCCAAGAAATTCGTATGAGTAAAATATCTCTGAAGTATATTGCCATTAATATTTAAAATGTTGAGCACTACAGGGTGATTATGAACACGAAAATATCCAGCCATGGCTTCCTGTTTCACAGAAATATAAACAGGAGGGAAAACAAAGCCCAAATTCACTTAATCATCCATCACAATGAGAAAAAAACTATGAATATATTTCTGATGTGCAACAAAAGATAATTGAGCTTCACAAATTAGTGAAGTGGCTTTAAGAAAAGAGCTAGAGAAGTGAAAACCCAATTTCCACCATCAGAGCAATAATTAAGAATTTCCAATCAACATAAAATGTTACGAAACTGCCTGGAAGAGGATGTGTGTCTATATCGTCGTAATACACAGTGAGAAGGAGAGTTTGAGTGGCCAAAGACTCTGCAAGGACCACAGCTGGAGAACTGCAGAAAATAGTTGAGTCTCAGGGTCAGAAAACCTTTAAAGTTTCTAACAGCACCTACATCCCCACGTGTTGTTTGGGAGGGTTTCAAGAAAAATTATCCTACCTTATCCAAAAACAAACTTCAGCATATTCAGTTGTCAGACACGACTGGAACTTCGAATGGGACTAGCATCTATTGTCGGAAGAAACTAAAAAATGAACTTTTAGCAGCACACACTCAAGAGGGGTTTGGTGAAAACAGGGATAAAAGTACCCCATGTGTACAATTAAATATACTGCTGTATTTTTGTATGTTGTGGGCCTATATTTCTGCTGGAGGTCCTGGACATCTTGTTTAGACACATGGCATCATGGATTCTATCAAATACCAACAGATAAAAAAATCAACAAGTGACTGACTCTGTTAGAAATATTATAATGGGCCATGTTTGGATCTTCCAACCGTACAATAATCCAAACACAAACCTCAAAAACAACACAAAAATGGGTCACTGAGCACAAAACCAAGCTTCTGCTATGGCCATGCCAGTCCTCTGACCTGAACCCTGTAGAAAATGAGTGACGTGAACTGAAGGAAAAGCAGCACCGTCATGGAGCTGTGAATCTAAAGGGTCTGGAGTGATTCTGGATGAAGGAATGGTCTCTGATCTCTTGTCAGGTGTTCTCTAACCTCGTCAGGCATTATAGGAGAAAACTTATTAGCTGTTATTTTGGCAAACGGAGGTTTCAAAAAGTAATGATTCAAAGGGTGCCATTAATTGTGGCCAATGTGTATTAGAGAAAACATATTTCATAATGACATTTACCCCCCATTTTAAATTGTTATTATCCAATAAAATGTTAGATTTAGTGAATTTTTGTAATAAAAGATCAAAAGGATTAACAACGCAGATTAATTTTCACAGCCGCCTTTGATCATATTTACCAAGGGTGGCCATTTTTGGCCATGACTGTGTGTGTATACATATATACACACACACACACACACACAAATAAAAATCAATCTCTCTCTCACGCATACACATATCTAAATTAAACTGTTGTTTCTTATAATAGCAATTGAGTAAACATGAGTAGTCAGACACTGAAGCTGTATGATACAAGGTGAAATTAATAAATAACAATGTATTTTTTATTTAAATACAAAAAACAGACAGCTTTTTACAGATGTGTCACTTTAAGGACAAACAAAACTGAGCATTGGCTGTTCAAAAAATGATATAGATCAATATGATCTTACACTACACTGTACAACAGAATTCATATTTGTAGAGAACTTATTCAATGTGAAACACAGTGTATTAGCATGCGCACAGACTTCTGTACACACTGGAAATTGTATAAAAACATGAAAATCGATGCAACTGCTTTAGCAAATCACACAATATAAACATTCAACTTGACAAACTTTGTTATCTTCAAACAGGTTTCAAAGACAACATTGAGGAAAGTTCCCTAAATGATTTCAAGACAAAGCAACTGCTGAGGAGTTTCAAAATGTGTGTAATGAGACAAGGAAATTAGGTGTTTTTACATACTGCTTTTGAAGATCCACTTGGTTCAGACCGATCGCTGCAAAACAAAACACAAAAAAGAGGTTAACTTCCAATTAAAATTATATTCCCCCAATCACAGACTGATAACTTAAGTTCACTGCAATTTAACATTCAAACTGAGGTGCATTACAATCTTAAATGGGCAAATACTCAAACAAATATGATTGTTTTTAATCTACTTGCTAAAAATAAAGATTACAATTAAGCTAGATAATCCTTTTAAATCAAGACATTTTACAAATAGTTCAAATAAATCTTAATTTGTCAGTTGAAAGATCTCCATTTAAACTTCCAGTGAACTCATAATTCATAGGGTAAAATTAGTTATATTAAAAACGACCCTTTTCTATTTTTTAAACATTGAAAATAAACAGGTTGTGACAAGTTTGACCACTCAAAATGTCACTGTTTCTCACACCTTGTGCCCAACCACAGCACAAATAAGATGTGAAAGCTTCAGTTGAAGGGAAACTTATTTGCGAAAAACGCAACGTAAAAACGTCTTACAGTTTTAAATTAATAGCAAAGGACCAATTTTAGTTGTAGGGTTGTTTTTATCAGACATAAAGGCTCAACTTTGAGAACAGAGGGACTGAACTTCAAACTGAACTAAATATTTACACAAAGCAGATGTTAACAGCACCTTGAAGTATTAATTTACTTACATGACATATGTTTTGCTTGTCGACTTCAGCCCTCCAATAGGGATTCGTCTGATGATAACAGACGAGTTTTTAGGGATGAGGGCTCCATCATCAGTGTATTCTGCAAACAACGGAAAGAATGACAAGAACATTAAATCAACGTGGCACCTTTAATATTCATTAGTCTATATAACGTTACAAGGGTTGGAAACGCAAGCACGCATCCTAAACACGAAAAGTTACATGCAAAATGGAGCCTTCACTACACAATTGAAGTTTAGTCAACGTTTTCATTTAAATAATATTTACAAATTTACTAACAACAGCCATAATTTACTTGGCAAACAAAACTCAACGTTTGAATACAATGACAACGCTGGTGGCTGTCAGGATTTGGCCTAGTTACTTTAGCAAACATTAGCTTCGAGCTAGTAACGTTACTGATAAAAACCTTTCCCCAAATATACGTTACGTACTCTTTCAAGACTCATAACCAGTTTAGTTCCAATTAACTTTCAGCGACCTAAAATGGTGCATAAACAACGTTTTCGTCCAGCTTACCTTCTTTAGTCTGAGCGTTAGTGATTTGCAGGTCGCAATCTGCGGCCTTCAGCTTTTCTCGCCCCATGATCTGGCGTTTCAAATCACTGAGCGTGATATGAAGGCCATCAAAGGTGACCGTGTCGTAGTTCAGTTTAGAAGAAAACTTGTAATGGACACAAGACATGTTTAAACAATCCTCGTGGTCAGACACCACCACACACAACCAAACTCAACTACAATTCGCACGACCGCCTGGGCTCTCCCAGCAATCACCCTTAACTCAATGTCAGTTTATCAGCATAACAGTTTAAGAATAATAGCCATGTTTGCTCATCATCTCAACACTCAATTTAAATTAAGTCACCACAAAGGGGGGTCGTGTGGGATTCTGCCTCACGTGAAAAACTGCGAATTGAAAATATCAAGTGTGCAAAGAGACCGTAAGTGTAACACGCAATCTTAAAGACGCAAGTGACTTTCAGTCCACGGAATTTCCCGGCAGAAGCCAGAAATACTCCTGCGGTTTCTCAATGTCCCAGGACCATATGGCGGTTAGCCGCGAGCTGTCCAACTCTGATAAGGAAATATGCAGTTCAAACAGTGTCCGTATGGGTGAACGTGTAGAGTCCGGTCAAATATGTCTCCTCAATGTCCGCATCGAAGTCCCTCTGAAATGTTTGTTCGGTGTAGTCCAAATCTCAACAAAACACAAAAAGACGTAGTTTGAAGCAAGGTCTGAAACAATGTGGGCTAGCAGCTAGTAAGCGTGATCAGCCTAAAATGGCGCCCATCACACATAGCTACAAAAACAAAAGACTAACGTTACAGCGAAACCATTAGAAAACGCTAAAACAAAATGAGCAAGCAAAACTGGTCTCCTTTTTCTGCCGAGGTAATCCAGCCGCCCCGTCCTGAATTCTGATGACCACACAGATGTTCAAAAGCACACTTTGATCGCACCTCACTACGATGGGTTGCGAAAACAACCTAACGACACTGCACGCGCAGTCAAGGGGTTTCCAACCTTCCGCAGAAAGCGCAGGGGCTAGACGTTACTAGGAGGGGCCACGAGTGCGCATGCGCACATGCTACCAATTGCGGGAGGCCAACATGGAGGCCAATAAAACAATACAAGAATAATATTAATACAAAACAACAAATATAAACTTTACTCATAGTTTGTATGTTTTTAAATGCGCTGATCCTTTTCAGGTTGTTTGGTTTCATAAAAAAGCCAGAATTTTAAGTTAATTTACATTAAATGGAATTTTGATAAACGTATTAAAAGATAAATAGGCCTAACATGAAAAATAAATACATTTGATAGCATTGCATTTTACGCAACTGTACTCAAGTAATCAAAAAATACAATAAAATAAATTAAAGTGCATGAATAAAAACATCAGCCCAAACTTTTTGATAAAATTACAATTTCAATTAAATGTAGAGCCATCTTACAAAATCGTACAAAAGTCACACTTTGTATAAATCGTTGGGCGATTCTTTGCTTGAAATTTAACAACAGGCTAATTATTAAATTTCATTTGTAATAAAAAAACGTGTCCCTTTTGCACTTGCACTCTATTCATTTACTTAGACCTTGCATATCATTGCTCTTTTGTTGATTTTGATTGCTTCCATTGTTCTTTGTCAAGTCGCTTTGGATAAAAGCGTCTGCTAAATAACTAAATGTAAAAGTACATTTTATTATTTCATGAATTAATTGGAAATAAATTAATTTAATTATATTATTATTTTTATCCTTAAATAATATATTATATTTCTACGATAATAACCAAATCTTCTCCAGTTTACATTAGCCCACTTCAATGGGCCTTCACTTCACCGTTTTAATGACTTATGATTTATGACCACCAGATGGCGGTCTATATTTACAAATTCTCCTTTTACTTAAGTCTAGAAGATGCAGATATACTGCTGACGTGTCTGTCATCTTAATATGTTCAATCTGAAACCAACAAAATAAAAACTGTTTCTATTATAACATTTATGGTTTTATTATTGTTCTTTGTCAATCATAGGCTGCACTATTAGCAAAATACATAGGAATAGGCTTCATTATTTAGGCCATTTACAGACGAAGAGAATTCATCTTCATTTGTGACTATATCAAAATGCAAAACGGTTGCGCTTAGAGAAACAATGAGTCCCTAACTCTAATATTGTTTTGAGAACATTACAGTAATTTTAGCTCAACAATCTCTGTTCATGTGGGACGGAATCACTGTCGTGATAAGAAAGCTAAGTCGACCAACGCCAGCAAATGTTTATTTTCAGAAAGCATCTGTGCACTATCTGCATGGCTCTGCAATATGGAGATTTACTCAGGCTTAGGCTTATTGTGTTCTTGAGGCATAAGTAAGTTATAGAACATAAATGAGAATAGTCTTATTCCCTCTTGTGTGCTTTGATCTGATAAATTACAAATGTGTTTGACTGATACTCTAAAGAACCCTTGGGTAAATCAGTCCGAATTAGAGCTACTTATGCAACTAGTGTATATATGAGTGTAAATCCATTTATGCATTTGGAGAACACAATTAAAGGTGTAGTAACCTACCATTATTGGCGAGTTTCTGTTGGATACTCCCAATTAAGAGCAGCCATTACTGGCTACAAGTGCATGAGCACAATAATTAGCTAAACTATCGCAGCCAAACAGCTCTGGCCACATTTTAATGTCTTCAACATTTATCCCAATACTTTCATTAGCACTTCACCTTGGTGTCATTCATTTGTTTTGGTAAAGCCTGAATAAAACCAGTCATATTTACTCTCTGCCTCCCTCTTTCTCCAAAGGTCGATATTATCTGCTTGGGGCAGTCTTGACCTATGGTATAACTCATACATATATGAACCAAAAAATAAATAAAAAATACTCCACCCACTCTCTGGGTTCAGTCAGGCTGCTCACTCATACTTACAGATAAAGTTGTGAGATGTCTGCAGTGATGCTCTCTCTTCTGTTACCCCTGAGCATAGGAACATTTGGCTCTCTGCTATCACATCAGACTCTAATTTTCTCAGAAGGAAGGGGTGACTGATGGTCACCTACTTGTCTGCCATTTATTATCTGCTCCCCAGCAGTCTTTCAATCCTCCGGTTTCACCTCAGACTGCTTTGCCCAGCCAATCACTGTAAATCCAGTTCATTTTGCTCAAACACTTGCCTTCAGGGGACACAGTGCGTGGATGTGCTGTGAGTTTTAACACGTACATTAAATTGATTGTTAGGTTTTTGACTATGTAAATCCTGGGAGGGGACATTTAAATAACTCCACTTCAAAGGCTGACATGGCTTTTTCCCTTTTCTTTTCTTTTTGACATTTAATTTACTTTCACCCACATATATTTTAATGGGATAAGTGGAGAAAAATAAAGTTTTACTGTAATATATCAGCTGTTTCTGTGTATAGGCAGCAATTAGATTAAATGGGAATCCGTTTTCACTTCTCCTGAGAAAAATACCTCAATAAAACTAAAGTTAGCAATCAAAAGTAACATTTCTCATCAGATTCTTCCAAAATCAAATGATCTGTGCTGTTATCTACAATAATGTAAGGGTTCTTTACTTTATTCAAAAATTGGTATTTGTTTTTAGCTTTATTTTTTTATTTAAGGATAAATATCTTTATTTATTTAATTTTAGGATAAATATCTTAGACAATGTTGATACACTACACTTCAAAAGTTTGAGTTCAGTAGGAAAAGAAAAGATAAATTAATATTTTGATTCAGCAAGGATGCATTAAATTGATCAAAAGTGTCAGCAAAGACATTTATATCAAGAATAAAATACATTTATAATGTGTGCAAATATTTCAAAATATTTATTACAAATAAATTCTGTTCTGTTTAACTTTCTATTCATCAAAGAATATTGAAAGAAAAACAGAAAAAAAGAAGAAACAAGAAAAAAAAGAAGAAAAAAATCCAGCATTGATAATAATAATAATTAATGTCTCTTGAGCAGCAAATCAGCATATCGATTTCTGGAGGATCATGTGACACTGAAGACTGAGTAATGATGCAGAAAATTCAGCTTTGCATCACAAATACATTTTTTTTTTAAATATAGTAAAATAGAAACATATTTTTATATAGTATTAATATCTGACAGTATTACTGTTTTCACTGTATTTTTGTTCAAATACAACCTTGATGAGACATTTCAAAAACATAAAAAATCCTACACCATGATAATTTAATTTAATAAAATACAATTAATAGTTTTGCCATTGTGTCAACCTATGTTGGTTTACTGCTTGTTATGTAACACTTCAGCTAATCCACGTCATCACACATTTTCAAGATTTTCTTAAAGTTGAGTGTTTTCATTTGTGTGTCTCTTGCTTTGAAGATAGCAGCAGTATTTGATGAGGTGAAGGGTCCCGAACGCATCCCCCCAGAGGCTCTTCTGAAGGGCATCCGTGTGGCATAATGTTCCAAGAAGAATCTCACCATGCCAACCAATTTGTTTAATATGAGTTTATACAAAAAGGGAAGACAAAAAGGGGGTAGACTTGGTATGTCTTTTATAACACACTGGCAGATGACTGTAATTATCGTTATATGTATATAAATACCTTTGCAGTGCGTTTCATTTCCTATTCAGACTTCAGAGACATTAAGTATTGCTTAGAGGAGATGACCGAACATATCTGTCTAGGAGGGAGAGAGAGCAAAAGCATGCAGGTGTTTTCAGAGATAAATCCAAAAGATCCTCCCTGCTGCGTGTCAGGCAGCCACAACCTCGGCAGTCATGAGAGGTAATTAAAATCAGCGCTATCATTGCATGTTTGGAGAGGTGCACTTTGGGGAGGAAGGATGCTCTGGCACTTCAGCGGAGGAGGGAACAGAGCAAAATCATCAGCCATTGTGTACAGAGGCTGCCTCCCACTCAAATGCCTCACAAAGCTCTGATTTACTCCCATGTCGATGAGAGTACCAATGCAAATGCAAATACAAATGCATGGAATGATTGCACGATGTGGACATCTCCGCCGCGATGCGGGGCAAGCGCAGTGTCCCTGTTGCATATCTTATTGCACATGTTCCGATACGGACGCACAAAAAGGGAGAGGAGAGGCGAGGAGAGTTTGTACTCAAGGAGGGAGTTTTTGGGTCACTGGCTCTCTCTTGGTTCCCCACTTGGCACTGACAGCTGGCAGCTGGGAGGCAGCTTTGCCCCTTGGTGAACACCTGGGTAAAATCCCCCCCGGCCTGTCATAGAATCCCAGAAGCTCCTTCTCACCTCCTGAGGGAGGACAATTTTCTCTCCTCTGCTCTTGCCTGTGGGTTTTTATCTTAAGTGGAGATTTCAACTCACTCATATTTTAAAGCAAAATTATTCCCAACATGAAGATTTGGGAGTAGAAGCAAAGCTTGTCATTATACAGAAAGTAAAGAATAAAAAAAGTCTATTGAGATGCACAGATTAATTCCTGCAATAGGCTGATCATTATTTTCATGTACAAGACTAAACATTATACTATACTATTTTTCTAAATAAATGAAAAATAAACACTAAAAAATAACAATTGCTACAAGTGAATTTAGACACCACATTACAAAGTTCATTATAAAATATGGATATTCATAGGTAAAATTACATTTAACAGTTTAATTAAATTATGAGTGTTTTAAAAAAAAGACATTCAAGAGAATGTTACATAACAGCAATCTAAATGTATAAATCGGGAAAACTAGCATTATTAATTAAACATCAAATACAGACCGATATCGGTTGTTTAAAATAAACAATTTTCTCTAATTCCTCTAATTTATCTCTAATATATAACACTAAAATACAATTGAGCAGCAAGTGAGCATATTAAACATCTGAAGGATTACGTAACTCTGAAGACTGGAGTAATAGCAGCTGAAAAATACAGCTTTGCCATCACAGGAATACATTCCATTATAAATATATTAAATAAATATATTGCTTTAAATTGCAATAATATCTCACAATATTACTGTTTTACTATACTTTTTGTATCAAATAGATGCAACCTTGGAGAAACTTCTTTCAAAAACATCCAAAGTTTCTTACCAACCCCATACTTTCGAATGATAGTCTCCATGAAACCCAATAATTTAACAAAATAAATGAATTAATTCAACTTTGTGTCATTCTTATATATTGGTTTACTGCTTGTTACGTAACACTTTAGCATATATAAACATATTGTTATTACGCTCCTTAACTGAGAAGATGCATTTTATGTATTTAATAAAAACACAGACACTGGTGTGATCATTTTAGCATCAGACAGGAAGAAATAAATAGCTGGTTCCTGAAAACTTGATCATTTTATCATGCAGACTCATATAGTCTGAAGGGGGCGGGTGCGGGATAACTCCCAGACATGATGTGAATTCCTCCACTTTATCACACCTTGATAAATATATCTGTGACAAACTTGACAAGAGGAGCCATGAGGGGTCTCATATATATTCATACGCAGCCCAGTGAGAGTGGAGATACCTTCAAGCCCTTCATAGCTGAGTGGGATGAAATATAGCTCTGATTCATTGGGGTGTGCTATGTGTGTTGGCAGCTGACATTAACCCATACAGTGAATCATGTGTGTCAGTGTCACATTCCTTGGGGGCTTCAGAAGCCCGTGAGAGAGGAACAGGACTATGGGAGTGATGGAGGGGTCTGGCCCGCTGTGCCCTGCTCATGCTCAGAAATGCGCTGAGAAAACAGAAAAGAACATTTTCAACAAGTGATGGGGCAATACTTTGCCATGACCTGATTTACTGTGATCACTTGTCCACATACAGTACCTTTTCCCCTTTAAAGGTAAGCTAGTCCCTGGTAAACACTGGTGAGTAAGGGTACTCCGGTGCTTAGAGGAGAGAATCTGCTGTTGGCGCTTGTGAATGTTAATAATTTTTTTGGCCCATGTTTATTGGCATATTTGGAGCCCAGATCTTGTCATCTTGCTCTTGAGATTTCGCTAACAGCCTTGGATAAGACGGCCGTCTCATAAGACAGATGAATTTTATCTAGAATAACAAATTACTTTGTCTAACTCACCACGATACAGGCTGTTAAAGACTTGATTTAGCTTGTGAGGCAAACATATGATGCCTTAGTCTTGGCCTGTTTATCTTCATCCAAAAACCTGTTCTATGACCTGTTCCATGTGGCTATTTTGACTGAAAATGAATCATAATTAACCAGTTCACACAGAACGCATCCCACTGAGCTGTTTTAATTGTTCTCTATGTAAACACACGCTATTTTATCATGTCTTTCACAGTATGTCACCACTCAAGGTAAAATAATTTCAACTTAAAAAAAGTCTTAAACCTTAAACATCTTAAACCTTGGGTGTGTTTCTCTTTTTTGTTCTGCTGCACTGGATCTTGCTTCCTTTTGATTGTATGATTTGGGACACACTTAAGGTGTTTGCACTATGTAGGTTTGGTTTGATTAAAATGAACTGTGGTGCGAATGCACTATTTATATGATTTATTTGAATAAGCGTGAATGCCTTCTGAACCTTAGCGCGAAGAAAAACAAGTGTAACGAGACCTTTCTTTTCTGGGGCTCTCTGTCCACTTCCACACAAGCTCTTGTGAGGTTCGTCTGAAATATTGTGATGTCACAAAGATGTGACCCTAAAAAAAAGAAAATGCTTACCTGCATACCTGGTTCCTATCATCATCAGATCAATGTTGCCCATTACAGTCGATACAGGCATTGGTACTGTAGATCTACACATACAACAAGCACACAGCATCTTTGGATGTTCGGTAAGTTCCAAAAAAACACATCATAAAAGCTGTCTAGTCAAGTTGTGAACATATTTTTATGCCTTTGTTTTATATATTTAAGGTTTGGTGTTAAAAATGACAACAACAAGTGAACGAAAGAATGAAAGAAGCACGAAAATCAAACTACAAGTGTAAGCACACCTTTATAGAGGTGTAAAATGCAATAAAGTTTTACATATTTAGATTTGTAATACTTTGCAATTTAAAATAAACCTTTAAATGTATGTTAAGTAGTCCCTATGTAATAGCCACCATTTGGTAATTGATGCTTCTAATTAATTGATAAAAAAATGGCCAAAGTCTCAAGTGGCCAAGACTACAAGTGCAGGCACTGGCACAGTCCCTTGGCATCTTTCTCAAGAGTGACGCGTTTTGAAGACACCATGTCAATTTAAAAGTTTTGAGTCCCTGTTCTTTCCATCCTGCTGCGCAGCATCTTTCATTTTTATTCACACGTTATGTGTGAAATAATTGCCATCAAATTGTTTTCTCAGTTTGTTTTTAGTCTTTAGGGATCCAACATCCAAGTCTTCTGGGTAACCTCCCTGTGGTTTTGAGGATTTTTGTATTGAAACCTATTAGTCGTTTGCTATGGCTCTGATTTTCTCTGACGCTAGTTGAATATTCAGTTTGGAAGTGAGCAGTTTGACAGCATTTCACTCGGTTTGAGGAATTTAAAAAGGGCCTGAAAAGATGCTAATTGGGATATCAAAGTGAATGGGTTGTCCCCTGGCGTTTGGGAAAGAGCCAGCCAGATGTTAGGCTAGTATTTTTTTTTCAGTGAGCGAGACCTTCACTTGTTTATGCAGCCCAATAAACCTTGTTAAATGGGATCACTGATTGCAGTGGGGAGTAGAATGAGTAAGTATGTATGTGTGTTTTCGAGGCTGGAAGAGTCAGACACCCACAACGTATGCATCCATGTACACATCTATGCAGTTGTTCTCAACTTAGCAAGCCACTCACACACTCTGTTTAACCTCGGAGGTATATAAGCCTTGTGCACGCAGCGGGGTAACAGGCCCAGGTGTCTCTATCATCTGTCATGGTGTGGTGACAGCTTGCTTGAGACTACTGGGTGGAGACAGATGCAAACCCCACCTTGTTTTCCCTCATCCAGATGCTCTGTCAACCTCTCTAATTCTCATTGACTTGGAAATACTATGAAGTTTTGGGGTCATGCAGTTGATGTACCTGAGTGATCTGCACATCTAATTAGAATTTTAGATTATATCTGTATAATTAATTATTCAGTGTAGCAGTCTCAAAGTTTTCAGTCAACTTACACCTAACAGACATGATAGGAGTAACATATAAAGGCAACAAGTGAGCAGTAAATAATTTGTAAAAATTAAAATATGTTTTCAGTAACAAATGTAAGAGAGCTTAAAGCAAAAGTAAAAATAAAGTATATATATATATTATGCACATTTTCTTTTTACTTCTAATTTTAGTTTTAAAACAATTAGTTGAACTTTAGCATAATTACATTGTATAATGTTGCATTTGAAGTCTAGTCTATGGTCTAGATATATCTATAACATCTATATGGTATTTACACAGGCCAGTCTTAAAGCTAGGGTGACCACACTTCCTCTTTTTTATTTCTAAATTGCCTAAAATGTCTGGGTTTTGACTTTGATTGGATATTGTTTCCATGCTTGCTGAAGGTAATGTCTGAAGTTTGCTCTGTAGCGTATACAGGCATTGTACATAATTGACTACAGATCTACAGAGGTGGGATCTACAGAGAATTGTCAACGCAATAATACATGTAGATTTAATGTATAAGGACTGTAGAGAACACGTCAGTTGGAAAACAAGGCCAAAACCCAGACATTTTAAGCAATTTGGAATTTCCTCATAAGACTTGTATGGGGATAGGAGGCTGTAGAGTCACCCTATTAAAATAGAACACTTAGTTTTATAAAATATCTAATTTTATACAGTATGCACAAAGGGATCTTTAGTCTGAACAAGGTTGAAGACCCTGGTGTACACTGCTGGACTTTGGTGAAAGATAATAAGATTAAAAAAGGAAAGTAAAACTCAGGTCTTTGTCCTTTCATATGGGAATGTTTTTAGTGCTTTATACCTGCCATACAAAACACAGAAGATGAACTACACTAACACAATTAGTTCAGTTCTGTTCCTACGTCACTCCCATCTTTTTTATTCTGCCTTTAACCATGAACACATGCTTAAGGAGGTCTTTACACTCAATCACTTTTATCTCTAGCAGGGACCATTACGAGGAAGAACAATTTCACCCTGATTAAACACTTACACTTTAAATTAACTGCTGCTAACCATCGAGCACTTGTGCTAGGAACCATAGAGAGTGAAAGCTTTCATAGATAACTTACTGAGAGAAACATCTATCTAGATGTTTCTGAACACATTCAGTGGGCCCCAAACTTGAAATCAAAAAGACTGCTGTCCTACACAATCACTTCAAACGTTTTACATTTCTAATGAGACAATTAAGAAATTGAGATCTGATTGTACAATTAGCATGCCTACAAAACGGTGTAAATAATTAGATCTAAATGTTATAGTGTGCACTAGTGAGAAAGAATGGAATTAGGCCTAAACTAATTGGGCAAATTAGTCATTCACAAGGAGAATCATGCATTTTAAATTGGCCACCCAGTGAGAACTTCTCTAATTTGGTGTTTTGTTCCTACGTCACCATTTATAAATATGTATATACTTTTCTCAATGCTTCGCCTAGCTCTCAGCAATTAGCTTTGTTTTCCTTGAATGGCACGTGATTGTGTGTCCTTCATGTGTTTCTTTTGTTCTTTGCCGAGTGTTTGCGAAAGCACACACTTCGCCATTTGGCTTCAAACATGAGCGAGTTCTTGTCTCTTTGCGCGATAAATTTGACAACGCAATTGTTGGCAACATGTGGGTGATTAATCTGAGTGCCTCAATCTCGTCTGTTATTTTTTTATTATCCCTGTAAGTGTGCTGTCAGTGCACGCTCTACATTGCTCCTACGTCTATACGGTAAGCGGCTCTCGAGCCAGTGGCTCAGTCATTATCTGTTTACACCAATTGACTCTACCATTTCCTCAGCCCCTTATCTCTCTCTGTAGCAATTCAAGCCGAGTGTGAATAAAATTATTCTGGTAGTTATGAATAGCTGCTCTGAATGTTGCCTTCATACTAGAGGAAGCCTATTTAAACAAAGTCGTGTTCAGCTGTTCCCCGCATTGCTGTCGCTGAAGAAAATTAATAAATAAATAAAAGTCTAGAAATGAGAAAATAAAACGTGGAACTGAAGTGTTACTCAACAAAAGGAGACAAGAGAGAAGGATGTTCAGCACACCCACTGAACGTGAAAATCGGGTGAAATGAAGAGTCACGGTAAAGTCAACAAAGAGTCAACGCTTTAGCCAACAGCCACGATGAGATCAATTTTGAAATAATGGGTTTCCACCACAAAAAAAATCATTTCTAAGTCGTTTCCCAATTTTCTGTTAAGACAGCATCACACAGGGCGGCTTTTCTTCATAGATTGACTGCTGTCACAATGAGGGAGTTCATTGGCCTCCATCTGTGTGCCCTGGCCTGTCTTACAGGAGGAAGTTGAAGATGTGAGAAGGTCACGCTAAATCTGATCCTCCCGCTCCTGTCTGGGCCTGTGTGAAATAGTCTGGGAGGATTTGAGTCTGGGCCGGGGCTCAATCCCTGCACGTTAATATATTTGGGCAGGGTGGAGAGATAAGACGTGTTTTATCGCTAGAAGAGGTTATTTTAAAAATGTTGACACAGCAGCTCAGATTTGAATCTTGCTGGATGAGGCTTGCATTGTCTCTGGTCTGTGATGAAAGGTACTCTAAATTGTTGTGTAATAAAGAATTCAAAAATAGCTGAATTATGGGCAGACACCCTAAATATTATGATTGCTTAAGTGGGACGTGTTGGCATTTCTGTGGGAGATGTGTTTAGTGTTCATGGGTGTGAAAAAAATAGTGGCCCCAAAAGTATGTGGACACTTACTCTTAGACTTGTTTAATTGCATTAGATTCAACATGTCAACCAAATAGCATTGGCAAACACTCAGAACTAACCCCACTTTCATATATGATACTTTTTTGTTGTTGTTGATGTTTGAAGTTATCATAGTTCATCATACAAACATGTTCCACAAAGTTTGACAACCAGAAAGTGTCTGAGTTTTTTTGAACAATCTATCTATTGCTTAATATTTTGAGATAGCGAACTGAAATGTGTTTGTGGTAAATGATCACTGATTTACTGATTCACTGATTAACATTTCGGACAGAATGAAACATAATTATAATTTCAATTATAATATAGAATGAGAATTATATAAATACTGTATATATAATAATAGAAATAAGCCATAGGCTTGGGTGGCTACTCAGGTTTATATAATTGTATTTATATAGAATATATATTCAGATAAGTGCTTGATGAGATTATCGCAACATTTTTATGATTTGTAACATTGTTACTCTTCTATAGCAGCTATTTACTGTTATCAGTAGACTGCCTGTAATGGTTCACTTATAGACAACGTCAGACTTGAGTAGAAACCTCGCCTGTAGAGTTAGAGAGAGTTCAGATGGAGGAAATGGAATTGACAGGCAGAGATTAAAACATTGTTATGGGGAGGATGGCTGACTATCTCCAGACTCAGGCTGAGGAGCCAATCTGCAGCCTGCACTTGCTCCTGTAGATAACTCACCCAGTGAATCACCAAAGCCTGTTTAGAAAGCACACATCCAAAATTCCCTTCATCCTTCTCAGTGCAGAAATTAGGTTTTCATAAATCCTCTTGTTTTAATTTTCATCCATCAGTCTTGTCGCTGATTAACAGGCATCCTCAGGGAGCAAAGTAGTCGCTTTTTCAGACAACATGAAATTATGGTGTTTCTCAAAGTTTCCACGCCTTTTCTTTTCTTCATTGGAAAAATGTTTCTCTACCCACAGTTATACAAAACCCAAAAATACACATAAAATTCGCTCTAGTTACAAGTTGAAATGAACATCAGTGGCAGCCGTGTTTCCTCGCATAATCCCACTTGAAAACATATTAAAGTAATTTATAGTAAATACTATAGGCTAGTGTTTTTGAACCATGCTATAGTAAATTACTTGATTTAGGTTGTTGTGATCATTCTCTTGTTGCTGTGGTAATATAAAAACTATAATAATATAAACAATTTACTTTAACCAATGTCTGTCTTGTGTCGTGTGAGTCATGCGTTTCCCTCTTGTGTCTTTATTTGGTTTGTTTCCTGTCCTCGGCTAGTGTGATTATCTGTTAATTATGTCCCAGCTGTGTTTTATTATGTTCGTGATTAACCTGTGTATTTAAGTTGCTGTCTGCTTAGTGTTGGCTGGTCAACTTGTTACACCCGGTGTTCCTGTCTTGTATTGCCCTGTCTTGTCTGGATTAAAGAGTTTTATTTGCGTTTATCAGCATCTCGCGTTCCTCGTTCCGGCCCCGTTGGGTGCACTGTGACACCCAATACTGAGCTAAGTTTTATACAGGGTATATTGTACAGTAAAAACTAAACTATACTACAGTACTTATTACAGTTTATTTAGATTAGATTAAACTTTGTCACTGTGCAGAGTACAAGTACAGAGCCAATGAAATACAATTAGCATCTAACAGAAGTGCAAATAACAAAGTTTATAAATAAATATAAAATCTGTGTATATACATTAAGCTTTATGATATACAGTGCAAGTTATGAGGTAGGTGGGGAGGTGGGGAGGTGGGGGGGGGGAGACTAGCGCAGTGCAAATGACTGTACATACAATTTAGGTTGCAAGGAAGTATAAACAGAAGGTGCATTATACAGTGAGTATAAACAGAAGGTGTATTATAAAGTTAGGCATGTAAATAGCATATGTTTATATATGGCCAATGACCTTAACAGCATCTGGAGGTAGAAATGTGCAAGAGAATGTGCAAAATATCAGAGAAATATGCAAAATAACAGAGGGAATAATAAGAACATTGTGAGTGAGTTGACAGTAGGTTGACAGCTGAGGGAAAGAAACTGTTCCTGAGTCTGCTGGTGCGACAATGAAGACTCATATAACGTCTCCCCGATGGGAGAGGAGTGAACAGTCTGTGATTGGGGTGAGAGGAGTCTTTGATGATCTCTTTAGGCAGCGTTTGTGGTAAACATCTTTTATGGAGGGTAGCCCGACACCAGTGGTGTATTGGACAGTTTTCACACAGCCCAGTGGTACCCCAGTGTTTAGAGTGAGGATGGAGGAGGTGTGGTTACTGATCCTAACAGACTATGGTCTGTTGGTGAGAAGGTCCAGTTACAGAGGGAGGGGCTGATGCCAACATCAATGAGCTTGGAGATCAGCTTGGATGGGATCACTGTATTGAAGGCGGAACTGAAATCAATGAATAGCATCCTGACATGTGATGGTTCTGTCCAGGTGCGTCAGGTCAGAGTGGAAAGCTGAGGCGATGGCATCCTCAGTTGACCTGTTGGATTTGTAGGCGAACTGGTATGGGTCCAGTATTGGGGGCAAGCATGCTTTCAGGTGGGAAAGAACCAGCCTCTCAAAACACTTTGCAATAATGGGAGTAAGAGCAACTGGGCGGAAGTCGTTGAGGGCCACTGCACCAGCTTGTTTTGGTACAGGTACAATGTTGGCTGTTTTGAAGCAGTTGGGAACAACGGCTTGGGCCAAAGAGAGGTTGAAAATGCTGGTGAAGACCTCAGCCAGCTGTTCTGCACAGGCCCTAAGCACTCGGCCAGGGATGCCATCAGGGTGTCACTGGTGGAAAGTGTGAGCGGCAGGTCGTCAGGTGTGAGCACAGCTTTGATTGATTGTTTTGTGTTTCCACGATCAAAGCGAGCATAAAAGTCGTTCAGTTCGTCAGAGAGGTGTGCTGTTTGCTGTTTCATAGTCTGTGAGGGCATGGATGACTGTCTACATGCGCTGAGGGTCGTTGTTTTTAAACCTGTCCTCAATGTGCAGTTTGAAATTGTATTTAGCTGATTTAATTCCCCTCTTCAGTGACCTGGATAAGCTGTAAGCTTCACGGTCGCCAGATTTGAAAGCGGCATCACATGCCTTCAGCAGGAGCCGGACTTCCTTGTTCATCCAGGGTTTCTGATTGGGGTACATTTTAATTACTTTATGGGTGGTTACCTTGTCAACACATCTGTTGATATGATGCAGAACAGAGCTGGTGTAGGTGTAAACATCTGTGCGGAGTCCAGTGTGGCCCGAGAAGCAAACTAATTCCAGTCTGTGTTCAGGAACTCCTGCTGTAGTGAAGAGTCTGCTTCTTCCAGCCAAACTTTAACAGTCCTCACGGTAGGTTTCACACGTTTGATGATGGGGGTGTATTTGGGTAGCAGGAACAAGGAGAGGTGATCAGATTGTCCAATGTGGGGGATTTGCTCTGTAAGCATCAGGGATGTTTGTATAAACACAATCAAGAGTATTATCTCATCTTGTTGGGCAAGAAACATTATGCTAAAATTTTGGGAGAGTTGTTCTCAGATTGGCATGATTGAAATCACCAGCAATAATAAAGACTACATCCGGATGTGTTGTTTGTAGCTTACTTACAACAGAAGATAGTTATTTCATGGCTAGTTCAGCATTAGCATCCGGGGGTACATACACTGAAGCGATTATGGCAGTTGTAAATTAAGTTGTAAATGATCAGTTCTCTACAGTTTATACTACAGTTTGCTGTAGCATTCATTAACAAAGTGTTGTAAATAAATACTATAATCTATGTATAATACACTTTACTATAGTATGGTTCAAAAACATTATAGTATTTAGTATAAATCACAATAGTATTTTTTTCATGCGGGATAGTATGCATGACCTCAAAACAAGTTACTTCAGAGCATGATTTGAAAACTAATGCATTGTGCCTTTACATCACATAACCAGCTCCACATGTATGGCTTTTTACATATAAAACCGGTTCGGTAGCTCACCTGGTGCAGCATTTCACTTGGATGCGGTGCGAACATGGCATGCTTGCTTTGGACTGCTCTGGTCTGGGATATACAGATTCGGACTATACTCTGAGGACCTTTTTTCAGCTGGAGGATAACCTGTTTTTGTGGGGCCTTGAACTAGTGGATTATATTTGTACTTTTTTATATACATTTGTTTTTCTTCTTTCTCATCTGGATTTTCGGTTTGCTGTCCACCCTAAAGCAGAAAAGGACTGAGACGACAGACTGATAAGTACTATCATTATTTTTCTTTTCTTTTTCCTTTCCTATGGACCAATGGGCTTGGTGTGTTGCAGCCAACGAGCCTATGAACTTTCTTGCTTGGGACTATTTTGTTTGAATCTTTAAGTGTTAACAGTTTCGGTTGTGTTTGGTACTGTCTAACAAACAAGTAAAGGGGAACAATTTAATCAAGCTCTCCCTGTGATAATAATTCAACCCTTTTGTAAAGCGTTGTAGTTGTTATAATATAATTTTGCAGAAATCTAGCCACAGGCACGTTTTTCCATTGTGGTTGAGGGTTGCATAAGAATGTAGATGGTATCAGGTTAAAGGACTCGAAAGGGGCAAACAGGTAAGGGGCGAGCACTGCCTGAAAAACATGACCTTTACGTGATAGTTATCTGGCTACTGCTTGGTGGGAGTGAGCTGGTGGGTGCCCATGAGGAATAGCAATGCTTTTGTTGGTAATCTTTGCACGATCAACCTGTCCTGTTTTTGTCTATGACTCAGATCTCCCTGATCTCCAAAAGACACTCACTCAATACCGCCTGCATGGATGCCCTCGCTCACCTCTGCGAGGGACCAACCTCAGGTCCGCAGACCCTCATTCCACCCTATCCACCAAAACAGCCTCTTGAGAGACTCGCCTCAGGTAATATCAGTGACAAAAAACCCACCTGCATATTCGTATTCAGCCAGTCACACACCTGAGATCTTCTGTGCTTATATTCTGCGCTGTGGGATGATTTTCTCCGCAGATGTGCAGCTATCCACCTGTCTGGAGGTCCAATGTTTTCCTCCGATTCCAAACCTTCAGTCTGATGGCTCAGCTCTCACTCAAACTGGCCTAAATCAAGCTGCACTGCCCTATTGAAGATGAAGAGGTTCAGCCTGGAGCTCATACGCCACAGACAGGGCTCCTATTGATTTTATAGCACAAGCTGCTGGTAAGCTGTGCTCTCTCTGGCATACTAAATTCCCTGCCCTTCTAGGAGGGTTTGATGAACTGTCCAGATAGCTCTCACTCATTCCTCTTGTCAGAAGCACTTGAGCTAGATGAATGTCTTACCTGTGCCTCATGTGCATGCGACTCATTTAAATGTTTCCCGGTGACTCTTGAAGCTTTTTACCGCAGTCTCTGATGATGGATGGCTTTTTTGTAAGAAAATGTTTTGGATGCTTTGCCAGTTTTCGCTGTGAAGGATTTATCTTCTGATGTATGAATACATTTTTAGCTGGCACACATGACCTCTCAGTCAAGATAACAGTTAAACACCATGATGCAGGACGCCATTGTTTTGCAAACACACGGAATGGATGTGCCTTCATTGTTAAAGTCAACATGAAATTATTCCTCAAGACTCCAGACTGGGACTAAAATAGTTTTAAATGCAGCCAAAAAATTAACATTAGCAATAATAACATCAGCATATGTTTGTTGCATTTCTCACTCTAAAAGAGACATTCAAAATGTAATAATTATTTCTGACTTAATTATTATCCTCACCTCACTCAAAGTTTTGATTAAAATGCATAACATCTGGTTGGGCAGTTGCTTATTGTATAGCTGCAAAAGTTCAAATATTTCAGTACACTAAAAGTTCAAATCAGATCCAAGAATTTACATAAGATTTTGCATATGCATGTGATGAGCAAATTACTCTTATAAAGTGGTTCTTTTGAAAGAGTCAGTCTAAAAGATCCACAAATCAGCCTTTAACTCACTGCCTCACTGAACCACGAGTCATTTTTCCAATTATGTCCAATTCAAAGTGAACTAGGAGCGTCACTTAAGATACACACTCACAACAGAATTTTTATGTAACAGAAATTCTAAAAATTGAAATATTTCACAAATATTTCAATATGCTATTTTTTTAGCATAGTTTAGCATTGCAATTCTAGTGTCATAGTAATATTTATTTAGCCTGGAGACCTGTTGATATCAGATGAAAAGGAAAATCAAACAGTTTGCTTTTATTAATTACTGGAATTATTGGAATAATGTAATAATAATGGACTTGAAATGTGTATTAAGAAAGTAAATTGGGTACATTTTTATTTCATGTTGACTTTAATATTCTTCCATCCCTGATTCTGAAACAAAACACTGTAGTTATGATACAACACATCTCTTGTTTTCTCATTATTTCAAATTTGAAGGTCAGTTTGCACACATATTGTGAAGAAGACAAAGAGTGCATTGTTGGCATTCTTAAAACTGACTTTATTTTTCTAAATCTTTAAATATCTCTCAGACTATTATATCTAATGATGTAAACTACTGTATTTAAAAGGTGTGCTTTTTTCTACAGCATGTTTCAAGCTGAGACTGCTGTTGTCATTGAGAGGTCACATACACAATGTTGCAGGCCTAAGTGGTGAGTGACAGGGCCTAAGACTCAATGGATGTGATTGGCTGAGCAATAACAGTCCTGGTAAGAGGAGCTGATGCGAGGCTGTGATGGAGATGAAGGAGCAAGCGAGCGAAAGCGAGAGACCCGGCGACGGGCACTCGGAGTAGGCAGAAGAGACAGGCACTAGGTGCTTTGAGAGAGACTTGAAGGGTTAAACTGTTCAACTGTGCTCAATGCACTCCGGTGGACTCCTTCAAATATGAAACACTTCGTTTTGGACCCAGAACAGCACAATTTCACAACATAAAGTGGATCCAAATAAAAGGCAACATTTACAGTAATATTCCCAGTGAGGCGGCAGATCGCTTGCATGACTTCGGTAAGCTGAATGAAACGAAACTGGAGATGAATGACTGGCTTGGATGAATCTGGAGGCTAAAGTACATGCACGTCAGCTCTTAGGTGTTCTGAAATGAGGTACATTTTTGGAAAAACTACATTATTATATATGTTTCAGGATCTACTTTCGTTTCTAGCTAACTGACAAGGGGAATAATAATTGCGACATTTGCGAAGGAAAACTTATTGTATACATTATATCATTACATCTGGATGTGTTTTGCATACATGGTAAATAATTTGTCTTTTTTTATTTCTCAATGTTACTATTTTTAAGGGCAGATCTGTTGTTTTCCAGTGGCGGCTGGCCAATAGAGGGCGCTAGGGCGCCGCCCTCCCTGAACCACACACACAAAATAATAATTATATAAATTATTTAAATGTATATTTGTATGATGTGATATATTAGAAAATCTTGCCACAGCCCCACCTCAACAAATTTTCACCAGCCGCCACTGTTGTTTTCTCTGTTGGCTGAACTTCTTTAAAGCCCTTGTATGTTTGTTATTTGAAAACCAAAAGCCCTTAGAGTTTATATTTATCAGTATGATATTGCTAACATTAACTAAGCAACTAAATTACGGTATACATTTATATTTTGTAATAAAGTCCAGTATAGCATTGATGTAGCATTAATGTAGATAGAATGAGCAGTATATATGTTCAAAGAAGTGTTGTATTTATGTTCATAAGCATAGCGTTTGTTGTTATTTTGTTATTGTGTATAGACTTGAACCTGAAAATACCATCAGCCCATTTAGAGGCTTGTCTATTCATGATATGTGAATGGTCCAAGTATTCAGGGCAGTTCTTTTTGATTTCATAACATTCTGATTTGTATAAACTCTAGATGCACAGCTTTTGGTAAATGTATGAACAATATCTTCTCCAAAAATATTTTAACTATAGACAATTAAGAACTCTACATTTGGCAGCCATCTGCTTTTCTTTCGCTAACAGATGAAAAAAAACCTCTATGGTATAATAATGACCACAATATCCATATTAATAAGCACAAGAGCCTCCAGTATACCTCTTATCAAGGATATCTCATTGTAAATCACAGAAAATGGTAAATCATTAAAATCTCAATGAAAACAATGTAATACCAAAAAACTTTGGTGGGCTAAAATATCATATTTAATAATAAGCATTTTAACCCTGTTATAAAAGTTTATGCAGTTTTTGCAATGGAACTAATAGGAGTAAACGTAAAAAATAAAATAAAAAAATAACAGAACTGTGTGGATGGCATGCAGAGCCCGGCCAAGTAGCTTGTGGGCAGCGAGCAGGTGGGATGAGTCGGGGGTGATCAGCATGAGACAGTGGCACTAGTTGTGGGCTCAATTTCCGACCCGGGAGAGAAACCAACAATGTACAATCTTGTGAGTGTGAGGCAGCACTCACCAGCTATGGGCTACTGAGCTGTGCATAAGGCGAGTATGGGGACAGCCTTTCGGTTCATCTGTCAGAAGCGTTACAATCCTCCTCCTCAGAGGGCTTCACAGTTTCGCTGGGCTACCACTTCAGGAACTCCAGTCGCAGAACAAATGACATTGAGGAGAGGACTAGCATTCTACTCGAGTAGCCCTTAGGGGGAGGGACGTGTGAGTCAGGTGAAACGACAGAAACAGTGACTGAAAAATGAGGATTAAAAGGAAGCACCAATGATCTAACAATTACCATCTATATTTATATATAATGTTATAGAAAGAGGGTTATAGCCCTGCAGGCCTCGAGTGAATTCTTCTTCTTCCTGCTGGGGTCCAGCTCAAGTCTGTGGTTGTAACGTCTTGGCCGTGGCACTTCCTCTGTGCTTAAATTCTCTCAGACTGGAGTGGTCCTCCTGTTGGCCGCATCTTTGAAGTCCTTAGCATTTGAGTTGTGAGCCTGCAAAAACTCCCTCTCAGAGTTGAGCAAGGCACCCATTGCCGCCTTGGAGGAATCCCTGGACAGGGTGTACATGGAGATGTCTGCCGCAGCGGGGCCCGTGTACCCGCTCTTGCCTATGGGCGAAGCGTCACGCGAGGCAGGCTCACTGGAGCGGCAGCTGGAGCGCCGGCGGAATCGGTAGCGGTAGCTGGGGATGCGACTGAAGGCCGACTTCTTGATCAGCTCGGTGCGGGACTTGGTGCGCTGCTTCCGGTGTTTCTCGATGAACATGTGCACGGCGAGCACACCCACCATCTCGGCCATTATGAAGGAGAGTGCGCCGAAGTAGAAGGACCAGCCGTATGAGTAGCTCTTCTTCGAGTCGCTCTGGCCGGGGTCGCCCGAATTGGCGGATATGTACACTATAATGCCGATGATGTTACTTAGGCCTGCGTGAGGAGGTACAGCAGAGGAGAGGGCAAGAGAGAAAAGAGAGAGACAACGTTACGGCTCAGCACGCAGCTGTGGCTCATCATTCCGTATCATTACACAAGAATGAATCGCATCCCAGCCATGCGGAACACAGAAAAAAAACTATTGAAACATTTTAATTAGCTTTTTATCATCGGCATCATATTGAAGGGTAAATAATTAGCAGTTTGCCGTCGAATATTTAGATCATAACCAATAAGACGAGGTGATTCCAAGCGCATTGTTGTTGTACAAAGCAACGCTCTGTCATCGGCAGAGCGTTCGCTGCAATCATGTGGACTGATTCATCATAATTAAATTGTAACGGAGGGAGTTGGGCTCATTTGTGTGCTCATGAGGTCCTAATGGGGTCTTCTCTAAATATTTGACCAACATGCAGTTCTGTTTGAGGATCCCCGGCTGTCACCCTTTCCCAGGCCAGAACTACAGCAGTGGGTCAATATGCTCTCCTGCTGTTTGTTTACACTGCTCAAGCCGGCCCATCCATTTTCTTTGTCAATAATCAGAGTTAATCTGGGAAGTCAACACATATCTGCGGAATCTACAGGGAGGACGACATCCTAACCTGTCTGTGAACTAATTCATTCTTGACATGCTGTATTCTGAACTAGAGGTCTGCACGGGCTCAAAACTGAAGCCCGAACCCGGCCCGTACCCGAGATTGTCTGACCCAACCCGACCCGACCCGAGCGGCACGGTTAAATTTAGAGCCGAACCCGACCCGAGATCCCCCAACGAATAGCCAACAAAAAGGAAAAAGGCTGCATTTCACGATTGCATGCAAAGAAATAGATTAATCAAGGCTCTGCCATTTCACAAACATTTACCAGTTATGAAAGTTTGTGAACATCAGGTGTGATGCATACATTCTGCCGAGTTTATGAATTTTGTATGGACAAGAAGATAATTCTTCCACCGTACAAATTATGGTCATTTTTTGTCAGTTAAGGCTCGTTAGCATTCTGTCTACTTTAAATCAGACATAAGATTGTATTTATTTGAATGCATTAATCATTTATTTGAATTAGCGAGAGAGAGAGAGAGAGAGAGAGAGAGAGAGAGAGAGAGAGAGAGAGAGAGAGAGAGAGAGAGAGAGAGAGACCGAGAGAGAGAGAGAGAGAGAGAGAGAGAGAGAGAGAGAGAGAGAGAGAGAGAGAAGGGGGAATGTTGCGCGTGAACCTGCGTCTGCACGTCTCTCTCTACAAGCAATGAGGCTTAGTTACTTCAAAAACAGCGATTTTGCCGCCTCATTGCAGATAAATATAATGTTGTGACTTGCGAGTCAGTAGCCTGTCGAAGCTATTTTACTAATAAAAGTGTCCGCGATGTTTGTGCTCTGCGCGATCTCTGATATCTGTGGGCAATGTGTGTGCGTGCGTCTATGAAAGCAGTGAAGCCTCTGCATATAGTTTTGGCTACAAACCCGAACCCGACCCGAACCCGAGGCTATCCATTAAACATTAACCCGAAACCCGACCCGAAACCCGACAGTATTTCGGGACCCGCGGGTTCGGGTCGGGTAGCAGACCTCTATTCTGAACCCAACGATACTCGTCTTGTGGGGAAACCCTGGTTTGGAAAACTGACTGCGGTTCGGAAAGATGAAAGTATGCTAAAAATATAAACAGGCTGAGCATGCTTGCATCAATGCAGTGGGTTTAATCTCTTACCAGCAGAGACAAAGAAGATTCCAGCACTGAGGATGACATTGTGTCTGCTCCTGTAAAACTCACTGGCAGCCACACACAAACCTCCCATGAACAGAAGCCCAACGCTCATGATGGGGAAGATGCTGGACGCTCTCACTGCTCCTGAGGGAGATACAAGCAAACCCAACCACGTTAGTGTCACTGTAAATAGTACAGAGGGAAACTCGCCATATAAAGAGACATTTTTAATGTGAAATACAGATCATATTCAAAAGTCCATTTATGCTTAAATTGGTTATTTAGAAAACAGAGCATTGGATGCTAGTTGGACGCAAACTGTACTAAAATAAACAATATACTGTATCTATGATGCAAACACCTGTCCCACAGCTACTGTTTATCACTGCACAGCACACATACAGGCCAAATATTATTCTTACACTAAAAAAAGAACAATTACTTTATGTAGGGTGAATCTCGGTAAGTGGTAACATTTTAATTAGCTTATTTTATTTAAGTAAAAAAATCACTGGGCACTAACAAAAATAAATGTAAGGCTTAGACTGGATAGAAATACCTCCCTAAGGTAATAAGGAAGTATTTGTATGCAATATAAATTGACTGTACACTTAAAATGTCAGGAAATATATTCTATATCTAACAGAAGAATGTCAGATTGAAATAAAATTTAGTTTGTCTTTAATATTTTTATTATATATTAAGTATTTTAAATAAAGCTTGTATAATATATTTATATATATATATATATATATATATATATATATATATATAATATATTGAGTATACCATTCAAAAGTTTAGCGTCACATGATTATTCAGAAATCATTCTAATATGTTGATGTCATGAATCTGGTTCCCACTCACTCAAACTGCACATCACCCATGGACTACATTTCCCATCATGCACTGCACTCACACATTCCGTCCACCATTACACCAATCACACAGCTGTCACCATTCACTCATCAACTCTGATTGCCTCACCACACTGCACCTCATTCTCTCACTCACATAAAAGCAGCACACAAACACTCACCCAGTAAGTCTTGTTTTCCCTGGTTACATTTCTGAGCGTTACGCCTATTCATCCTGCTATCTCTGTGTTTCAGGACTGCCTGACCTTGGATCTCTGAACCTGTGCCTGTGACTTCTGCCTGGTATTGTTTATATACGTCTCTGCCCTGCCTCTGATATTCCTGTTTTGCCTGCTGACCTTGCCTGTTTGATTCTGCCTATTAAATATTGCTGCAAGTGGATCCACTCGCCTCTGACCATTCCTTACAGTTGATTTGCTAATTAAGAAACGTTCTTATTATTATCAACAATGTTTAACAGTTGTGCTGCTTAATATATTTGTTGAAACTTTTTTTTTCAAGATAAATTTTTATTTTAATTTTAAATGGAACGTTCCATTAGAATATAATTTGTTTTAATTTTTTGTTTAGCATTTTCCTTGTCAATTTTACTTACCACAAACTTTTGAATAATATTGTAGAGTCTGCTCCACTGTGTCATGCCTAAAAGGTCTTGAAATATTTGTAATATGATGTCCTCCCATACTTTAATTCTTAAACATACATATATAATTATGTGATTTGTCAATTTACCTTATGTATACACATAAATATATATGCCATACTTTGCTGTGTTGAAACCAAAATCAACCTAGAAATTATACTCCTTTTATGTTCCACTAGTGAATAGATGATGACATATTTGGTGAACTATACCTTTTAGATTTACTGGTACAGTGACTTTTATGGTACACATAAATTATTATTATTTTTTGATTTATGGTGTAAATCAGTTTGTCTTGTCAGAGGTATTTGGTCTAATAACCCGGCATTGGAACACTTCATCCCGAGCGAGCCATCTGATGGTGCTCTGCAGAAAGAATGTCTCCTTGAAGCGCTGTGTTTAGTTAATTCTTCACAGATTTGAGCACTGCAACAGACACCATCTGTCCAAAATGCTTCGTACTTCCTTCCAATTATTTGCGGACAGTTCTGGATAAGAAAACGCAACACACACGGGGCTTCTCAGACTGGCTGAACTCCTCAATCCTTCACTCTGCCTCAGATCAAGCTTGATCAGCCTCTTCAGAAATAGGATAAAAGCTAAAGGAGGGGCGTCTGAGAGTGTCAGGATCAATGTCAATAGCCTAGTTGACTGCCCTTATCAGTATGCTATTGCTATGCATACCGCAGCACTGCAGCATTTGCCCTTCTGAGCGCTCTCCTCTAAGAAAAAATATATTGGGACAAGAGGGGCAATCATGTCTACAGATGAAATAACGAGTGAATGTGATAGGAAAATATGTCCGTTTAGCTTTTTCTGAAAATAAGCCTATACATTATCCTTTACCCCAGTGCATGTAAAAACTGACAGTGCTGTTTACATAAACAAAACACTGGTAACTATACCAACTCTTTATAAAAACAGTGCAAATCACTGAACAATCATGCCAGAACATCACGTTTACATGCACTTTTTGGTTACACTTTATTTTGACAGTCCACTTTAGACATTCTACTAACAATATGTAACTTTGTAACTACATGTCAACTAATTCTCATTCATTTGCATGCATGTCAACTAACTCTCAGTAGGTTTAGTGTTAGTAGAATAAGTTGACGTACTTGCAAAGTTTCTCATAGTCAGTATGTTGTATGTTGTGGACCCATCAAAATAAAGTGTTAGAAGATATTAAGCACACAGTGTACTAATACTCTAATGATTGCTAGTTGACATACAGTTGGTAAAGTTACTTACTGTAGTAGAATGTCTAAAGTGGACTATCAAAATAAAGTGTTACCTTTTTTTTGTCCAGTCTTGAATAAATAACTGTTACACAGTCATGCAAAATGTGGGTCAGAACTGAATACTAAAAGCACATTTTAATTCCTTAATTTAAAATGAGTTTGCAAACAGTAGGTAGAATAGAAATGGAATGGCATTCAATGAAATTCAATTTAAATTTAAGATATTTAATATATATTTCATTTTTCAGTATTAACTGCTGATTAAAAAAATCTGTCTTTATATAAATATAAACAATTTAAATATTTCATAAATACATGTTTTATTATATTTCATAAATTAATTCATTTATGGAAGAGGTACACTTAATTTGCAAGGATGCTCTAATTAACATACTTATTTATTTCTATAATATCTGAAATTCATGTGGCAGACATTTTGTGGTGTTTTTTTACCATTTAAAAATGGATACATGTACAAATATTATTCTTCTGTAAACATCATGGAGTGAATATTTATGTAAAAATTTATAGGAAAGGTATCCACCGTAAAACAAACAAATATGCGGATGATCTGCTGTGGCTAACCCTAATGGGGGTTAAATATCTAAGTCAAAATGAATGACAAAATTATTAGTTTTCTTGCAAAACTACTAAAATATCATTGTGTGACTGTGTTGAATATCTTTGAATTGCAATTCATTCATTTCTTTTTTTGTCATTCCAATTGAAATTTCAATTAAATGGCATATTGTGAAAATTAACAAGCAAAAACCTTTGCTTTGTCCATTTATTAACCATCTCTGATGACTTTAAATATCGTTTGATCATTAAGAAGGTGTGCAGGTCAACACAATCATTGACGATCAGTTGGTAAGTTGTTTGTGAAGAAAACTGCACTATGGCTTCATTGTCTTTCTCTAACAAATGTCACTCTCATTCCCTCTCCTTCATTTATCTCTCTCTTCAGTGGATCAGCAGTCTCCCATGGCACACCTCATTAATATATTCATGCCCAGGGGAAGACAAAATACTCCTCCATCATCCAATTTTCCTGCCATCCTTGAAAAATGGATCAGTGGCCAAACCGTGCTTAATTACAGCTGGAAACGGGAGATATTTATTGAGGAGGATTGTACAGAGCATTAGCATGCAACAAAAAGGATGACATCTGCATCCTTGATGGGTCCATCCTCTTGCTGACAAGTAAGATCTATATAGGGTAAGACCTCTGTGGGACGACTGTAATTTATTTTCCCTGCTTGGCTGAGACTTTTCAGTTTGAAAACTGGACGGACCGGCCTCTCTGGTTAACAAGTCAAGGTTATCAGCCTCGTGAATCCCCTGAAGTCTGTGCGATGGGCATTTTGTACACAAAGATGTGCAGGGCAGAATGTGAATTGCCCGTCTGAACTTGCATGCAGAGCATGTTAAGCCAGAGGACACGGCCCTCTGCTTCATATGAATAACAGAGAAATTAGAACAATGCTCACAGGGAGAAACAGCCATCTCAAGGGCAACTAAAGTAAGCCATGAGAGAGACAGATAATGATCGAGGGAATCCAAGGCAGAGAAAAACAGAGAAGGGAAAGGATTTTCAACTGCATTTCCCTTCAAAATCAGCTCTTTTTTGCTCAGAAATGTATATTTCTAGTGCTCATGAGTGTATTTCATTGCATTGTTCTGAATGATTGGCCAATAGCACTATGAACAGGGAAGCAACTAGAGCTGTAACGCAGAGGACTTTCTTGCCCTTAAAGTCTGGGTAGGATGCCTGTATCTGTGACTTCTCAATTGCACAAACATTTGACATACCGACACCGATCATGTTAGACTCTTCCCCTGTAAAACTTCAGTCGGAGATGTCTAGTGTAAATAATTATTGTCAGAAACCCTGCTTGCTGTGGTTTGTTGTTTACATGCAGTAAGATCTCACATCACATCAGTCTCTCCATAAAGCTGAAGTGTAGAAGCAGACTTTGTTTGTCCTGGACTGTGTTAAAGGGATATTTCATCCAAACATATAAAATGACATTCTGTCATTCCAAACCCATGTGCTTGTATTTTCCCCCATACAACACAGTCAATCATGCACCATTGAATCCTAGCCTCATCCCTTCATCCACAATCCTGACAAAAAGTGCCTTAAAGTCTCTATACACAACTGACATGAACTGACATGTTCAAGGAAAAGATAGACCAGAAATGTACTAAGAACATTGTTAAAATAGTCCATGTGATATCACCTTAAACCTTAAGTGGTTCAACCTTAGTTTTATGAAGCTATGAGAATACAATATTAAAAAAGACTTCATTCAAAAAAAAAATTCTCTTCCAGTCAGTTTCTGCTGCTTATTACATTTCTGGGTTTTGAACATGGCTGTTTCCTTACCATCAATGGAGGGACAGAAAGCTCTTGGGTTTCATCACAATTATTTGAATTTGTGTTCCGAAGATGAACAAAAGTCTTATGGGTTTGGAACGACATGAGGGTAAGTAATTAATGACAGAATTATCATTTTGGGATGAGCTGTTCCTTTAAAGTGTAATACCTGTATATGTGAAAACACCATTAATAAGTACAAAACCCCAACCATCCACAATCAGCTGCGAGCTTGCATAATTTTTTTCTTTGAAAGCCCACATCTCAATATCCCATTAACAATTGAAGAATAGATCTAAGTCACTGCCCTACCTTTTTCCCGATAATCCATTACACTCGTAATATGAAGGAAAAGTAAAAAATATATATGTTATAATATAAACATCACTAAATTCTACACTAACATTGGGGATTAACCTATTATGCATTTTACATATCAGAAATAATATTTTTCCAACCCTGTTGAATGTATAATTCCCAGTATTTTCAGGTATGGTTATCATTTGCCCACACTTGACCTACAGTATATTTGCCAAAAGTGTATACAATTTTAAAACCATTATTATTAAATAATTATCAGGCAAATAACATAATTTATAATTGTACCTCTAAATGCCTATCACTGTAAAAGGTCTAATTACTGATGTCCAGGGTGTATTTATGGGTCATTAGCAGTATTGTGAGCATTCCCTCTCCACACATATTTATTTAAGATTGATTTGGCTGCTTTTTGATAAATGGACATCATTCAGAAACCACCGCTACTTACTTCATTTGTGTTATTTTTTTCTCCTCACATTTTTAACTGAACAGAGAGAAAATAAAATAAATTAATGTGGGTGGACAAGTGGCAGGGGATGAATAGAATATCTAAAACAAATAAAAAGTTAAAAGACCAGTCCAGTTTGATGCCGCACCATTACAGTATCAAAGGTGTTGTTCATTCATGCGATTCCTAAAATGTTCTACTTCTGTGTTCCACAGGACAAATAGCAGCGTACAGGTTTGAAACAACATAAGGTTGAGTAAATAATAACAGAATGTTCATTTTTTGGTGAAGTATCCCTTTAACGTGTGGCTGGTTCATTATCGCAGGAATCTGCTGGGCACATCATTGTAAATAATGTAATTAACACAAAAGGAAAAACACAAATGAGAGAACAAACATATGCCAAGAATATGTACGAATTTACACAGGGAAGCCAGTTAAAAAAGATGTCACTTAAATAGTACAACCAAATGGCCATGACAGTGTAAAGGCTTGTGGGTAAGCATGATTTATCACTAAGCATAAACCATGACATGCTTGAATGCATGCATCTACTTTGTTCAGCTTCAGTCACCAAGCAATTTCAAGACACGCTGCACCTAATCTGTAAGATGATAAAAGTGTGGAGGTCATTGCAGAAACTGAAGAAACCCAGAAGGGCTAAACAAGAAAAATCCATCTGACCAATATGACCCTTCTCTATGCATATCATCAGTTTGGGTGATTGTGAGACGTTTGAGATGTGTGGGGGACACCGTAGCAGTCGGGAGCTGTGGACTTGTACAGAGTCCTCTTTCTGGGTTTGAGTTTTTACTCCACTATAAATTCATGTTTAATTTGAGGTTCATATGAGAACATAGTTTTATCTTAAAGTAGCAATATGCAACCAATACTATAATATTACCGTATGCTTGCACAACCGCTCAAAAGTTAAGGGTCTGTAATATTTCTGAATGTTTAAAAGAAGCCTCTAATGCTCACCAAGGTTCCATTTATTTGATAAAAAACTTTTTTTTAGTATTGTGAAATATTATTACAATTTAAAATAACACTTTTCTACTTACATGTTTATAAAAATGTAATTTATTACTGTGATTAAATTAGAATTTTCAGCAACCATTATCCAGTCTTCAGTGTCACATGATCCTTCAGAAATCATTCTAATATACTGATCTGCTACACAAGAAGCATTTCTGATTATTATAATTTATGGAAACAGTTGTGCTGCTTAATATTTTTGTGGAAAGCATGAGATTTTTGATGGTTGTTGTTTGAGTCTATTGTTTGTAATTAGACAGTTTCCACAATTTGGACAAATTAAGGCACTTTGTGGGCCACACTAGGTGGGTATTTTTGCCCTGACATCATCATCAGCCAATCATAGTGACGAGGAGGCAATTTTACCATCCCCTGCCCTTAACATTTACATCATGCTATAGGACCTCAATGAGAACCAAAAGAAGCCAAAAAGAGACAAAACCTCCGCCTTTATCTGCTGGTATCACTGTTGGTGCTATTTTATATAAATGAGTGATTTACACAATATATCAGCTTATATTTGAATCAAATTTTATATTTGATTATTTTCTCATCCAATTTATTTTGAAGAGGTGCCTTGCCTCCTCAGAGAAAACGCCCTGATGTGTGTTGTTTTGACAGACTTACGTAGTAAATACTCTGCTGCATCCTGCTCATAATCTGCATCCTCTGGAAAGTGGTCAATCTTCTTACAGACACCTCGAAATGTTCCTGCAGCCATGAAGAACAGAGAGCAGAGAAGAGAGAGAGAGAGTCAAATACCATTAGTCTATTTTTTGCTTGCATGTGTTGGAGTGCATACAAATACACACACACAAACACTACAGGAGTCCATTTTATGTGTAAATACAAAAGTAAACGTGTCTTAGTGTGTTTATTTTGCAGCTTTTTCTTATTCATTTGTCAGGTCAATGATCACATTCCTAGTAAGCTGCTTGCTATGTGCATATGTGTGTGCGTATGTGCACGTATGCATGCCGTCTTGTGCGTTCACTGACAACCCCTGTTCACTCGGCTGTGCGCTCAAGATGACAAATGAATAAAAATAACGCTTCTGCCCTCGGGCGTAACATGTGACCGGCTAATGAAGAGGTTTATCGTACCAAATACATGCGCCCTATGTAGGGGGAAACCATTCTGACACACACTATCACATTCTCTGCTGCATTAAAGGAGGAGTATACAGTTCAAATGCTCGCTTTGTGTTTGAAATGTTTCCATTTTAAGCAATACTCATGTATCAGCTTCTCTGTAGCTAGTATCAGTGAACAGCACTGCTAAAACTGTTAAAATGGATGCATTCCAAGATGTAACCCCTCATTTTCTGGTTAAATATTTTTATGCTTTCAGAGATCCCCTCGATTTACATAATTTAAAATTAAATCAACCTTTTATTTCCCCTTCGAATTCTTTTAATATACTCGGACCAAATCAAAACCCATCTGACAGATATTACTGAAACATTAAACCTCTGTTTTATCATATAATTATCATTTATATTCTCAAATATGTGACTGGCATCTTTAGATGCCAGATAGATAGATAGATAGATAGATAGATAGATAGATAGATAGATAGATAGATAGATAGATAGATAGATAGATAGATAGATAGATAGATAGATAGATAGATAGATAGACGATAGACAGATAGATCTTACAATACAATTACAAAAGGAAAAAAGTACAGAGTGACATTTCATCCGGATCAACCAAATGTTAGGTATCAACCAACATTTTAAATAAGAATGTGGTTATGTCTCTGAATTAATACTGAACAAACAACACCTAATGAGGCTACATAGATCAACATATGGTTTTCATGGGTCTGTGTTTGTTTCTGTGAAATGCTTTTAGCCATTTTGTTTAAGAAAGAGACAGAACAGGTCTCTATGGTGGATGGTTCAGAGTGAATCAGGGCACTCTGCTTCTTCAGAAATCCCCTCTGGCTCAGCCCGCAGCCCACCATCACTGTCTACAGGTGACCTGACACACTGGCCACTCAAAGCCATTCAGCTCTATTCACTCTGTCAAACACACACACACACACACACACACACACACAACACACACACACACACACACACACACACACACACACACACACACACACACACACACACACAACCATGATGTGAGTCATCGGATATAAAATAATTTGAATTTGATATGATCGAAAAATTTTGCTATAAAATACCCCATGCTTACAGGTTATTGTAATGTAACTCCCCATCGTGTGTAATGGGAGAATTTCCTCACTGTCACAACCCTAGGGCTCGGCAAGACTGTTTTGTGTTTGGCGCCCCAAGTTGTGTTTTACTGTAACACACACACACAGCACACACAGACACGTGAGCAAAATTGCGCCAATCTCATTGGTGGGGATAGTTTTTGAGTACGGCGATAAAACCAAAAAAAGCGAACCCAGTTATTGTCATGAGCTGTTATTTATGCTTGCGTTTTTGTCGGTGTGCACACTCACGGATATAAAATAATTTGTTTAGTCATGATCGTTAAGCGTCGAAATTTTGCTATAAAATACCCCATGAATCAATGATTTCACCTAAAGGTTGCAACGTACGAGGGAAAAGAATTACGAATTGTACCATTGTGTTTATTTTTGGCACTTTATGAACACATGTAACTAAGCACATTTGCAGGTAGGTAGTTTTATATCACAAAATTAGTCATTTTAACAGTAATGGTAACAGTATGAATTATTATACAAATTCGTGAATACAATATTATTTTATATAACTTAGTAATAATTTTATATACTTAAATGTATTAAAAACAATCTACTATATAAAACAGACTTAAAAGAGGAAAAAAAACAGTTGTAAATCTTAAAAAGGTCATATTTGCAACGTTGCAACATATAAAGAGCTGATTGTATACTTCAGGAAGAGACAGCAGCGGCCCTACACTCCTCTTATGATCAGTGGGACCCCTGTGGAGAGGGTGAGCAGGTGTACCTCGGTGTAAACATCTCCGAGGACCTGACATGGACTACACACATCCAAACACAGGTTAGGAAAGCCAGGCAAAGACTGTACCATCTGCAACAGCTGAGGAAATTCAGTGTCTCACCAACAATCCTGAAAGCTTTCTATTCAGGGGCCATAGAAAGTGTATTGACTCAGTGCATCTCAGTGTGGTATAGTAATGCCACAAACCAGGACTGCAAAGCCCTGCAGAGAATCGTGCGCTTAGCTGAGCGCATCTCAGGGTCTGCTCTCCCCTCTCTGCAGGACATCTACTTCAAACGCTGCAAAAGCAGAGCTGTCAAAATCATCAAGGACTCAAATCACCCCGGTAACAGTCCCTTCATTTTACTACCATCTGGTAAGTGCTTCCGGAGCATGATGGCAAAAACTGAGAGACTGAGGAGGAGCTTCTTCCCTCAGGCCATCAGGCTCCTAAACTCTAACTCGGTCAAATAACATCAACATGACTCAATTTAATAAACAGTCAGATACCCACTATTCTCCATCATTGCTGCTATGTATATATCTTGCACATCCATGCTTATATTATTATTTATTAAGTCCACAGTATACTGTCCTGCACATTTTATTTTATTGCACATCTTATTCTTCCTTATTTTTTTTGTTTTTACCTATATTTATATATATTCTCTTGTGTTGTGTTAAATATTTGCAGTCCATTGAGTGGACCTGATCTGATTTACATTTCACTACTGATTATATCCTGTATAATTGAGTATGTGACAAATACAATCTTGAATCCTTGATTTTAAGCCAAAAAAACATTTAACATTAAAGGGGACCTATTATGCAAAAATCACTTTTATAAGGTGTTTTAACACAGTTGTGTGGCCGCAGTGTGTGAAAACAACCAGCCTATAATGTTAAAAATCCACCAACTATTTTTTTAAATAAAACAAATAAATCATGAACAGTCTCTCCAAAAGAGCTGTTTCAGATTCTCCCTCTGTTCACGTCACCGAGGGGAAAAAGTCCCGCCCATTTGTGACACTCTGTGCTCTATTAGCATAATCACAGCCTTGAGTGTGTACAAGTGTCGTGTTGTGTTTTGGGATGCACTAATGAACATAGGAGTCACCATAATCTCCCCCATCTGAGCCGAGGACACTATTTAAATAAAATTTTCGAAGGAAATATCCCATAAAAAATCAGTAACGTCCACTAAATGTTTAGGAATCAATACCAATGAGAGCAAACGTCAGCTCCAGACAAAGTAAGTATCACGCGTTTGTTTTCCAGATTACCTTTCTGAAAGAGCTTCTTGGCACTTTGTAAGGCTAATTGCTAAATCTATCATTAGCCCCATTCACACAGTAATACCAGTAAATTGCCATAAAATTACCGGAACGACTTTACCAGTAAATTAAAAAAATGCGCCGTTTTTATTCCGGAAAAGCACCATTCACACATCCATTCCAAAATACTGGTAAACTCTGTGACAGCATTAACTTCTAAATGGCTGTGCTTGTATTTGTAAACATGGAGGGGTATATGTGGACAGTCTTTTTGTTTATGGTTTCATTTTTGTTTCAAACTTTTGCATTCATGCAGCTGCTTTTTTCCCAGAGACATCGTAATAGACAACAACAAACCAAGATACTGAACTATAGGAGAACAAATGTTGTCGCTAGCATCCGAAGGCAGAGGTGCTACATGCAGCTTAAAAAAACTGTTATGTTTACACATATGGCTACACAGAGGTCTGTGCGACGGACTTAGGCAATTCTGCGAATACCTGGGAAAGTCTTCTGGGAAAGTGTTTTGGACAACTTCGATGAAGAGATTTGGATGCAACACTTTTGCATGTCGAGAGATACGTTTGAGTGTGTGCTGCAGCTTGTGAGACCCTCTTTGGAACGAAAGACAACCGGCTGGCGAAAACCGCTGGAACCCCGACTGAGAATCGTTGTTGTGTTGTGGTGGTACGCTACCCCAAGTGAATACAGGACCATATCCTGTTTGTTTGGCCTTGGAATATCAACAGTCTGCATGCTTGTTCATCAGGTAACACACAGCAGTGAAGTTACCCTTATGACAATTAATAATAATAATAATAACAACAACAACAATAACAAAACAGTGTGGAGTGAATATGTCATCTGCGTCAGGATGTTATGATTGGCCCGGAATAGACGTCTTACGTCAGCGCGTTCTGAAGTCAAACATGCTCATACCGGTAATTTTCCTTCTGCATTCAAACACAGCAGAATTCCAACAATTCACTGGTAATGTTACAACTAATCATACCGGCAAATTGCCGGAACAAATTTACTGGCATTTTTGAAAAGGTCCTGTTCACACATGACCTCTTTACGGCAATTTACGGGTAATTTTCCAGAAAAGTCTGTATGTGTGAAAGGGCTTATTGTCTCTGCCTGTTTTCACTGATGCTGCCTTCACGTGCTACCAGAATGATTGTGAATAGGAATGTGGTAGTTAAAAGTTGCATATGAAAGTAGCGTGAGATGATTGGTTGAAGATGTTGAGCTCATAATCAGAAGTGGGACTTATAAAGTTTGTGATAGCATGAGACTAGCTATGTTGTTATTTTTATCCCGCCGTGCTCCCCGACTGTGTAATTCATAAACGCAAATGTATTATGCACAGTATAATCAGATGACTGATTTTGAAACCGAGTAAGTTTTCTGTAAACGTAGAATGTTTATTTGCAAAGGCTAGCGCTGCTAATGGCGGAGCTTGAGCTCTTGAAGCTCCGCCCTCTTCTCCGGGAGCAACAGCTAATTCGCATTTAAAGCAATACTCAAATTCAGTGCGTTTTGGCTCATATCCTAAAAGTGGCAATTTTAACAAGCTATAAAAATTTATCTGTGGGGTATATTGAGCTAAAACTTCACATACACACTCTGGGGACGTCAGAGACTTATTTTACATCTTGTAAAAAGGGGCATAATAGGTCCCTTTTAACATAAAAAATACATTTTAGGACTGTTAATATTTTGTGATTTTGCTAAACACTTTTTCCATGAGCATAAGCACATAAGCATGTCCCCAATTCTCAGTGTGCAATCAATCGACCAATCAATGTAATGAATTTCTTTGGGGAAAATGTTTTAAATGTCAATAAAATATAACAATAATGGCAACATTATATATTTGAACTTTATGCAACATAAATACTTTATGCTATGTTGCGTAAAGTTCAAAAATATAATGTTGCATTATATATTTATTTATACAAATGTATTGTAATATTGTATATTTTTCTTTTGATTTTTAGGTGAAATGATCAAGACATTTCTTTGTGAGATTCACCCAATAAAATTATAAAACAAATAGTTTTAGCTAAATAGATGAGCCACATTAAAACTACACACGCACGCGCACGCGCACACACACACACACACGCCGGGTTAAATTAGCTAAATCTAATTAAATCTAAAATAGTATCTAAATGAGAACATTTCACAGACTTATGCTGTTTTTATGTATAGCTAATTATAAATAACATAACTTAATTGTAGTCGACACCATAAACCCAACAGAACAGATAGCCTTCTAAATTTTCAAAATAATAATAAAAACATTTTTTTTTATAAATAAAAGATCTTTTGGGTACAAATAAATATGAAGTAGATGCACACTTACACACGAGTGCCAGTTTCTAGCACTCCTGCCTATTGGAATGTCAACCGAAAGACAGTCATCTTATATCATATTTCAATAAATCACCTGTTCACTGCCCGCGTCCACACTTATCTGTCGAGCGTAGTGTGAAGTACAACCAGGTCTCTTCTTCCTCCAATGAGCTGCGATGGATTACAGCGGCGCTAAAAGCATCATAAGACCCAGCAGCTGCTTTTAACAACAATCACTCAGATTTAGAGCCCAGCTCTTTGTCTCCATTTACATAACACAAACCTGCAGAATGACTGCGTGTTCGTCACAACTTTAGTCGCAGACCTGTCAGAGAGCTTCACCGGAGGACGGGTGAATGCATTAGCAAGAAAGTATTTCATTAGCTTTTATCTCGGTGTTTGCTATCATTACAAACAGCCTGTGAATAAATAAAAAGAACACTGATGCTATTAGCTGAAAGGGTCCCCTGGAAAAACGCCTGCAAGGAATACTTTACATTGGAATTAAAAGTCCTAATTTGGTTTCTATGCTGACAATGCAATGATTCAGAATAATCTGATTAGAAAACTCGAAAGCTGTTTCATTAAATTCATACACACGCACGCACGCACACACACAATTTTTTTTTTTTTTTTGATGTTGTTGTCAGCAGCTGGACAGATTTGTCTTCATCACACTTTGAGGTCTCATTGACCCTTTTGTCTCAGGACCCTCTTAAAACAATTAGTCACATTTGAGTCTGTGTTTCACACTTTAAGCTAATGGAGTGCTCGTGCTCAGACATCAATAGAGATGTTGAGAGAGAGAGAGAAGTGGGAAAGCAAGTAGTTTACAGTCAATATTGAGGTAAAATCACCAGAGATGTGTTTTCAATTAAAGGCTACCTTTGTGTGGATTAGAAAACAACTCATCCGGTTGTGTTGATTCGAGCCACTGGGTCTCCGCATAGGAGAGAAGGTGAACAGAGCGGTGAGCGGGGAGTCCCGCGGGCTGGGGGCTGTCGCCGCACCGCCACACCTCTGGTTTGAATAATTCAACAGAGTCTCCTCAAAGGTGACAGCTTTGTTAGAGGAGACCAGAAAGATTAAGAACTGATGGAGACATTTTCCACTCGGCCCTCCCTTCATCCCCTCCTCCTCTTGGATTGTGTAGCCAGTACAGCTCTCGCCTATTCAGCGCATTGCTAACAGATAAAGCGACACTTTTATAAAAGAAAAAGAGGGATGAAAAGGGGCTTTTGTGTTGCTCTGAGCTTCGGCATCATCGCTCTCCTCTCTCGGTCCTGTGTGGACGGTGGTGGGTGGCTGTGGGCGCAGTGAAGAGGTCTGCCGCTGGAGCTCCTCTGATAGTACACAGGCTGCCTGCCTCACTCTGATTGACACATGGTTAGTCACACTTCAGAGAAATACATGCTCAGCTTAATTTGCCTATGCATTCACCCTCAGCTTAAAGGGAACTTGCAGTCAAAGTGTAAAGACTTTTGTGCTGAACCGAGCGACAGAGCAGAAGTCAGCATTTCCATAAAATGTTCTGTCAAGGAAGATTTCAGCCTGTTTCTGGAATTTGATGGCCAAATCCATTGACGATGTATAAAAGCCTTTCTTTTTTTAGTGTGTTGTACATGTGAAGAATATTGGAATTGTATTATACATCATCCAAAATCTAGTGAGCTACCAACTGTACCTAGTTTTTCAAGACATTATAGACGGGGCCATTCACACAGAATATGTTTATGTATTCCAATAAGCCGCTTTTCTATTGTTTTTCTATATAAACATGCTAGAGAGACATTTTTGACCCCTAGACACGTGTCTCACGTTCAAAACTTCAATTTTCAAAAAATGTGAATATTCACGACTATGAACAATACTATTACTGATTCATTTTTCTGTCGGAAGCAGAAGACTTTAATTTTGTCTCACAGAGAATGCCCGAGCCTGAGCACAGACACACAGGAGCGCCCACTTTCCATATTTATTCGTTTATAGTCTTTGTTTAACAGCTCTGCCAAATAAATGTGACAGAACTGATAAACAATGAAAGTAAATGGTATATGAAAAAGTATTTTAGAGTTTGCCTTTCTATTAATAGCAGAAAGACAAATACTATCTTACTCTCTCTTACCATATGAATTCAGAAAATAAGCATTTATATAATTTAAACAATTCTTTGAATATCTAATAAACACTTAATTCCACAAAGCTTGTAAACATTGGTAAATCCAGCTGCTGGATCTTATAAGTGTGCACTGGTAGCCTGCATAAAATATTCCTAATACTGATTCATTGTCAAATTATTCATCTTTAATTTTGAAAATATTACGAGAAATAAACAAAAAGTAAATGCGTCTTTAAAGTGGACATAACACACATAGTTTCTGCCCATTTCATGTGAATGTTGAGTACTTGTAGAGTAGTATTGCATTCTTCATTCTCTGAAGAATCTTTAGATACTTTACTTAGACAGATACTTTACGCTTCTCTCAGAAAACAGTCGAGCTCCTGAAGGTGTGCTGTGGGCAGAGCTAAAGAGTCACAAGCATGTAAAGCTTTTGCGTAGCAATCGTTCGCAAGCATTGACATCGATATAAATAAAACAGGAACAAAAAATGTATTGACTTAAATTAACTATGGCTAAAAAACAGATCCAGCCATATGTATTTGATCCAGAATCAGATCCCGAAGACTTCCGTAACCCGAATGAAGCACATTGATGGACGAGCTCTTGCTCTCATTCTGGGGTGCGTTTCCCAAACAACGACATAACTCCCGGATTAACCACCATAGTACGATGCATCATTTTGGAAACAAACTAGCTAGTCACGACTGTTTCCTGAACACGGTCGCATCTCCATCGTTTGAACCACGTTAGTTCAACAACATAGGGCCAGTGTTAATGACGTCACACGCATGTGGTGGAGGAATAACTTCTGCTATTTAACTGATTAGAGATCTCTAAGATGCTATGTATTGAACATGGCAACTACTGACTAATTTACTATTTTTTCCCCTGTCATTGTGCTTTATTTGATGTTTGATTCCTCACAGGTTCCCTCTTACATCATACTCCAGGGTTTCCTTAGGCATTTGTGCACATGCGTCCTTTTAAAAAATGGTGCTTACAATGGACGCGCACAAATACATTTTTAAACTGCATTTATATTTAGATAGAATGGAAGATACAGATATTTCTGCATGTTAGCTTGTATTGTGCCCAAGAGCATATTTATTTAAGCCCATATACCTTACTAACAAAAAACAATGCTTCTAACCACAGGCCGAGAGCTGTAGTACATAGTCAGACCATGTAAGTTTATGATGCTGATTGCGAACGTTCGTTTGAACTTTGGTTTCGGGAAACACCAAATCGTTGAACTATGCTGGAAACGACAGAACTTGCGACTCGGCTAATGATGCTTTTGGGAAATACACCCCAGGATGATGTGTGCACACTCTTCCTACAGAAGCACCCATACAAGCAATCCCACCCTTTATAACATCATGCAGGGCCATACTCGAAAAAAACTTTCCGAAACTTATACGAACCTTGAAGGAGTGTCTTTGGTCATAACCAGGTGAAAAACAAGTAAAACAACTAATATGCACTTTTAACATACTATCTTTGTATTTAAAAAAAATATTTAGTTACCACTTGTAGTAAACTTGAGTGTACTATAGTGTATGAAAGATGGGATAAAAAAAAGTGGTAGCAAATTACCACGAAGATAGTATGTTAAAAGTGCATTTTAGTTCATATTCATGGTGTCTCAAAATAGCACAGTTAAGTACACTTAGATGATCTTAAGTTTATCTTAAGAAGTACTAAAGAATCATTTTTAGTACATTAAGTACAAAACTTGTGTGCAAAAAGAGAGCTCTTTAAGTACACTATGGAAGTGTACTTGTTTTTCACCTGGGTACATCCAACTTGTTTTTTGAAACTTTCATGACTCTTTATCGGTGTAACTAAGTCAGAATGCATGAAATAGCATTAGACCTCCCCTTTCAATTAAACAGTCTAATACATTCACACTCCCCATATTCATACAATATAGATGTTTAAAGTAAGTTTCAAACCATGTAGTACCAACTAGACCTACTGGACGCAGCACTGTCTTTTTTATTCCATCACATTCAGTACACACTACCAAAATTTACTTCACAAATTAATAAAATGAATTTGCCATGGTGCTGAAGATTCATCAGCAGTGGCATTGATTCAGCAGTGAAACATTTTTTTCACATGACTAATGAGAATAGGCTTAGAGTGAAAGCTTGACCTTGGGATTTTAACTGGAGATCATTTAAACGAAGATCCTGATTATTTTTACCCAGCCCTATGAATAGTGCTATTTGTGCGTCATGTGGAGTTGTTCCAAATAAGTCGCTTCACGTTTTGTTTAGAATGCTATCTTCAAAGGCAGCTATCTATGCAGGCTTTAAAAAGCAAGGCAGCTCACTAGGTTTTGTAAAGAAGCTTAAAGCACATTTCCGTAGCCACAATGAAATTGAGCTAGCAATAGCTCATGCCAGTCAGAGTGTGACAGTAATAACTGCTCCGGCGACAACATTGCACCTTTCTGCTGCTTTGAATGACCTGTGTGTGTTTAATTTTGCAGGTAGAGAAAATTAAGGCCCAGCTTGCAGAGAGACTGATTGGCCTAATGGTTTTGACATGGTGAGTCATCCACATTTATTAGGCATGGTTTTAATGATCCTCCACAGGGCACGATATCTTTGCACAATAATATTCCTACAAACACGAGAGGCTCACTTACCAGCCCGCTAATTCAACTAAACATATCAAGGCAAGGAACGCGTTATTCGAGCTCTGCAATAAGCGGAGACATGAAGCGTCCATGTTAAATCATGTTTCTGGAGAATGGGGTAATAAATGTGCAATGTGGCCTGTGCAAGACAATTGGGACAGGACTGTTCAAATTGTACAAAAGGCAATCTTCTTCCACTTGTGGCGTCGCATGCCCCCTCCTCTCTCCCGCTCGCCCGCACACTCAGATGCCGTTAGCTGCTTATTACTGTTGTCTCAGCAGGGCCCAATAACTATTCTTGTTTGTTTAAGTCGGCTACTTCTCCTTCGGTCTTTTCCATTAAATGGAGACTTTTCAAACGACAGCACACTTCAGAAGACTTGTAGTGGGGTTGTGCAGCAGCTGATACAGGCAGCCACTTCCTCAAGAACGGCAGGGGCTATTGAATGCCTCTCAGGGGCTGAATAGTCTAAGCAATCCTGAGGGGTTCAGGTTTACACCACTCCAGGTCAATATCTTTTATTTTCCTTCCAGAAGTGTCAAGCCCATTCAAATCGAGTACCCCCTCGGAGGTGGATTAGCAATGCAATTTCCAAGGAAAAAAATCATATTGTATCATATTGTTTGTATATTCGAAGTACAGTAAAAATTGTGAAATATAAAATACCTGTTTTCAATTTGAATATATTTTAAAATGTCATTTATTCTTGTGATGTCAAAGCTGAATTTTCAGCGTCACATGATCCTTCAGAAATAATTCTAATAGGCTGATCTGAAGCTCCAGAAACATTTATTTTTACTGTTGAAATGTTGAAAACTGTGAAATGCTTACATACATTTTTCAGTAGGATTCTATGATTAACAGAAAGTTGAAAAGAATAGCATTTATTATGTTGTAAGATTATGTATTTACTGTCATCTAGTAATCACATTATAATTTACTGACTGAAAGTATTAATTTATTAATACACGTTAATTCAAAAATAAAATAAAAACAATAAAAATCTTAATGGCCCCAACTTTTGAACTGCTGTATATGTCAATATATTTACATTCATGCATCAGGACAAAAATATTGACAGTTCACACAAAAAGTACAATTTAACATTTTATAACATTTTAATAAAATCTTTAAATAAGTAATTCATAATTTCCTCACCTTCATGTCATTCCAAACCTGTATGGCTTTCTTTTCTGTTCAGTACAAAACAGAGTAAATGATGACATAATTTACTGTCTTTTATTTTGGTATCTTATGTTGTGTCCGAAATCGCTCACTCGTTCACTCATTCACTCATTCACTCATTCACTAATCCCTATATAGTGTATGGCAGTTGAGTGGATTATATCAGAGAGGAGTGAACAAAATAAGTGAATGGATTCGGACGGTGACGTATAAACTGCGCGTGATACTTGCGCTATTGCAAAAATATCTTCGTCACATATGTACTTTTATATTACATGCACCTTATTTTAGAAAATAATATTAATAGCAATACCACTCAACATTACTTTATATAGTAAGTATACATACCTCTGCGTCAGCTTTGTGGTTTTGTTGATGGTATTAATTTGTTTTGTAATGCTTTTTTGTTCATAATCATTAAATACTATTAAAATAGAACATTAAAATGTTCATAATTGTATATATTTATTATTTTTAGTATCTTGAAACTCTCCCGAGCAGTGTTTTGAGCTTAGGTAAGATAATGGTCGTAGAGCGCTCTCAGGCGACCGTTAATTTGACATCAGAGTGAATACGCTAACAGTTACCTACAGGTTATTAACGAAAATGTTTAAATTATCCACCAGCATTTTTGTAAGTTAACAACGATGCCACCTCAGTAAACTAGTAAAATATTAAACCGAGTTAATTGCCTACATGATATATTTTTAATGTATGAAATAAATGTTAAAGCAGAAATAAGAAAGATGTAAATGTATCTCTCAAACTCGCATGCTCCAGCTCTCTCTTCCAGCTCATCGGTTCTCCACATTGGGTTGTGGGAAATAGTGCTTCAGCGAGTGTACATCGGTTGTACACTCGAAATCAGAATGCAATGTGGGTGAAAAGTAGTGAACGAATGTAGGGAATTAAGTCGTTCACTCAGAATTCGGACAACACTACAAAATGGCTGACACCTCAGTGCACTATATAGTGGATAGGGAGTGGTTTCAGACACAGCTGTACCCTTTGAAATACCAATTATACATGAAAAACTAACCCAAACCTGGCCTGAAATTCACCAGTTTGATGGGGTGCAAACTGCTAACTCACCCCAGCAAAGCCAAAGTGCTTCGACAGAGGAATGACAGGATTCATCTAAAGTGGGCTGCGCTCCCTATTTGTATTTCAATGAGACCAACTTGTCTTTTGGTTGCCAAAGACAGAGCTCATGAATATTTGGGCTTACTGCACAACACATGACAGCAGAACCATGAAAGTGAACACATTTTGTGTGGGGGGTAAATCCTAAAAGGCCATATGTTCGGCCAATAAACATTTACCCGACACCATCGGAGCCTGATCTGAAGGATGATGAGCGTTCTGCTACGTATGGAAGGGACTAAAGGCCAGCTGGTACATACATGTGACTCAGTCAAAGCTGATGCTGTGATTGCTGTGAAAGCACTTTTTTTCTGACACACATCGAATGGCCTTCATCTCATGGCTATTCTTCAGAGCCAACATGCTTGATTTAGTATTCCATGAAAAGGAGGAAGCTGCCTGCGCAAGCCAGCCAACGGTTCCTGCCAGCCCCTTCTCCACAGAGAGGTCTCCTGAGGCACGGGCCAAAATTGAGTTTAATGGACTTATTTGGCTTGTTAACACTCTAGCAGCGCTGCCTGTATTCACGCAGAGGTGAAGTTGACACATAGACATCAATATTCAGTTCTAGCCCTTCCTGATCCCTTTGCTTTCCCACTATTCCTAATAAAATACGTATCACACAAGAGCTCGGGAATAGCACTGGACATCTACATGAAATGTGCAAAAACTGTTCCACATGAGTGGATGCAAGCAAGTAAACAACCGGGGCTTAAGGGAGATAGCGGCACTTAATAACACAGGGGAGGAACACGGCTTTTCAGCGGGCTTCCTAATCACAATACACCAGGAGATCACAGAAACACAAGACGGATAGCTCATAAAAACAGGGACACAGCCATAACTATTGTTTGGTGGTGAGCTTATGAAACCCCGCAGGTGGACATGCTGCAGATATTGAAGACACTTACTCATTGCCAAAGCCACAATAATTCTTGAGGTTACTTGTGTGGATGGGCCGGCGTGGGTGCTGCTTTGAGGAGCTATAGCGATACTATTGAGCTCCAAGTACATTAAGAGAAATCCCCAAGAGGCCAGCACAATCAATGCTTGCCCAAGGAGTGTGAAAGTTTGTGTCTGACACCACAAATGACCTTGGGACTGCTGGACCTATATTATTGTTGGTGTCAGACAAAGCTCAGTATTTAGATGTAATGATTGTGTGGGCATGCATGCACACTTGCATATGAGTGTTTCTTCAACTACGGGCTCTTGTACAGTACATTCCAGGGGATGAAACTAGAAACAAAACTTTAACTCTCTTGTTGTTTTATATGAAGGTCACATAAAAACTATCACGGAAAGTTTTTACAAGTGCCTTTTGTGTAGATTTTATTGTTCTGCTCGAGTCCCTAACCTTGTTGTAAAACTTTGATGAAACAGAGGCCTTATTTTGTCATACATCCAAGTGAAACAAATTACAAAAAAAATATCAATGTAGGGCAGGATTTTGTTCTATCCATTGCTGTTGATTGGAGGCAGATCTGAATGTGAGCATGCAATCTACTGTAAGAAAGGGGCGGCTTGGACAAAATGACTGGAGAAGTCCTGCATATGTCACTAGAGAGAAGTCTGTTGTTTCACTGGAAGATCAAGTTATAACACATTTAATAAAGATTTGTATTAAAACACACACACACGCACACACATTCACAAATGAATCTTGCACAATAAGATCATCAATTGCAAGCATTTAGGTATTATATGAAATTGTATGAATTAATTCATTTTCCTTTCAAGTCGACTTTAAAATATAATATACATATAAATAAATAAATACATAAATGATTATATATATTTGCAACTATGAGAGTGAAATAAACATACTTCAAAATATTTGTGTGTGTGTGTGTGTGTGTGTGTGTGTGTGTGTGTGTGTGTGTGTACTTGTTTATGCTATGGTATAGTAAAACCTGACATTTTTGACATCGTGGGAGGGAAAACATGAGGGGAAAAAATTATAAAAAATTGAAATTATGTTTATCTGTTAAGTGTAGCAATGCAAACAGGTTTTCTGTAAGGGGTATATTTAGGGTTAGGGGTAGAAATATTGTTTGTCAGTATAAAATTTATAGAAGTCTCTGGAAAGTCCCCACAATCCAAAAGTTTTTATATACTCAGAAGTATATAAAAGTAACAAGCATACTTGCAATAATGAAGTCTAATGCTAAAACTTTCTTATGAACAGCATTTATTAATGTCGATCAAACTATGCAAAAAGTGTGAAAAATATTGATTAATTCATTCAAACACTTTGCCTTTATGACAGTCTCCTTTGTGAGTGACAACAAAGTGACAATACTAGTGGCAGAGCAAATGGGCCACACACAGAAAGACGGATTGCCAGTAACACATTCTCAGAAGCCCTGTTATCACCTAAATCCACACTCATTGAAAAGTGTTTGCACAAACAGATTTTTCAGGCCTGCTTTCTCTTGGCACCTTGTCTCTCTCGTCAATATAGTACAGTCTTTTACTTTATTCCACACTCTCCTTTTCACAGTAACCAATATGAAATACATCCTAGCCCTGGCACTTCATCTGAAACTAATGTGAGCCACTCAGTATCTCTGGAAGGTCTGTGTGAATACAGTATGTGTGCAAATTTATGTACTGTATACAGCAGGCACGTGTCCAAAAGAGAGTGTTTTGGGTAAGCAGAGGGCCTGACGACATCCATAAAACTACACTGACCAAAATTATACAGGGGCGCGGGAAGGTGTTTTATGTAGGGGGTGCTGTGGGAGGGTAGTCAATTTCTGCGTATAAATATTACACCAAATTGAAACAGAAAATCGTGCTATAGCCTACGCACTTTCATGAGATCGTGTTAGACAACAATTAGCTATTTTACAAATGGGAATAGGCTACAATGAATTCATAACAATGTTTTACATTCAAGCTACATTCAAGCTTAAAAACCCTTAAAATGTAGTGAAAGTTATTTTAAAAGCATCTGGAATGCAATAAAGTAATTGTAAAGCTGGTTTTAGATACTTGTAATGCGTTACCCCCAACACTGCTCACCGGACATGTCAATCATTGAGCATGTTCGGGATGCTCTGGATCGGCGTATACAACAGCGTGTTCCAGTTCCTGCCAATATCCAGCAACTTCGCACAGCCATTGAAGAGGAGTGGACCAACATTCCACAGACCACAATCAACAACCTGATCAACTCTATTCGAAGGAGATGTGTTGCACTGCGTAAGGCAAATGGTGGTCACACCATATACTGACTGATTTTCGGACATCCCCCCCGGACCACCCCAATACAGTAAAACTGCACATTTTAGAGTGACCTTTTATTGTTGTCAGCCTAAGGCACACCTGTGCAATAACCATGCTGTCTAATCAGTATCTTGATATGTCACACCTGTGAGGTGGATGGATTATCTCTGCAAAGGAGAAGTGCTCACTAACACAGATTTAGACAGATTTGTGAACAATATTTGAGAGAAATAGGCCTTTTGTGTACATGCAAAAGGCTTAAATCTTTGAGTTCAGCTCATTAAAAATGAGGGCAAAAAACAAAAGTGTTGCGTTCATAATTTTGGTCAGTGTATATCACGCTCCTTAGTGAATTGAAGTCAATAGTGAATTCGTAGTCTTTCAAATATGAAATAAACAATCCCTCCTCCTTGTTGAAAACCCAGTGATGGGTCACCAGTCTTTGATCAGTGATGTGTAACCTTTGAGAGTAATTAACCCAAAGCTAAGACTAGTTAACCCAAAAACGCATTCTCTTAAAATCTGGTGCAGCTCCGTATGAATGTAACCTCACTTCCTCCAGCTCGGTCCACAGGAGTGGGCCGGCCTTGCTATCTCTGGCCGCTGAGCCTCGGAGGAGACATGGGTAGCTATTTTTGCAAGCTTAACCAATGCTGTTAGAGGATCTATCAAGAGTAATTTGCCTCACAAAGGTCATCGCAGCCAGGGGCAGAGGCAGCATCACAGGCAGGAGCCGGGAACAGCAGTGACTCACTATGGTCCACATTCTCCTGCCGGCTTCACAGGACGCCATGTACCCACCACATCAAATCAACACACTGTCACGGAGGGATAAACTACCATCAATATTGTATTGATTTTGCATGGCATTAGATATTAATACATCGGTTTGCTAAACATTGCATGGTTTCAGAAGCCCAGCCTATACAAAATTGTGCTATGTTTCAGTTTGTCACAGTGCATGGTGGGTAAGCTGTACTTTTAGAAATGCCTTACACTCCAAAAACTAGGAATGTGGGACTAAAACAGTCCCTGAGTTTTCCATAGTATACACATACTAGGCAATACTCTGAAATAGACAATGCGTCACTAACTGTGCATATGAACATTTTCACAAACAAATCATGATTCATCAATCATAAATTTACCCAATTTTTTTTAAGAGCAACTGAAACAATATGCATGCCAAAATCGAATTAAGTTTGGACTTTGGAATAATTAAAATGTTGTTTTTGAAATAAGTCTCTTATGCTCGCAAATGCTGAATTTATTGGATTCAAAAACATTGTAAAACCATAATATTGTGAAATATTGCTCCAATTTAAAATAACTGTTTTCTATTTTAATTTGTGTGAAATGTGATTTATTTCTAAAGCTAAACTTTCGGCAGTCACTACCCCAGACTTCAGTGTCACATGATAATTCAGAAATGATTATAATATGCAGAAATTATGCACAATCATTAATACATTTCTTCTCATTATTAATATTAATGTTGATTATTTAATTTTAGTTGCTGTATAGTTTTTGCTGTTTACTGTTTTTGTGAAAAACATGCTATTTCTTCATGTTTCTTTGGTGAATAAATATTTCAAAAGAAAACCATTTATTTACTTGAAATAGACACCTGCTTATTTTTTTAATGTTTTTACTGTCGCTTTTATCAATATAATACATCCATTCCTTGCTGAATAAAAGTAATCTTTTTTTTCTGTGAGAAGTTCAATGAATAATCCATATAAATACTAATGAATGAGACCAATGCTCTCTGGAATATACAATACTGATTGGTCATTGGCAGTCAGATATTTCTTAGTATTTGTCATTGTCCACGACAACACTGTATGCACTTTAATTATCATTATCTTATTTACAGGCTGATTGTTTTTGAATAGTGCAAGTTAAAAATGGCAACTAATTTCAAATTATTTTAACGAATCAATATTTAATATCCACATACTGATTTATTTGGTGGGTACAGCTGTGTTATAAGTTGGATACTGTAAAGTCAGTTGGCCATTATCACAAAAAAATAAACTCCAGCTTGGAGCAGAGTACATTATCACATATACTTCAACAGAAAGAATAGGTTGCTTACTTGTCGTCATTTAAAATCAGGAAGTCTCTTCACATTCCCCCATAAGTCTTTACATAAAGACGTGTATGAGCTCATATCAGCTGCACTAAATGAAAATGGTGAAAGCATATCTGACTGTTATATTCACTGGGCATTTACACAAAGAAATATTCATTATTAATTTCTTCTGCTCATTCAAATTGCCAAAAATTCTGCTAGCATACTAATAAAAATTGTATTTCAACAATGTACTGCAAAGTGCTGACAAGTTTCTTCCATTACCACTGCCATAATAAATGAAGTCCACTATAGCCATGTGTATTAGCCCAACCTTTTGTTCCCAGTCTAACAGCCTTCACTCGCACCTTTAGTGCACATTAAAAAGGCAAAAACACAGGCTACATTCCTGCGAAGTGTCCCGAGTGGCAGTGTAAGTGCTTATGAGATATCACATCCCAACGAGCCAATCGCACTGTCTGTTTCACAATATGTGCACTCATGTGTGTGCATCTCTAATGCATGTTTGACACATGTTTGAGGAGTCGTGTGACGGCCGGCCAGCATTTCATGTTTCTGTTTCTCCAAAGCTTACGTGAACAAGGGGAGGAGGTTGAGGATGGGGGAAGGTATGGGGATAGAGCAGTGGGCCTATTTCGCAGACGGGAGCGGCTGGTTTCCAAGGAGATATGTGTGTGTGCATGATGAGAGTGTATGAGACAGGCTTTGCTTGGGTGCACACTTGGAAGGAAGAGTCCCTCTTCATCACTCCCTGCTTTGCCTCTCTCTCCCCCTCCTTACTTCAGTTCCCAGGTCATCATTTATCCTGAGCACGGCCAAACTGTTCCCCTGAGATCCACCTGCACTCGAGGACGTACTGCATTAATCTTACACCTCCATTCAGCATATGAACCTGTGTTAAATTCCACCGGAGCGTTTCCTTATTATTACGCACATAACCACTAATGCATCTCCCTATGATGACATGCGATGCAACACGCCATATATTTAACCCTTATGTTCAGTTTGGGAGGCCTCGAGGGCAATTTAACAGCGTGAAAATTAAACTTCATATTAAAGGATCAGGCTGATACTTCTCGACTTTTCCTAATCTTCTGAGAATTGATTATGAACACAATTTTAACTTACGCTTCAAAAATTCTCCTCTGAAAAATGTTCATCATTTCTGTTTGGGTCTCACAGACCCAAGATATAAAACAAGATTACATGTAATGAATTTTCACATGCTCAGTTCTCTGACACTGTACAAATAAACTCCTGCCAGTTGTTTATTTGATTTGGTTTGATATATATTTCTTCATTAGAATTACTGGAATTAATACAAGTCACATATCTAAAAGTGCATGTCTATTTTATGATAAAACAGATGGTTAAAGCTTCATAATTATCTGTTTTTGATTAGATTAGAGGAGCATTTGAAAATAATTCTGAAAGGTTAATTTTGAAATTAATGTAATTATTTTTAGACATATACTACCAGTAAGATCTGTGAAGTTACACGTCTCTTATGCTTACTGAATTCATTTAATGAGAAAATACAGTAAAAATAGTAATATTGAGAAATATTACAATTTAAACCAACTCCTTTCTATTTTACTGTATTTAAATACTGTACTCTTCTCTTCTGGCTCTCAACGGAGGCAGTCGCTTTCTCTCCCCGTCCTCACCCTTATCTTCCCTGCTTTGCTCCCTTGTCTCGTGAGAGACTCTCTCTGCACTGCTCTCCAAACTAAAATTCCCCTACAGTGGCCTTGGCAAGGCTGTTGCTGGAATCTACCCCGGGAGTGCAATGCAGTGAGACGCTCTTGTGTTCCTCCCCCACCCTACAGACATTACAGACATTACAGACATTGCCCCCCCCCCCGACCATTCGCCTCTGTTCGCTTCGATCCGCTGGCCTGGTCAAGCGGGTCTGACCAGCGCCGGATCAGTGGCTGCGGGATCAGATGGCTGCTTGCTGGGCCGGATTCACTTCCCTGTGGCTATGTTTGTGTATGTGCTTTTGTGTTGCTGAGGTGTTTTTCCTGTTCTCACACTGTCCTCCCCAAGGAGCATAGTCTGGGGGTTATTTTTTTCTCCTCACTTTCCTCATGTAAATGCTGTATTTTTCTTCAATTCTACTTGCATTTCACTACTGATTATACTTGTATGATTGTGTATGTGACGAATAATAAAGAACCTAGAACCTAGAACCTAGAACCTTAAATGTAATTTATTCATGTGATGGCAATGCTGAATTGTGTTACATGATCCTTCAGAAATCATTCTATGCTGGTTATACTAACATGCAAATTATTATAATGTGTTAATTTGCTCAATAATTTTTTTTATCATTTCTTATTATCATTTTTACAAATTGTATTTTTTTTTTACAAATATTTGTTGAAAACTATGATATTTTATATTATTAGGCATCTTAGATCAATAACAATTTTGAAAGAACAAAAGGTTTTTGTTTGTAACATACATTAAAAATTGCGATCAATCCCTTTCTGAAAAAGCAAAAGTAAAAATAAATCTTACAGACCCTATAATTTTTGAACAGTACTGTAAATCAAGGGGGTCTTTGTAACCCCATACACAAATAAATCAATAAATAAATAATAATCTGTAAAAGAAAAGGGCTAATAAAGGTATGCCCTTTGGTAACGGTGTTTCAATGAGAAATTGGAGCAGTGAATAACATTCTCATGCTGATTCATATCATTCATGTGAATTCTAATGGTCTGATATGATGTTTGCTTTAAACATATGACTGTACCATCAGCCTTTGGCATTTAAACTGTAATTATGTGGAAAGAATCATGATCTTAAGTGGCCCATCAAATCCAAGTCACACTTTATTTCACAGCTTTTCCAGCTTCTTGATCAGTGCTGTTGTTTAGACCTCCTGCAGAGACACAGCTATTTACATATTATGGCACACAGAGCTTTACTTGATGAACTACCCCAGAGCGTTTAACACACCTGGCTGCTGGACATGTAAGGAGGATGAAGACAACGATAGCGTGACTTGACAGACTACTGAAAACATGAACACGAACTTACACTCCCTCCCTAACGCTAATGTTGCACCTATGCCTCAGTGCAAACAGCTCTCTTCTGATGCTTTACCCCTAAATTTATAATCATCTCTAAACTATCTCTAAACTAGAAGTAATAGTTCATGAAAAAAAAAAAAAAAACTTTCTCAAACACGTCATTTCAAACGTGTATGACTTTCTTTCTGGAACATAAAAAAGAACCTATTTTGAGAAATGTCTCAAAAAAATGTTTTTTGTTTGTTTTTTTGTCAATGAAAGTCAATACAGGGTGTAAAAAAAGCTGCAGAGAAACTTTCAATTTATGGACAAAAACAAAATCGTTCTTCATGATATCTTTGCCTGTCTCTGTGTGTGTGTGTGTGTGTGTGTGTGTGTGTGTGTGTGTGTTCGGCTGAAAAATTACTTAAGGGTGAGTAAATGATGATAGAATGTGCATTTTTTTGGTGAACTATCACTTTAAACAAAGAGGTCAAAAGAGGCCCAAAGGGGCCAAATCACAAAGAGGCCAAATCTCTCAAGAACAACAAGTCAACGTGTATAAAGGAAAGTATTTTTAAAGTAAATCTGAATTGTTTTTTACAACACATTTCTGATCAAGAAAGACTATTTAATGAGGGCAAAAACTTGATTTTATCAATTGAGAATAAATTGGATTGTGATAAGTAGGCCTTTCATTCCAGAATGGAGGCAGACCGAATGAGAGTTTGATAAAATGTGTGTCTACATACCTTTTTGGCTATTGGTTAACATTATCAAATAGGTTGCACAACAGGAAAGTTGTTTACATTGAGAGTAAGTAGTGATATTTTAATTCAAAATTACTAAGGCCAACTATTTTTTTTCTCTGAAATAAGACCAGAAATGTGAAAGCAAAAAGGGTCAATGTTGGTTACACGTTGATTTTAAATAACATCAACAGGCAAAGCAAAGCCATCATGCCTGAAGTGATAAGCTATAGAGCAGCACGCTCTTGAAGGATATATTCAGAGAGTAGTCGTGTAGTCTTGTCCATCAGAAAGCCTCAATATAACCTTCCTCACAGATTTACGTACAAACAAGCCTAGAACATGACTCAGAGTGATAGGTTTCTTCTTAGACCAATCAATCCCTCATTGATATTAAACAAATAAATCACGAGAATCTTTTTGAGATTTAAAGTGGATCAAATATGGATGTGGGTATCTGTGCACTGGGTGACAGTGACATACACTTCAATTAAATTAATACTGAAAAGTCAATCACTGGATTTGTGTAATCTGCCATGGCCACATCTATTGGATTGCGCCCATCCCTTTCAATTAAAGATGAGGATCTTCCCATCACACTGCAGTCATGTCACCTCTCTGCGTTCCCTGGGGCAGGAGATTAATCAAAGTTTGAAAAGACATTATGATGTACATTATTTCGCTTCCAGTCAAGTAGTGTCAGGGCTGCCAAAACCTAAACTGCATGGAATTAAAATGAATCCGTCTAGAGGACAAAGGCAGGGAAAGAGAGGGAAGATAAGGAGGAAAACGAGGAAAACCGAGGAAGAGGATAAGCAAAAGGAACAAGCCATCATCATGTTTTGGGGGTATATGATGTTTTAAACTCCATAGGGTGTTTTGTTGAACTCACTGTACTGGTGTAAGGCTGGAGGCTTCTTGTTTGAATTGACTTTGATTTCCCCTCAAAAAGGTTTTTAAAGCTGCCTTGTGTGTGCGGTGAGACAACAGTCTGTTCAGAGCATCTTGATTGACATAAGAGACTGGCTGATTACAGCTTTATGAGTGAATACAATTCACCCCAAAATATATTTTTCTTAATTTTAAGGCTTCTAGATTCCTTCCTTTATATAAGGGACAGATTTATTTATGTTATCGTTATTGGTAACATTATTGCAATGACAATAACAGCATTAGCCAAGTATTCTGTTCCGTGTCAACAGCTTGCAATACTGAGACATTTATACTTCACAGAATAGAGTGCTTTTATTGAACTGCAATATAAGGTAATCAATATGATTGCCTATCTTATTTTGAATTGACAAGTGAGTAATTAGACAATTTAGCCCTGATCTATTGGTTATATGTCAGCTGCAATCATCGCGCTGCTTATGTAAAAGCCTCGATTTGTGAAAAAATAATTTAAACAGTTAGGACTGAACTAAATACTGTAGTATAAAAATAATTTAGGTTAGTAGTGCTTCCAATGTGTCACATTAAATAATCCTTAGTTTAATAATCAGTTTTAGAATGAACACAAGTGTATAGGCTACACTCTTAAAAATAAAGGTTCTTTATTGGCATCAATGGTTCCAAAAAGAATCTTTACCATCCATGGAACCTTTTCATTTTTCTTTATATTACTATAATGTTCTTCACACAAAGCAAAAACATGGTTATTTTAAGAACTTGTCAACAAGGTTCTTTGGGGAACCAAGACTGGTTCTTCTATGGCATCGCCATGAAAACCCCCTTTTGGAATCTTTATTTTTAAGAGTGTACCAGAAAAGCAAGTCTACTCGAATCAAATAGATAGATAGATAGATAGATAGATAGATAGATAGATAGATAGATAGATAGATAGATAGATAGATAGATAGATAGATAGATAGATAGATAGATAGATAGATAGATAGATAGATAGATAGATAGAAAAGCATATAAGTTGGACCCTTTGGACTTTCAGAAGCACACGAAATCTCTTACTTACCTTCTAGACAGCAGGTTCTCCACAGTCCGGAGTGGGTCATGACTTCCTCGTTCTTCCTGCTCGTCTCGTTCTCGTTATTACTTTTGACCCGGCACACTCCTCTTGAGTACAGCCAGTAGTCCGTTCCCACAGCGATAGTCATCAAGCTGAACGCGGCGAACGCGCCCACTGTGGTGATGAGCATTTGGACTCCTCTTTCACACATCAACATTTTGCCTCATTTCAGGATGGGGGGTCAAAACAGGGTTATTAGCGTGTCTCCTAAAACCTCCTAGCCTGCCTGGTGCGCGGACTCCATGCTCCAATCGACTTCAGAAGCCCATACCATTATTATGTGCTGATTTCTGTGGTGTCGAGACTGTTGCAGTCGCTGTTGCTGCTTCTCAAGTTCAGTAAGAAACCTCACAGTGTTACCATCGCTTAAGCGGAGAGCTATTTGTTTGTCATTCTGGGCTGTTGAAAAAACTGTTGTCGAGGAACAGTCTCATCAGCACCACTGCATTTTGCAATTGAGGCACCAGGCTAAATGAATGACACGATGTTTCGTCTGTGACTTCACAAGAACATCTCTGTTTGCCGAGAACGGTAATAATTCAGTGTTTTTGCACGAAGAGTAAGTATCAAAAATACTGTCCTTTGTTAATCCATCGGAAAATACCTTCGTTCAACGGATGCATCCGGTATTTCTCTAAAACACAAGAGAGGATTAAAATATCCCACTTCATGTTCAGATTGTGTCTGTCCAAAATTCCCCTTCAGATCTGGCGAATCTAAAGAAAATTTCATTTGATTATATGTGGAGCAGCATGGTTTGAAGGCACCTATCAAGAAGTGGTCGTTTAAATGAACGTAATCCCAGCACTTGTAATTGCTGTCAACGGTGATGCTGGTCTCCGCAAATGTGTCTAACAGCAATGACAGCTCCCACGTTCCTCGCGAATCCGCTCGTTTGAAACACCGCCCACAGAGGGAGCGGAGCGGAGCGCGCTGGCTGCTCTCCGCGCTGCTGAATGGACGAAGCCTCTCGTCTAATCTCCGAGTTTCTCCCCGCACAGCGCCCCTGGCTACTTAAGGCCTTCATATGCAAAGATATGGGCAAGAAGCGATGCATGAAAAATCGGACCCTGGAGAACAGGAACATCCTTAAAGAGCCACAGACATTTTCGATGGTTTCCTCCATGGAGACCTTCACATGGGCAATTCCGGAGTTTTATAGATCATTAAATGTATAGCCTAGGGATATGTTGATGACAGTACAGTCGAAAGTTGCTCGATTTGCATTGATCTGGTTTTTGAATTGCGTCGGGAACTACTAAAAATGTTCTTTGTCAGATTCTGTTGTTCTAAAGAAAAATCCTGAATCTACTGCGAAATGCCTGCAGCAACTAGCAAATTAATATTTTCTCTGTTCTTTTTAGTGAGTAAGTAAACATGCTTGACCAACATGGTCCAATTCTCAGATAAATGACTTGTGCCGATTCTTTTTAGTGTATCGAATACAAAGCGCTGAATTTAATCGGTGACTGACTCACATAACTGTATCAAAACCAAAAACTGTTGCCTTATTATGACGTGAGATTTAGGTTACATTTACACGGCAAATATGTACTAAAAACAGAAAAGCTTTTTCTTTGTGTTTTTTAAAAGTTTTGCAAACAGATAATAAGGCTGTCAAAATGATCCCATTCACATGAATAGGCGAAAACGACTAAAAAATGTACTATGTATGCCAGACCAGTAGCTGGCGATGTCACATTAAAAGCCACATGCCTTTACACAGAGGCAATAATGGTATAATTTTAAAAAACTTGCACTTTTTACACAACATTTTTCAAAAGTTTGTGTTTTCATGCCACCAAAACGCAGTTGTCATGTCGGTCAAAACAGATTAAAAGTTTTCTGTTTTTAGTTGAAAACAGTGTCATGGAAATACAACTTTTTAGAAAACTGAGTCGGTTCCGAGTACCAAAACAAACTCGTAGCCAATCAGCAGTAAGGGGCGTGTCTACTCATGGTATGGAGGTGAGAGCATTCAGTGAACAGCCGAGCCGAGCGACAGAAAGATAGAGATGGCGGATAAAAAACAAAAGAGGAAAACATCTGCGGAACGATAAGGCAAGAAGTAGGACCCGTGAAAATATCGGATCAGCTTTCCAGCGCTGGAGAGAACTCAAGGAGAGGAAAGCCTACGATCGGACACCGAGGTTGCTTTGTTTCTTCTCGTTAGGTGAGTAACACCATGCCGCACCGCAACAGCTAAAGCCTGCCTACACCAGACGCATGTATTTCAGACGAGAATGTAGTTGTTTAAAACTAAATCTGTGGTTTATTTATAAAAACAGCGCCTATTTGAAAATGTGATTTGCCGATTTTGGAGACGTGAGCTCCACGCGATCACCCGGCGCGTGGAGGTACATGATCACCAGTGCTCATGTATCCCGAAGAGAGGAACATAACCTCGGCTAGTCCTTCTGACATTTGCCGGTGGCTCTGATGTCTCTGTAGTAGTTAAACATAAGATATAATTCGTTTTGGATAAATCTAACAGGTAATCTTTACTCTCTATTGTTCTATTAATATGTTAAAATGAATATGAAAACAGGCAATGTTTGATATAATATTTCATTTCATTGTAATGTATACGTTCCCTGAACTACATTTCTGCAGCTATTAATATGTTTAAATGAAAACGAAAAAAGGCAGAGGTGTTTGATATATTTCGTCTGTATATACAGTGAGGAAGATTGCAGCAGTCGAGGCGAGCTGACTGACGTTATTAAATACGCTGCTATTTGAAGAATTACAGGACTTGTGTCGTTCCGCTGCGGTAGTTCACACTCCCGAGTCTAACTCGTGAAGTCCGAACTACCGAGGATGCAAGTCTGAAATTTGCGTACTTGGTATTGAGAAACACGCGTAGACCTAACGTTAAGTCACCAGACTATTTGCCTAATCTTCTCGGTAGTTTAGACAGCAATGGAAACACAGACAGCAACAGGTCTGGGGGGGAGTTCCTGGGACATGTTGTTCCAGGTAATTTCGGTGGAAAAGCGGCTTATGTTTCACAGAACTAATCATTGCCTGGCTTGCGTAGGCTACGTATATGTGGGGCTGATCTATCAAAATAGGGGCGAGAGACTTTTGGGGTAGGGGCGTGTTTCTTTTGTGATTTCAAATATCAACATTGGCTTCCAGAAATTGCTTACCCTGCTTTTAAATAGTTACTGTTCATACTTATTACAAACATTTCTCCCTCTAATGTAGCAAATACCGGCTTAAGAAAGATAAATAAATAAGAAGAATCAGAATTGGATCCATTAGTAATGGTCATTGAGGATTTTTTTTCAAGGAGGATAATTAATATTCATCAAATTTTAGTTACTAATGAAACTTTGCTGCAGATTTGTCACATATTTGCTGATAATTATGCTCAAACAGATGATGTCCCCTGATATCAACAGTCTTTAATAAACAAAGCATTATAAATTCTCAGATCATCAACACTACAAGTCAATTTACTAAATCTACAAAACAAACCACGGAATGTCATTATCAGAGTATGACCATTATAATAATTTATATGTGAATGGAGAGCCCCATCCAATTCCAACACCTACTCATCTGTGGTGAAGAAGTCCATCTCCCGCTCCTTCATCATGACAAATGCAGCCTTTGTCCATTTTGTTCAGTCTCCCCTGTCTTGAGGTAATTCAATATAATTTGGATTTCATCAGTATATTGCTTTAAACATTTATCTTCAGCAAGCAGGCTTCATGCAGTAAAAAAATATATTTGATCATAATTTGTCTATGATATATCCTGTTTGTATATATTTATTTGGAAGCAGGAGATCTAGGCCTCCGTTATGCCTTTTCAGCCATATATGAAAATAAAAGACGTTGCATCATTTTAATATCCATTCTGATTGGTCTGCATCCTCTAGTATTGGTGCAATGATTAAAACCATCCTGGGCGACCTACTGCCTAAAAGAAAATCAATATTCATATATTTTGAACAAAATACATTGCAGATGTGTGTTCCAAACAGGAAATCTCTTCCACTCTTCACAGCCTTCTTTGTGTTTGTAATTGCACATCTGGAAACTTCTCTAACTCTCTCTTTTTTTTCCCAGAGTTCCCAGAAGTCCCCAGAAGCTTAGTAATGATGACATTAAAATCATGCAACTGTGGTGTAGTTATTTTATAGCCTATGTTTAGCCTATGCCAACTCTATTTGGGCTTCAAAATTCATAAAGTTGTTCACATGTGAAGAATATTATGATGAACAAAACGCATAAGAATCATAATCTTTTGTTGGTCACAGAGCTTATTTTCTGAAATGATCTAAAATCCAATGGAAAAATCCTATTGGGCTTTTGTCGAGGAAACCAGCGTAATGAAAACTTCCAAGTTGGCCTTCAAAAGTTTGTGATCCCTGCAGTGTGCTATTAGCCTGAAAGGTTGGCCTAATCCTACAAATTGATGTTTTGACTAAACAGCTTTATTGTTTGCAAATGTAACAGTTTAAGCAAATTGAAACCATTTTAAAACCATTTTTTATGTATTCATTTTTATGCTGTAGCAAAAATAAGCAAGGCCGTGCTTAAATGAACTAGGTCAGGGCCCATTTTTGCACATTATTTCAAGTTGTGAAATAAATGAGCAGATGAGAGACGCATGTGTCACACATAATGTGACACATCACCTCCAGCACCCTGTGAAGATCATATCAAAGTCTTCCTCCCACTACAGCTCACAGTGTTACATGCTTTCTCACAGAACCTCCCTTCGTTTAACATGACATATCCATCTTCACTACCCCTGAATATAGTCTGGAAATTACATTTCTGTTTTACTTTATTGTTATCGTTCACTTGGTCCTTACAGTGCATGCATAGGATGGAAACACGCTAGTGTGATTCCCGCCCTTTTCTTCAAGACGATGAACAAGCGGGAAGCAGCTTTATCCCCCCGCCTGCTTTTCCTGCTTTCCTTCGACGGAGCCAGTGTAAAAATTGAGGATGAAGTTATCCTATGAATAATGCTTTATAATTCAAAAGCTCAGCTACAAATCTCTAGAAGGATAATGACAGATGGTACAAATCGAAAGAGTGTCGTCTAAATCATTGCCGTGATGCAATGGTTTCTTTCCCACTGACACGGCTTTGTGCTGTACATATCATATTCAAATCAATAATACAATTCTAAAATCAATGTGAATTACATTCTAGTGAAAAAAAGGTAATAATATTTAAAGCTATCCAATAAACAATCGAGAATGTGAACTCCACCCGAAGAACACTGCAATAACAAGACATCAAGCATTTGAGATGAATCCATTTATTCACCATGTGCCATTTCCTGTCAAGTGATTACGATAACCCCTCTGTTCACATCCCTCTTTAACCTCTCATTCACAGTGGTTCCCCACAGAGGCACTGGGCTTGATTGATCTGGCACTGTATGAATGCCCGTGAATGAGCTCCAGATTGTCTTTAAATGGGGATGTGGGGTTTTATTTTAGAGGGACCAGCGCCATGAAGGTCAGATCACATAGCTGTGTCATTTGCTGATGGAGCTGGAATGGTGAGATCGCTCAGCTTTAAGGGTGACAGAGAGGCACAAGGATTCTGTTCCTTCAGTAATAAAGCTAGTGGCTGAAATAAAAAAATTGACGAAACTGACAGCAGAGAAATTCAGTGTATTATGGCAAACATCGATTTCTCCACATGCACACTTTGACTTTTGGCAGATTTCTTTATTTTTGCCTTCACTAAATAAAAAGCTTGAAATTAAATGTAAATGTAAATAAAGATTTTCGGAGTATGTTTTCGGAGTATTCTGTTTCTTTGTAATTATTTTATCAAATATACTAGCAATTTTTGAGGAAAAAATGGTTTCAAAATAAATCCAAAACTATTATAATTTATATTTTATATATCTATTTTTATATTTTACTATTATCCTAAAATATTTCTTAACATCAATAATAATTATAATAATAAAATAAATTATTGATTAATAATTGTAATGATTAATTGATTTATTAATATCCATAAACACGCTGTGTGGTTTCTGAATTATTTCGCTTTTGTTTTTCATTGTATATCCGAGACAAACAGTACAAATTATTGTGTCACTCACAGAATTATATAAAGTCTTCGTCTATGTAAAATGTCACCTCAAAAAATGAATATCCATTGTGATTGTGTTTCTGACAGTAGCGAGACTCTCATTTTGTGGTTTTAATTCTCCTTTCTCCCTTGTTCTTGAGAATACAATCATAATTCTGCTCTTCGTTTGAGGAATAGCAGCTCTCTTTGCAGATATTTGTCACATTCCCCATTATATCAGCATTTCATTACCGTTCATTAAAATTCTCCTTTCAACCCTTTCTTATGGGATTGCAAACTAAATGCATTTTAATTTGCTATGGCAGATCCAAATGCCTTTGAATGTCAAAGACTTTGGCTTCAGCATGCATGCTATGCCGCGTCTAACAGTAATCACAGTCGGATAACACGACGGCAAGTCCTAGTGCAAGACAGTCACCGTGGACAAAACACCCAATCTGGACGGCAAGGACAACAAGAATTTCCATGCTGTCAGAACAGGTGGCAACAACACCTGCTTCCAAACTTTTTAGTAATTTGTCACATTTAGCAGCTGTGTAAAATAAGTTCTGATGCATTCAAAGGCAGGTTGTACTATAAGGGGGAATAATAAAGAACGAACAAGAGACAAGCCCATGCAGCAGCCCGTGCTGTCCAAAGCATACACAGAACGAGTAGAGTATGACGACTTCTCCATTAGACCTTGCCTATGAGCTCGGGCATTGTTCCACAGCATCTAATGCCATTAGAAAGGAAAAGAAACCCTTACAAACAGTTAAGCTGACAGAATCTGAAAGTGAATGAATAAAAGATAAATATCCGCATGAACGGATAGACACAGAGGGCAAAGCCGGCAGCCCCTCTCATCATAAAGTCTGTGTTGGAGAGGCAGCCCTTGCTGACTGTCTTATCTTATTGAGAGTCTCATTAGCATAGAAATGACTTCAGGCAAGAGGCAAAGAAGCAGGACCCAGCACAGGTAACTCTCAACTCTCTCTTTCCATTAGTATAGAAGATGTGAGGGGAGGAAAAGTTGAGTAAAAAGACAAAAATGAAGACTGGCTGAGGGCAACGAGAAGGAGCGGAGGCAAGGAGAAAAAGGGACAGAAAAGCGAAATACAATGTGATTTGGATAACCAAGCGATTCCTGCTCTCTTTTGATGTTTTTTTCAGGCCTGCATAAAGACTGCAGCCAGCGACTAGTTCTGTGCAAGCAGTTCTAAGGGAGAAGTTCTGCAGGAAGACAAAAGGAAGTTGCATTTCATCAAAATAATTGTAAAGTCAGCACAATATTTGAAACCAAAAAAGTTATCTCCCTGTTGTGCACACAATTTTGGTATTTTTTTAGTGTATACTCCACAACTTTGTTATTTTTTTAGTGTATACTCCATATACCTTTTGACAGAGAAATGGTTGAGTGAAGCTCGGTTTAAAGCAAACGCTCTACAGAGGCACTTTGAAGATCTCCACCGAGAACAGCAGTACCCATTCCAATTAGTGCCCCAAAATGGACTCTGTAATGAACATAAACATGCCAGTTTAAAAAGTGCTGTTAGCCTTAATATTTGCTGTAACGTGATAATTAATAAAAAAGACAAAAAAACTGCTTTGTATTTATCTTGGTAATTATTTTTAGAACCCTGGGGGAAGGTGCCTGTGTCAAAATCCTTCATTAATTCTGTGCTGTGGCTTGTAAAGTAGTTTTAGTCACTGCAGAGTGAACATGATAAATAAAGCCACAGGTAGCAGTGAGGTACAGCCCTGCGGATGAGTCTGCACTCGCTGAAAGCACCAGAATGCAGCCTCTGCTCACCCACACAATCAAAGACCTTCAGAATCGCTTCAGTCTGCGAGCCAACATGTCGAGCAGTGAGAACAAGGGGGACTGGAGACTAATTTTGTCACACAGCTGCGCCGTGTAAACACTTTATGTAAGATGTTAAAAGAGCTTCGGTTCAGAAAGACTATAACCTTCATTACGGTCAAACATCCACAAAACAGAGCTAAATTTGCATTTACATCGAAAAATGCAGCATTCCCATGCTGCTTTAGGACAACAGGTCTTGGGTGGGCTCAACTGATGCACTGAGCCCACTGCAGTTATCGATATTAACCATAGAGTCTGTCATCATTTGTGAAGTGCATTGACCCTGGACTAAACACACATGCCCTTTTATTGCTCAAATTCATCCTTGTCAGCTGCAACGGATGATGTTTCTGAACAGCCTCTGGTGCAGCGGAGCATCACAGGCCAGGCCACAGGAGGACAGCACCACTATTCATTATATTAAGAGATACAATACAAAGCTCTGATGTATATTTTAATCTAGTGCATATATATATCACAGCCTAGTACATACTATTTAAAATCTAAAGAGGCTTTAGGGCCCAACCACAATAATTATGTATGCATTAACAGATTATTTAGCTCAAAACTTGTGTCCAGGCCTCATTCCTTAACACTCAAAGAGCAAAACATGGACACTGATTATGTATTTTTTTTAATTTTGGCTTTAAAAAAAGTGAGATGGCAAGCTGAAAGTTCAGTATGTTCCCATCTTTCCATTGGGTACTGAAGATCATTCAGAATAGTTCATCTATGATTTACTAAATGGCATCTGTTGTGTGAAATGCATTCAGGGCCCATGAAATCACAATTTTCTGTCTTTTATTCATTATTGCATTCCTATTTATCCAATTTGAGTTGAATTAATGAAATAAAGGAACTTTTGCATGACATTCTAATTTATTGAGATGCACCTGTAAACATACATATATACACACAGGCACACGCGCACACACACATATGTATATATATATATATATATATATTTATTTATTTTCATTTTTTTTTTGGGGGGTTTCTATACTACACCTGTAAATAACCTTATAGAAGAAACACTTACTTAAAATTGCTAAATTTGATACAAAACAGTCAGCAATGGCGGATGACCAAAGGCAGAGACCAAGTTGTGTGTGTTTGCTCTGCTGGGAGATTCAAATAGTAAATCCTTACAAAACTGAGACTGATAGAGGAAATCCCCCCAAGGATCTGACGTGAGAGCTGTCAGATTATACACCCTCTCCGAAACGACTTTTTAACAGGGGCGGACTTAACCAATAAGCGAGGTAAGCGGCCGCTAAGGGCCCCGTGGAATCAGGGGTCCCCATCTGATATTGGCGAAACATAATGCAGCGTTGAGCAATGTATGTAGCTGTTCACATATCCGCTGATTTTTTGAATGCAGTGACCAGAAGTGTTTAAGTTAGAATCCACACACCGATCAAAATGCTCCAAAAGAGATCCATTGTGCAGTGTATAGCTTATTAACAGAACGTCGTCAGATCGCAATTAATTGAAGTGAGTCATAGCTATAGTGATTTTGAAGGAGCGCTCTAGCGCGCATTCTAGGCTGTCTGACTGTCTTAGAACAGAGATAATCACCTCAGTAAAGAAAGTATTGTGTTTCAAGTCACAATTTTGTATATCTTGATGTTTCAAAATTACTCTCTTGTGTGTTTTTCCTAGGCGCAACATTGCAAACTGCCGCGTTCTCGTATAAATGCACGAATCCATTGACTGGAGATTCTCCCATAATAATAGGTTTCATTTTCAATTTGTTTCTCTACAAACCCTATAGTATGCCTTCAGAAAACTTGGAATATGAAATGAGTTGCCTGGAATAATTTTATGTTTGTAAAAAGATTGGACAATTTATTAAATGGACAAGTGCAAGCATTTTTTTATTACATTTTTTGATAATATCTTCATTTGTGATCTCAAAAAATAAGGTAGCCAAATTTGGCTTTAGAGCAGCATCAGGTTGACTAATTACTGGTTGTGAAGGGGTAAATAAACTATAAACTAGAGCGAGCAAGCAAAAGAAATGTTAAGCATAAAAGGACACACACAGTAGTTATTGTGTGGGGGCCCTATACCTAGAATTTGCTTAGGGCCCCCAAATCACTAAGCCTGCCCCTGCTTGTCAACATGCTTAATTATGAACGCTGCAGTTAGATTACGACTTTTCACTAAGCAGCTACCTCTGGATGACTAATGGCTATAATGATTTGATGATAATGAAGTGATTTTCACTCTGCACAGGGTTATGTTGAAAGGGATCATGAAGATAAAAGAGCAAGAGCTGAAAGGATACAGGTAAAAATGTTTCCAAGGATCCCCTGGGAATACAACACGAAGACACCAGCGTGTCAGGATGAGCAGAGAGAAAGCCCTCACACTGGTGTGACAAAAGAATATGAAACGTAGGATGAGGGCAGAGGGGGACCGTGGACAGAAAGGGCGGTCTGGAGCGAGATGGCAGCAGATAGGAACAGTGATGGTGAGTGACAGGCTCAGACAGAGGGAGGAGAGTTCACATAGGGATGAAAGGACACTTACACAATCAGAGGCTGGATCATGATCAGGCAACGCTCGCTCTACCTCGCTGCCGCTTGAGCACGAGCTGCTCTCGGAGAACAACTACATAAACATGAAGAACGCCAATTAAATGTGCCGGAAAGTTTATGACTCCTCAGAGAGGATGAAAAGGGAGAGACAAAGCCAGGCTTCTGCTGGTGTATTCCTTCTGAATAACTTATCTATTCACTCTGTACTCTGGGAAATATTTATAGAATAAAAAGTTTCCTATGAAATGTTCTATATTTGATGAGTGTTTTTATAATTGAAAAGCTCAGAGATATACCATGCTCTCTGAATATTACCACTGATTGACAAACATGGGTGTGCGAAGGCAAGTAATTACTATTCTTTCGCCCATATAATTTTGGTAGTTATGAACAAGACCCCTATAAAAACACCAGTAATTATCAGTTTCAGGGCTCGCCGTAATTAGCATCCCAGAAGTTTCATTACTGATCACAATAGCGGAAAGGATCGTTTCACTCCTTCTATACCTCGCATGAATCCCTTGTGCTTTCAGGGGGGAGGGGGGGTGCAGCACAGTGTGTTCGATTCAGATTGTCGAAGAGGCTGAAGTCACTCTGGGTTAAATCTTCTCAGTGGGTCCGTGATGATGCCATATTATTAAGTTTGCTGAAGGAGAGGGCAGTGGAGGGGCAAGAGTCACTGAAATGGAACAGAATGTCCACAAACAGCATCTCTCCGTCAAATGCCACTAATATAAGAGCGCATCAGCAGGAGAGGAGAACACTTTCATCCATCTGCACCTATAATGATGCTCAGAGAAGCATATAGATAAAAACCTCAATTCTTACTCAAAAGAATGTGTCTAGCTAAGCTATAAACAACTCCATCGAAAACAATTAGCTAATATAATCTGTATGTTACCCTAGAAAAAAACGGTAGTTAGTTACATACATGGATAATTTATAATATTAATGAGCAATATATTGAATATAGTAAGATGTAATGTGTTCGGATATGCCAACTTGTTTTAAAATAAAATCTTTAAACAAGAATAAAAATTGTCTTAATGTTGAGAAGTCATATTACCTCATACATGTCAAAATAATTTTTTACAGGAGTAATTATGAGAGTATACAAAAGATGTGTTCGTTTGTACTCACACTAGCTTGGGGGAACAAAGTTGAGTGATGGAGAGAGTCATTTAAGCTGGAACCGCTCCCTGATTCAAAACTCAGCTTATGTCTTTGATTATTAAGACCAGCTAGACTGATCACTGAAAAGAACTGACTCAAATCAATCCTTGTTCTGATTTTAAACAGAACGCCTCTGCAGGAAGAGGACAAAGCAGTTTGTTCGGACGTTCCAAGTGAAAGTGAAAAACCAAATTCCCTTCAGGAATGACCCTCCTATGAGACCAATAAGGAAGGTTTCATCTGATGAGAATTTCAAGGAAGTAATTTTACTGTTTATAATCATGTGATCCTGATGGCAAATAAAAACCAATGTGAAATATCCCTTAAATATTTGGACATTTTTATGTTTATTGGTTTTTACCAAATACTAAATGAAGAGACATAAACATTTGAAATAATTTGGAGTTAAAAATGCAAGACAATTTAAAGAAAAACGTCTTGCTTACGTACGTAACCCTCGTTCCCTGATGGAGGGAATGGAGACGTCATGTTGTGACGACATAGGGGATTTACTGGGAAGCCCCAATCATCTCTGACTTTAAGAGAAAATGCCAATGAATATTGGCTAGTGGATTTTGCATACCTGAGCCACTCCCCGTGCATATGGGTATAAAAGGGCGACAGGCATCTGTCTGATGAGTGGATGCACCTATCGCCCTTTTATACCCATATGTACGGGGAGTGGCTCAGGTATGCAAAATCGGAGTGACCAACAGATAGGGAACTTAATTTCAGCAACAACAAATAAACATATTTTCATAATTTCAGTATCTTAAAGGGGTCATCGGGTGCCCATTTTCCACAAGTTGATATGATTATTTAGGGTCTTAATGAAAAGTCTATAATATACTTTTTCTAAAAAAAAAAATATTTAAAAAACATACATTTCTCAATGGTATAGTGTAAAAAAACACATTTTTTTTTGCCTGTCAAAATCATCTGTTTTCAGCAAGCCATTCTAGTCTATGTTGCTTTAAATGCTAATGAGCTCTGGTGACACCGCCCCTCTCTTCAGTGGGGTGACAAGCAGACTATAAACTTCCGCTGCAAAGCTGGCTAACTAGCACATTACTAGGAAAGGCGATTTGGAAAGATTAATAAAAAAATAATACTCACTTCTGTAGACGAAGCTGGATCATGAATGATTCACGCGAAGATTAGATGCATTTAGGCAGATTGGGATCAGTATATTACCTTAAAAACAAAAGTAACGTTAATCATCTGTGTCTTCAGCGGCTCAGATGTCGGGAGTAAATAACGACTACTATTTTCATTATTACATCCAACAACAAAACACCTCAATCGCTTAATCGGAGACATTTTCTCCTGCACCGGAGTTGACACAATGGCGGAGAGCTCTCAGCTCCTTCAGGGCTTCAAAATGTTATGGCTGATGCACTCTCAAGAGTATAAAATGTTTCTCTCGCTGTCCCTTGTATCCTCTTTCCAAGTGAAACTGGTAAGAGTAAAAGTGTTGACTACAAAGTGGTGGGGGTGTTACATCCCCAGGATGTATGTGTTGTATTAAAATGTATTGTTGGTGTGTTTTGCCGCCCTTTGGGTGTGGTTATGTCTCCCCTGTGTGTGTGCTCTCTCTCTCCCTCCCTCTATCTCTCAATCTCTGATTGTTTGGCAGTTGAAAATTGCCCACAGGTGGTGCTCATTAGAGAGTGTGCAGCAGACAGAGTTGCTACAAAAGAGAAGAGTGAACACTGCTTGGAGAGACACACTTCTCCCCTGCTTCAGACTGAATACTTTGGTGGATTGTTGTTTGTCCTCAGATGTTGAGTTGTGTATTAGCAAGTGGCTAATGGTACTTCTGTGGTGAGCTGTGTCTGGCGATAATATCTGACCCTGTTTTTGCTTTTTTGAAAAGCTTAAAATAAGTAGCGGACAATATATTCTTTTTCTGTAATTGTGTGAGTTAAAAGGGAAGCTGTAGGGAGAGAGTGCCTTTTTCTTTGAATACTACTTTCATCCCTGTATTTGGTTCAGTTAAGGAGTTGAGGGAAGTTTTTATGCTGTTTATTTCTCTTTTCTTTTGGGCATTTTAGGTAAGTTGGCTGCTCCTAAAATTAGTTAATCATTTTGTTTGTTATTTTTAGGCCTTGCTCTCTCCTGAGCCATAGCTCCCTATATCCTTATGTTACACTTCTTGTCCTTTTCTTTTGTAAATAAATCTAAATTTTTATATATCTGATTTGGTGCTGTCTTCACTCTGGGACAGAGGACTGAAGAGTGTTCTTGCCGGTTTCTTTTACATTTTACATTCTTTTTCCTTTTGTTACTTTCCCCTCACAATCCCCTAGACAGGAGGGGAAAGTAACAATTGAGTCTAAGGTAAGGCGATCTTGTCAATCAACCAATCTCTCCTCAACCACCACCAGTGTGCAGCATCCACTTGGATGATGTGACGGCTGCCAAAGGACAATGGTGCCAGTGCGCTCACCAGTTACAGGTGGAGAGGAGAGAGAGTCATAGAGACAATCAAGTGGATGGGGATTATTAGGAGGCCATGATTGACAAGGGCCAGTGGTGGGAATTTGGCCAGGACAGGATGGCCGAAGGATTTCTTAGAAAAGGCTGTACATTTTCACTGTTGTGTTACCAAGATAGCAGAATTGGCTTTTTTTTTTACACGGTTGCCATGTTTTGAAGTGACACCCCTCCTTGAATTTTGATTGCATCGTGGTACTCTCCATACTGGCGGAATGCGTGATTTGTAAGTGAATTATTTTTGAAAAAGTCATTATTTTTGTTTTATTTGCGCTCAAAGTATTCTTTCATCTTTGTAAAATTACTGTTGAACCTCCGATGTCACCTGGATTATTTTATCGACGTCTATACCTTTCTAACCCTGGGAACATTTCAGCTGAGTTGCTATGTATGCAGGGACAGTGAGCTCTTGGATTTCATCAAAATATCTTAATTTGTGTTCCGAAGATGAACAAAGGTTTTACGGGTTTGGAGCTACATGAGGGTGAGCAATTAATGACAGAAATGTTTTGGGTGAACTACCCTTTAATGAATACACAACCTATCAGCGAATTGTCATGTTTACAAGCATCATCAGCATTATTGATTTATTTTTGTTTGCTTTTATATTTTGCCCAGAGAAAATGCAGTTTTATAATAATAAAGAAAGATCTCATTTAGAGAATACTGAACTCACATCTTTATAATAATAATAATAATTTGTTACATTTATATAGCGCTTTTCTAGACACTCAAAGCGCTTTACATAGTAAGGGGGCTATCTCCTCATCCACCACCAATGTGCAGCATCCACCTAGATGATGCAACGGCAGCCATAGTGCGCCAGAACGCCGTATTAATTGCGGTATTAATTTAATTTATAGCTACCCAGCTACTTTTTCACTAAGAAGCCACAATGTGAACCAATGCCACCTCACTACTGAGAAATACAGTTCGAGTAATAGCATTGCTACTTTTATCAACACCGCTGCCTGTTCACTGTCTCTTGTGCAATGTGTTGCAAATATAAAAAGGTAAAGGAACCTGCTGTTCCTGGTTTCCATTTTTTTTGTCCACGTGTACTAAATTCATGTGCTCCCAGCCAGTGAAACCCTCCCCTTCCACACCACATCTGTGACCGTACACAGGATGTGTGGAGGATCCCTGGAGCCTCTATAATAACTCTCCCGGCTTCATTAGCTTCATGCGGGGCCGCATGCTTGTTTTCATTAAAACAGGAGATTGCTTTTTAAATTGTTTTACCTCTATACGACAGGACAGCCGGACCACTTATCACAATTAAAGAAAAGAAAAAATGCATGACTCTCCCTCTCTCTCCACGTCTCTGTAAGCGAGTGCTACCAAATCCAATAAATCCTTCCGTCACGCATTTCTCCTAAACGTTCTCTAAGATCCAATGAACGAAATAAATATCAGACGCTTGGCATTTGTCTTTTTTCTTCTCTTCTTCAGAACGAGAGTGTTCTCTGTGGAGGAGAATATCTCTGTGCTTTGGTGTTTGCCATGTGCGAGAGAGCAAATTGTTTTGCAGTTAATTAGGGATCTCTTTTAAAAGCGAGAACAAACAGCACATGGAGAGAACACTAATTGAGGAAGTACAAAACCAATTCAAATCAATAGCGGCTTTTCTCCATTTGTTTGCTCGCTGCACGGGGAGTTGCTGGGAGAATTGAGGGGCATTTAGGGGGGTGGGGGAAGAGGGAGGGAAGCCACCGCTGGGATATAATGCACGCTAAAACACACACCATGCACCCGACGCCGCTTTAATTACATCCTATACAAAAAGCGGGAGAAGGGGCACGTCTATTGGTCTGTAAATCTCGCTGCAGGGGCCTGCTAGGCGGGTGTCATTAGAGGATGGATAGAGGGCTGTTGCACAAGGCCCGCACACAATGCACTGTGATGCTTAAAAGATACGTCGCCTATAGAGTATAGGCCTAGTGATTGTGCGGTTACATTTTGTACAGCAAGAGAAGCTAGGCTGTGCAGGTAATTACATTAGCAACAGCAGTGAATGTGACTAACCTGGCGTGATATATTAGGAAATGTATGGATATTATTTAATATTTAAGCATTGAACGCACACGAACAAAAAGTCATAAATACAAGTGGGAATCTCAGAACTTTCCTTAAACGGTTTGTAAGATATGGTCGAAAAATACATTCTCTTACACCAGCTTATTGTTCATTGGCTACTACAAATATGCAATTCATGGGTTTATGAGACTGTAAGCATTAAGAATCCCAGATTCTTTTTTTTTATGTTCCAATCAGATCTGTCAATCTCCAGCTCAAAAAGTAGCAAGAGTTTTTTGCCACACTTGTAAGCTCTTAATTGTCAAACCTCTGATAAATGGTAATATATTGTAAGAATAATAATAATTGTAGGGGTGTGATGAGTGAAAGGGGTGTTTAGGGGTAAGGGGGGGTCTGAAAATGTGCTTCATTTTTATAAATCTGCTAGGCGACAGAATTTTTCACTTTAAATCCAGGGTTTCAAAAGTGGGGGCGTGTCAGTGAAAAAATATGACAGATATAATCCACCTTATTTTACAACATGGAAGTTAGAAGTTTGGCTCTCCCATTAGAGAAAGCATGATGGTAACTTAGATTACATGTGCCTCGATAACCAATCACAATTCTGCCTTGATGTCACGGAATATCTGCCAGAGTTATGCAACTGTCAGTCACTGTTTGTGGATACCATAGGAATGAATGAGAACAAAACTGGTCCTACCTGCAAAATGATCAGTGAAAAAACTGCATTTTCAGTGTAAACTCTAAAAATAGTTAAATCCCAAACTAATTGCAAACACATAAAAGACTAGCAAATACACTGTTGATTCATTAAATTACAAACTGTTTTCCCTAGAAATTAATTCAATGCAGGGAAGCCTTTCCTCCATTGATACCTCAGGTCTCCCTTTCTGCATATCACATTGTTTTTACTAACCTCGGAGGCATGCCTTAAAGCGGCTTCTGGTTCATTTGCAACTAAAGATAAAACTCTAGAAAAATAACAAAGTGTGGTAAATGGTCAAATGATTTCATTACAAACCATTGTGATTGTAATTATAATACAATGAAATAATAAAATAAGAAATACCTGTTTCCAATATCAAGAAGAATAATGTGCAGTTTCATACAGTTAAAAATAACTGTAATGTGATGCCACTGGAAGCCTTGCACAGCCTTGAATTTTTTTTCATTTAAAATAAAACTAGCAAAATTGTATATACAAAATACAATATTATTGTAGAGTTATGATAAAACATCTAACAATTGAATTTACAACACCTTCATAAATTAATGTAGAACAAATAGAAGTAAAAACACACTCAATGCACATTCTTTATTCATAATTTAGAAACGGCGTTACAAAAAAAGTATTTGTGAGTTTATTTGTAGAAAAGGTACATTGCCATCTTGCGCTGACCAAAGTGACTCGAACTCCCCTGACATTGTAATTACAATTTCCCAACTTTTAAATACAAACTTCACAGGAGAAGTTGAACGCACAATTATCTGTTGTGGATGTGCCAAGCTGACTGCACGAGTAAGCGGGGAGAATGTATGGCAATCTCTCTCAAATTGTATGCTGATAAATGACTTGTGGGATGCAACCATTATGAATCTTATTATTCTTATTATTCAATTGCAAGCTTTATTTTGCTGTTTTGTCTTCATCCATGTTCTCTTTTTTAAGGACAACTTCGGTCTATCAGATGGCAGATTCTTTGTCATGGGGGATGATTTTAATTGTATATATATATATATATATATATATATATATATATAAACCCTAAAGGGGTGGAAAAAAAACAGTAAGAGAATAAAAAAGATCAGAACACAGCAGTCCCAGACAATGCCTTTGAGGCACATAATGAGCTGTTGTCAAAGGCAAATAATTTAATTAGTGGTCACAATGAAAGCTACACCAAAAAGCCTCAGAGAAAGCACCAAGATGACATTTTGAGAATGAAACCTCCATATTCTTGTGCACACACACGTTATAGCATCATATTGATTTTGACAGGAAGAGTAGGATTTGGAGTAATTGTTCTCATTCTTGTTTATACTGTTTTTTCTGTCCTAGTCTGGAGTGCTGGACGTGGGTAAGGGAGATCTTCTTGAAGGATCAAATCATGTGGGAGTCAGCTCTGAGTGACGGCAGGCGAGGGGAATAATTTGCGTCGACAGATTGCCCATGACTCCGGTCGCATGGTCTCATTTCCCAAACATGAATTTCGGCAGCTGATAAGATGGGACATTTCTTTGGCAGATAGCATCTTGTGCTTAGCAAAACGCTCACAGGGGCCACAGCGTCTCACATGCCTGCAAATACTGTATGTTTGTGTGAGTCATCCAAATATTAATTCCTCAAGTGCGGTGAACACACACACACACACACACACACACACACACACACACAGTACTGTTTTGAATTTGCAGGGCCAACTTAGATGTGAACCCTATATTAACAAGAAAATTGTGTATTTTATTTCATAAACTAGATGTGTAATGAGAAATGCTAAAGTTTAGCCTAAGTACACATGATTTATGAACCTTTTAGACACATTTTCAAACATTTCTATTTACCTTTTAAGATTAAAGAGAGGGAAACTATTTTTTTTATTTTGTATCTTTGAAACCAAAGCTATACAGAAAGAAAAATATAAAATATCTAGTCTTTTTCTAAATGGTCAAAATCCAAACAAACTTTGATTACAAATATCAGTTTTTTAATAACCACCAGAATTAGCTATTTGATGTCCAGTAATGACATATATTCAATTTTATATTGAAAATTGCAAATATGTAAATTGTGATGTTTTCTAGTCCAGGGGGTTTAAACTGTTTGATGCCAAAGACTCCCAAATATGCAAGAGTCCCACTTTCTATAATATAATAAAAAAACAATGATTAATAAATATAATTTCATATATTTTAGATGTTATTTTAATATATAATATCTAGTCATATAAGGAGAATAAACACTGAATATTATGTGACATTTATTATCAATACTAGGAAATTATGGTCACACTATTTTAAGGTCTAATTCTTGCTATTAACAAACTGTTAACAACTTTAGCCTCAACCTCCTAATTTGCTGCTTATTAATAGTTAGAAAGGTAGTTTTTAAATAGGTATTGGGTAGGATTAGGGATGCAGAATATGGTCATGCAGAATATATGCTTTAAGTATTAATAAACAGCTAGTAGTTAGCAACTAGTTAATAGTGAGAAGTGGTCACTATACTGAAATGTTACGTAAATTCGTAACACAACACTAAATAACTGGATCTTACATTGTCACTGTTTTGAAGCCAGAGTCACAGACTCCCTAGAACCTCAGACGACATTTTAAAGATTGTGTCTCTCACACACACACAAACACACGCGCGCGCACACACACAGAGAGAGAAACCAGACAAAAACACAGTTTTACATTGAATACCTGTATTATAAATAGAACATATTACATATTCTCTCATAAATACATCTATACGTTATAACTTTAATGGTTTACCTAGCGTCTCATTCAGTATAGTGTTTGTGACTTCTGAGACCTCGTATCCTTTATCCTGGAGCTGACCTAGAACTGCTCGAAGTCATAAACTGTTCGTCTGGCAATTAAGCAAACACTGCGCCTTTAAGCTCGCAAAATTTTCCCTTTAAATCACCTCGCACTCACCCCACGCTCCACAGTGTCAACTGATATATGCCTTTTATTTCTCTTTTTGATAATTGTCCAATCGATACGCGGCAGCTTTAATTTCTACGGAGCAAACGGGTCTCGGGCTGCATTATGGGATAGCACTACCGGGCAGCCACACGGTGAGTATAAAATGAAGGCTTGTGACACTCAAAACACTGCAACTATTCACCTCACAGAGACAGCACTGCTACACACACAGCACTAGAGAGGTTAGGATCTGTACAAGACTAGGCAGAACAGATCAATCCAGCTCCGCTTATTCAGAAGGAGGCTATCGATTTATGTGGATCTAATCTCAAAGTCGTTTTCATTAGCGGTTTGACCAGGGATCTCTGCGACACATGAATGTGTTTACATAGCCTACTTAAAAAACCAAGATGATGCAGGGGACAAATTACAAGCCATTAATGTGTGGTGATAAATATGTACATGCAAAACCTTAATAACCTTTATCTTTTAAACGAATGAGAAGGTAGCAAAGAAATATGTTTTTTTTTTCTTCAGAAAGTGCTTAGTTATATTATTTACACAAAGCCTATGAGTCATCAGTGCACATAGGTGGCGGACTCGAATCACATTGCTATATACGACTGATCTAGACCAAGTGTTCAGAAATGCCAGTATGTTTTTTTCTCAGATTTTGTGAGTCTTTTCACCTGAATGATAGATACATCCAAAAGTATTATGCCTAGAGGATAAACAAACTATTGCAATCATGCAAATTAAGCATTTGATATCACAGGGATGCTGAAGTCCCTTAGAAAATGGCACATTGTGTTTCCTACAAGGTGCATAGATACACAGTTATGTACTATTTTAATTCTGTATTGCAAGACGGCGTCGACTGCGTTTGATCTATCCGGCTGTTTCTAATCCTCATCCTCAAGGATACTGAAATACAAACTAGTAGCTTTACAAATCTCTGCTCTCCCCGAACCCAGTGATATGAATCCTTCCTGAAATACAGCGTTATGAATGATAATGACATTTGACTTTGCAACCATCATTTTGCAAATGAAATTTTTTTTTCTTTCTTGTTCCCTCTCCCTGAATGTCACAATATTGCGGACACTTCTGCCAGGGATTCAGCACTTCGCACAGGCTGCAAGGAGGCGCCAGCTCAAGTCATGTGTGGGAGGTAATAATATTTTGGTATAATGGGTTTAAGCTAGTGAATTAAACATTAGCTCAGCTCAAATAGAGACCAAACAGGGAGAAAAATAATGAACCGCAAATAAATAATTGAAGGCGGCATTGTTGTTTTTCAAATTGCTCACTCGGGGTTAGTCGTGTTTGTTCCTCATTTGTTGCATAGGCCACGCTTACTGTCGTATAAACACCAAACACTGAATGCAATCTCAAGCTGGGGGGTTATAGGCTCTCCTGAAAGTGTGAAAGCCAGGAAGAGGGAAACGTTTGACTTGTGGTGATACGGACTGCTTGAATTCTGGCCCCTTGGAAACATGTCCGAATACCACACAGCTATATACTGAGGTGGTCCACCTGAGCCCTTTGGTAAAATCCTGTTACAGTAACATGAGTGAGCTTTCACGACCCTGAGCATACATGTCACACACATACAGGCAGACAGAGAGATACACGACCAGCAGTCTCTAGTATGCTTGCTCGATTAACCCTGAGCGGGATTGACGTACTCCAGGTTGGTGAAGGAGAACCCCAGGAACTCGTCCTGGTCCAGATTCATGATAAACAGCTTGTCGGTTGGCGTGAGCTCGATGGCCATTTTTGTGAACTCCCGGTCAAAGTTGCAAGTATCTCGGCTGTTTCGCTGGAAAAGAGAAAGAAGAGGGGAGTTAGCTGCATTTAGTACAATATTTATAGTTTTAAGGGATCTTAAAGGGGTAGTTCACCCAAAAATGCCAATTCTGTCATACTCGTTTGCATGTTGTTACAAACATGTTTGATGCAATTTTTTCTACTGAAACACAATGGAAGAAATTTTGAAGAATCTTAATGCAACTTTTGTTATTTGGTCACATCTGTCAAGATCCAAAAACACCATAAAAGCAACATTAAAACATATCACTCATTTTAGAAGTCAATGACACAGAACGTCATTGGTTTTCAGGTATCTTGTAACAAAAGTATGATATGATGTCAGACCTCCTAGCTATTATGTGACTTCAGAATGTTTGGATCATAAAAAAAAAATTTTTGGAGCTTGACAGCGCATGGTCATTATGAACTGCCATACAGAGAAAAAAATACACTACTGTTCAAAAATGTGGCATCTGTAGGATTTTTCAATGTTTTTGAAAGAAGTCTCTTATGCTCACCACAGCTGTTTATTTGTTCCAAAATACAGTATAAACTATACAAATATTTCACAATATTATAATTTAAAATCTTTTAAAAACATTTTAAAACCATTATCTGTTTTAATTTATTTTTAACATGTAATTTATTCCTGTGAGGCAAAGCTTTATTTTCACCAGTCATTACTCCAGTCTTCAGTGTTACATGATCTTTAAGAAATCATTCTTATTTACTGATTTGCTGCTCATGAAACATTTCTTATTATTATCAATGTTAAAAAACAGTTGTCCTGTTTAATATTTTTTATACATTTAAAAAATGCATAAAATATAAAAATAGCAATTTAATTATATTAATATAAATGTATTTATATAAATATAATATAATATATAAAATATATATAAATAATAAATATAGATATATGCATACAAAATAATAGTATAAGGCTTTGGATTAACATGAGGCAAGTAAATATAGACAGTAAGTAAATTTTCGGCTGAACTGTCCCTTAAAATCCAAAATGATCCACATTAAATAAGAATCTGGTGAAAAGTAGACTCTAGGCAAAAGCCCAGCTGTGTTAAAGACTGAAGAGAAATTATGTGCCAAAGAAGAAGGGATTGCATTTCAGGAGAAAAAGCTATAACACGCAAGCACTTAAAAAGACACCCAGGCCACTGATGAGACTCATATCTCACTGACAGTCCCCATCCAGAGCTGTTGTGGGAGACGGCTCGGCTCGCTGCATTGACACACTGCCATTTCTTTTATGAGATGCTAAAGCGAAGGCACTGCTGGCCTTTCTCTTTTACTCTATATGCCTCTGTCTCTGTCTCTCTCTGCGAGAGGAGTCTAAATGAAAGGGGCAGACAGTTTGTTAGGCCCACAGGCCTGTTCTTACTGGGAGAATTCCTCTCTGCTGCGCTACTGCTGCTGTGGCCTTGTGTGCCAGTGCGCCCGAGGGAAGAGCCAGCCTGGCTCAGAGGACACACACACACACACGCATTCAAACACACTGAGTGGGAGGACGGCAAGGGAAAGAAACAGACTAAAAGAAGGAAAGAAAGGAGATGAGGTGGGTCAGAGTTAGCTAGAAAGGGATGGAGGGAATGTGACAGAAGGTGTGGAAGAGATGGAGAGAAAAGGAGAGAGGACTGAGCCTTCTCTGGGGCAAGACATTGTTAATGCACTGCTTGGCAATGTATATCCACAAAGGCAAAGCAAATGCTAGCATGGGGGAGGGGTTGCGCTCAATATGCTAAGAATCAGTGGAGCAAGAAAGCTTTGGTGACGCAAATACTGTGTACCAATACACAAATGTACACAGAGCGCTAAGCTATGTTGTCTTGTAGAAATGTGTTTGATATAGGGTGGTGGGCTGTCATTTCAAACTATAGGGGAGAACGCCACTACATTGCTGTGTTCAATAAAGTCAATATAGAAGTCTGTTTCTGCCTCAGAGTAAAATAAATAAATAAAAATACATAAAAGTAACAGACTTTCTCATACAATTTTGTTCTCACAATTGCATCTTTACATCCAACCACTGTGATTTTCTTATAATCGTGCATTCATATCTCACATTTGTGATTATTTTCCACAATTTCAGCCTTTTATCCCACATTTGTGACTATTTCTCCTAACAGGGCTTTCACATCTCACTATTTTGACTTTTCTCATAATTTCAACTTTATATATTTTATCTTTATATATTCATTTCTGTCGCTTTGGATAAAAGTGTCTGCTAAATGACTAAATGTAAATATAAATATCTAAAAGTTGTTACTGTTTCTCATAAATGTAATACCTCACTATTTTGACTTTCACACATAACTGTACGTTCATCTTGCAATTGTGACTGCTTCTCATAACTGCAATGTTATATTTAACAGTCATTATTGTGACTTTATATCTCACAACTGCCACTATCAACTTCTATTTTGTAACAACTCTGGCTATTTCTCATAATAGTGCCTTCATATCACATGGTTGTGAACACTTCTTTTAATATCCACTTAATTTCTCACAATTGTGACTTTCTCATAGTTGCAATTTACATCTCACTATTTTGTACATTTCTTCAGATTGCACCTTCATATCACACAAATGCTACTATTTCTTGGAAATTTTGACTTATTATTCTACGCCATTTTTTGTGAATGTATGAGACTTCCGGTTCATTCGCAGTTTTAGGGAAATAACGAGAAGAATAACAACTTGCAATAAACAGTAAAACTGTTTGCACTACAACGTCTCGGTTACTTGCGTAACCCCCGTTCCCTGAAGGAGGGAACGGAGACGTAACGCCAGAGTGACTGACTAATGGGATCTCGCCGGAGAGCCCAATCACCTTCGAGTGTTAACAAAACAAGCCAATGACAGTTGGCGGCGCGTGTTCGCCACGCCGCACTCCGCCGCTGCGCGGTATAAAGGAGAGCGTGCAAACGCACATCAGTTTTTCGCTGAGGAGCCGAGACTGTGTGCCCGGCCGTACAGCGGTGGTACAGCAACTATGGCGACGGACGTTACGCCTCTGTTCCTCCTTCAGGAACGGGGTTACGCAAGTAACCCAGACGCTCTATCAGTCAGTCACGTTCGACGAACGCGTCAGAGTGAATGACTAATGGGATCCCTTGAAAACGCCACTATTGCTGACCCTCCAGTGCTCTGCAGAAGTCCCCCACACCAGTTGGGATGGAAGATAGGACAGGGTTTAGGCAGAGATAACCGCACTGCTGTTCGGCTCAGTGGGTAGAATAACACTGGGAAAGCTGCACCCCAAGTAGGGGGAAACGCCACAGAGCCACATCCCGCATAAGGAGGTATCATGTGGAGATTACACGTATGGACTGGCCAAGGGCAGTGCCACATACGGAGTCCCTGAGGTAGACCCAGCCCGCCTGGGGTGAGATAGCTACACAGCAGAGAAGGCAGAGGGTTCTGCCAGGGAAGACACGGGCTCACCAAGGGGGAGCCGCATCGTGGAAGAATACACATGTGGGATCATCAAGGGTAATCACTACACATGGGCACCTAGCCCAGCACAAGGGTTGACCTTGGGCAACGTACGAGTACTGGACCTGGCGTCTGGTGCTCCACCACACCTGACTGCCAAGGGTGCGGGAGGAACTTCAACAGGGTTCGCCGTGGGGAACTGAACTGAGAAGCAACAGGGCGCACGTATCCGGTCCGTAGAGGGGAATGGCGCAGCAAGCGTGATTGACACCGAGCGGGTTCCAGTGTTACTGGCCATCCGAGACAAGTACACGGGAGGACACTGGCTCTATACGGAGATTATAAAACCTCGCAAACGTATTAGGTGTCGCCCAGCCGGCAGCTTTACAAATGTCTGCTATCGAGGCGCCTCGCGCCAAAGCCCAAGAGGAAGCAACGCCTCGAGAGTGTGCTCTCACACCAAGGGGCACGGTAAGCGCCGGGCCTGATAGGCCAAGACTATAGCCTCCACTATCCAGTGGGCGAGTCTTTGTTTGGAGACAGCTCTTCCCTTCTGCTGTCCTCCGAAGCAGACAAAGAGCTGGTCTGAGGTCCTGAAGCTCTGCGTGTGGTCCACATAGATGCGCAAGGCACGAACGGGACAGAGCAGAGCAATGGCTGGGTCTGCCTCCTCCCGGGGCAGCGCTTGCAAGTTCACCACCTGGTCCCTGAAGGGCATGGTGGGAACTTTGGGCACATATCCAGGCCGGGGTCTCAGGACAACGTGAGAGTCAGCCGGCCCGAATTCTAGGCACGAATCGTCGACCGAAAATGCTTGCAGGTCCCCTACCCTCTTGACTGTGGCCAATGCCGAGAGGAGCACTGTCTTTAGAGACAGAAACTTAAGCTCTACTGACTGCAGAGGCTCAAAGGGGGCCCCCCTCAAGGCCGACAGGACCGAGGGGAGATCCCAAGAGGGTACCAGGTGAGGGCGCGGAGGATTTAGCCTCCTTGCCCCTCTGAGGAACCTGATGACCAGGTCGTGTTTCCCCAGAGACTTACCATCTACTGCATCGTGATGTGCGGCAATAGCGGTGACATACACTTTGAGGGTGGAGGGAGACAGCCTTCGCTCCAACCCATCCTGCAGGAAAGAAAGCACGACTGCGATCGGGCATCACGGGGTCCTCCCGGCGGGAGAACACCAATCGACGAACAGGTTCCACTTCAGCCTGTAAGCTTGTCTCAGACAGAGCCCTGGCAGAAGTGATAGTGTTTACTACCGCTGAGGTAGCCCACTTAGAACCTCCGGCGCCCCGTCCAAGGACCATACGTGGAGATTCCACAAGTCTGGGCACGGGTGCCAGAGGGTGCCCCTCTCTGAGAAAGTAGATCCCTCCTCAGAGGAATTTGCCAAGGAGGGGCTGTCGCGAGGAGCATCAGTTCTGAAACCACGTCCGGTTGGGCCAGTAAGGCGCCACCAAGAGGACTTGCTCCTCGTCCTCCTGACCTTGCACAGGGTCTGTGCGAGAAGGCTCACTGGGGAAACGATATTTGCGTAAGCCCCGAGGCCAGCTGCATGCCAGCGCATCTGTACCGAGGGTCCCTCGGACAGGGAGAAAACAACTGGCAGTGAGACGTGTCCGGGAGGCAAACAGGTCGCGTCCCGCGCCTCCAAATCAGCTGGAGTATCTCGGGGTGGAGTCGCCATTCTCCCGGAAGGGCGTGCTGACGTGAGAGCTCGTGAAGAACGGAACCGGGGCGGTTGCCGATGTTCGCCTGCGCCCCCAGGAACCAATCATCCAGCCTCGGCGCCGGGAGAAGGCGGACGCCTATAGTGCAGCCCGATGCTCTCAGCGGCCCGGGAAAGCATAGCGGTCAGTTCTGGATCTGACTCGGGCAACGCTACTCTTCCTGACGGAGGCAGCGCAGCCGAATCGTCCTCTCCAGAACCTAGCTCATCCCCGATGCAGTGATCGAAACCCCGTCATCTGCTGGGGCACCGAATGAGATGCTGGGCCCGCCTGTCCGAGGACCCGCATACTCATCCGGGAACCCCAGACGGTGCGATGTGCTCGAGGAGTGAGAGGCCCGCGGAGGCGTGCTCGACGGGAAGCTCTCACTGTGATCCTCAAATCACCCTGGCCCTGAGTCAAGTAGTCCTCCGTCCGGAGGAACTAGAACAGGGCAGAGCAAGGGGGATACCCCCACGTCTAGCGAGGAGATATCTGGAGCGCAACATCGCCATGGTCATGTTCCCACAGTGAGAACATGACTCATCCACGAGCGCTGCCTCAGCGTGCCTAAAGCCCAAGCACGAGGGGCAGCGATCGTGACCATCAGATGAAGTCAGGAACCGACCACATCCAGAAACGCACGAGCGGGAAGCCATCTTTAAAAAGACGCCCGTCGCTCGTGGAGCTCTTTTAGATTTGCTCTTTTAGTTTTTTGAAACTCTCTTTTAGCAGCGCTGAAGCGCCGAGGGGAGGTAGCAGCGTGATCGCTGAAGAATGCAGCACTGGACAGCAACCTCCGCTGACGCGCCGTAACACCAACGCTGTAGTCTTGCTTTGCAGACACTCTAGAGATTTGCAAGGCTCGGCTCCGAAGCGAAAAGCTGATGTGCGTTTGCACGCGCTCTCCTTTTATACCCGCACCGCGGGGCGGAGTGCGCGTGGCGAAACACGCACGCCAACTGTCATTGGCTTGTTTTGTTAACACTCGAAGTTGATTGGGCTCTCCGGCGAGATCCCATTAGTCAGTCACTCTGACGTTACGTCGAACGTGACTGACTGATAGGGAACCAGTGTGTTCATAATTAAGATACACTGAACAAAATTATAAACACAACACTTGTTTTTGCCCCCATTTTTCATGAGCTGAACTCAAAGATATAAGACTTTCTATGTACAAAAAGGTCTATTTCTCTCAAATATTGATCACAAATCTGTCTAAATCTGTGTTAGTGAAATGCACCTGTGTTCGTTGTCCATAACATACGCCTAACCACACCATAACCCCACCACCACCATGGGCCACTCGATCCACAACGTTAACATCAGCAAACCGCTCACCCAAACGACGCCATACACGCTGTCTGCCATCTGCCCTGTACAGTGAAAACCGGGATTTATCTGTGAAGAGAACACCTTTCCAAAGTGCCAGATGCCATTGAATGTGAGCATTTGCCCACTCAAGTCGGTTACGACGACGAACTGCAGTCAAGTCGAGACCCCGATGAGGACGACGAGCATGCAGATGAGCTTCCCTGAGACAGTTTCTGACAGTTTGTGTAGAGATTCTTTGGTTATGCAAACCGATTGTTGCAGCAGCTGTCCGGGTGGCTGGTTTTAGACGATCTTAGAGGTGAAGATGCTGGATGTGGAGGTCCTGGGCTGGTGTGGTTACACGTGGTCTGCGGTTGTGAGGCCGGTTGGATGTTCTGCCAAATTCTCTGAAACGCCTTTGGAGACAGCTTATGGTAGAGAAATGAACATTCAATTCATGGGCAACAGCTCTGGTGGACATTCCTGCAGTCAGCATGCCAATTGAACGCTCCCTCAAAACTTGAGACATCTGTGGCATTGTGCTGTGTGATAAAACTGCAAATTTTAGAATGGCCTTTTATTGTGGCCAGCCTAAGGCACACCTGTGCAATAATCATGCTGTCTAATCGGCATCTTGATATGTCACACCTGTGAGGTGGATGGATTATCTCGGCAAAGGAGAAGTGCTCTCTAACACAGATTTTGACAGATTTGTGAACAATATTTGAGAGAGAAAAAGGCCTTTTGTGTACATAGAAAAAGTCTTAGATTTTTGAGTTCAGCTCATGAAAAATGGGGGCAAAAACAAAAGTGTTGCATTTATAATTTTGTACAGTGTAATAAGACATATCAAGCAGATCGAGCAGTTTTGTACAGCTAAAAATAGCTGGAAGCAAATGACACCAGAAACCAGACCCATAAAATCTACAAATGGCTGTGCCTACTTATTTGGGAAAAACAATGGATCTCTCACAATTTTGGCAACTTCTAACAACTGCAACTTAATATCTGACATCTTCAATTTTATTCGTAGGAATTGCAAGACCAATAGAATAATTGTGACATGCATTGTAAAATGTATAATTTACTCTGAGGAAGAAATGGGATTGTGTGAGTCAGCATGACTTGACTTACTTTCTCATTGCATATTCCTGGACACATTGTAAGCAATTCATCAATACACGTTATTCTGAACCAAAATATTTTTTGTTTCAAAATCTTTAATCAAAATGCAATAACTTGCTCTTATTCTGAAATTATGTTCCTTTTTGCCAATGCTGCAGGCTATTCCAGATTTTTTTTTCCTGTTTCACGATGTACTGGATGTTAAATTGCTTACAAATGGCAGTTCACACTGACTTTTAGACATCAAGAGAAGAACAGAGAATAACCATGGTGGCCTGGTATATATACGAGCGATAACCTTTCTCACAAATTAATCACAGTCTGTTGGATGTCTGCTTGGATAATAAGGCCAAAAATTAAGCCTGTCTTGGAAAAACAATCCAATTCGGTTAAGTTATTATTTTCAGCTAAATAATTCAGCTTTCTGGTCAATGGTGGGCCTGGGGGAATTGTGGGAAGTGCAGAGTTGTTTTAGGCAGCACAACGCTTGGTATTAAAGAAAAATTCAGTATGTTTTGAAGACAATAAACCAACAACGACAAAGCAGTGTGATTTCTTTTTTTTGAAGGCAATGAACACACCACCTTAAAATGACAAAGAACAGAGACAAGTCGCTTTCAGGTGAGCAAGACAGAGAGAGAGATGAGAGTGCATCAAAGCACAGCAAAAAGGATTTACAAACAACCAAGATCACAGACGCAGAGAAGACATTTGACTCCAAATATTGGTATGCAGATCACATCAAACAAGAGAAAACTGGAGAAGAGAGACGGTCCAGAAGAGCGTTTGAGATCTCTTGGCACCCCGCACATGGATAAAAACAGCTACAGACAGCAAGAATACAGTAGACAGGAGGAAGATATATGATACTACAACAAAAGCACATTTCCTACCTTATGTCCATTTGCTGGTTCAAGCACACCACAGCACAGCGAAGCACACAAGCCACAACTCCAGAGTGATGGCCACTAGATTACCTGGGCTCTCAAGAGCCAAACATTTCAGAGAGAAACGGCACTGGGCATTGGCATGGAAACCTCAGGACTGTAGGTCAACGCAGACATGGTTCTGAATGACTAGATGCAAATCTAGTAATTATCCTGCAGTGTTAAATCTGTCTACTGTTGCAGTCTACGGTTGCATGGATCCATGTATAACTATGATACATTATAAGATACAGTGGGGTCCAAAAGTCTGACAGCACACAAGCCTGGGATGCTAAATGTAATTTAACTCTAGAAATCAATAATGTTCCTGAATTTTAGAAATGTAAACATAAATATATGAATTAATAATATACAAATAAAATATCTAATTATAAAAAAAATTAAATCAAAATTGAAATTCGTAAATAACAAAGTTTAAGAATTGTGAAAAAGTAAATAAGAAATCTGGAAATAGTTTTGAAAATTAAGTCCATTATTAATATAACAAAACATAAATAAAGAAATAAAATGTACATACATAATAAATGGCATAAGAAAACAAATACAAAAATTAGATTTTTCTCTATTCTAAAGACACATAAGTAAACTGTTATGCTGATAGAATAATTTGCAATGAAAAGTTTTCACGTATATTCTTCTGCACTAAAAGATGACATCACAATTAGCATCACTCATAAATCCACATTTAGATACCTAAACTGGTAATTGACTTTTGGAGGTATGTGGGCACAGGTGTAGCGCTGGGTACCAGGAACTGAAAAAATGTGTAAACCGTTAACATCAGAATGGATATAAAAGATCAAAGAGCGTAAAAAGAACATCCAACAAAATATTTATCATCCTGAAGCGTCACTAAATGATAAATGACACTAATTAGAGATGAATAATGGTCCAAAATGGTCTCAGTTGACAGGAATATCCATGCTAGCTTGTCATGCTGATGCAGGCCAGTGCCATTCTGTGTTGATTAGATACAGGTCTGTTTGACAAGATGAGATTAGCACTGAGCAGCTCAGTTCCCATAAACAGGCTATGATGCACGTGGACATATAAGATAGTGGTGGATGAGAGCGGAACATGGTATGTCGACACGTTGAGAATACCAGCATGAGACATTTGTACCTCAGCAGAGCCCAACTTAATTGTTCATACAGATATATAGCAGAGATAGAGTTTGAGATGCATGCTGTACCAAAAGCCCGAAGCGAACGATAATAATAAAAAAAAGCTCTCAGGTAGGAGAGAAAAGACGAGAGACAACCTCCTTGAAATCCAAGGTGTTCATTTTGCCAGGCTTTAATTCCAATCGTGATTCTGTAATTTTGTGCGATACTAAGGCACAGAGCTTTCTATAAAGGAGCGGATTAGCGGCGAGCTGATGTCAGCGCAAGAGAACAGCAGTATCAAACGCTGACCTGTTTTCAGCTGATAAGCCGCACACACTTCGTGCTAACCGACTCATTTAATTTGAGGCTGCGACATTCAGAATTAATTAACACTCTTGTGTGGAACGCCAGACTCAAATGTGTACCACATATATGTTGAAACAACAAGTTTGAATTATTTCCTAGCTGATTTTTTATGGTGCTACTTACATAAGCAGGCCAAACACCACTCCAATTTTCACAATAAAGGTTCGCAGCATGTTTAATAGGGCATATAAAGCGTCTCTAGTTTTCACCCACCCTTATGTATGTTCTTCCCATATGTCATTGGCTGAATGGTGGTGGAACAGGATGAAATGTTCTCATGTTAAGTGGCAGGCATGAAATATGCAGAGCTTAGCGTGGGCACGTGCTGCACACCGTCCAAGTTGGTTTTATATGTGCGATGCTCTGAGCAAATTGACAAGACTTCCTCTGCCAAGCGGTTCAGAAACACATACAAATAATGCTTTATGTGATCGAATAAAATGTCACATCAGGGTCTTAGAATAGAAAACAGTCTTTTGTGTTTCCAGAGTTCACATTACAGGTATGTTTGAATTTCAAGGTTATATACACTCAAAACTACAATGAGGGAAACAACGCAAAGCCAAAGAAAGGTTATTGATGTTTCAGTTTTATTTAAATGCATACTCGTGTTTTTTTGTGGAAAATACTTTGGCACAAGAAAAGCATTGAGGATGTATGAAGCAAAGCACACAGAAAGGTCAAGAGCACTCGCTAAAACACTAGGCTAGTTTTATGAAATTCATGCATAAAGATTCAATGCACATTTTATGGTATAGAAAAAACAAAAATCCCCCTTATTCATTTATTTTTATCTACAATACTGACCACATAAAATTCATTACATTTAAGAACATTTGACACATTTTATACATTTTGTTTGCTTATGTTATTTTAAGACACTTAAAAAAAATATCAAAGCCCTACACCGAACTGCTCGCTATATTTTATTTTTGGCAGAAATTACAAACGCACGTTATTTTTTTCCATTTTTTTTGTTTGTTTTAACCAAGAGTGTCTTATCCAGCAAACCACAACCTATCTGGAAACCTTCGCCATTTTAGAGAGGTTATCCCTTCCCTGAAATCCTATGATGAAGATATGATATGAAACCCCAGTGGTTTCCAATAAAAACCACTGGCCGCTAGTCAGCACGGATAACCGCTCAGGGAACTCTGATGTCTGAGAGGATCTGACCCGTTTCTGTGGATGTGTGGCTCTTGTGGCCTTTCTAGCTCCATTTAGTGATACGGTATCTGTTCCACACAGGGACTTCGCTGCTGTTACTGCTGACATGAACAGGGCTCGCGTTTCTAGATCGACTGTCGTATCGGAGTTGTCAGCATGCTAAATTAGGACACCGTATTAAAGCACTGACCAGCCCGTGTTGGACCCATTAACACAACAACAGATAGCTTCAACGGACCCCTATTGTTGCTTATGAGCAATGTTTACACGCTTGAACTGTTTTATTTTCAAAGCTACACCGTCTAATTGTGATGCAATTTATTCATCGTCTTTATATCCTGTTCTTCTCTTCGCCTTTGAAGTGCGATATTGTGTTCCACACAAACATTGTGTAAAAAGTTTCAGCATAATATAATGCGGCGGGTCTCTATTGACAAAATTCAAGATGGAGTCATTCAAGCGAAGTGAAGCTATATCAATGCGTCCCAACTAGACTAATTTGCTCAAACACAAGCTCTTCAAGGAAATCCGGGGTATAATTTTGAGATATTACCCATGGGTGACTGCTCATTTCTTTGTCATCGTAAACCCCGATGATATTGAAAAATACTTCCAGATCGTACCCATTAAAAACATGCATATCTAACACAGGGTTCAGTAACACGGCCGACAGGTCCTTTGAAGGTTATTGGCTACAGCGCTAGCTTGTTTCTGATATTAGCACTTGTTCTCTCGTCCTATCTCAATCTGTAATTGTCTCAAGCAGGAGGTAGTTGATATTTAATGTGCCTGTCAAATACCTCTCGATAAAATCCAGCTGACCTTTAAGCAGAAGTCAAGTGTTAAACAAGGAAGAGCCAACGGGAACCATCACAGGAGTCATGCTTCCTGTATATGGGTGAGTGTTTGCTGATGGTGTGAGATGATCAGGCAAAAAAAGCAGATCACTACCACAATCAGGCACATCCATTAAGCTCTACTGGCCCATACATACACGCAAACAGGATTCAAGCATCCTAAAAAAGATTTACTCATGCTTCCAAAAAAATTCAAATAAAAACTTTGGTCAAATTCTGTTATCTACTTGTCTGTACAATGCAAGTCAGAGATTAAAGCAAGACTAGGGTTCACTACAGAGCTAACTAACGACATATGTATCATAAACGTTCAGGCAAAACAATCGTCATGCAAAAACCTTTTGAGTTTGCATTCTTTTAGAAACAGGCAAAATGGTTTGAGTATAAAATCAGCAGAATATCACAGTCACAGGCTGGATAAGGAGAGCAAGGCTAGCCATTGTGCATCTCATATGCGATTCATGCACCTTTAGTGCAAATGGCTGAATCTGAACACCGGCGGTGTCCGAAACACACACATCTGAGGATAGTTTAGAAGAGAGCTATGCAATACACACCACATTCATGAAAGCTGTAGAGTACAAATAGTATAAAGACAGCCTTTAGAGTCGAACGTTCCTCCAGCATGGACACACTCAATGGAATGTCGTGAAAGCCGACAACGACCTTCAGGCTAATCTACGAATATAGAAATTTTGCATGCATATGTATATAGATGGTTTAGTTTCTGTGCATGGCTGTTTATATAAATACACATGCCCGTTTTATGGAGTGTATGATACATAAATGTAAGGAGGTTTGATGAAGAGGGGGTTTGATGGAGAGCTGGGTTAGTTTTAGGAGGTCGCCCTTAACTCTGGGCTTCCATGGCAGGGTATTCGGGGTTTATGAAGGAAAAGCCCTCGAACTCGTCTTGGTCAAGGTTCATGATGACCTCCTGGTCTGGAGGGGTGAGAACCGGTGGATGGCGGGTGAAAAAGCGGTCAAAGTTCTCTGCATCCCGGCCACACTGCAGGAGGGAGAGAAGAAGAAGAGAGGCATGTAATGGATGGGGAATGATGAACATGGTCAAGTAGAACGTAAAAGAGAACAAATAAAAGTATGAGAATGGATGTGAATGTAAGGGCTGTGACAGGTGATTAAATGATTGAACAGCAGTTCTGGATACATGGATACCTATGCTGTTGAATAGACCAGCAATAAAGAACCTTAATTTATAAGAGTATACTCAAAGAAATGTAAGTCTGTTATGATTTACTCCCATTCATGTCATTCCAGAGCTATATATATATATATATAAAACTTCCTCTAAAACAGCAAAAAGCACCATAACAGGATCATATAGGAGGTCCATACAATTGAAGGGCTATATTTGAAACCATTTGTTTGCTAGAGAAACAGACAATATTTTTACTCATTATTCATAGAAAATCTTCTCTGAAAACTATTGAAAAGTACTGATATCTGATTCAAGGATAAATAATAATTTCAGTAAGATATTTTATTTATATTTGAATAAAATATAGGAGAGTAGAAAACCGATAGGCTCACTGACTCAAAGATCTGTTTGCAGTGGTTAACAGCTCGCTGCAGGGGAAGATTATCACTGAATAATGACTTCAGTCTATTCTTCAAGCAATCATACTGCATTCGAAGCCATATGAAAAAAATAGTCCACGAGTTGTATATTATTCATTTTATGGAGCTTTTTTATATCTTTTTTTCAAAGCTTCAAGATTCAGTCCCCTTTCATCGCAAACAGAACATTATTCAAAATATCTTCTTTATGCATTCCACAAAAAAGTCAGTCAAAGTTTGGAACAACATGAGTAAATTATAACAGAGTCAATCTATCCTAATAAAGCACATTGACCAGCATTTTTTTTTACTGATCCACCAGTTGCACCTATATGGAAATTCACATGACCAAAATTGGAAAAAGCCCAAAACTGGTCTTTTCATCATGGCATTGGGTGAAACTTGGAAAAATATGAATTCATGGAAGCGTGTGTGAGACCTTTACACTCATACTGATACAGAAATATGTTCCAGATGTCAATGGCGTGTTAGGGTGTCCTTCATGATGCTTTTGATAACAACAACAGTGAAAACAATAACAACAGCATTGATGCCACCACAAACACATATGCTTCAATTCAAATGTCAGCTTTTGAAATTGCATTTCCAATGACATTTAAATAGTTTGCTCATCATAATGGTAAAAAACAGGTAAGTCCACGCAAGCGAATCTGTAAATGATTGTGAAATCCTTTGCACTGTTCACTCATACTGCACCTTTACACGGAGAGCATTGATCAGTGGCAGTCCAGTACGATATCAAAACTCACCTTTTACAGCCCGTCATGCAATATTCATGAATAGGACTCAGAAGCAAAGTCAAACCATCAGAATATTCCAAACCTGGCCAGTTCTCTACCTCTGGCCCATGATGAGGTATTTCTGCACCCTCCGCTTTGGCAAACAATACTGTTGGAGCAGCCACAATGAAAGAGGAAAAGCTGGCAAGTGGTGAAAATTAGAGCTGAGACAGCTCACGATGTGATGCATATTACTGTTCAACATATGCATTATTTTATAACATATTGTGGCTGCATATTTAGTGATGTACCATGCGTCATTAGTGGATAATCAAAACCAGCACTTTAGATCAGATATAATGCGCATGGATCAAAAATGTTACATACAGACCCACTGCACAGGACAAAATCACAAGCTTTTGACTTCACAGGAGTTCATGATTTACACCAATCAGAGTGAAGACCTTGTGAAAGTCTATATAGTGTTCTGCTTCTAATGAGCACAGTGGGAGGGCAATCAACTTTGAGTCCATTTAATACAGCTCCTTCAAAATGAAAGAAATTCACTTGCACAAAGCTTGTCACAATATACTATTTTTTCCCAGTTTCCGCATGTTTTCAGGGTTAAAGTAATACATTTAATGAACATTTTAACAAAAAATAAATAAATAATGGCACCTATGTAACAGAGAGTTGTACAGTTGATTAATTCCACGTGGTAGCACTTAAACTAATGTGAATAAATCATAATCTAGATCCAATTAATCCAGTACAGAGTGCTCATTTCTAACCTCAGTGTGTGACAGACTACCGCTCAAAAGACTGGGGTCGGTAAGATTTCTTTTTTGTTGCTTTTAAAAAAGCTCTTATGCTAGCTAAGGCTGCATTTATTAGAACAAAAAAGGACTATTACATTTTAAATAACTGTTTTAAATTATATTTTGAAGTGTAACTTATTAATCTGATGACAAAGCTGAATTTCAGCAGTCCTTACTGATTTGGTGCACAATAAAAATATGTCATAATAATTTTTGATACCTTTTGTTTTTCAGGATTCTTTTATGAATAGGCGGTTCAAGGGAAAGCATTTACTTGATATATATAAATACTTTGTAACATTATAAATGTCTTTGTTATTTTATATTGATTCTTTATTTTAATTTTTATAATTAGTTTAAAAATAATTTTACTGACCCCAAGGTTTTGAGCGTAGTGTACACACATGCATTTACATACATATTTTATAATAAAATTGCACAATAAAGTTAATCCATAACTGCATGATTTTTATTAAGGTTTACATTTTTCTTTTAAATGATCACTTATCACATCCTTAAATACAGCCTGTGCCTGAATTCAAGGTAAACAGAAGCATTAGTAAGACCAAACCCCCTCAAATAAACACTCCCTATGCCACTGGGCAGCCCAACAAAAACCTGAGCCTTTAAAAGCCCGTTTCATACAGCATGAAATGACCTTATTTTCTTGACTGTACCATTAGCCCAGAATCCTTAGCGTGGACCTGGCAGCAAACACAATAGCTTTAGATGTGCCTCTGCTTTTTCAGTAAGAGGATTCTGACTACCATGTGAATGATTTACAACCAATACATCTTATATAAGACAGAGGTGCAATCAAAGCTCAGACTTTCTTGGCAAGTTCACTCACTACCTCTAAATACTAAACAGCCAAACACACACACACACACACACACACACACACACACACACACACACACACACACACACACACACACACACACACACACACACACACACACACACACACACACACACACACACACACACACACACAGTGAAAGACAGTGAGAGCACTGAGGCATACCATCTGTGTGTGGGAACCATTAAATCACCTCGCGCAGCATCTGTGTACCTCTGCATTCAGAAGCCCCTCTAATTTAAACTCAATTAATGGTACCATGCAGCAGCCACCTGACACATGTCGCCCGCCGCAGATGCATTAGTATTTCCAAACATTATCAGGGGAGGCTGCGACTTATGGATCTGCCCGCTTGCTGCCATACGTGCCATATGCACCTAGGCAAGTGAACCCACAGAGAGAGAGTCAAACAACCTGCATCTCGTCGGCCCCTGAAAATTGAGGGAAAAGCTTTTTTGTGTCCTCCTAAAATCACCTGTCCACAGTCATTAGCATCAGAGGATCACATCCACTGTGAGCAGCCCTTGCTATTAAAGACACACATGTGACAAGCAGCTTGTCTGAAGACCACAGTGTTAAACACTGGCCATTTACAACTCTCTCTCTCTCTTTCTCACATCTCACTGACGCAGACCTATTCTCTCTGACACACACTCTGCTTTCATTTGTGCGAAAAGTGTTTTCCCTCTGCTTGCTCATATCCCTGAGTGACTGCTGCACATGGGGATGAATGGAGAAGAATTGAAGGGAGAATAATATTTTTTAAAGCAAAAGATACCGAGCATCATGCTCACACAGCCCATACTTGTCATTTCTGACTACGACATGCTCGCCAACCTTCACTCTGCACAAAGCCAGTTCAAAAGACCATAGCTGGACCCCAGCGTGAGATGAAGGAGTCCTGGAGGCTCCACAAGACTTCTTTACTAGCTGAAGCCCTAAGATGCTTTTATCCATAGCCATTTACAGTGCATTTATTATAGTGAGAGTCTCTAGAGAAACCAGAGGATGTATACACACACACGTTTTACTTATTATTTTCTCTCTCTCTATATATATATATATATGTGTGTACTTTTTAAGTTTATTTTCATTAAGGATTCCGTAGTATTATGAAATATGATTTTTTTATAATAATCTTTTAAGTTTTAATATACTGTCAATGTAATTTATTTCTGTGATGACAAAGCTGGATTTTCAGCATCATTACTCTAGTCTTCAGTGTCGCACGATTCCTTCAGAAATCATTCTAATATGCTGACTTGATACTCAGGAAACATATGCATATATCTTATTCTATGCAATGTTAACAATAGTTGTAATGCCTAATGTTTTTGGGTAAACCATAGTACATTTAAAAAAATGTGTTTACAGTCAATTTTGATCAATTTATAATTATTATCATTATTATAATTATAAATTGATGAAAAGTGACAGTAAAAGGTAAATATTTCAATTTCAAATGTATCTTTTTGATAAATTTATCAAAGTATTTTATTAATATTTATTTGTTTGTGTGGATGTGTGTATATAAAAATGTGTAGCCTGAATGCACTGTAAGTTGCTTTGGATAAAAGCGTCTGCTAAATGCATAAATGCTAAAATGCTTTATATATATTTTGTATATCAAACCTAAATATAAACTAAATTGAATTTATAATTAAGTTAATTGACAGAATTTTTTTTGTTTTATATGTAATATCTAATTGTATCTAAAACATTTAGATACAATTAGATTAAATTTATTAAAAGTTTTGAAATGTATTAAAAGCTCGCTATGCAAATTGGAGTTCCAATTTTTTTGGAGCTCAACTGCATTTGGTCTCGTTCACCTTCACTGTACAGAAAAGAACAGAACGATCTACTAACTACATCATCTCTTTAACCGGAAACACTTTCTTGGTGAATCCGCTTCACTGAAAGCTTAATCATTTTACTGGCGATTATCAAAATCAACACTCACTAGTTTTGCTAGCACGGAAGCCTGCTGTTATCAGCTGGACTTTTCATAATGAATCTGTCACTCTCCTCACCAGGCTTTGATCCCTTTTCACCTCCAGCCATCACTCCTTTGTTCCAGCATGAGCGGAGTATGACGGACAGTGTGTGTAAATGAAAGGGTGAGGTTAAGGTGACCGTGTCCAATCTGCACCGACACAGAGAAGGTGCCGTGTGACATACAGGAAGTGAGAGTGAGCAGCGCTGGCAGCAAAGAGGCTGTCAGTGTTCAGAGATCCACCCTCCCGTGGCTGGCACAATCGGGCCACCGCTGCCAGTCTTGTACAGCGCAGACAACAACAGTCCATCTGCTGCGGATACAGCCAGAGGCGTTCCACCTAGAGCTGGCTGGCATCCCAAGCAACAAATCAACAGTCACTTCTCACCTGCCACCAGATCATTCAACAGCACCAGCAGAGAAATGAAGAGCTCCGTATGGTGGCCTTCCCCACGTTCTGCTCCAAACCTTTGCTGTAAAGTCACTCTGAATGTTTCGAGGCCCACGTCCCTCTTTGCATCCCCTGGGTCCGCTTCCCTAATCCACCTCAACGCAGTGATCCCTTGCCAGACAGTGCTGTCATGCTTAATTTCAGAGCCACAGGCTGTGAGAGGGACATGCCATCCAAATCCTACGTCAGACTACCGTGTTTCCCAGCGGAGTGAGTTCTGGGCGAGGAGGTGCTCAGCAGGAACAGGGCAGAATCTAGGGAACTGTCCTCAATGACCAGCCTGCCTTCAGATCTTTAACTACAGGCTCTGGAACTGCAAATGCACAGAATAGCTTCGAAAACAACACTTAGTGAGCTTCCTCATTGCCTACATAGGCAGCTGCCTTCTAAAGCGGCATTGAAAGTAAGTGATTTTGAACACTACGTACACAAGAATGCGCTCAAGAATAACATGGAACATTCATCTCACACTTGATAGAATGAATACAGACAACATGAGGAAAAATGTGACACTTTAATAAGTATAAATACAACATTTTCTGGGTAAAATTATTTTTAATTATAAGCTTATTTGGATGTATATTATCAGTGATAAGCACTAATATTAGTGATTATTATTTTCATTTATTTATGGGTTATGTAATTGTGACATTCATTTGCATTTATTTTATATTACATTTACCATTATTCACTGATTTAAAGGGATGATGATACATTATAGCAAACTGTTTTTGGACAAGTGATTTTTCACCTTACTTCAACTCATCTGAAAGTGAATAACCATATTTCACACTGTAAATTCGTTTGTTTGGATGCCTTAATTCACAAAACAACACTGACATTTTTCATGTTTAATGTATTATTATTTTCATCTTTGGACAAGATTTAATTTTTAATATTGACCATTTAAAAAATAATTTTTGATGCTGTTACAGATAAATGAATTTCAAATTGTGGGGGAATAATCACTGCAAATTATTCTGTGGATAAACTGTTTGAATGAATCAAACTTAATACGAATAATTTCAGACCTTTTAGCACACCAGTTCGGCCAGATATATTGAGGATTTATCAGTAATATTTTTAGTGGGGCACACCGATATTTTACTGGGGCTCATAAAAGGGTCTAGCAACACCCCTGCAATGGCATGAAAATAAAGATACTTATTGGCAATAATTTTTAATGCATGCCAAATTTTTTGTTTTGAATTAAATATGATTAATTATGATTGAATTAATGTCATAAATCACATTTAATTAGCATATTCTAACATCCTGGATTTCTTTCTCACTGTTTGTCGCAGTGCATTCTGGGATTGCATTCGACTCCTAAAAATGCTGCCCATGAATGCCTCTTACTGAGATTTGGAACAAAGCTAATGTCTGCATGGATTTTTGGTCTCCACATGAGACACCACGAGTCTCATTCAGATCATAATTGCCTGAGTTTGTAAATCACAGTTATTTGAATGTCCATCAAGCATGCGGCCATCTTCCCTAAGAGGGTCTAAAATCATCCATCTTTCTGCTTAGCTAATGACACCAGCACACAAACATCCATGTGCTGCTACACAGGCAGCCAACACCACATGAACACTCTCAATCACACACACCTGAACAGTGAGCTAATGTAACCTCACTACTGTTTCACAGTATAAGTAAGCCTGGAAACTGGGAACTGATTTAGAGAATTTCAGCATTACATCACATGGCTCACTAATGGATGCTCTGTAGAATGGGTGCTGTCAGAAAAAGCTGTGAAAACATCACAATAATCTACAAGTAAGTCTAGTCCAGCAATGAATGCCTTGTGAAGTGAAAAGCTGTGTGTTTCTCAGAAACAAATGAATCCTTAATGTGTTTTAACTGTAAATGTCGCGACCAGTCCATTATCCATGATAATGGTTCATCTTCTGTTCTTCTTTCACATTAAAATCACATCAACATATCTGTTTAGAACTGTTATGGACGGTATTTGCTTGTAACTGGTACTTGATCTGTGCATATTTCTCTCCTGATTCAGATGACATGATGTTGTCATTAAAGAAAGTATTATGGAGAAAGGACTCATATTTTAGTCACAAGCAAAGGTCTTAAAATGTCTTGATGGATTTTTTTTATTGCAAACAGCGTTTTGTTTCACAAGGGGCTAACTGATGGACTGGAGTGAATTATAGTTGTTTATTGAAAGTACAAATATGTTTTTTATCAGCTGTTTGGACTCATTCTGACAGCACACATTCACTGCAGAGTGAGCAAGTGATGTAATGCTAAATTTCTCAAAATCTTTTTTAAAGGACAAACAAACTCATCTACATCTTGGATGGACTGAGAGTGAATAATTCAAATTTTGGGATAAATATTCCTTTAAATTATCTTAGAAAATTTAGTAAAATAAACAAGTAACTGATTTACACTATATACAGTACTGTACAATGGCATTGTGTTACAACTGGTTATGAGACAACCATTGGAGGCATGACGGAGTTTCAAGGAAACCTGTTTGAAAACCATAATTTTTACAATTCAGTTTGGTAAAACTAGTGGCACAGAAATTACACACTTCTGCAAATTTCAACTAAAATGAACACATTCAATTCAAGCGCTAAAGTAAAACTTCAGATTTTAAGGTGAAGATGAAGTTAATGGCAGAAGTGAACTCAGTTTTCTACAATCAACAGGACAATCTGTTCTCAATGAGTGCACCGAGACCTCAATGCCAGGGAGGCGCTGCAGGAAGGAAATGTCTGCTCCATCTGACAGCTCTCTCACAAACACACACACACACACACACACACACACACACACACACACACACACACACACACACACACACACACACACACACACACACACACACACACACACGCACACGCAAGACAAGCTGTACTCATTAAGGATCTGACTGAGGCTGACAAACACGTTTCAGCTCGGCCGGAGCCCTGGCGCACACAGAGCTAACGAAGCTAAGATGCTGCTGTGCCTCTTGCTGTGGTGTGTAAGGAGGACACACAGACTCCTCATTACACCCAACTGCTCTCCACAGCCCTGAAAGTTTGACTTGTCATCTCTGTGCTACTGTACAGAAGAATTTGATTACTTTGACACTGTCTTCGAAAACTATGTGTCCAGTCGGCCAGTTTGAGCTTGCGCTGTTACGGGTCGCTTAATGTGAAGTAAGACATTTTCCAGGATCAACATTCAGAGATAACATTCCTTTTAACCAATCACAGCCCTGTGATATATTAGGGTTAGGTTTATAGACTGCAGGGTTGAGTGAAATTTAGAATTAAAGAGTGTGTTCAACAAGTGTGTTGAATTTCATTTATTCCAATGCTATAAATATAATACCTGTAATTCAATCGGGTACAAATATTGGTTACATTTTATTTTGTTACATGTTACATGCACTTACTATTATAACAACAATGATAAATCATGCATAACTACATGCAAGTAAAAGTAACCCTAAACCAAATCCCAATCCTAACCCTAACCATATAGTAACTACATGTAGTTCATTAATATCACTCAGTACATATATGTAAAATTACACTGTAACAGGACACCTTAAAATAAAGTGTAACCCAATTTTTGTTGAAAATTGACGCTAATTATTCCAATTTACTCCCTGAAATACATAATACTTTTTTCTAATGTCTACCAACTTTACACAGATAAATAAACTGATCCTAATTTTGCCTTTAATCAAAAAACAAATAAAACAAAAGTCCAACACTATTTTTGATTCATAACATATTTTACTTTATAAAAATATATGCTGACATCAAAATATCAATCTATTGACTATTTAACATATTAATATAATATTGTTTGAACTATAGCATTTTAGAAAATATGTTCTTTCACCATAAAAAAATTATTAAATTAAAGTTAATTTATTAAATATATTGATAAACATATACATTAAAAGCAAATGTCTACAGGTGACATTTCAAACATTGATTAATGCATCATCTAATATTTATAAAAATAGCCTGTATGTTAATTTATACTGAAAAATGTAAATCAAAATACACTTATAGCAGTTGTATTTTTTGTAATTTAATTCCCTTTCAATTCTACTTACTGTAATTCAAATGGCAATTTAGTTCAAATAGATTACCTGATGAGTTTGTATCAAGTTAGGTTGAGGTTGGATTGGGATTATACATTCTTATAGGATTAAGAACAACAGTAGGGTTATGGTTGTTGATAGGAATATTTTTCCAGAAACAATTATGTCATGCGTTATGTTTTAAGTATCAGTCTAAAAAGATAAAAGGTAAAGAACCTCGAATTTAGACTCAAATCTGAAATAACCACCAGGGTTTTAGATAAGTATGAGAGAGAATGTGTGTGTGTGTGTGTGTGCATGTGTGTGTGTGTGTGTGTATGTGTGTGTGTGTGTGTGTGTGTGTGTTAGAGGTGAGGTGACTGGCTGGACTTACGGCTTTTGGTTTAAACGGTGGCTGAACTTCCTTGTTCTCCAACTTTTCCCAATCCATGTAACGGAAAAATCCGTGTTCCCTGATGTCCCGCTCACCCTCAGGACCGCAGCCCAGACGCTTACCTGGGTGTTTGGTCATCAGCTGAAACAGAGGACAACACAATTAGAGGACCACTGGTATAAAGTATTAGAAAATCGAATTAAATGCATAATACACAGAATAATCAATCAAGTTAATCAGAATTAATAGAATATAATCTATTTTCTAACAAAGGTTTTATTTACATCACAGCATGAGTCAATAGTAGTTTCCATGCTATCACAGCATTTATGTACAATTTGCGTACCCTGCTTGCCCTATTCCAGTAGCATTTTATTCAATAATTTTGTTTTATGGGTCAAAAATACAAGTTGCATTAACATCCCTGGAGGGGTTAAAACTAAATCCATAGAAATTAGAATGTCACTACATTTTTTAGGTCAAATAATTTTTACTTTGCAGTTTCAGCACAGCCTCTCTTCATCAACTTCCTCCGCACACCCATCTCTCTCCCTTCTTCCCCTTCACTGACAGCTGTTTTATTCCCCAGCAGAACATACTATGTTGAATATAACAAAATTGTTTGGCTATTTTATTCCAGTGAGTGACTTTAGCGTGTGCAGGAGAGATTAGGCGAGGGGAAAAGCTCAACAACTTGCCGCTTTTTCTTCAGCGCCTCAGTGCGCATGAAAAATTGATGGCAGCAGAGAAAGTGTTTCCAGGCTCTTGTAAGGCATAGGTGGAGGTGGTGGAGGAGGGGGGAGATGAAGGTCTCTGCTGACTGGTAGAGCCTTAACCCTCACTTGATCAGGAAGGGACTGGACCGGGGCTGGTCTGGCTGGGTTGGATCAATCCCTGACCCTGCATGCCTTCTGGAATCATGGTGCTTGTGCTCCACTGCTCTTTGAAGCTTTGTCATCATTGTCATCATTAATAAATACAGCAGAGGCCAGGACACCTCACTCGCTGTGTGACAGCTGGGCCATGCTGCCACAGAGACACAGCTGGCTAATTCTCTCTCCATTCATCCATCCATCCATCCATCCATCCATCCATCCAAATCTATCTGTCCAAAAGCATGGCTAATTATCTATCTGTAAAATATATCTATAAAACATTATATATCTATGCATCTACCCATGCATCATCCATCCATCCATCCATCCATCAATCCATCAATAAAACACATCTAATTATCTATGAAACACTACCTACCCATGCATCTAAATATCTTTCTTTTTCCATCCATCCATCCATCCATCCTAATCTATCTGTCCAAAAAAACACATCTAATTATCTATCTATAAAATATATCTATAAAACATTACATATCTATCTATCTATCTGTCTGTCTGTCGATCTACAATACCGAACCATCCATTACATCTAATTTTTATCTGTCTATATCTATCCTTCTATATTTATCATCCATCCATCCATCCATCCATCCATCCATCCATCCATCCATCCATCCATCCATTGTCTTGTTTCTGTTTCTGTACAGCTGACTGCTCATATTTCACAGCTGTCCTGCTCTGAACGACAGAGCCACAGTGTAATCTGACAGCGTGATTCAGGAGAGGCTCTAGAGGCCGAATGGAGCCAAAAACACAAGTGACCTGCAGCATCGGAGTCAAGTCAGTTGCTTTATCTCTCCCTCCTGGCCCTCTTCAGCCCACTACACACAAGTGTGGCAGGAGTGCCCTTCAGAGAATTCAGCACTGATGCTCTTAAACTTTAACTTCGAGTTAGTGATGGTTACTAGGTTGGTCACATGAAAAACAGAAAGCCATATACACTTATGATTATGATCATTTATGCCTCATCACTGTCCTGACAAACGAATCTAAGTTGGTTCATGACCGCAGGTTCAATCCTAAAATAAAAATTTATTGAATTTCCATGGCTATTAATCTTTTATGGTTACTGGATATGAATTTATATTAGATAATCATTCAAGCATGATTGCAGAGTTTTTATTGGCATGTTAATCTGCATATAATTTTTTTGAAGTTATTTTTTAAGTAACGTAAAAATGACTTTTTGGCACATTTGGGTGTGAATTTGGGTGTTCACACTTGGGTATATATTTGTTGCAATTACCAATCAAACATCTTACAGTAACCATAAAGACTTTGTAAATGGTAACAGAAAAACTGGATATCATACTGTACACTAATTGACTGAGGATCACACATTTCAAGTCATGCTGAAAACAAATGCACACAGAAACACGTGCCTTGTTGCTATTTGATGCATGCCAACATGTACAATATCCACCGACTGGATAAAATAATTGTATGAAGTGAAAAAATTGCAATCTGTGTCCCTAATACACACCAAGAACTAAAACATCTAGCAAATAAAATACTATGAATCTGCAAAATATGCAAACAACTATCCCAAACATTTTTGAATATGTTTCCTCATCTGGAAGTCATTTTTTGGACGGAAGGTGCATTCTCATCACTTGAGAATGTGAATGATGTAATGGCACGTTCCAGCAGCATCTTCTACTTAACGAGGCAAACTCAATAAACTGCACAAATAAAATAAAAAAGATCTGTCTCCACTTTTAAATTAGCTACATTCCAATAGTATCAAGAACAAGCATTAGACTGAGCATGCACCATGTTACACTCAGATGGCTTGACAGATGGCTTGAGATACCATTGTACTGTTAGTGTATGGTGACAAGCGCTTTCAAAAATACAGCATATGCAAAGAGAAAGAGGAAAGGAGAAAGGGAAAGTGAGCGAGAGTCTACGTGCGAGCTCTAGGTTGGCCTAAGTCATGGCGTATCAGCCCGTATCAGGCTTGCGTCCCAAGCCTCTCTCAGCGGTGTGCTGGGCTGTGTTCCATATCAAAGAACCACAGCATCCCACTTTAATCCTCCCATATCAGAGCTGTACACTCCATCAACACTGATAATACTCTTCAATTAGCACTCAGAGCACCGCAGTCACACATATCTGCTGTTACTGCTGCTGCATGAGCGCTTCCTGCAGTACACCATCCTCTGCTTCTGTCAGCTTCATTAAACAAGTCCTTAAACGCATCCGGCAGGTTTTTCTTTCTTTTCTTTTTTGTACAGAATTAATGCAATATAATTCAGCTCCTTTATCATCCTCAGATGCTGTGTTTCAAAACTCAGTGAGTTTTCTATCTATACTTGCCAAAATGTGCGGGAGATGGTACCATACCATAATTATGATCTGAAACATTGCTTTACATTTATGCACTATAACAGACACTTTTATACAGAATTTAACTTTGCTGTTCTACTGTTTGAGGTAGAGGAACACTTTTTTCTTACTTTGGGATTAGGATTTTTTTCTGAAGAAGAAGAAATGTATACTTTACATCAAGCGTATTAAATTGATCAAAAGTAACAGTACATTTATTATGTTGTCTATATTATGATATGATGTTACAAAAGATTTAACAAAATTGTGTTCTTTTGAGTTTTCTATTCATCAAAGAATACATACAAGCTGTTTTCAGCATAAATAATAATAATAAATGTTTCTTGAGCATCAGATCAGCCTATTAGAATGATTTTTGAAGGATCATGTGACACTTAAGACTTGAGTAATGACTGCTGAAAATTTGCAATAATAAATTACTTATATATATATATAAATAGATTCTGTCTCTCATAGTTGAGGTGTACCTACGATGAAAAGATCTCTCCATTCTTTGTAAGTGAAATTCCTTGAAAAATCGGCAGTGTATCAAATACTTATTTGCCTCACTGTGTGTGTGTATATATATATAAAATATTCTTACCGAGTGTATACCATGGTAATAAATGATCACTAAATTCATTTACCATGGCATTTACATGTTCTTTTTCAAGATTATCACGGCATTATTGTCTGAAAACCATGGAACATTTTTGTAATCAGTATTTTTAAGCATTACCAATAAACCTATGATGACCAAAAATGCTGTCTAGGTGGGCAGCTCCCTAGGTTTTGGTGCATCAATATACAGCACACATCAAGTCTTGCAGAGAGAGTTTAACACACTCCCTGTGCTGTTCTCTGCATCTGTCGATTTAAGTGGCACAAATGAATATTCCCTCAGCTGATGTTCTGAGCATTAAAGCCTATATCCCCTCAATCCAAAGCCGCAGGCTCTACAGAAGTGAAGGGGAGGATTTTCTTTTGCTTTTTTATGGCAGAACAGAGCATCGCCATTTTGATTACGACAGGTTCAATTTATCCATCTGTCCTCTGAAAGTCATAAGGCCAGACTAAATTAATCATTCAATTACCGTGCTGGAAGAACGATTGCTCCGCTTGGTTAAGGGAAATACCTCATTTATATTTCATGGCTCCATTGTAGCTTTCCTGGCAGGGCGGGCAGCAGCGCCCCGCGCCTAAAGCCGCGCTTGTCCAAACTTACAGGATTTTCCAATCTGTCTTAAATGTCAAGGATTAATTTAGTATTCCTGCTCTATTTTAGGAGATTGTTGGGGAGAGAGGACTTCAGGATCTTACACACTTGCTGCACTGCAGAGTTAAGATATTAGAGAAGTTCAGCAAGCACTTACAGCAGATCCTATGAAGAAGAGAGGGAGACTGAACTCATCAAGACAATGAGCTCTGCAGACAAGCTGAGGAGAAGACAGAGTCAGGATAAATCAAGGAAGAAAATGGACAAGCAGTAAGCCAGTCAAAGAGGGGCAGCATTCAGATTCTGAACGCAGAGGGTTGATTCATTATTTAATGTTCACATTAGCATGAATGTATTAGTGTGCAGGTCCCTCTGGAGACACCTGCTCTCACATCTCTCTTTCCACTTTATATTCCAGAACTTGTTGTCCTCCCAATACCAAAGATTTCCATTGTCCTAACTCAAACAAAATGGGTCACTGCAGCATGCTACAGTAGGCAGAAGATCAGCAAAGCCCAGCAAAAAACGACTCAAACGTCACCCCAAAATCAAATGGAAAAAAGTAAAATTTGGTAACACTTTATTTTAACTTTATTTATGCACAATTAATTATGCACAAATACATGCAAGTAGCCCTAAGCCAAACCCCAATCATATGTAGTTAATTACATTTACATTTAATAATTTTGCAGACGCTTTTATCCAAAGCAATACATAATCCAAAGGAATACATAAAGCAGTTCATCTTGAAGAGGCAAACACACAGAGATTGTTTCATTGTGAACAAGTCTCAGACATTGTTCAAATATGTACAAGCTAGCAAGGGAAGGAGAGAAAGATAAAGAGAAAGAAGTGTTTTTTTTTTTAGGATGAAGTCAAGTAGTGTCGAAAGAGATGAGTTTTCAGTTGTTGCTTGAAGATTGACAGGGATCCAGCGTTCCGGATGGGGGTGGGAAGATCATTCCACCGGCCAGGAACGGTGAACGAGAATGTTCTGGAGAGTGATTTACTGGTAGCCAGTGCAAGGGAGACAAAGAGAGTGTAACATGGGCTCTTTTGGGCTCGTTGAAGACCAAGTCGTGCCGCTGCATTCTGAATCATTTGTAGAGGTTTGATTGTGTTTGATGTCCAGCCAGAAGAGCATTGCAGTAGTCCAGCCTAGAAATGACAAGGGCCTGGACAAGAAGTTGTGCAGCATGTTCTGTCAGAAAGGGCCTGATCTTTCTGATGTTGTGAAGTGCAAACCTGCAAGATCGAGCAGTCTTTTTAATGTGCTCTTTGAAGGTCAGCTGATCATCAAAAATTACACCAAGATTTCTGACCGAAGCTGATGGGGTAATTGTTGATGAACCTAACTGAATCGTGAAGTCATGCTGTAGAGTTGGAGTGCCAGGGAAGACAAGAAGCTCAGTCTTTGCCAGGTTGAGCTGTAGATGATGTTCTTTCATCCATGCCGAGATGTCTGCCAGGCAGCCTGAGATCCGTGCAGCTACCGTTGGATCATCTGGTTAGAAAGAGAGAAGCCATGTGCCTGTATGATGGGACCCAGTGATGAAGTGTATGTGGAAAAGAGGAGGGGTCCAAGAACTGATCCCTGGTGGACCCCGGTAACCAATTGATGTGCTTTGGATACCTCCCCTCCCCAGGCCACCCTGAAAGACCGACCAATTAATATTACTCAGAACTTAAATGTATAATTTACACTGTAACAAGGACACCTTAAAATAAAGTGTAACCATAAATGTTTGCTTTGCATAAAATTATATGCATTGTGACTGTATTATTTTAATTGTAAATTTGTATTAGTGTAGTCATCCTCTGTAATACTGGTAATTACACATGTAACTTCATGAAGTTTTAGCATAATTTTAGGCAGCACAACAAATACTACCATGATGTATACACACTTGATATTTTTATATTAGGTAAACTTGGGTAATAAAACAATTAAATGCAAATCACAATGCAAAATAAAATCTTAATGGTCCCCCAAAAACATAAAAATATATTTAAAGATTGAAAAAATAAATGTTTGAAAATGAAAATCATAATGCAATGCAATATATACATATTTGTATTAATGTATTATTATTCTTATTATTATTATTGCATTACTGTAATGACAATGGGAAAGGTTAAAATAAAGGTCTTAACGGTTTAAAAAAATAGAAGTGTTTAATTTTCTTATTTATTTTTATTTTGGGTGGGGTACTTGAAAATTTTAAAACAATTGAATAAAAAAAAAGTTGATTTTTTTTCCTGTTTGGAGCCAGCGCTACAATTTTCTCAAGTTTTCATATTTTGGGTGGGGTAAAATATGGCCCAGACATGTTGACAGGTTAGATTTACCCGAATAACAGATATATAAGAATATACCCACACACAAGCCTGGCTTTCATTCTTCTACAAAACTCTTTTCTCCTTTTCTCAGAAGCCATATGCTCCACTCTGGCACCGCAGTGACAAGGAGAAAACAACAGAAACATGTATAGAATAAGCAAAGAGGAGAGAGCTCCCTTTCGAGCACTTTTTAGGGAATACGTTATACTATTTACTAAGATGCCCCAAACAATCTGTGGCTGGGGGGCAATAAAAAAACCTTTCATATCCATTCAAAGCCAGGCTATCAGAGCTCCAGTACAAGCCTGCAACTAACAAAACTGAGCTCCTGGGTCCTGCACACAGCCAAGAGTCATTGACATTCCCACTAAGTGCCGTCTAAGGCCGTATGTTTGTGTGCTTTTATCTGCAGGAGAGAAGATCTCTCAAATAAAGAATTAGATCATGTGTATTCGCTGTATCACCTGCCAGTACTCGAGTCTGGAGCAGCACTGGCCTCATAATAACAAAGACAGAGAGAATGAAAGATAGCGAGACAGGAGAGACAGACAGAACTGGCAATTTCTGAGAGGGCCGTGACGCGCATATTGATAGGATAGGTCAGAGGTTGTGGTATTTTTCAAGGCTGCTGAGAGCAAACTGCGATGACCAGTGCTGCAAAGAATAAGTGATTCATAATGCATCACATGAAGTCATATAATAACTGGACTTTTTTTCCATTCAAAGCCACTTCCAGTATGTGAACTGCCGAGACCTTGAAACGACTTCAGTACTTTCTCAGGGACACACTGATGAGATGGATTGTATCGGCACCATTCCGGGCCATTAGTCACTCTGAACTGAATTTGATACTCAAATTACTGTTACCTCAGGTAAAGGAGACAAGGTATGACTTGTTAGCATGACCCAGCTGATAGGTGGTGTAACTACACCATTCTGCTGCATCTCTCTCCATAGACGATCATTTAAAAGAAGGCATGTATTTTGATCAAATAAATTGTAAATTGCATTATGGTCATGAAAAATGGTTAAATAAAATGTAATTTAAATAATTGATATTAACATTTAAAGTTTCAGTCGGTAATATATTTAAAATGTTTTTGGAAGAAGTCTCTTTTGCTTACCAATGCAGCATTTATTTGAGCCTTACAGTAAACGCATAATTGAAATGTTATAACAATGTTTTAAAATTGAATTAATTCCTGTGATTCAAAGCTGAATTTTCAGCATCATTACTCCAGTCTTCGGTGTCACACGATCCTTCAGAAATAATTAAAATACGTGGATTTGATGCTCAAGAAACATTTCTTCTTATTATTATTAAAAGCAGTGTTGGGGAAAGTATATTTTAAAAGTAATGCATTACAATATTGCATTACTCTAAAAAAGTAACTAATTACGTTACTTAGATACTTTTTATGGAAAGTACTGTTACGTTACTTTTGTGTTACTTTTTAAATATGATCAGGGCTTGATTGTTTGTTTTTAATACAATAAGTTCTATTCATAGCAAATGTAAAAGCCCTTTCACACCAACAAATTTAATGAATAAAACTCAGGCTGAAGGAAGAGTAAATAACGTCTGTACAGTAGAACAATACAGTAGAACAATGAAACACAATTGTTAGTTTCTTTAAAGTCATTTTTGCTTATTAGTATGGTTGAACTGGATCATCAAAGGTCAGCAGCAATGTTAATAAAATGGGATTTGATATATTTGTGTTGTTTAACATATTTAATTATTGCAGGTTTGCATCATATTCTGAGTTTGCGTTTCATTGTTTGAAATCATTTTGATGAATACTGAATCAGTTTTTTTGTGAGTGGGATGAATTAATGCACATTCACATTTAGTCTAGAACTACAGTAAGATCATGTTCACACAGCGCACTGTCAGTCAATAAACGGGAAAAGTAACTCAGATATTTTCTTGTAAAATAAAAAGTAATGCGTTACTTTACTCGTTACTTGACAATTTTGTATATTATTACGTAACTTGAGTTATTTTTAATGTGTTACCCCCAATACTGATTAAAAGTGTTGAAAATATTGTGCTTAATTTTTTTAAGTTCAACAGCACTTATTTGAAATATAAATATTTGGCAATGTTATGCACATCAGTGCTGACCCTTTACTGTGACCCCTTGAACAGCAGTGTATGATAATGATAAGAATATAAATCCTCATCATTAAATTGTGTTGTACTGTGAGAAAGGATTAAAATGTTGCAGTGTGAGAAAGGATATTGGATATGGTTTTAGGAATTTGATGTATACTGGCTGCTCACCCCTTTGCAGATGGCCACTGCTTCTTTGGACATGGATTTGGGATAGGAAACATGATGCTCCATGATGGACTGAAAAAGCTCATCCTCATCCTCGCCATCAAATGGGGGCTTTAAAAAGAGATAGAGAGAGAAGGAGACAGTGAAGAAGAGAGGACAATGCTCAATTTTTCCATTTGTGTCCCTTTAACACTGGACATTTCAAAAGTCATCACGATAAAAATGGCTTTCAAGTCTAGTTTGTTTAGCAAAGACCAGAAAAGAGAATTACGACATCCTTCTGCTCAGCAGTAGCAGTCTCCGCTGGAAACAATTCAGACTTTTTTTTCTCCAGCGTTCAAAGCTTGACTTGTTTCAGAACAATTCATAAATAATTGACTGAGCCCGATAGGCATGAAATACTTGCTGTTAGTCTCGGGAGATTTGCAGAACGTAATTAATAAAAACTGACCTTGAGATAGCAAGAGGTGATTTACTGCAAGCAGCAGAGAGGAAATGAAACAGAGCGAATGAGAGAAGGCCCTAAAGGCACAAACCCCTGACTTGGGCCTTCTTGATCTGGGTTATCCTAACTCTTACCTGGCCAGCCAGCATCTCATAGAGCAGAACTCCAAAAGCCCACCAGTCCACTGACTTTCCATAAGGCTGGTAAGCGATGATCTGAAACAGACACACTCAGAGCGTAAGGCGTAAAAAAACTATTACAAACGAGTGACACAGCAAGGATATGTAAATATTAAATTCAATTCCACCGTGCACTCTGTCAAGAGTTTCAGAAGTGATTATGGTGCTTTCAACATGTGTTACAATGTGTTTTATGAATGGTAAAGTCTCTTTCACACGATAAGAAACTACAGCTTAAGCTTTGAGGACTAGATGAAC